>CM061142.1:385084979-386284979 GCA_030789695.1 Scilla litardierei
TGTAGGCTAGGGTATGCAACAGAGATGTGCGGTAAGGAGGGTGCCTTAGCTAGGGTTACGGCATCAGGGATTTGATGAAATATCAATTAAACTTTTGCTACGGAAAGTGTCCCTAGAAAGTAGGAATAGGAGATTTGATATTTGGAGAGATTTGATTTGAATAGGAAAAGGATATTGCCAAATCTCTAATTGATATGAATCAATCCCATAGGATTCTCACCATCTCATCCCATACTTGACCAAGTCCTCTTTGCTAAGTGTATAGCTCTTTGACCAAGTACAATTTCTATACGTATAGCAATTTCTCCATTTCTTTGACTAAGTCATCGTTTGTGTATTTACATCCTCGCCACTCCTGAAAACACTTAACACACACATCAACTCGTTCACAAATGTTTGTCATCATAAAACAATAAGTCCTAGATCGTTGTTTCCAACAAATTTAACATTGAGTTGTATCACAGAAATGTTAAAAACTATTTAATGATCATGTGAATCAACATGCTAAATAAGTTAAAGATTAGTAACACGGGGTTCTGTCCCCAGGGTTTAGTGCTAAATAGCTTAAATTAAGTATACAATAGCCATTTTGAATCATTTAAGACATCTGCAATTATTTATGCCAATAGGCATTTTGAATAAAAGTTATTATGGGATGAAACATTTGACAATATTGTATCAATGTAGGTTGGTAGGATAATCATGCAACCAAATGTTCACCATTCTTGCTACTATGCCCAACCAAATGTTAAAATAATGTGCAGTATATTACAGATTACATTTAGGTGTTATGTAATATATGAAGTAGATTATACATTATAGTTATGTCTTATGTATATCTAAGCTACAAAACTGTGATAAAATATGCAACATATGTGGGTAATGTAATGTATGCTTCAACCTACTCAGTAGCATATCCTCCAAGAGTACAGGTCAATGAATGAATACAATTGGAAATATGTTAATTATTGTTATTAATGGAATGTGGATAATGTTACTAATATGTGCATTTTAACAAATAAATGATTAATGTTATTAAGTTCACATGTTAACACTGGTTAATCAGAGTTATTAACATGCACAGATTGGTTAACAAATCCTTCTATTTGAGTATATGATTTCTATGCAATCTGCATTGTCACACAAATCCATTGTTTTATGAGTAACCCAATTGTTATTTATTGGAATAAAGTTTATTTCAATAAAATTATTCGAATAAACACCCTTAGAATAAACTTGCATAATGATTAGTTTAATATTCATGATTATATTAGCTTAATGATGTTAACTTGTTGGCCAAATTGTTAATAAAATTAGATTGTTAACGTCGATGGTTTGTTTAATGCTGATAATTATTTAGCTTCATGTTAGTAATAACTTGTTGTTAATGATAATACCATAATGTTCATGTTAACCTTACCTAAATGTTCATAAAATGCTCTTATTGCATGTTATACCATTAATTGTGCCACACCATCCTTGGATGGTCTGTTCATACATAGGCGTGATGTTGAGACCTCGGGGCATTTACGGAATATTTGGCCTTGAGGCATACATTGAACTGTACGGATACACAATGACATGTTTGGATGGGGTAGTCCATTGTAGTAGAGGTTGGAATACTGGATTTCATCCCCACAGATAAATTTGAACATCGTCCGGATGGGGTCGGTAAGTACATAACCATGTGTAGATCCCATTGGTTTGGATGCAATTGTAGTTTCTTTCGCCCTCAGACATTGAACTTGTCACTAGATTACGTTATTGAATTGCACTCTTTTCAATACATGCTATTAAATGTTCTAACTGCTAGCTGATATCGTTTTCTGCACTTACATATCGGAATTACAATTTTCTTTCCTATCATGCTTAATATGCTTCCATGTTAGTATAAGTAATTTCCCTTCGTGACATGCTTTTTTCCTGTTAGTAGACAATGTTATTACACTGCTAGATTACTTTTAATTATTTAATGAAATTGATGCTTGGGAGACTACATGAGTAACCCTCACCGACGAGCACTGTATTTGTGTTTACAATGCAATGTCCGTCAGGTTCTGAGGGCATTTATGCATATCCTAGTTCCAGCGTAGCGTGATCCACTAGAGGTATGACTCTTCTAGGAGGATATTCTTAGGCTGCATCTCCATGTAGTTCCATTGTACCAGATTTTATGTATTCTGTATTGTAAGGGCCATAAGGCCTCTCTCTTCATTTCCTCTATTGTTATAATCCTTTTTGAGATGATTGAGATTGTAATAATACTATGATTATCAATGTTGTTTTTGAGTATGCATGCAAGGACCTACGAAGTCTCTACGGACGCTTAGTGTGCTTAGGCCAAGGAGGCATAAAGGGAAAAATAATGCCTCTTTGTCTTAAGCACACCGCAGATCCGCTTGCGTCCTCACTCCTAAGTACAATGGGAAGCGAGGCGTGACAACCTTACTGGAATCGAAGTCCAAACGTGCCCAAAAAAATCTATTTAAAAGGAGTTTTAAATAGAAAACAAAGAAAGCCAAATAATATTAATTAAGGCCCAAAAGGATTGTATAAAAGGGGGCCTCCTTGTGAAGGAGGTCAGCCCAATTTTAGAAGCAACTGGGCCAGGCCATTGGAGCAGCTGGAGCCCACAAGGGTGCCAGACCTGCCCGCTCGCCCATCCACGGGCGTGTGCCAGGCATGCACCCGCTGGGCGCGTGCATGGCATGTGCCCAACAGGGCACTGGGCAAGAGCCATGCATATGCCTAGCTGGCGGCTGGGCGTGTGGGACCTATGGTGGGCCCCATATAGCTTGGGCTTCATGCCCTAGGCTTTGGCGGCTGTGTTTTTGCGAAAATCATGGTTTTGGGCAATGTTTGAGACATCATTTGAAGGGTCAAATGAACTCGGAATGGATCACCGTTTGTTTCTATGCGTTTACTATTCAGTGCTCTTCGATTTGATATATTATTTCACTTGTGAAGCACAATGGTGAGGGAGGGAAAATTAGTTGAAGTTGGCCTTAGTGTAAGCCAAACTAGATTAATTTTTCCCTCTAAACTAGTTTAGTCCTACATTGCTCGTGAGACGAGAAAGAGGGGCCGGCTCCATATATAAATAAGGGCTAACCCCCCTTGGAAAACTTACACCAAGTCTCCAATTCGAATAGCTCCTAAAAGTTTTGAGCACGCTCGAGCTGAGACTTAAAATTATTCCCTCATCCTTAAATTCTTTCGTTCCTCCGTTTGAGTCCTACCCAGACGAGGAGGAGGATTGGATCAGTTCCAAAGTCTTTGATGCGGATCCTGCTCAAGTGAAACTTTCTTCGGCGAGTGATTGGCTTGGAGGCACGGTGTTGGCTTGCTTCGGGTGGTCTGGTCTTGGAGGCGAGGAGGCGGCTTGCTTCGGGGAGCAAAAGAATGTTGCTGAAAATGATGCTTTGTACTCTGCGGAACTGAAGTTCTGGGTATGTTTCTTTTATGATGCTTTCATAAATTATTGCAGTAGTTTAGATCTATCTCTGAGGTTGGTCAGACCCACCCCAACATAGTAGATTTTCCTGCCTAGGGTTAATTAATCCTTAGGACTGTCATTAAATAGTTTAATGACATTTTTATTCCGTTGTATTTTCTGCTTCTATCGTCCGTCCGATGTAGGACAGTGGTAGATTTTATGCCTGTAACAGGATGTTTTCGTTGTGCACATTTTGCATAACAAGACGATTTCATAAATGAGTAAATGAATGTTTTTCTATTTTTCGTAGCTCAAACTCTAAAATGGACTCTGTATTCGTGATCCTCTGTATTCGTGATCCTCGCGATGATACAAACCCGTGGTTATGTTTTGGGAATTTTTAGGAGTCGTGTGCAAAAATAATAATTTAATAATATGTTATTGTTTTACTAATTACAATAACTAATTACTTATTACTATTACCTTTAACCCTTACTAATTACCTATTTACATTTACCCTAAACACCCTCCATTATAAGCCTACAAAGTTGGTCAGATCCAACATCCCAACCCCAAGACTTATTACCTTATTAATTAGTTCATTTACTTATTATTATTAATATTATAATTTCTAAAACTATATAAACACAACCTTACTCCCGTTTAAACCCCATGACAGCAGCACCCTCTCCCTTCGCTTCCCTCATCTCTGATGCCCATGCCGGTCGACCACCTCCGTTCCTTTCCCCGGAGACATCGCCGTCGACCTTCTCTCAGCCACGGCATCCCCGCGATCACCTCCCTCCTCCTTCAAATAAACTCACAGCCGAACCCTGCAACCACCCTCTCCCCATTCTCTCCCTCCTCCTCTGGCACCACCGTGCACCCCATGGAGCTCCGTTGTGCCTCCGCCGACCCCACCGCCTCTCGCTGTCGTCCACCACACCGCCCCGCCAGCACACCACCCCGCCAGCCTGCAGCAAGCAACGACAGTAGTTTTCATGTTCCACCGCCACACGCTGCTGTGTTCCACTGCCACTGCCATCGTCGGAGGCATGCTTGAGCCTCGCTGCCGGTCGCCGCTGCCCACAGCGCCCCTAGACGCCGACGGCGACTTCACGAAACGCAAAACCCCCATCTCCTACAAGCATCGCGATAGGGGAGGTGGAAACACACAGTAAATACTTATTTTTATTCGTATATACGCGTATTTACGGATAATAGTAAAGGCTGATTCATATTAGATTCATAATAAAATGTATATGCCTAAGAAAAATACACTAGAAGAGCCAGAAAATTCAGTTCGAAGAAACGGACGCATTGGTGCTAGTTTCATCGCCAAAAGACAAGTACATTTTTCGCAGTAAATTTTCTAAGATAAAACTTAATATGGTTACTTTCACTTTGAAATTTATATCTCAAAAATTTCACGTACACTGACGTATGAGAAAAATATATGTTGTAGTACTAGACGAGACGATCATTTTGTCCCCTTATTGGAGGAATTCCAACCTCAAGTTTGATCTAAATAAATCTTTGAAATATTGAGAAAGAGTGAGGTGAGAGTTATTATATAATTTTTAAGTTACATGAGTAGTTAGTAATTATATATTAGTTTAAGTTATTAATACATAAAGTTAGCTTTATATTTATGATTAAGTTATTATAAATTATTTTCAGTTAATTTTACATTTGTATTAGTGTATTAGTATTATTATATAAGTTTTTATAAGTTGTGTAGCTAACTCACCTTGTAACACAAGTGAACACAGGTATCGCTACCGCTGATCGAACCTCGCCTTTCACGACACGTCATATCGGTAACTCATCGTACCCTAACTATGGGTTTTAAAAACTATAAAGATAAGCTGCACAACTTAGCAAAGTGTCTCATTTGAACAATTAGATAAGCTTGATAAACTACACAATATCGTAAAAGACTCGATCAGACTACGTGTCGTACTTGACTGTAAAATGTGACAATCTAGAAAATGACTCCTAAATTACAAATATGATTACATCACAGACACTTGGGGTTTTGGGGTACCTTATAATAGCGAGTGTGCGGGGGGCAACCAGTTCAGTCTTTGTTGTCCCGACCGTGTCCTAACAACCCCTTCAAAGTTCGTCGATGACAAATTCACAGATTCGGATCACAGATTATTGAACATTTTTGTATTCACATTTTTTGGTTTAACCCGGGTATGCACACCCATGTTAAGAGATGAACTCTTGGTTACTCACTGTACTTTGCATTATAAGTCACGATCTAGGCTCGGCACAATTATACTCCCGTAATCTTGTCATCTTAAATAATGTTTCATTTTCTTGCTAATAAATTGTGAATGTCGTAAATCTGCAAAGCTATATTTCTGCTCTGTTTCCATACCACTATTGTATGAACTTTTACTCATAGTCTCTGCTAGATTGCAATGTTTGTATATTGTTTTAATTTCCATATGAGAGATACTTTGAGTTACGTCTGATCCTGGCGACCCATCTTTTTGTGGTGGACCTACCAGATTCTTCGCAGGTTGACGATGTGACACCTGAGTTAGCAGATGATGAGCTTGCAGCTGAGTTTGACCAGGAGAACCTGGTTACTGAGAGTGAGTTTAAGAGTGTTATGTTATTTTATGATTTTCGTTTCCAGACTGTAGCTGGTGTGTATTTGTATTCTGACTGTATTTTCTTTCATGTACGCTGCTGGTTTGTAATAAGGTTGTATTTCATTTTCATGTATGAGTATTTGGCATATTTCTGCAACGGAGCCTATATTGACTTTATTGGTGCCAAGCAAGACTTGCACACGTACCGAACAGTAACGGGCCCCAGGAGTGGGTCATTACAGATTTGGTGGCTCATGCAGGTCTACGCTAAATACCACATGAACAGTATAGGAAGTTCAGAATGTGCGATAGAAAATACTCAATGGAACTGATCAAACCTTATGAAATGCATGTAAGCAATGGAAAGGAACACTTCAGGAAGCAAGGACAATGCTTTTGGATCAGAGACCAATCACCTAAATGGGGGTGCCAACCAGAATGATGCTGGTAATGGAGCTAACAATGGACCAGACACGACAACACCCCCAACTGCACCATTGACCCCGGAAGATTTCATGCGGGGTATTTTTTTCCCTTCAGTAGCAGCTGTGATAGGCTTTTTCTAGAGGGCCAAAAACTGATCCGAGTGCTTATCACTTTCGAGTAATAAGCCCGAAGACCTTCGCTAGGACTGAGAACCATCTTCAGGCAGAGGAATGACTCATGAGCATCACTGATGATCTGAGAGCATCTCAGATTCAAGAAGAAGCTTGGGTGGCTGCTGCCAAGAGGCAACTGACGAATGGTGCTCGAGACTGGTGGCAGGCAGTAGAGGACCGCTTGGGATAGCCGATTACGTGGGATGTCTTTACTAATACATTCAACGCTCAATACTTTTTGCCACAGGCAAAGATCATAATGAGGAAGAAGTTTATCAACCTGAAGCAGGGCTAGATGACTGTGGACCTGTATGACGATGAGTTCTCCAGACTCAGTAGGTTAGCCCCGGAGATAGTTGCAGATGCATTGAATCGTGCCCAGCATTTTCAGCATGGGCTCACCATTGATATTCGAAGGAAGTTGGTCACTACTAGTCCGACCACACATGCTGCAGTTTCGACCATTTCCCGTAACCATGAGATTGTTAAAAAGCTTAGACTGGTAGTTTCTGTAAGGTCCCCGATGACCCATGCTAGGCCAAGCAGATGGCCATATATGCACAACCTTATTCAGCATACTCAGTTTAAGAAGCCAGTGCAACAGCAGCAGTCCCACCCGGTCTGCCACTTTTGGGGGAAGCCTGGACACTTCAAGTCTGAGTGTCGAATTCTTTTAGGCCTTTGTCAGGTTTATGTGGTGTCAGGACACCTGGCTAAGGATTTCCCAAATTTTAAGCCACGTGCTCCAGCCCCAGCTCCCTGTATTGCCCTGACTGGGAATGCTCCACAACATCCACAT
The DNA here is from genome assembly GCA_030789695.1 of Scilla litardierei. Taxonomy (NCBI): domain Eukaryota; kingdom Viridiplantae; phylum Streptophyta; class Magnoliopsida; order Asparagales; family Asparagaceae; genus Scilla; species Scilla litardierei. The sequence goes on from CM061142.1 coordinate 385,092,423, forward strand.
CAGCTCCATAGCAGAGGGTGTTTCAGCAGCAGCAGCCGCCACCGAAATGCCAGGCTTACACCATGACTGTCGGAGAGGCCGAGGCTACTAGTCAAGTGATCACATGTATATTTTTAGCATAGTTAGTAATTCATTTCTTTCATTAACATTGTTTGCTTAGATTAGTGTTTGTAACTTAGGTGTCATACTAGTAGCTTGGAAACTCGTCATCTCCTTGTTCGACTCGGAGCATCACACTGCTGTCTGGCAAGTCAATTCGTTCGCACCCACACCGTTTTTTTGGAAAACCTTTAACTTCTGGTTGGAACGTCAACACGGGTGGCAAAGTGATAAAGACGACCAGTGGGTATCCTCAATGCCCCGTAGTGATTTGTGGGCTCGCGTTATTTGCTGACTTCATGATGATAGATATCCCAAACTTTGATGCTGTATTCGGGATGGATTGGTTGGGAACTTTCCATGCCACCATTGATTGTTGTCAAAAGAGGGCAGTCTTCGAGATTCCTGATCATCCAAAGTTCAAGTTCATTAGTTGAAGCAGATCAGTAGGTCAAGTGGAGTACAGAGCTAGGTCGGGCGATGCAGTAGTAGCCGCAATGGAAGCTGAGCCCAATATACCATAGGTGATTCGAGATTTCATGGATGTGTTTCCAAATGACCTTACAAGTTTTCCTCCGAATCACACCCTCAAATTGCCATCGAACTAATGCTAGAAGCTCAACCGATGTCCAAGGGACCATATCGTTTAGCACCATCTGAGCTAGAAGAATTGCGGGCCCAAATAGATGAGTTACTGAAGAAGGGATGTGTACGACCCAGTGTATCTCCCTGGGGATCTCCTATATTGCTGGTGAAGAAGAAAGACGGATCCCTATGTATGTGCATCGACTACGCGAGCTGAACCAAGTCACAGTGAAGAATAAGTACCTTCTATCGTGCATCGATGATCTTTTCGATCAACTCAGTGGGGTCAAGCATTTATTCGAAGCTGGATCTGAGGACATGGTACCATCAAGTGAAGGTGAAAGATGAAGATGTTCCTAAGACTGCATTCATAACAATATATGGACATTATGAGTACTTAGTAATGCCATTTTGTGTGTCCAATGCACCCGCGATATTTATGAGTCTCATGAATCAAGTATTGTATGGATACTTAGACAAGTACGTAAGAGTTTACATTGAAGACATTATCATCTACTCAAAGAATGCCAAAGAACAGACATGACATCTCAGGAAGGTTCTCGAGACCCTGAGAAGACACCAGCTTTATGCCAAACTTAGTAAGTGTAAGTTCTGGCTGAACAAGTTGGCGTTCCTAGGCCATGTGGTATCTGGAGAAGGAAATTGCTGTTAATCCTGAGAATGTAGCAGATGTTCAAAACTAGACAGTCCTACGAATAGTGACCGAGATTCGAAGTTTCTTGGGACTCACTGGTCACTACCAGTGGTTCATCAAAGACTTCTCGAAGATTGCAGGAGCCATGCCGTGATTGACGAGAAAGGATGTGGTGTTTGTTTGGTCAACAGCATGTGAGCATGCTTTCCAGGAACTGAAGAAGAGATTGGCGACTACACCCATTTTGATCATTCCAGACCAATCAGGAGGATTCGAAGTCTTCTGTGATGCATCTGACAAAGGACTTGGATGCGTGCTACATCAGCATGGTCGAGTCATAGCATATGCATTTAAGCAGTTGAAGATCCATGAGAAGAACTACCCCATTGATCGCACCCGGATATACACTCAGAAAACGACTGTAGTCTTACCGCAAGCGCACGGTGTAGAGGTGAGCGGGTATCGAACACAGGGAGGACAAATGACAGTACTCTATCTTGATCACCTAGCTATTGATGGTAGATTGGAATGGTTTGGATAATATTGTCACTGTCGTTCAAATAACAAATAGAATTCTAAATAATAAAAGCATCTAGGGCTAGGGAAATCCCACTACGGATCGTCACCTATCCTTGTGGATCACAAATCTCAATGTAGCAAGGCTTGAATTGAGGTGAACTAGTCGTAACTGAATATAGAACCAAGCTCATGCTCTTGCGCTTTTGCCGGTCTATAGCAACCTAGATTAGGGCCCACTCTCGTGCAAACCCTAACCTAAGCCACCAGCATGAAGATCGACATCATCGTCCAATCGCACCTCGAGCCCACTCTCGTGCTAACTCGAGCTACGATCTAGGTTATGATGGTTCGTATTCGTCCAATCTCTTGCAAACGAATATTAGTATAAATTTATAATAAAAATCCTAGCTTTGGTCAAATCTCTTGCAAATCAAGTCTAGATAATCTCGATTATAATCCTAAATCGAATATGTATGCCTTCCCATCGATTGAAATCCAATCTCTTGCAAACCCCAATCAATGGAAATTCCTAGCTACTCGTAGTAAATCAATCACAACCTAACCCCTTTATCAATCCTAGCAACAATTCAATTCATTCATCACAATTCTAAGATCGGATCCATAGGGTTCATCCCCATGCCCTAGAACGACGAAATTACTCACAATTCATCATAAAAATTTCAGAAATAACGAATAAGATCATAGAGTAATTCATGATTGAGAGTAAACAATTCATAAAAACAAGAAATTTAGATAGAAAGAACAAACCAAATTACGTGTCTTTGATCTCCAGCTGAGAATTACAATAAGAATAACCGACAAAATTAAATTCAAGTCTATCCTAAAACTAGGAATAAAAGTAGCCTTAAATACAAGTCAAAATCGTCTACAAAATCCGGACAGATTTGCCCCTGGCGCAGCCAAAAACCCTAATTCGTGACACAGTCGGACTGTGCCACTTGGCCGAGTGAACCCAAAGAAAAACAGAAAAATAGGGGTTTTGGAGGTTTGTCACCCTGTCACACTCGGGCGAGTGGTCTTTTTCACTCGACCGAGTGGGCTTTGTTACTCGGTCGAGTGAGTCTTCTCCAAATTCCAGCAAGTCGGATGATTTGCGGAGAAAAACCCTGTCATACTCGGGCGAGTGTGCTTTCTTGCTCGGCCGAGTGAACTTTCTTGCTCGACCGAGTGAACTTTGAATCCAGGCGATCTTGTATCCATTTTACTCGGCCGAATGCAGTCCTTCACTCGGCCGAATGAACTGTCTGTTCGACCGAGTGAGCTGCTTCTGTGGCTCTTTCTTCTCCTCCTCGCTTTCTCGTCGATTCTATCGAACTTCTTCCTCTTCTGCTCATCATCTAATGCTGCCAGCTCCTTAATAAGGCTGTGGGCGATGCTCCGGTGCGCATGAAAGTCCCTTAATCTCATTTTTGTTCCAGATCGCTCCATATTTCTTGAAATACGACAAAAACAGGAAATAGTGAAAAGCAACGAGATATCGTTGAATAATCGTGAAAAACACAATATGGACGATCGAAATGACATGAAAACATGCAGAAAAAAGGTGTAAAATAAGGAGCGATCAAAATTCCCCAAGCTTACCTCTTACTCGTCCTCGAGGAAGATGAGTAAAAAGGCGAACCCGGTGGGTAAAATAAGAAAAAAGGAAAAAGAAGATAGAAAAGAAAACGAAGAGGGAGGTGCTAGATCATTTTCTCAGGACGTGGAAGCTGCCCACTCAAATAGCATACGACGAATAAAAACATGCCAAAGATTTTTATCTCGATATCATGATCATATATAAATGCATTCGATATAGAAACCCAAGAATATCAAAACGAGCAACAGAACCAATCAGATACCCGAAATTGCTATACGCACAACCGTAATACGAATAGTGAGTACGGGCCGTTACAACCCGCCAGATTCTTCACAAGTTGACGAGGTGACATCTGAGTTGGCAGACGCTGAGCTTGCAGTTGAGTTTGACCCGGAGAACGCTAGTTACTGACGGTGAGTGTGAGAGTGCTATGTTATTTTATGCTTTTCATTTCCAGAGTTTGGCGTGTTGTGTATTTGTGTTCTGACTGTATTTCCTTTCATGTACGCTGCTTGTTTGTAATAAGGTTGTATTTCATTTTTATGTATGAGTATTTGGCATATTTCTGCAACGGAGTCTGTATTGACTCCATTGGTGCCTAGCAGGACTTGCGCATGCACCAAACAGTAACAAGCCCCAAGAGTGGATCGTTACAATGCCCTGAGGATTCATCAAAACACATCCTTGGTATCAGAGCCTAGGTCTACTTCGATCTTATTCTGCAAAGAATATGAATGCATAAAATATTTGTTAGAAACATGTTGATAATAAGATTATCTAGATTTAATAATTATGAGATAATGGTTAAACATGTTACAACTTAATTTTATATGATAAAATTTTAGCTGCTTGTTATTATGCTTAATACTTATGTGATAAATCTTTTAAATTGCATGCTAAACTTTATCAGATATATTTTAGTCGGTTTCATGCTAATAATTATGAGCAAATTATTAAAAAGGGTTGTAACTTAATTTTGTGAGATATTTTAGGTTGCAAGTGTTCATGCTAATTTTTTATGTGATAAAAATTTTAGTAAATTTTAATGGGTATTTTATATCTGGTATATTAAGTGCTAATTCAAGAAAAACTCTTAGGAGAGCCATTAAAAGCTTTCTAAAACTTATGAGATAATTTTAGATGGACATGCTATGATTTAAAAATTATTGCAAAATTAAATTCCTATTACTGGCTTAGGGTATCCCTTCCAATAATTATTATTTTAATTATTCTAATAATAATTTTGAAAAGGATATGATTTAAATTGTTGCAACTTGAATTTTTTAAATACCTAATACTTGATTAGGATAGCACATTGACATTAATACTTCCTTATAGTTGATATGGACTTTAATAAAAGTTATTAACCAATTCTAATAATTTCTAATTTTAGTTGGTAGGATCAACTAGTTTTAATGAAGCCATATTAAATCGATGTTACACATATAAATAATTCATATCCTAAAAGGATCATGATCCGGTCTAGCGTTTTTTGACCAGTGTTGTGGATCGCCCCAAGCTCGACTAGGGATAGTGATCCTGGCCTAGCCAAATCACTGGCCGTCTTCCGCTGGACCACAAGGATACGAATTGTAATTATGTGAAACCATCCCTCACATCTTGTCTTATACGTTTAAATCTTCTTCAAGATTAACTGTAGCCATCCTTGTTTTTGGATTAGGAGACTAAAAGACACATGTCATGGTTGTTAAGTCTCCTCAAGCTATGACATGTCTCTTTTAGAAACCGACTCCATCATACATGTGATGTAGTCTAATATTAACCCAAACCGCCGTGTCGGGTCTCCTCGAGTGTCGATGTAAGTTAAGATTAGACATAAAAACAAGGGTTCGACTAGACTAGTCATTATGGTTTGTTGAGTCTCCTCAAGATCATAAGTGACTAGGGGCAAAACCCTATAGGGAATCACATGTGATGTAATCGATGAAGAGTTTTGTCTACCAATTACAGCGCCGATCAATTTGTTGAGTCTCCTCAAGGTTGTGATTCTCAGGGTGGTTGGATCCATCTCTCACTAAATTTAAATTTAATGAATTTGTTCATTAATTGTGACTTGAACTGATCATTAAAATAGTGGGAGAATATAAGTTAATAAAAACCTTTTGAACTATAAAGAACCCATGCTAATTCAAAATTCTATCAAATGCAGTATGGAGTCAGGACTAAAGTTTATCATAGAGAAGAACATGCTGAATGGAACCAATTATAAGGACTGGTTGAGGAACATTAAACTGGTTCTTTCGTTAGCTGGAATTGGTTGTGCTGACAGAAACCGCTCCTGACAAACTCGACGACAAAGCCACCGAAGACCAGAAGGAAACCTACAAGCTATGGCAAAAGGATGTAGAGAAGGCAAGGTGCCTTACTCTGGCCTCGATGAACAAAGATCTGCTGAGAAAACATGAACATATGGATGTTCAGAGCATGCTTTTAAATACAGAATAATTGTATGGTAAGCAGTCTCTGGCTGCAAAATTCGAGGCCACTTGCAACCTTTGGGAAACGAAGATGACGACCGGCCATGTCCAAGACAACGTGATCAAGATAATTTGGTACGTTGAGGACACAGCTGAGCTAGGATTTGTCCTTGATCATGAGATGCGCACTGAAATTATCCTAAAGTCGTTGACAACTGCTTTTGTCCAGATCATTACAAATTTCATATTGAAAAACACTGAGGTGGAACTCCGTATCCTCCTAAACATGCTCCGGCAGTTTGAGGAGAGAATTCAGAATGAACCACCAGTGTTGGTTGCCAGCTCTGCTTCTTCTCATCAACCCAAGGGCAAAGGTAAGAAGAGGCAGATTCCTTAACCTGCTAAGCAAAAGAAGGAGAAAAAGAAGAAGGGGCATCGTATGATTCTGAGTATTTCCATTGCCATAAACCTGGACACTGGAAGAGGAACTGCATGTCTTACCTTGCAGAGAAAAAGGGGCATGGTGATGCCTTAACTTTAGGTATAAATCTTGTTACAGAGTATATGAATTTCCATAAAGCTTAATACATGGTATGAGATACCGGTATGTTTACTAAACATCTGTATAGTGTCTACTGGTGCTTAAATCTGTGGAGGGGTGAAGTTCCTCGTACGGTCGGCAAAGAGAGTAATCATTACTGCTGAGGCCGTCAAGGACTTCAAAGATATCAAGATTATTGTATTTATTTTGAATAAATGAAGCATTGTGTGCTTGAACAATGAAATAAAGTGAATGTCACTTGAGATAGAAATGTTTTGAACAATTTTTTATATATGAAATCATTGTTTGATTTTGGAATATCTTGATGTGTATACTCTGGTGGATTTCTGAGTTGATATGTATGTTTCTGAGTTGATGTGATTGACAAGAGAATACAGTATTTATTTAACCAATATATAGTAACGAGTAAATTTCAGGCAGATATATATTAGATGCGATCTTTATAATGCGAACACAAGAAAAGTTCTTGTTTGGCTGCATGTGAAACTTCAAGTTAGAAGTTTAAAGCAGATAAAAGGATAGAATGTGTGGGTAGTTATGATTGAGTAAGTTATCATCAAGACTCCAATAAACGGATTTTAATATAACATATTCGTCAAACAACCAAAACACAAGCCCATTCCGTTTTAACTCATTCAGCACAAAAGGGCTGGTTAATACCTTATTATCAATATTCTAAATGAGATTTAGAAAGCTAGGTTGAAGTAGTATGACTAGATAGTTCTCAAGGTCAGTGGGAGCTAGCATGTTGCTTAGTTCCATTTTGGGCCAAGTAAAGTTCCAAGTTATAAAACATCTATATGTGATTTACAATCAAAAAGGTTTTGTTTATGTCAGGATATAGAAATTTTGGTGTCATTACTGTGCTGGACAGAAATGACACGTGATTATTGGAATTTGCTAAGGTGTGACTGACTAGTATGAAATGATAAATATAAGATTAAGAAGTATATGCTAATTGGTTAGCTATACAGAAGATGAAAAACTTGTTGGATAAGATCCAACGATGTTTTCGTAGAATCACCCCAGAGTGATCAAGGGTGTATAGTAAATAGACTCTGTAATACTGCATAATAGATACGTTTTAGCATATCATTCTCAAGTCCCTGACATATGAAACGTCTGTAGAGACTGATATGTTATAGCGGTATGAGATACCGAGATAAATAGTCTGAGTGCAAGTGGGAGATGTTGGAAGATATGTGCCCTCGAGGAAATTTATTCGAGAGAACATATCGTTCGAATTTAAATGGTACTAATTATCCTAGTATGAATGAAATGGTTTTAATACTTGAATAATTTCCTTAGACATAAAGTAAGGTCGTACACGTATCTAGACTGAGATCTCGATTATGGGAAGTGAATGACCGATAGGAACTTGAATCTTAAAGCGTTCATGGTCATATATGTGTCGAGAGAAGGATATTGACACATCAGACAGACCATTGTGTCTTTGTCTTAACCTAAAGGGTGATGATGATCTCATAATCATTCGACCTGGCGAAGTCATAGACGAGACACATGTGCTTATTAGAGAATGGGTCTACTGAACGACCTAATAAAGAGTTATTAAATGGTTAACATTAACTAAACTGTCATTGATAACTCTCAAGTGATGATAGGCAAGCTGGTCCTTAAGACTTGAGGTCATTGTACAAACCTGTACGTGAACGGTGTCACTTAGATCTATGATCTAGCCTCGAGTCTTTACTCACTGAAAGGTCTTAGGTTGGGTCACACTTGAAGTGTACAAGGTAAGTAGTGATCACGAACGGATTCGTCTCTTCCGTCCATGGGAAGTTAGTGTCACATGCTCAGTATGGTTTTTGGTGCAAAACCTCGGCCGAGGTATGTTGTAGGAAGTACAACATGGACATACCGAACATCTAAGCATACTGACCAGTGCTAGCTAGTAGGGTTGACAGTTTACCATACACTAGACTATATAGTGACAAAGTTATGACGAAGGGACTAAAACTACGATATTCATCACGGACACAGTAAGAGTGATCCCAATGACACTTTAGTCAATGGGTCAATCACATAATTATGATGTCGAAACAGGATCGATACATGCTGCTTGTGGTCACTGTCGTCTAGGGTTTTCGAGCCCCAAGCTGTAGTAGGTTCAGGCTGTAGAGTCTCACACCGAGTGGGATTTGCATCTTAGTAATAGGAAGTATTAATGAGGGGTGCACTTGGGTGCATGGGAATAATTAAAATCACAAAGGTTTTTTGATAATAAAGTCTAAGAAAATACATCGGATGTATGGAAATTAACTAAGTCGCAAAAGGTTTGCGTTACAGTCTAAAAGTATAAAAGATGTGTGTTTAATTGAATTTGATGCAATAGTATTTAAATATGTCGTAAAGTGTTTCCGAGCATAGTTTAAATAATAAATGCATAGAAATAAAGAGATGTTTTTCACGAAAGTCGGGGAGAAAACCGTGCTCGAATCGGAGTCCAAACGGGCCCAAAACGTCTTTTTAAATAGAAAACAAAGAAAGCCAACTAATATTTATTACATCCCAAAAGGATTTTATAAAAGGGAGCCTCCTTGTGAAGGAGGCCAGCCCAATTTTAGAAGTAGCCGGCCCGACCCATTGGGTGGCCTATTGGAGCAGCTGGCGCCCGCAAGGGTGCCTGACTTGCCCGCCCACCCGCGCACGGGCACGTGCCTGCTGGGTGTGTGCCATGCATGCACCCAGCTGGCGACTGGGCATGTGGGGCCCATAGTGGGGCCCATGGTGGGCCCCACATAGCTAGGGCTTCGTGCACTAGGCTTTGGTGGATACGTTTTTGTGAAAATCATGTTTTTGGGTAATGTTTGAGACATTGTTTGAAGGGTCAAATGAATCGAAATGGATCACCGTTTGTTTCTCTGCATTCACCGTTCAGTGCTCTTCGATTTTATTTATTATATAACTTGTGAATCTCAACGATGAGAGAGGATAAATTAGTTGAAGTTTGGCATTAGTGTACGTCAAACTAAATTAATTTTTCTCTCTAAACTAGTTTAGTCCCACATTGCTCTTGAGACGAGGAAGGGGGTCCGACTCCCTATATAAATAAGGGCTAACCCCCTTGGAAAACTTACACCAAGTCTCCAATTTGAGTAGATCCTAATGGTTTTGAGCACGCTCGAGCTGAGACTTAAAATTATTCCCCCATTCTTAAATTCTTCTGTTCCTCTGTTCGAGTCCTAGCAAGACGAGGAGGAGGATTGGATCAGATCCAAAGTCTTTGACGTGGATCTTGCTCAAGTGAAACTTTCTTCGACGATTGATTGGCTCGGAGGCACGGTGTTGGCTCGCTTTGTGTGGTCTGGTCTTGGAGGCGAGGAGGCGGCTTGCTTCAGGGAGCAAAAGAAGGTTGTTGAAAATGACGCTTTGTATTCTGTGGAAACGAAGTTCCGGGTATGTTTTCTTTTATGATGCTTTCATATATTGTTGCAGTAGTTTAGATCTATCTTTGGGGTTGGTCAAACCCACCCCAAGATAGTAGATTTTGCTGGCTAGGGTTAATAAATCCTTAGGGCTATCATTAAATAGTTTAATGACATTTTTATTCCGCTATGTTATCTGCTTCTATCGTCCGTCCGACGTAAGACGAGGATAGATTTTATGCCCTGAGGGTCCATCAAAACCCTTCAGTTTGTAGGTGGTTCGCATCTAGAGGGTCAATATATTCCCATGTCTTTGCATATGCCTTTATTTAGGAAGTCTAACTTAGTGTCAAGTTCCTTTTCTAATTTCTTTACTCCAAACTATTCTTACAGGTCTTTTGGGTCTAACTTCTCTTTAACTCCCTTCCATCATTTCGATCCTAGTCTTGCAAGTTCACCAAAGCCTTTTGATCAGAGGACTTATCTTTCAAACCTTTGAACCCATATCTTATCCTCATAGCGAACATTACTCCCGAGTTCTTTAATTATATTAATGGTTAGACTAAAAGAAGGATTCCTAATAAACCACCTTATCTTTAGGAAGTCTACTTTGAGTCGAACTCTAACTTTGTTTTAATTCATGATCTAACAATTGGATCTAAACCAAACCGAACTAGACTTAAGCCTCCCCAACTTGAACCAAACCTAAAAAGCATCTTGTTGCCATCAACTGCGGCATGTCTGTGACTGTCGGCCATGGCTGAATCAGTTAGCTAACTGCTGGTCTGCTAGTCAACCAGCGGCTGTTGGCAGCCAGCTAGTCGCTAGCCTGAGACTGCCTATCTGACATCTGATAATGCCAATGCATCACTAACGATGGTTTAGTCTTAGTTTTGGCTTGCCGATTATTTATTTTACTCTTTCTTTAAAATCAAGTGTTTATAACTCTTTAGGTACACTTTATGCTTGCTTCATAACACTTTATAATGAGTTTCTCTCTCTCAGTCAAAGATATCATAACTCCTTGTGATTACTTGACTTTTGTATATCTCATATACATTCTCTTTTTCTCATTCGTTTATCGTGATGAGTCCATCATCTTTGTAAGACTCTAAAAACATGAATCATACTTTGGTAGTGAATTATCACACTCTATAATCGACTCATAGGTACAATCATAATGCTAGCTATGTATGAAGATCACCTATTTTAGAATCGTAATTATCTGGTTAATGTGAGATAAGACTCTCCTCTAATGTAAATCTGTGAATGTCAGCAATAACTATCATACAGTCTGGTCTCTTCATTATAACTATGTCGCTAAGATGTTTAGGGTAGGAAAATCTGTCAAATCCTAATAATTGCTTAATGTCCTAAGTCAAGTCTAAGATGTCATAGTTACCATGGATCAAACTTATTACTCTAATAAGTTTATCCATTCTACATTGGCCAATGATTTACTATGAATCCATACCCACTTCCTAAGACATTAACCTCATATAAAACCGATCCCTCATCTGTGGACCACAGACATTGAGTGACTTATTCTCCATTTTTTGGGTAGTTTGTAGCTGGTTCGAATCTAGAGGGCCCGTATCATCCCATGTCTTTGCATACACCTTCATTTAGGAAGTCCAACCTAGCTTAATGGTCGTTTTCTAAATTCTTCAATCGAAACTATTCTACTAAGTCTTTTGGGTCTTGCTCCTCTTTAACCCCCTCCCATCATTTCGATCCTAGTCTTGCAAGTTCACCAAACCTTCCAGATTAAAAGACTTATCTTTCAAACCTTTGAATCGTCATCTTAGACTCATAGCGAACATTACTGAGATGGCTCAGCAGCAGTTGCTGAGCTCTAAATTTGCTACTCTTGATGCGGAGCCAATGCATGCCTTCGAGTCTTATCTAGGTTTCGCTATCTAAAATTAGATCTTTTGATCTTTGGAAGATTCAATCAGCGCATTCTATCACTGATAGATATAAGTAGAGAGTCTTGGGTAAGCACTGCAAGTCTACAAGATTAGAAATTCTAATCTAATTAGAATAACAAAATCAATAAATTTTAAAAAATTTAAATCCTAGCGCAAATACACAAGAACTACATAATACATAAATTACTGTTGATAATTAAAAACAATAAATTTGGCTAAGTATTCTTAAGTGATATCCACTTTCTAAAAGTTCGATGAAGATCCCAGATTTCCTTACCAGCCAACACGATAGAAGGTTCACCATGGTGATGAAAACTTTCGCGATCCTTAAGTTCAAAAATAGAAACCAAAATCGGTCTCAAACATTTCTAGTGTTTAAGAGAAATAGATGAAGCAACAAATTTTTATTTGGAGAGTTAAATTCTACTTTAAAAAGAGCCAAAGCTTTCAAGTTTTTTAACTCCCTGAAATTCTTCAAAGCCTTTGAGAAGAGCATATAGAGATATTGGATATTTGCCATTAAGCCCAATATGATTTTGATGATGATCACTACATTATGTGGTACTAATGTATCAAATTTTTTATTCTCAGATTAATTACTACTATTACATTTTAATTAAGATAAAACATTTGGTGATGGGATGATGGACTCAAGGTATGAAGCATTAGAGCAATGAAGCCATGAAGAATCAAGAAGATTATTGTAATTTTCTATTTGATTCTTTAAAGAATGCATGTATGCCTTGATTTGATGTACACACACACACACACACACACACACACACACACACACACACACACATTTCATTTTCCATCTTAGAGAACCATAGGAATATCCTAGAACCCATCCCAATGGGTTTTATGGCCAAAACACTCTAGATTGTGTTTTTGGACAGACCAAATGTCTAGAATAGAGTGCCAGATATCTGACGTGTTTAATATTTACATTGTCAAACACAGCTATCTGTCAACCATATGAAGTTCATGTACCAAATGTCTGAACAGTTTCTTAGACGTCCGTATCTTGAACTTTAACCGCCTGAATAATTGTATGTTCAGTTTTTTGAGAGCTCTTTCTCTCCTCACCCACTTGTGTTGATCCGTCTGAAGAAGGCTTGTCAGACGATTGAATAGTGCGTCAGCTGTCTTACTATCATTCTACAGACATCTAATTGTTAAAATTTGGTTCTTCAATTTGTTCCATAACCAACACTCTTTAAGACGTCTGAAGTTGAGTTACCAGACGACTGAACAGTTGATCAGCCATCTGGGAACCCTTCTTCAGATGTCTAATAACGAGGAAATGTATCCATTATAGCCGTTAGACTGTGTTTCTTCTGGGATGTTTTCTTGGTTTTCGTGTTATTTTGAGAGGGTATTTAAGCATGATTGTGAAGGAGATTTAAGCACTCAACTGAACATTATAGAGATCATTTTGTGAGCTAAAATCTCAAGAAAGCTTCCATCTTTCCTCTCTCTCTCTCTCTGTGTGTGTGGGGGGAGGGGTGGGTGGGTGGGTGGGTGGGTGTGGGTGTAAGCTCTTTGAATGATGCATTAAACTCCAAAGCTCAAGGGAAGTCCACAAGTGCAGAAAGTCGAATCTAGCACTTGGAGAACCAATCTTCATTGCCTCTAAACTTCATGTTTGTAAGTTCATTTAATGAAGGCAATTGAAAGATTGTATTTCTTATTTCATTTTGTTTCGTTGTGAAACCTAGCTTCCGGGTTGTAGAAGTGTTCTCATTAAAAAGAGAGGCTGACCGTTGTAATAGGGTGTGCTATCTTGGAAAAAGACAGGCCCTTGAAAAAGAGTGTGTGGCACTTGGAAAAATGTGAGTTGTATTAGCTTGCCTTGGAAAAGGCTTTGATAGTGGAAATCCACGGGACTCTTGAAAGAGTATGGGACTGGAGTAGGCAATCATTGAACCAAGATACGTCGTGTTGTTTTCGATTGTGTTGTCTCTATTGTTGACGTGCTAAGTCTTGCTATAGAATTCTGCATTTACAAGAATTTATTAATTATCTTTATATTGTCATTACACTATTCACCCCCCTCTAGTGGGTGTTGCTTAGTAATGCAGGTATTGTAGATCCTACAATTGGTATCATAGCTTTGTTGAAGTACTCTTGCAAAAATGGCGTCAGCACCTCCATCTACCTCTCATGATGAAGGACAATCAACCACTTGTCTTACATTCTTAAATGAGACAAACTATCCCTATTGGAAGGAAAAGATGATGATATGGTAGAGATGCCAAGACCAATGGCATATCATCAAGGGGGAGTATGAGGAGACCATAGAGCCCGTGAAGGTGAGAATAAAGGCAGAGAAGGATGCGATCAAGTACAATGCCAAGGCAATGATGGCTTTTTATTGCACCGTGGATACCAACATATTAAATCACATTTCAACGTGCAAATCCGCAAATGAAATTTGGCATATGATTCAAGTCACCCACGAGAGAACTTCGAAGGTAAAGCGATCGAAAATTAGTGTTTTTCAATCTAAATATGAGATGTTGCAAATGCAGGAAGGAGAAGACATCAAAGAAATGTTCATGCGGTTCACAGAGATTGTGAACGCTCTTGAGGCTCTAAGAAAGGTTATTTCGATGAAAGATAGAGTGATAAAGATTTTGTTGTCTCTAACACCAGAGTGGGAGTCTAAGGCCAACGGTATCGAGGAATCAAATGACATAAGCAAATATACCGTTGATGAGTGCATTTGAAATCTAATGGCATATAAAGTGATGCTTCAACTTAAGAAGGAAAGCTCTCAAACTCAATTCCCTATGTTCAATGAGAAGCCAAAACCAAAAGGGATTGCTTTCAAGGCCACCGAGGACAAGATTAAGTGGAGAAATAAGTACAAGCACATCTCAAGTGAGGATGAAGGAGATGATGAGGCTAGTGAGGTCAATGGAGATGTAGAAGAGCTTGCACAATACCTGATGAAATTCATGAAGAAAGATCAAGGTAAAGATTTGTGAAAGTTTGCTAAAAATACTAACAAATCTATCATTTGCCATAAGTTTCAAGGAATATGGCATATTTATACCGAATGCCTCAATAAAAGAGAGACCAAATATAATGGGAAAGTTAAGAAATATTACAAGGCCAAGTACAAGAAAAAGAAGAACCCGGCCATAGTTGGAACTTGGGATGATTCTGATGGGTTTTAAGGGACCCTTAGGGCACATTTCTATGCATGTCCTACGTCAGACAGACGATAGAGACAAAAGAAAAGCAAGCAGCGAAAAAATGTTAAACTATTTAACATGCAAGCCCTTAGGATATCAAGACCCTAGCTAGGATCTATACTATCTTAAGGTTGGTCCGACCACCCCAAGATAGATCTAAGCTACTACAATAATATAAATACTATTCTTAATTAAACTACATACCCAGAACCTTGCTTGCACCAGCAAGGTGTACCAAACCATGTCCCGAGCCGCTTCTCGTCCCGAGGTGAACTGCTTCACACGTCGCTCCTGGTCCCGAGCCGAACCGCTTCCCGAACCGCATCGCGTCCCGAGGCGAGCAACACCCTTATCGCTGAGCCAACCACGTGCCGAAGAAAGTTTCACTTGAGTGGATCCTTTGCCAAGACTCCGGATCGAATCCGAGCCCATTTGTGGCTTTACTAGAGCCCTTCAAGAGTAAGTCAGAAATATAGGGAGAAGAAACAATATTTATTTTAAGCTTAGATCCGAGTGTGCTCCAAACTTTTGGGAGCTGCATAGATCTAGAGCTTGGGACGAGTTATGAGGAAGGGGGCAGGCCCCTATTTATATAGGCGACTGACCCCTCCCCTTCACTCAACTTCCGATGTAGGACTACATTTTTGGAGTTAATAATTCAAGTTAGTTTGCCTTAAAGAAAAGGCCAAACTTCATTGAATTTTAACTCCCTCACCGTTGAGCTTCACATTTGATACAACCTATCAAATCGAAGAGCGTTGAACGGTGAACGCGTATGAAAAACGTCGAGTCAATCTGAGTTCGTTTGACCCCTCAAACGTGTGTCCAAAGATCAGCCCAAAAGTCATTTTTCGCACAATGCTAGCCGCCAATTTGACCCTAGGGTTCTGAACCCCACGTGGGCCCCACTATGGGTCACACATTGGGCCTCGCTGGGCGCACCTGCATGTAACATCAGTCGGGTTGTACGATCTCCGGGCCCACCCGCCCGAAATTATGCGGGTGGGCCCCAGCCGCCCGCTGACGCAGGCGGCTGCCCTGCTGACATAGGACAGCAGCCTGCATCAATGGGCTGCTGTCCTACGTCAGCAGGCTGGGCCCGCTGACGGGGGTGTCAGCCTGCGTCAGTACGCAGGCTGATGCCCGCGTCAGCGGGTCGGGCCCCACAGGCGTCCTTTTGGGTTTTTTATTTGTTTCTCAAACAACAAAAAAACTTTGGGCCTGGTTTATTTCTTTTGGGCCTCTATTTAAAACACTTTTAAATAGATTTACTGGGCTGTTTGGACTCCGTTATTGACGCAGTTTGAACTTGCTTTAGACCGGGACAATCCCATCATCCAGGTAACCTTTTCCTCACATTTATTATATTAAATATGGCCTTAACCAATTTAAGACACATTTAATATCATTTTACATCATATGCAATATTGTTCACATCTAATCTTAAAATCTCCTACTTGCACTCAGGATCATTTATCCTGAATGTAGGAGCTAACTGCAAACTCTTTTGCAGTTTCTATCAATGCATATTCTCCCTAATTTCTACCCATTGCTTGACGAAGGTCAAACTCTGTGTGAGACCCTACAGCCTGACCCTACTACAGGTGGGGCTTGAAGTCCCAGACGGCAGTAACCGTGAGCAGCAGGTGTCATCCCTGTTTCAGTATCATACTTATGTGGTTAACTTATTGACATGAGTATTGTCGGGACCACCCTGACTGTGTATATGATGAATTCCACAGTTTTAGTCTCTTTATCAAAACTACGCTGTTTAGTTCAAGCCTAGGATACGGTCAAACTGTTAACCCCAATAGCTCGAAACCGTTTAGTCTCCATCGATCTTTAGTCAAATAATTTTGGACTTCTTCCAACATACTCTCGCTAGAGTTTTCACTATAGATCGAACAACACTACGACACTAACTCCCATTGACCAGGAGAGACGAATCCTATCTTGGTCATTACTTTACTCGCACGCTTCAATTGTCACCGAACCAAAGACCTTGTTGAGTATTGATTCCCCGGATTTGGTTTTGATGATAAACAAACATAAATATCGTGAACTAACTCTTGTGAGCACAGTTATGGAGATCGTCGCCAAAACTCCATGTATATCAAAAGCAACGTCTCAAGACTTCACAAAGCACGTGATCGTGTGTCTAAAGCTTCATTGAAGCTCTAGGACCATTATTGAAGTCAAGAGATTCGGATTGAAGCTTTTGAAGACGGTTCGTCAAGTTTTATTTATAGTCTTCTAGTTTCTTTCTGTAGAATGTTAAGCCTTGAGTAGGTCTTATATTATTAGAGCTAGGATTATCTTAGAAGCCCATAGAAACTTTCCCGAAGCCTTACGCTTCATTTCGTGGCTTCTAGTGCATCTTAGTTGGTTCAAGAAGAAGAACCAACCGACTAGATGGCAATCTAGTCGGTCGACAATCCTTCGTGAACCGACTAGATATCCTACTCCATTTCAGCTCATTCTCTGTTGACCAATTAGTCGGTCCAAGAAGGTTCGCCGACCGACTAGTTGTCAAACTAGTCGGTTTGGAATCCTTCTTGGACCGACTAGTTATATCTTCATTTCTACAGCCTGAGCTACTATCAACTTCTTAGTCGATCAAAGAAGAATCAGCGACCGACTAGTTGAGAAACTAATAGGTTAGGATTTGTTCTCTGACCGACTAGTTCTCCTTGAATTCAGCTTATCATGTTTCAACTCTTAGTCGGTCAAAGAACACTCACCGACCGACTAGTTGTCAAACTAGTCGGTTGGCAAGTCTTCTTAGACCGACTAGTTCTTTATTGTCTGAACTTTCTCTTTTGGCTGTTCTCCAGTTAGTCAGTTCAAGTTGAATCACCGACCGACTAGTTGAGAAACTAGTCGGTCAGTGATCCTTCTTTGACCGACTAGACTGCTTCAGAATAGAGCCGTTGGAGCATTAAATGCCACAATTTTTCCTCTCTCTTTCCTCTATCCTATATATACTTGGAGGGGTTCTTTCCTAGTATTCAAGGCTGATATTCTAGAGGTTTAGAGAAATCAAAGAGGAGCCATTCAACTCTATTCTAAAGCTCTCTCTTCTCACAAGAATCTCTCCCTCAACTTCTTGAGCCCTAATTCCTCAAGAGAGATTCTCTCCATTGTGAGCCTCGCATGCTAAGAGCTTGATCCAAAGTCACCAATCTCTCCCTAGCCACCTATTGCTGGTTATCTTGGTGGAGCTAGGGTTTGGTGTCATCTTCTTCCTCAAAATCCTTCTTGCCCTAATATTGGTAAGTTTACTCAAGGCATATGATTTTGTTGGTAAGTATTTCATTGTTTCATTTACTTTGTTTGCAAGTTGTTCTCTCGGTTGTGAGAGAAGGGTGTGATCCCGGGTTGTGGGAGTCACATGTCTTTTGTGTATGATTTGGTCTTGTTGAGGTTTTTCTACAAGAATTTCATAGTGCAAAGCTTGGGTTAGTGGTTTCTAACTCAAGTATCTGGAGGGGATCCGGGTATTTGGGACGTAGGATCACCGGGAACAAGTCGGGGAGACTTGGGTGGATCCGAACCCATTATATTGCTTTATTTGCATTGTTCAATTCTTGTTGTATGTAGTTATTCCGCATTGTTGTTTGTGTTTTGCACAATAATTAGGAATAACACTCTTGATTATTTTAAAGTACTATTCACCCCCCTCTAGAACTTGTGCAGTAGCTACACAGGGCATTACATTTGGTATCAGAGCCAAGTTCATAGCTATGACAAACAACGACTACAGCGTCTTCAAGAATCGTGAAGGAGCTTCTTCGGTGATGGAAGGACACTCCTCAGCTAGTCCTCCCTTCTTCAACGGTACCAATTATGGGTACTGGAAATGCCGGATGGGAACGTTCCTCCGGAGCACTTCACTATGGAGAGCCACGATGACGGAGTATGTCGAGCCCACCGAACAAGATTTCGCCAAGTGGACTATCGCGGAGGTCTCCGCGGAGGTAAACAGTGCCAAGGCAATGCCTTGCAATGTGCTTTGGAGCCTGAAGACTTTAACAAGATATGCACATGTAAGAGTGCATATCAAATTTGGAACCAACTCCTCATCTTGCACGAAGGAACGAGTACGGTAAAAGACTCTAAACTCGTTGTTGCTAATAAAGAGTTCAAATTATTTCACATGGAACAGGGTGAAAGTATGAAGGAGTACTATGCTCGCTTCGTGGACATATCCAACGAATTGGAAGCTCTTGGAAGAACTATACCCAAAAGGAGAAAGTCGCAATGATTATTGACGGACTTCCTTCTTGTTGGAAAAAGCGTACCTTTGCCATCGAGGAAGGTAACGATATGAATAAGTATACCTTCGTATAACTAATGGGTACCTTATTGTCTTATGAGGTACGCAAGGACAGTAAGATCAAGATGCAGGAAAAGATGAAGTCTTACTTGGAGCAAGACGTGCCAAAGAAAAAGACGATTGCGTTCAAGGCCACTCCATCTACATCTACCGATGATGAAGAATCGGAAGACGAGTTGGACATAGAAGCTTTGGCCGATTTGGCAAAGAAGTTCGACCGATTCTTCCGAAAAGGTAAGTTCAAGAATAATTCTAAATTTAGTTCGACTAATGCCTCCGCTCCTGTGTGTTATAAATGTAACAAGCCAGGACACATCAAGCCGGATTGTCCTCTCAACAAACACAAGGAGAAGTGGAAGGCACCCAAGAACGACAAGTCGAGAAAGTACAAGAAAGGGCTTGTCGGCTCATTCACCGATTCCGAAGAGGACTCCTCAAGTGGAGAGTCGGATGATGGACAAGTGGGGAAACCACACATGTGCTTCATGGGAAAAGAGGAACATGATCAAGAGATCTCCTCCGATGAAAGAGAGGATGAAAGCGAGGATGAAGGCGATGAGGTAACTATGGATGAACTTAGATTAGCTAACGAACAACTTTGGTCTAAGTTTTCTAAATTGTCTAATAGATATATTAAGACTAAAAATGAGCTAACTAGTTTTCAAACCTCACCTAAGCCTATCATCATCAACAACGACACCGTTGTTGAAGGGTTGAGAAATGAGATCGTAAATCTCAAATCTCAACTTGAGCATGTGCATATTGAGAATTCGGAAGAACATGAGATAGCGGATTGGATTTCTCGAAACTCAACTTTGAGTATCGAGAATGAGAATCTCAAGTCTCGTGTTTATGTCCTCACATCGCAAGTGTCCACCTTGGATGCTTCTATGCTTTCTCTCACCGAGAAGTATGAGTGCATATTAGGCCATATTAATAAATTCAATAAAGTTAAAGGCCATTTGGATAATATCCTAAATGACTTACTTCCGGCCAATCACCACATTGGCTTGGGGTGTAAGATGGGAGACTCATTCAAATCGGTCACAACCTTTGTTAGGCCATCTTCCTAAGCCTCAACTAGTGGGAGTAAATACCCCGTGGGTAGTTCTTCTACCAATGGTGCTTCCATTAGGTACACACCCCCGTTTGGAAAGAAACCCACTTTGGGTGGACCTCCAAAGAAGGGTCATGCTTTCATGTATACCATGCCACGTAGGAACATACATCCTACCCCACATGTTCGCACGTACGATGATTTTTATGCTCCATGTCCACGAGCACGTTCACACCATGTGAGACACACTCATGCACGTGTTCCTCCACATGCATATGTTCATCCACATTACTATCATATGAACAATTATCATCATGCACCATTTCATCATGTGCCATATGCTTATCTACGTCATGCATATCCTAGGCCACTTCCTCGTAGGCCACGTGCATCACATAGAAATCAACAACATGTGCATGCTCCCAATAGGACTAGGGCTCCCAAGACATTCACTATTTGGGGCCCGAAGGACACAAGCATGCATGAAAAACAAGCGTATATTAATTCGTATTTCATGAATGTTGTGCACAATGATGATTTTGTTGGGAAGTCTAAGTCCAATTGGACTTGGCTGCCAACGGTCTAATCTCTTAGGACCCAATGTCCTTGGGTACCATGGAATGATATTTTATCTTCAGGTACTCAAGGATAAGAGAAGGAGCAACAAATCAAAATTTAGCTCCATCTTATGTTTTCTAGGTTCAATCCACCGTGGGATACCAACCCTACCAACTCCTTGATTTGCAAGGATTTTCATTCAATTGGAGTTGATGGTGCTTAAGTGGTGCACCAAAGTAGGGGGGAGCTTAATATTGTAAGTATATTCTTACATATGGTATCCATGTATGTTGAATGCATGTAGATGTCTCTCTATGTTTCAGACTATCTCTTACATATTTTGATGCTAGTTTTGAGCTTATGACTATATTCTTATCTTTCGTATGCTCATGGCATTCCATGCTTATTATTGACTCATTTAGTGAGTATCTTGGAATGCATGCTAGTAATTTGGTGTTGTATGATGTGTACATCATGTTGCCATTCGTTTCTTGTGCACATTATATTTATGTCTCTGATATTGACTTCGTCGCTCGACGATTATATTGGTTAAATAGATTTACTTTTATGAAAACATAGAATTGTTTTCCATGCACTAAATTAACCAAGAATGTTGATATTGGAGAGTATGTTCCATAACTCAATACGTGAAATTGATTTGAGTTTTGATGATTTCGTTTTTCGATTTTCGACTATGGTCTCATTGGCACGCTTTGATTTTATTCGATATTTTACATTTGGTATTTTACATAGGTGTCATTTGGACCATGATCGTATTCTTAGACTCTCGTGCTTTTATTTCTTAATCATTGTTGTTGTCGTTGATCTCCTCCCGCTCTTTTTGCTAATGCCAAAGGGGGAGAGAACTAATAATGACAATATGCTAAATGATAATTTAAAGCATTTTACCATGAATCTAATATGATATGTTAGATTCAAGGGGAGTTAAGATATAAAAATGGATTTAGATCCTAAATTGCAATACTTGAGTTCACATTTTATACTTTCCTCGTCTGCTTGATGCGTATGATTATAATTGAATACGGAACTAACGTGTCATCAATGCAGGGGGAGTAAGTAAATTTCATTTTGATCATTTTTATTGATTATTATTTTATGTTGGTTTGTCATCACCAAAAAGGGGGAGAATGTTGAGTATTGATTCCCCGGATTTGGTTTTGATGATGAGCAAACATAAATATCGTGAACTAACTCTTGTGAGCGCAGTTATGGAGATCGTCGCTAAAACTCCACGTATATCAAAAGCGACGTCTGAAGACTTCACAAAGTGCGTGATCGTGTGTCTAAAGCTTCGTTGAAGCTCTAGAAACATTATTGAAGTCAAGAGATTCGGATTGAAGCTTTTGAAGACGGTTCGTCAAGTTTTATTTATAGTCTTCTAGTTTCTTTCCGTAGAATGTTAAGCCTTGAGTAGGCCTTACATTATTAGAGCTAGGATTATCTTAGAAGCCCATAGAAACTTTCCCGAAGCCTTACGCTTCATTTCGTGGCTTCTAGTGCATCTTAGTTGGTTCAAGAAGAAGAACCAACCGACTAGATGGCAATCTAGTCGGTCGACAATCCTTCGTGAACCGACTAGATATCCTACTCCATTTCAGCTCATTCTCTGTTGACCAATTAGTCGGTCCAAGAAGGTTCACCGACCGACTAGTTGTCAAACTAGTCGGTTTGGAATCCTTCTTGGACCGACTAGTTATATCTTCATTTCTACAGCCTGAGCTACTGTCAACTTCTTAGTCGGTCAAATAAGAATCATCGACAGACTAGTTGAGAAACTAATCGGTTAGGATTTGTTCTCTGACCGACTAGTTCTCCGTGAATTCAGCTTATCATGTTTCAACTCTTAGTCGGTCAAAGAACACTCACCGAACGACTAGTTGTCAAACTAGTCGGTTGGCAAGTCTTCTTAGACCGACTAGTTCTTTATTGTCTGAACTTTCTCTTTTGGCTGTTCTCCAGTTAGTCGGTTCAAGTTGAATGACTGACCCACTAGTTGAGAAACTAGTCGGTCAGTGATCCTTCTTTGACCGACTAGACTGCTTCAGAATAGAGCCTTTGGAGTATTAAATGCCACGATTTTTCCTCTCTCTTTCCTTTATCCTATATATACTTGGAGGGGTTCTTTCCTAGTATTCAAGGCTGATATTCTAGAGGTTTAAAGAAATCAAAGAGGAGCCATTCAACTCTATTCCAAAGCTCTCTCTTCTCACAAGAATCTCTCCCTCAACTTCTTGAGCCCTAATTCCTCAAGAGAGATTCTCTCCATTGTGAGCCTCTCAAGCTAAGATCTTGATCCAAAGTCACCAATCTCTCCCTAGCCACCTATTGCTGGTTATCTTGGTGGAGCTAGGGTTTGGTGTCACCTTCTTCCTCAAAATCCTTCTTGCCATAATATTGGTAAGTTTACTCAAGGCATATGATTTTGTTGGTAAGTATTTCATTGTTTCATTTACTTTGTTTGCAAGTTGTTCTCTCGATTGTGAGAGAAGGGTGTGATCCCGGGTTGTGGGAGTCACATGTCTTTTGTGTATGATTTGGTCTTGTAGAGGGTTTTCTACAAGAATTTCATAGTGCAAAGCTTGGGATAGTGGTTTCTAACTCAAGTATCCGGAGGGGATCCAGATGTTTGGGACGCAGGATCACCGGGAACAAGTCGGGGAGACTTGGGTGGATCCGAACCCGTTATTTCGCTTTGTTTGCATTGTTCAATTCTTGTTGTGTGTAGTTATTCCGCATTGTTGTTTGTGTTTTGCACAATAATTAGGAATAACACTCTTGATTATTTTAAAGTACTATTCACCCCCCTCTAGTACTTATGCAGTAGCTACACAGGGCATTACAAACCTTTCGACAAGCCTTGCCTCGAAGCTAGGTCAGGGATATTAGTGACACCATTCACGTACATGTTCGTACAATGTCCTCAAGTCAAAAGACAAACTTGCCTATCATCACTAAGAGTTATCATTGACTGATAGGTCAATCATAACCATATGATAACTCTTGTTGGGTTGTTCAGTGAACTCATTCTTCAATGAGCACCTGTGTCTCGTCTTCGACTTTGCCAAGTCAAACAACCATGAGGTCATCGTCACCGCTACAAGGTGAAGACTAAGACATAATGGTCTATCAGATGTTTCGATATCCTTTTCTCGAAATATTTACGACCACGAACCCTTTTAGACTTATGCTACAAACGGTGAAGCATTTCTACATGATCGAGATCCTCATCTTGATACATGTTTGACCTTGCATTAAGTCTCAGGACTTTACCTAAGTTTCTAATGATTACATTTCTATTAACTTAGATAAATTCTTTCCAAACAGCTTACTATTATTTTGAACAAGGTGTCTGTATAGATACACATGGATGAATTTACCTCGCATCTCCCAACATCTCCCACTTGCACTCGGGCCCATTTATCCTAGTATCTCATACCATATTTACACATAAGTCTTTTCAAACTTCATGTGGTAGAGCATTTGTGAGTGGATCTGCTAAAACGTCTACTGTATTAAACTTAAGGGGTTTCTATGTTTAACTTAGACCACATATTTGAATCTCATCCAAATAATTCACTTGGTCTCTTGGAATCCATAATATTTAATTTTCCTGGATCTTATCCAACTCATCGTACCTTACGACAATAATTTAAAGTAAATTATTGGTCATTTTAGACGGTTCATAATTATTTCTGAGAAAGTGTCAAACTCTTTGACCACTTTGTCAAAACATATGTTCCATCCTCTTGATGCATCGTGTGTATTTTATTCGCTCCCACTGACCTTGAAAACTCTCTGGCCAATTCATATAAGTTCATTCCTCTAAATCATTTTTAGAAAACATACTATAAATGAATGCTCCAGTTTACATGGTCATCATAAGCATTTACATTGAGTTCAGTCCAAGTAGATCTGTACAAATTTGCTGGCAAGACAATTTCTTCATAATCCGTTTGTAGGAGTTAGGATGATAACTGTTCTCAATCAACATAAGTCGTACTTCACTATTTTTCTTTCTGCACCAATCTTCTGGCTTGAAGATTTACTTGCAGTCAATAAGAAACACTTTCTTTCGGCACATAAACTAAAGTCCATACTTTATTTACGTGCACGGACCATTTCTGTTGCATCAAGTTATTAATCAGAGTCCTTACTCCGAATTGCATCCTACAAGTTGTCTAGGCCATCATCAACTATGATGTCTAACTCGACTCTTCGTCTCTCGACGAGTAATCCTTTAACTTCCTAACAATTGATTTAATGAATATCTTATTGATAAGGTCCTCAAGAACCTTATCAAAACCTAGGCATTACTGTTTGGGACTTAACCCAGAGGCATGATTATAACTCAGAGTCACTTGCTGTGCATCGCACTATATCTAACAAAGTGCGATTCATACTCTCTAACACACCGATGTGTTAAGAGACTTGACCTGAGAGAAATTCACATTTTCTTTTTAATTTACGCAAGAGTTATACAGCTAAGTCTTCGACTCTTTGATCGAAGCAGTTCAAATACTTCTGTCATTTTGTACTTCTATTTTATCAGCCTTGCGTTTCATCAAGAACATGTGTCGTAATAAAAGAAGAATAACTTATCTAGGCTAATTTAGACTTGGGTATGAATACATCCGTATGTACAATACCGTGAGTTCTCCAACTCATTCTCTCATTGTCTCACAGAAGGTGTTGGGCCATCATACCTTGAGACAAAATTCACAAGTGTCTGTAGACTTCATAATACGGGAGGTCAGATCCCTCTTTATGTGATTTGTGAAGCTTAGTTTCTTTGGTACGTCATAGTCTATTTTGCCATATAAGTTTTGTTACTATCTTGCGTATTAATGTATTAACATTTAATACATTATCGTTATACAAATTACTCGTATAAAACATTGATTCAGAAGCAAGGTGACGACATTCGTCAAAAATGTGTTTGACGTCCTTCATGGTCCAAGAAACAACAATTGTTCCTTTTTCCAACACGTAGACAATCTATTTCTTTTGTATCACGTTTATCCTAAAACCGTGACATCAAATATGTCACATTTTCAGTTCCTCATACTTATGCCTTTACTAATGATAAATAAAACTATCTTTCTCAATTGACTTTCCTTAGTGCCGTCATCCTTTTCTAAATCTCATTTAGATATTATACGACCCAACAAATTATTAGTTGTGCAAGCACCTAACGTATCCAAACACTTGAGCTTCACAACCTTGAGTTGACTCAACAAGTTGTTTGACTCACGATCTGATTTGGATATATGGTCTTGTATCGCTCAGGCACTCATCTTCGAATCAAACAGTTTGATCGAAGTTTCGAACCTTGCAGATCGAAACTGTTTTCCATACAACCTTGAGTTGACTCAACAAGTTGTATGGAGAAACATGCTTTGAACATCAGTATGTTCGAGCTGCCCCTTATAGAGGCGAGTGATAGGTAGCATGCATTTATTTGTTGGACCCAGACCTTTGAGGAAATCATTGTCCTTAAGCATGTGCTTTAAGAAGGTCATTTAATGTCAATGAGAACATAGTTTAGTCTATCAATTAGAATTTGAGTTGATATTCCATTAACCAACTATTTGGACCAGTTAACTTATTCTCTTAGAATATTATATTTTTGATTCCACCGGTAAAACATATACTACCATAGTTTAGCATATGTTCAATATTAAATATAGGTAGAATGGATTTTATCTAACTATATCCTCCCCCTATTTTTGCGATCATTTTAAGCCATAATAGTGGGACCGAAAGCCTCAAAAAATGCAAGGGGCGATTTAATTAAATTACATTAATGGGTAAGTGATCCAACCATCATGAGTCTCACAACCTTGAGTGTGCTCAACAAATTGTTTGACTCTGCGATTGGTAGATGACGCTTCATCAATCATAACATATATGATTCTCTTATTGGTGTTTATCCCTAGCCACTTATGATCATGAGTGTGCTCATCCAGATTATAATGACTAGCCTAGTCGGACCCTTATTTTCGTGTCTAGCTTAACTTACGCCGGCGCTCGGTGTATTCACGACACAACGGTTTAGGTCAAGGCTTGACTACATCGTATGTATTAAGAAGTTGGTTTCTACAATGTTACCATGTCACAGCTTGAGTGTGCTCAACAACTGTAACATGGATCCTATAGTTGCCAAAATATAAAACAAGGAGGCGTACGTATTATCTTGAAAAAGAATATTAATGTATTAGACTTAGGTATAGTCCAGGGTGTCATATAATCATGATTCGCGTCATTGCGGTCCAGCAGACACGGCCAGGAAATTGACTAAGCCAGGATCACTTATCCCCAACTTAGCCAAGCACATTGACCGGATCATGGTCCATTGAATGAAACTTATCATTTTTATATATGTGCCATAAACTAAAAAGCTTTTATTATAACTAGTTAATCCTATCAACTAGTGAATCCTTAAAATTCAAAGTTTTATGGATTTGTTAATAACTTTTATTAAGTTCTTATCAACTATAAGGAATGATTTATAAAGGTGCTATCCTAATCGTACATTAGGCATTTAAAACAATTTTAAATTATAGCAGAAGCAATCTAAAAATTTTCTTATAATTATTAGACGGCTTTTAATGGCTAACCTAACAAGGTTTTCTTGAGTTATCAATAAGCAAGAATAAAACATAGCCATTTAAAATTACAACTTAATAACATTACATGAATTAAGTTCATAATTATCACATAATTAATTTTATGTTTCTAACAAACATAACATGCAACTTTAAAGTTTATCACATAAATTTAAATCATAATTTTAAAACATAAAAATTTTTATCTAATAAAATTAATTGTTTCATGTTCAAAAATTATCGCATAATTTTAATTCAAGAACATTTGTTTTAAAATCATCACATTAAAATTAGCATACTACTAAAAGGAATTTTATCACATAAAATAATTTTTAAAGCATCTATTATTTGATTTTCCAATTTTTAACATTTATCACATAAAGTTAAAAACTAGATCTTTATGTATTTAAAAAACATACATGCATTTATAATTACTGCAGTCCTTAGATCAAATGCAGACCTGGTTCTAATACCAATGAAGGGTTTTGAGGGATCCTTAGGGCACATTCATATGCCAGTCCTATGTCGAACGGACGATAGAGGCAAAAGAAAAGCAAGCAGCGGGAAAACGTTAAACTATTTATCATTGCAAGCCCTAAGGATATCAAGACCCTAGCCAAGATCTCTACTATCTTGAGGTGGGTCTGACCATCCCAAGATAGATCTAAGCTACTGCAATAATATAAATAATATGCTTAATTAAACTACATACTCGGAACCTTGCTTGCACCGGCAAGGTGTACCGAACCGCGTCCCGGGTTGCTCCTCATCCCGAGCTGAACCACTTCACGAGCCGCTCATGGTCCCGAGCCAAACTGCACCGCGTCCCGAGGCGAGCAACCCCCTTGTCGCTGAGCCAACCACGCACCGAAGAAAGTTTCACTTGAGTGGATCCTTCACCAAGACTCCGAATCGAATCCGAGCCCCTTCGTGGCTTTGCTAGAGCCCTTCAGGAACATGGCTGAAATATAGGGAGAAGAGAAAATATTTATTTTAAGCTTAGATCGGAGCGTGCTCCAAACTTTTGGGAGCCGCTCAGATCTAGAGCTTGGGACGAGTTATGAGGAAGGGGGCAGGCCCATATTTATATAGGCGGCTGACCCTTCCCCTTTACTCAACTTTCGATGTGGGACTAAATTTTTTGAGTTAATAATTCAAGTTAGTTTGCCTTAAAGAAAATGCCAAACTTCATTGAATTTTAACTCCCTCACCGTTGAAATTCACATTTGATACAACCTATCAAATCGAAGAGCAAAGCACGGTGAACGCGTAGGAAAAAATGGCGAGTCATTCCGAGTCCATTTGACCCCTCAAACATGTGTCCAAAGATCAGCCCAAAAGTCATTTTTCACAGAAAGCCAGCCGCCAATTTGACCCTAGGGTTCTGAACCCCGTGTGGGCCCCACTGTGGTTCCCATATTGGGCCTCGCTGGGTGCACCCGCCTGTAACAGCAGGAGGGTTGTACGATCTCCGGGCCCACCCGCCCGCAATTATGCGGGTGGGCCCCAGCCGCCCGCTGACGCGGGCAGCTGCCCTGCTGACGCTGGTGTCAGTCCGTGTCAGCGAGTTGGGCCCCACATGCATCCTTTTTAGGGGTTTTATTTGTTTATCAAAAAACAAAAAAACTTTGGGCCTGGTTTATTTCTTTTGGGCTTCTATTTAAAACACTTTTAAATAGATTTACTGGGCTCGTTTGGACTCCGTTTTTGACGCGGTTTGAACCTGCGTTTAGGTCGGGACGATCCCGTCATCCAGGTAACCTTTTTCTCATGTTTATTATATTAAATATGACCTTAAACAATTTAAGACACTTTTAATATCATTTTGCATCATATGCAATATTGTCCCCATCTAAGCATAAAATCTCCTACTTGCACTCAGGATCATTTATCCTGAATGCAGGAGCTAACTGCAAACTCTTTTGCAGTCTTGCATCAAATGCATATTCTCCATAATTTTTACCTATTACTTGACGAATGTCGCACTCTGTGTGAGACCCTACAGCTGAAGCCCCAGATGGCAGTAACCGCGAGCAGCAGGTGCCGTCCATGTTTCAGTATCATACTTATGTGGTTAACTCATTGACATGAGTATTATCGGGACTACCCTGACTGTGTCCGTGATGAATTCTACAGTTTTAGTCTCTTCGTCAAAACTACGTCGTTTAGTTCAAGCCTAGGGTACGGTCAAACTGTCAACCCCAATAGCTCAAAACCGTTTAGTCTCCATCGATCTTTAGTCAACTAATGTTGCACTTCTTCCAACATACTCTCGCCAGAGTTTTCACTATAGATCGAAATAACACAATGATACTAACTCCCATTACTGGGAGAGACGAATCCTATCTTGGTCATTACTTTCCTCACATGCTTCAAGTGTCACCCAATCAAAGACCTTTCGACATGCCTTGCCTCGAAGCTAGGTCAGGGATCTAAGTGACACCGTTCACGTACATGTTCGTACAATGTCCTCAAGTCAAAAGACAAACTTAACTATCATCACTAAGAGTTATCATTGATAGATAGGTCAATCATAATCATATGATAACTCTTGTTGGGTCGTTCAATGAACTCATTCTCTAATGAGCACCTGTGTCTCGTCTTCGACTTTGCCAAGTCAAACGACCATGAGATCATCGTCACCATTACGAGGTGAAGAATAAGACACAATGGTCTATCCGATGTTTCAATATCCTTTTCTCGAAATATCTACGACCACGAACCCTTTTAGACTTATGCTACAAACGGTCAAGCATTTCTACATGATCGAGATCCTCATCTCGATACATGTTTGACCTTGCATTAAGTCTCAGGACTTTACCTAAGTTTCTAATGATTACAAAATTTCTATTAACTTAGATAAATTCTTTCCAAACAGCTTACTGTTATTTTGAACAAGATGTCTGTATAGATACACATGGATGAATTTACCTCGAGGGCATACCCATCTCCCAACAGATTCATCTTCATCCGACTCCTTAAGTGATGGGGAAGATGAGCATGGAACCAAGAATGAGGAGGTTCATATG
Source organism: Scilla litardierei (assembly GCA_030789695.1). Classification (NCBI taxonomy): domain Eukaryota; kingdom Viridiplantae; phylum Streptophyta; class Magnoliopsida; order Asparagales; family Asparagaceae; genus Scilla; species Scilla litardierei. The sequence goes on from CM061142.1 coordinate 385,123,004, forward strand.
TGCTTCATGGCGATGGATGAATCAATCTCTTCTAGCTCAACCAATAAGGAAGTAGAAGAATGGCTCAACACCAAGAAAGATGACATCTTTTCCAAGGTCGATGATGGTGGCATGAAAGAATTGCTCCACTCCGAAGCACCCACCGAGCATGTGGTTTTCATGGCATTTGACGATGAAGCATCTTCATGCTCAAGCTCAAGCTCAAGCGATGATGAAAGTGATAAAAAGAGTAGAGAGGAAGATGAGGAAGAGCCCAAGCTATCCTATGAGGAGCTTAACTTTCTCAATGATGAGCAGGCCAAATGTATTAATAAACTAATGGAAGCTTACTCTTCATTGCAATCTAAATTTGATAATGCTATCCTTAAATTGCATAATTATAAGTCTACTAGAGTAAATGCTTTCTCTATGCATATTTGTGACACTAATGAGAGAGACACACTACTCTCTCAAGTTAAGGATTTGAACAAATTAAATGACGAATTGAAAGTTGAAAACCGTAGCTTAGAATCTTGCATTCAACAACTTTTGCTAAGATGTGAAGAGGAATCCAGTAAGCTTAAAAGCATCGTTAGTTCTAGGGATTCACTCTACAATTTGCTTGAAAAGCAACATCCGAAAAATCCTAGAAAGGGTTTGGGATTTTGTGCTTAATTTGGTAGCTAAACCAAGCTCTTCATATTCTGTTGGTGTAAAAACAAGATCAATTGCCCAAACACCAAATAAGAACCACCGTGATTTCTTATACAACAATAACATAAATAAGAAGTATATACAACACAAGGTGGTGAGGGAAAATGAAAATGCTTCATTTTATGCCATGAGGCAAGACCCTCATATTATGCATACCAAGAAATTTTTTTTATACATATGCATGCCACATCTCTCCCTCTTGCTAAGGTAAAACTCATGCCTAAGAAATCCATGAGTCTTTGGATTCACATTAATGTTAGTATGCAAGAGAGGAATAATTATATAAACACCTTGGATATGGATGTGATCACTTCATGTGATTATATTAGGAAGTCAAATTCTTCTTGTGTTTGATTCCCTAATGCTTAGGTCTCCAGACATATGCTTGATTGCATTGGTATAATGCTTAACTGTTTATCATTTGCATACACATCTATTGTGCTATTTTCATGCTTTTGAAAATATTTTCAAACTTTTTCATGGAAATGAGACCTGTGGGGAATCTAAGTCATATATGCAATTTTTTATCCATGTGTATGACATAGGGTGAGATTTTATGCTATATGTATTTTTCAAAATATTTTGAAGCATAATTTTATCTCCCTTATGATATTGGGATATATCCAAATATTGTTGGATATTGTTTCAATTTCATCTTGACATTGTTAATTCTTGGTATGATTATTTTTCAAAAACAATGTCATATGTCAATGTCCATGCTTAGTGTAATATTTCAATGCATTGATATAATTATGGCCCATGTCTCCATATTGTAAATGGTTTATATAGTCAAATTTTGACTTATTCTATGATCTAGGGGTTTATGGCATAGTAAATTGATACCCATTTAAAATTTTTCATTTTGTATCATATATCTCAATTGCATGCCCACTGTCATGTATATATTGTTATATCTAGGGGAGAGACTTCCATTTCCACCTTTTTGTCAATGACATGAGATATATAGGTGATTATGTAAAATGTACGCTTCGATTTACAATTGGTATTTTATTAAGCATTGTTTTTACATATTGCCAATTATATGCATTATGCCTTTATTTGAATTTTCAATTGGTATTTCAATTGGTACAATTGGTATTCATATAAGTGAGGGGAGCATTAGTATGATTTTATAGTGTATTTTTACATAATTTGTGTCATCATCAAAAAGAAAAGATTATTGGATATTGGCCATTAAGCCCAATATGGTTTTGATTATGATCATCTCATTATGTGGTACGAATGTCTCAAATTATTTTAGTCTCAAATTAATTAATTTGATTACATCTTGATTGAGACAAAACATTTGGTGATGGGATGATGGAATCAAGGCATGGAGCATTGGAGCATTGGAGCATTGAAGCCCTGAAGAATCAAGAAACTTATTGTAATTTTCTATTTTTATTCTTTATGTATTTTTCTCTTTTTTTGTTGAATACATATATGCCTTGATTTGATGTACACACACATTCATGTCATTTTCCATCTTAGAGAACGATATGAATATCCTAGAACCCATCCCAATAGGTTTCAAGGCCAAAACACTCTAGATTATGTTTTTGGACTAGGACCACATGTCTGGAATAGAGTCACCAGACTTCTGTCGTGTCTGACATTTATGTTTTCAAACACAGCTATTTGTCAATCGTCTGAAATTCATGTACCAGACGTCTGAACAGTTTCTTAGACGTCTGGGTCTTGAACTTTAGCCATCTGAATAATTGTGGGTTCAATTTTCTGAGAGCTCTCTCTCTCTCTCTCTCTCTCTCTCTCTCCTCTCTCCCACTTGTGTCCAGCCTTCTGAAGAAGGCTTGTTAGACGACTGAATAGTGCATCAGCCGTCTAACTAGTGTTCATAAGACGTCTGATTGCTTGGAGTTGGTTCTTCAATTTGTTCCATAACCAACTCTCTATAGCCATCAGAAGTAGAGTTACCAGCTGATTCAACAGTAGATCAGCCATCTGGGAACACTTCTTCAGATGTCTGATGACTAGGAAATTTGTAAGTTTATAGCCGTTAGACTGTGTTTCTGCTATGCTATTTTCTTAGTTTCTGTGATCTTTTAAGAGTGTATTTAAGCATGATTGTAAGGGGGATTTGAGCACTCATCAGAACATTATAGAGATCATTTTGTGAGCCAAAATCTCAAGAAAGCTTCTCTCTCTCTCTCTCTCTACACCCCCTCTTTGAGCTCTGTGAATGTTGCATTGAACTCCAAAGCTCAAGAAACATCCATAAGTGTGTTGGTTATTACCATGGCCGGTTTTATAGCAAGGCCACTTAGGCGGCCGCTTTATGCCTCCAATTTTGAGAGGCCTCATATTTCATTTTATTCCTAAGCCCAACGGCATTTTGGCCCGCTAAATAATAATTTTCCAGTCCATTTTTGCTATCTCGTGATCTTATTTCTCCCATATGACCTGCTTTAATGCTTTGGGCTCGTTGTGCTGCGCATCCTGCCTCAGGTCAAACAGATAAAATTGAAAGGGAGGTTGAGATAATCTCAAGAATCAAGTCTCAAACCCCAGCCCTCCAACACCAACGCGTCGTTGTGTGTGTGTGTATATATATATATATATCTCTCTCTCTCTCTCTCTCTGTGTGTGTGTGTGTGTGTGTGTGTGTGTGTCCCCCTCTCCCTCTTCGGCACTCCTAGTCTCCCTCCAGCTCCAATCTACAACATCGACGAATTCGGACCCACCGTCTCTCTCCTTCCGACCTCGGATCCTCCATCTCTCTCCCTCTCTCGGACCCCCCGTCTCTCTCTGGCTCCAATCAGCTCCAATCGGCCTCGTCCTCGATGTCTCAGAGACTTGGACAAGGACACTGTAATCAACCTGTTCGGAAAGACTATTGCTCTGCCTTGGCCTAGCGAAAGAGGTCGTGGAGACGATGATACAGTAAATTTTTATCTTTATTTTTTATTTTAATTATGTAATTGATGGGTTTTCAATCTTTAGTTATTGATTTGGGGTTTAGCCGCTATTATTTATCTCTTCTGAATTTATTTCACCTGTTGGTCTAATTAGCAAATTACTAGCATGGTTTTCAAAATTATGTTTTTCAAAATAGCAAATCCTATCTCTCCGGCCCTCTTAGTCTCTCTCCGGTCTCGTCTCGTGACCGTGTCTTCGACTCTTCGACGGATTATGGTTTAATATGATGATATCTTTGGTAATTCATTTTTTATGTCATCAGCATGAAACTGAGAAATTTTATTGAATTGATTTGAAATTTCGAAGGCGCCCTGATTACTGAATTAATGAATTGCTTGGTTGTTTGATAGTATTGTTGTTAGTGTTTTGACACCCCAACAAACTGTTGCTTTCTTTCGTTATTTCCTGCATTAAATTCAGCGATATGAAGGCTCCTAAAAATTTTGTTTTAATACTTAAGCCTCATATTTTGTTTTGCTTTAGGCCTCATTTATGCTTGAACCAGCCCTGGTTATTGCAACAACCCTAAGTCGGTTTTGATGATTAAGGAAACAATTAGTGTTACTAATTATTTTTAAAGATGATTTATAAGTGTAGGTTCTAAAGTTAATAATTGTCAAACCTAATGATTATGAGCGGATTAAAGCCAAAGATTGATGATGAAGAGCTATTGGACTTGGAGCTCACATTGGAGATCATAAGCCCAAGCCAAAGACTCAAGGAGTGCAAGACTTTAAAGACAATGAACTCAAGCGCAAAGGAATGCATCAAGATCATTAGATTGAGTAAGTGGTGTATTTTATTATAATTCGTTTCTTAGAATGTTAAAGTCAATAGTTGGAGCTTACACACACACACACACATACACACACCAAATAATGTTTTAAACTTCACAAATGTTTTAGAAAAGATTTAAAATAGTTTTGAATCGATTTCATGAAGTTTTCATAGCTTGAACCCCTAGTATCAGTATTAGAGTCGACTATATCTTGATGAGAGTCGACTGTTATGAATGGGAGAAGAGCTTTGCTCTCTGAACCCAAAAGGAGTCAACCATAGTACAACTAGGAGTCGACTGCAACTTTGTAGGGAGTCGACTATTAACAATATGGGAGTCGACTACCGCTGTGGAAAACACAGCCCTTACTTTTACGGAGAGCTCTCGATTTTTCTGTTGCAAGGGCTTTTTCGTCCACAATTTTCAATGAGATTTTTAGGGCTATTTAAGGGGATTTGGCTGAGAAATTTTGACACCTTAATTGGTTAATACTCTGAGTTTTATAAGCTTTAATTTCTTCTTCAAGATCTTAAGAATTTGCTAGCCATAAAAATTTGATTTTGATTTCAAAGCTTTTAAACACGTTGGGCTTTTGATTAAGAATCTCCTCAAGCTTCATCATGAATGTTTGAGATTCTAATAAAGTTTTATTTGATCTCTCATAGTTTTAATCTTCATTTTCTCTTGAGATCAAAAGTTTCCCATGGCTATTAAAACTCTACACAAAAGCTTCGTCAATTGGCTATAAGAAGTGTAAGCGCAAATTCATCTTCAAGAAAGGTTTGTAATACCGTAAGAGTGGTGGTAAGTTGGTGATTTTTAATGTGGGTTGTAGAGAACATCATAAATTATGAGAGGCTCCTCTTTGGAGAGAGGTTATGTTGAGTTGTTGTATTGGAAGCCCGAGTAAGTGAAGCTAGGCAATTGTAGTTAGAAGCCTTAGTTTGTGAGGCATTTGCTCTCTTGATTAAGTGAGTTGGTTAGTGAAAATCACAACAAGAGGCTGGGGACTAAAGTAGCCCAGGGTGGGTGAACCAGGATAAATTCCTGTGTGTTTGCATTGTGATTGTCTCTTCTCTATTATTTACATTGTGTTTAATATTCCGATTTGCAAACTTACTCGATTTTCATAGCAAGTATTGCTTAGTGTTGATTGAGTTCTTGAGGAGGTAACACTCTCAAGATACTTAGGCTAAATTAGAGTGTTGAAAATTTATATGTGTGCCTGAATTTTAGAAACACTAATCACCCCCTAGTGTTTAGCATGTTATCTACATGATCCAACAGATGGTATCAGAGCTAGATTTGAAAGATAGCATCAACGAAGATGGCACACGGGAAAAGTTTCATCTCTCCACCCATTTTTGATGGAACAAAATATTCTATTTAGAGAAGAAAATGGAGATTCATTTGGAAACTGCAGACTTTGAGCATGGACTATTTCTCCAAGACTCGTACGAGGTTCCAACAACTCCAAAAGTATCATGGACCAAGGAGCAAAAGGAGACATACTCGAAGAACATCAATGTAATGCGTATTATTTGTTCTTATTTAACTAAAAATATTTTTAGTGAAATTTCAAGGTTAGCACAATCCAAGAGATTTTGAGAATATTGGAGGACAAATATGGAGAACAACCCATGAGGAGAGCACCAATAAAGAGATCTGAAGAAGAGAGATTTACAAAAGAAATGTGCTTAATGGCTCATTAAGATGAGAACAACAAGGTAAATGAATCAAACTGAGATAATGATGATCATAATTTACAGGATGCCTATGAAAAGTTATATCATGAATTTGAGAAATTGAATAAGAAAAATAAAAAGTAAGATAAAAGCTTTAAATTGTTGAATGATGATCACAATAAACTTAACGTTAAGCATAATGTGTTGTTACATGATTTTGATGTATTAAAGAATGATAGTGATAGTCGTAGTACTTCATCGCATGATCTTGCTAGTTTAAAGCTTAAATATGATGTATTATTATGTGATTATAATTCGTTGAAAAATGAGCATGCCATGATAGTTTCATGCTTTAATGATAAGTTTGAAATGATTTCTAGTGATTTATCCATGAGTAAACGTAAGCATGAGGAGTTAATTCTTAAGCGTGAGATGTTTAATAAAAATCCAATTGCTCAAGTCACTCCCTCATGACAGCATGTTCACACAATTCAACACAATTTAAGAATATTAGACCCCCACATGCTCATGTTAACCATGCTAGAAATTGTCATGCATTTATGTGTGGAAATTATGCTAGAACTCATGTTCATAAGGCACACCATGCTACACAGACACACACATTTATGGATCACATTGTTCATCATGATCCATACAAACCCCCAATGCACCATAATAGAAAGCATGCTAGAAACCAAAATGATGTGATTTGGGTGCCCAAGCATTTGAGCTTGGATGATAGATATGCTTATATCCATAACATAGTTAGAAATAATATTAATGGATTTTCAAATATGCATAGGAAAGCAAATCCATATCGGATTTGGGTTCCTAATGGATAATTATGTTTGAACCCCTGATTTTGGTGTATCCATGTGCTTACATGATTATATTGATGATACCTTTGTGTAGAATGATAAAATATATGCTAGAATAATTTTTGATTAATGATTGATTGCTTAAAATTGATTCTAAATGTCATTTAGATTATTTTACCATTCTATTGCAAAATAGTCGACTACCTTAAGAAAATAGTCGACTATTGCTCTGTTTCTCTGAACACTTTATTATTTCTTCACATTTTGATTTCTTCGTAATTTTTGTTAAATCTATTTTTATGCATATAGTTTCATTTTGTCGATATTTGCCTGGAGAATAAATAGAATCATTTATTTTTATAAAATTAGTGAGAATCTAGCCATGATGAACTTCATGCTTTCTGGACATTCTTGCTTGATAATGATTATTCTGTTAAATGTCTGAAAAATTTAATTTTGATGCATGTTTGATTATTTGATTGATTCTTAGTAAGTCTCTTCTCTAGTGAAGGACTTGTTGGGCTAATTATATGGACCCAACTTAATTATGGGTGCCAAGACGCTTAAGGATTTTTATTTCAGGTTCTTTGGGTATTGGATAGCGGATGCTCCAAGCACATGACCAGAAACTAAAGATTTCTCAGCTCAATACAAATGAAGGATGGTGGCGACGTCATATTTGGAGATGATAAAAAGGGAAAGATAGTTGGCATTAGAAATGTTGGTGATAAATCTTTACTCTTAATAGAAGATGTAAATTTAGTTTATGGTCTTAAGCACACCTTACTTGTATTAGTCAATTATGTGAAATAGGTTATAAAGTAGTATTTACAATTGATGTTTGTTTGATTTATGATGCTGCCATGCAACATATATTAGTTAGAGGTAAATATAGAGATGATATTTACACTTTATGTTTATGTGATCATGATTCAAAAGTATGTTTAGTTGCATCTTCATGTGACCCTTTTTATGGCATAGAATATTTGGGCATGTGAACATTAAGAACATGAGTAAGATATGTTGGAAGAATTTAGTACATGGAATGCCTAAAATGTGTTTTCATTTAGAAAAGATTTGTGAGTCGTGTCAACATTGCAAATTGCATAAAATCACTTTTAAGAGTATAGGAGCATTCAACTCTAGAAGACCATCAGAACTCCTTCATATGGATTCCATTGGTCTCTCAAGAGTTTCCTCTCTTAATGGTAGCAAGTATGTGTTTGGTATAGTTGATGATTATTCAATTAGATCACATTGACCCTGCGCTACCCTCTCCTACTATTTCTGCTCTGCAACAACTCCCACCTCCTCTAGAGACCATCCATCCATTACAGGAAAGTTCTCATCCACACATCCCCATTTTTCCTGAATCATGTTTTATAATTCCTTATCATATAGATTCAGATAGTCGTCCTGGATTTTTATATTCTATTACTAATTTTGACGACTCTTTGTGGCAGGCTGGATGGACTCGTATGTCCAATTCACATCGACACGAGGCACTCTCCATAGATTAGAGGACCATATATTAATAAGGTGTGCCCCATCATAACACTTGGCCATGAAGCTGCTGACGTGAGGAAGATGCTCACTGAATGGCGCAATGAACTGTTCGAGCAGCTTCCTGCACCGCTGGAGATCATTGATCCACCCATTTATTAAGTGCATCCAAACCCAGTAGTGTAGATGTTTTATATGCTTTCTAGTCTAGTATCTTAATAATCTCGTCTCCTCTCGACAGCCAGAGGAGCGCATTAGGATTTAGAATTAGAAATAAATCCTTCTATCGCCTCACATGATATTATGTTGATACCAAGAACCCTAAGCTAGCCCCAACCTTGATAGTGTTTCCCCTCCCCCCACCACTTATATGCCCTTGTATGCACTCCCCTATGTTGTTTTGGGCTATACTTCATGCTAGCTTGGGGGAGACTCTCCCATGCACCCATCATTTTCCCATGAGCTTAATGATATCACATAGCATCCCCACTTCACCACACCCCCCATATTTCTACCCCCTTATACTCCTCTATTCCTCGTGCATTGAGGACAGTGCTTAGTTTTAGCTTTGGAAAGACGTTTCACTCCTAGCTTAGGGGAGGTGCCTCACCACACCATTTGCCCATTGCATTTCACTGTTTCAGTTATTTCTGCATCTACGCATCATGTGTCCATCTGTATATATTTATTAAAAAAATTCGAAGAAATGTGCCCTCGATGACACTTTTTCGCATATGCATTTTCATTTATATGCTTGATTTGAGTTCACTTCTTTCATACATACTCTAGTTGTCTTCATGGCATGACCTCTTCATTCCCTCCTCACGGATTCCGTTTTAACCCTCTCATGTGAATAAATGCTATCTCAATTTATGCATTCGGTAGGTTAGATTGATTGTTTCATTCAACCCCTAGAATGCATGAGCCTAGGTTTACCAATGTTATCGAGTAGTTCTTAGCTCGGTAGGGTTTGATTATGGATATAGCTAGTTACCCCTAAGTCTTATGTGATTGACATGCTTCAATAAAAAAAAGAGGGGAAAAAGAGATAAAAATGAGTACAAAAATAGTTTGGAATAAGTTCATCGTTCTTCCAATCCTACTAAGTAGCCGGGTCTCCGTGCCTCAGGATGCATTGGAAATTCGCGTCGAAAAGTGGGATTTGGGGAGTGCACTAAATATCAATAATAGGTCCTAACTGATTCGGGAAAGTAGACCCGATGGGCCTATCTTGGCCTAATGCCCTAGATTCATCTGGATCGGGAGTCATTGGTCTAAATTTCATTACATGAGTTGCCTAGGTTCCTCATTTATAAAAACGTATATTGAGCATGTTTATCACCATGGTTTTGGGTAAACTAGCTGGACATAGTCAATCCTAGAGAGTTAAGATCTTACGAAACGCTTTTGGGTTCTTACCTTCACAAACGTAGGAAAAGGGTTGAATTAATTCAATCTAAACCTATAGAAGAAATCTCTCGTGGACATGGTATTTTCATGGGTGAGTGCATTAAAATTGAAGCCGTTTTGGAAACTCTTATTTTTTTGCCTTACGCTATGATTTATCTATGAGTGATGCATGTTTAGGGTGCATTCTAATTTTGTTTTATATATGAGTTGTATGCATGATTAGCTCGAGATGGTGATCTTCAATTCTTCTTAACAAATTTCTCCATGTTCTTCATGTCTTGTCTTGCTCGGTGATGAGCAAGAGTTTAGCTTGGGGTAATTTGTTAGGCGTATTTTCTATACCTTTTTCTGCCCTTTTACCCCGGATTTTCCACGCTTATTTTATATGATTCTCGTTATTTCACCCATTTTACCCACTTTAACCCATTTGATGCTTCAGGGATGTCTTTCGTGTATTTCAGAGAATTCATGCATAAATAGATGTGATTTAATGATTGGAGAAGCATGTGAGAGAGATCAACAAAGAATAACAAAAGATCAGAGATCAAGGGAAGGAGAAAGAGGGCCAAAGTGTAGGCAACACGGCCGTGCGTGCACATGCACGGATGTGTCATCATACCGACCAGAGAGAAGAGAGTTGCATCAGCAACGTGACCATGCCATACGGTAGTGCCTAAATTAAAATAGAGTGATGTCTACAGACATGACCATATAGCATGGCCTTGCTCAACTTTTGTAACTTGGGGCCACTGGAAGCTAAAGGCGGCACAGCCGTATCAACCTCCCGAGCAAAAGAGCAATACAGCTGCAATGAACAAATTTCTGATCTCAATCCCCTAGATATTTCTCACTCGAACTATTTTTAGTTGTAAAGCATGTTGTAACGATTCCAACGCATATTTATTTGTAATTTTCTGAGTTCGGTGTGATTTGATACAATTTTTGGACGTCAAAGCTGTAAAGCTAGAATTTTGACACGGTCATGCCGCTTTTTAGCACGGTCGTGTCATTGTAAATTCTAGTTTTCAGAAGCTAAAATTTTAGCATGGACGTGTCTCTTTCGAGCATGATCGTGTCACTTCGAATTCCAGTTTTCAGATCCAATTCGCTGAAGGGTTTTTGGGGGATATAAAAGGGTTTGTTGTGGGCGATTGAGAGGGCTTCTTCCTAGTTTTCTTCTCCCTTTGGGGGCTGCAACTCCAAGAGCTTTGTAAGACATTTTTATTGTTTCTTTGAATAGATTTCTACTTTCTTTTATGAGTATTGCCTTCAATCTCTCTTTGTGTTAATTTGTGATGCCTCTCTTTGTGAAATATTTGTTGTTTTCGCTCATGCTTAGCGAGTAGATTTTTGTGCCAAGGGAGAGGTGGAACCCTAGCGTAGATCATTATGTGGGTTGATCGCCCCAAATATCATTCTACTACATTATTGCTAGGGTATTGTTTGGATGCGATTTCATGTCAATCCATCCCATTGGTGGGCTACACAACCACTGATGGATGGATGACTATCTACTGATAGGCACTGACAAACCATCGGGCACACTCACTAGAACTACCTATATCGTGCGACCGACGAACCATCAGGGCTCCGATAGGGATCCTAGCTTTCCCCCTCATTCTATCTATCACGGTAAGACGGGGAGAGAATGTACATTGAGATTAAATCTCATAGATGGCTTTACTCTTTTACAATGAGAAGCTAGATCAATCCCACGATTAATTTACACTAGTGCTGATGCTTAACCCTTGGCACCTTTCTTTCTTTTTACATTTTTAGGATTATTTCCCTCATTCCCATTACCATTCACGTAGCTAATTAAGTGCATAATTGATCTATACTCAAACCACTGCTTTCAAGTGCTCGATGCGTAAGGTACAACAACGTCGTGCGCTTGCGGCTAATTTAAAACATAACAATATTCTAGTCAATTACGTTAAAAATCATTTTCAGGATTATATGTAGCCATCCTTACTTTTGGAATTTGGAGACCAAAGATTCATGTTATAGTTGTTGTGCTACACCCAAGATATAGCATGGCTATATTTCGGAAACCAATTCCATTTTACATATGATGTAGTTCAGCTTAACTCAAATTTTCACGTCGTGAACATACCAGAGCACCGGTGTAAGCTAGGACTGAACAAGAAAGCAAGGTGTCTGAGTAAATTAGTCAGTATGATTTGTTGGTCTACACTCAAGATCATAAGTAACTAGGGATAAAAACATATAAGGAAATCATATATGATGCGATTGATTAAGTGTCATCTACCGATCGCAGAGTCGAGCAACTTGTTGGGCTACACTCAAGGTTGTGAAACTCAAGGTGATTGCGTCCCTTTCCCACTAAATATCACTATGCGTTCAATCTTTATAAGTTGAGATGATCGCTAAAATAGTTGGAGAATATAGTTAGATAAAAACCAATTTATCTATATTTAAAAAATTGATGAACACATGCTAAATTAGGTGTTCTATTCTTTTCAGCAATGTCATCCGGTCTAAAGCTTATCTTAGAAAAGAATAGAGTCACATGAAAATATTATGAAGATATGAAGAATGGTTGAGATATATCTAGCTCGCTCTTTCTTTTGAAAGAGTAAACTATGTCCTCGACCCCGTGCCTAATGAACCACCTTATGGGGTCAAAGCTAAGTTGTTGAATATTATAAGCAATGGCTCCTGGATGACGAAAAAGCTCTATGTCTCACTTTGGGCTCCTTAGAAATTGGGCTCCAAAGGTGACACGAAGATATGGATGTTTGTAGTATTTTTCTAAATACAAAATAGTTGTATGGGAAATCATCTCGGGCCGCAAGGTTCGAAGCTTCGTGTAAATTGTTTAACCGAAGATAAGTGGGGGCACGGTGCAAGATCATGTACTCAATATGATTGTGTACATTGAGGATCTCGTAGATCTTGGCTTTTTCATGGACCATGAGTTGTCTACAGACTTGGTCATTAATTCCCTTACCCCGAAGTTTGCTTTGTTCATAAGTAATTTTATTATGAACAAGATTGAGGTTGAACTTCCTAAACTCCTCAACCTACTTCAGCAGTTTGAGGAAGGCTTGAAGGATAAGTCTCCTGCTTTGGTTGTCAGCTCTTCTTCTTCTTTTATACCCAAGGGTAAAGGAAAAAAGAAGAAGGCCCTTCAACCTAAGAAGGGCATACAGAAGGGAAATGCAAAGGTGAAGAAGGGAGCATCAGCTGAGACAGAGTGTTATTTCTTCCATAAGAAAGGGCACTAGAAAAGGAAATGCAAGATGTTTCGAGAGAAAAAGATGAAGGGGCATAATGATGCCTCAACTTCAGGTATATTGATTATACAGAGCATAGTCCTTTCCGTTACTTCTTATGCATGGGTATTAGATACCGTTGCAGATTCTCACATCAGTAATAATTTACAAGGACTCAGAAGAAATAGAAGGCTAGACAATGATGAGGGAATTCTTCAGGTCGGCAACGAAGTAAGCGTGGCTGCTGGGGCTGTAGGAGACGTCCTTCACACCATGGCAAATGGCGCCATATTACTTTTGAAGAAATGTAATTATATTCCAAACTTTCTATGCAATATAATCTCCATCTCGGCTTTGGCTAGAGACAGATTTAATTTTACAATCAATGAAAAGGTTAAATATTTTCTAGGATGGTAAATTGCTGAGATCTGGAATTTTGTATAACGGTGTGTATACTTTGTGTAATAATGTTGTATTAAATGTTAATACATGAAAACATAAGGAATCGGAATGCAACTAAACCCTGTCTCTGGCATTGTAGACTAGGCCATATTGGAGAGAAGAGGCTTAGCAAGTTACATAGAGAGGGTTCCTTGGATCTCTCAAATTATGAGTCATACGATACTTGCAAGTCTTGCCTCAAATGAACAATGGCCAAAACTCCTTTTGTAGGACAAGGGGAGAGAGTTACTGAACTCTTGCGTCTCATACATTCGGATGTATGCGGACCCATGTCTACGCAAGAAGAGATGGATATTCTTACATTTACTGATGATCACTCTAGGTATGGACACGTGTTCTTGATGAAACTCTGATATTTTTGAGCGATTTAAAGAATATCGTAACAAAGTAGAAAAACAAACTGGAAAGAGTTTTAAAATCATTTGATCTAATCGAGGAGGTGAATATTTGAGCCAAGAATTCCTTACATACCTAAAACAGAATGTGATTCTCTCACAATTCATGCCTCCTTATACATCTCAGTATAACGGTATATCGGAGAGAAGGAATCGCACTGCATTAGACATGGTGCAGTACATGATGAGTGACGCCGATTTGCCAACCTTCCTCTGTGGCTATGCCCTAGAAACCGCTGCATATATTGTAAATAAGGTTCAATCCAAATCTGTGCCAATGACTACATATCAGATATGGAGTGGAAAAGAACCCAATATAATTGGGTATGGGGTTGTCCTGCTTATGTCAAATGACATAATCCAGACAACTTGGATGATAGGTCTGTCGTGTGTAAATTCATTTGGTACCAAAAACATTCTATGGGGTACATCTTCTATCACCTGGAACAACAAAGAGTTGTTTCCAAATATGCCACCTTTCTAGAAAAGGAGTTCCTTGTGAAGGAAGCTATATGCAAGGTGGTAGATTTGGACAAATGTATAGAAGGAGAATTAACGCAAGAACAAATGTCGAAACCAGTGGAAGAGCCATAAACTGAAAAGTATCAACCAGTCGTTTGGATATCTGGAAGGTTTCCTCAAGCTCCTGACAAGTACTTTGGTTTTCACATAGACTAAGGGGTCGAGGATAGCATCATAGTTGATGATGATCCTGTTATCTTCCAGGATGCCATTTAGAGTAGGGACTCTAAAAATGGCAGGATGCAATGAAATCTGAAATTCGGGAGCCGGCGTGCTTCTGCTCAACCCTAAGGATACCCGTCTCCCCTACGCCCTCAGGTTCAACTTTAAGGGATTCCAAGCGTGCAAATAAGGTATGGACCTTAGAAGCCGTGCCCAAGAGAACTGTTCCCATTGGAAACAAATGGATATTTAAGAGAAAGATCGATGTAGATGGAAAGATAGAAACCTACAAGGTTAGACTGGTTGCAAAAGGTTATTTTCAGTTTCTAAGAATAGATTATGACGTGACTTTCTCGTCACTAACCATGCATAAGCCTATTCGGATTAACTCACTATTGCTGCCTATTATGACTACGAAATCTGGCAAATGGATGTAAAAACGACTTATCTAAATAAGGATTTAGAAGAGCAAATTTGCATGACTCAGCCAGAAGGTTTCGAGATCCGTGTGAGCAAAAAGAAAGCATGTAGACTGCTACATATGTCCATTTATAGACTTAAGCAGGCATCAAGAAGCTAGAATATCAGATTTAACAGAACAGTCAAAGAGTTTGACTTTGTTAAAATGAAGATGATCTATGCATATATAAGAAGACCAGTGGCAATTCATTAATCATCCTTGTATTATACGTGGATGTAGACTGCTACATATGTCCATTTATAGACTTAAGCAGGCATCAAGAAGCTAGAATATCAGATTTAACAGAACAGTCAAAGAGTTTGACTTTGTTAAAATGAAGATGATCTATGCATATATAAGAAGACCAGTGGCAATTCATTAATCATCCTTGTATTATACGTGGATGATATTATTTTGATAGTAAACAACATAAAGATGTTGAACTCTATCAAAGAATCGCTGTCGAGTAATTTCTCCATAAAGGACTTGGGGGAAGCATCATACATACTCGATGTGAAGATCTATAGAGATATATCTAAAAGGATGTTAGGTCTCTCCCAGTCCAAATACATTGATACTGTGCTAAAATAGTTTAACATAGAGAACAGCAAGGGCGGGTTCGTACCCGCCAATCATGGTATACAACTATCCAAGAAGATGTCTCCAAAGACTGACTTAGAGAGAGATCGCATGAAAAGGATCACATATGCTTCAGCAGTCGGATCCATCATGTATACTATGATTTATACAGACCTAATGTCGCTTTTGCACTCGGTGCAGTAAGCCGATATCGGCCAAACCCAGGAGAAGAACACTGGAAAACAGTCAAAACAATTATCAAGTACTTGCAAAGAACCAGAGATTTGGTCTTGATATATGGAGGTGAAGAACTCAAAGTGAGGGCTTCACAGACTCCAGTTTCCAGAGTGACTTGGATGACAGCAAGTCTATTTCAGGATATATTTTTATCCTAAATGGAGGGAAATTGAGCTGGAAGAGTTCCAAGCAGAGCATCGTTGCCTATTCAACGATGGAGGCTAAGTACATTGTAGGAGAATATATGCCCATAAGGCATTTATCCATTAGTATACGTCTTGTTCATACCGTATATGGTACATATTATTCTAAGTATAAATAGTTCATATTAATATACTTAGATAATATCCATAGACTTATAGTTAGGTCCTTACGTATCTAGATGTGATCCCGATTATGAGTAAGTAAGTGACCGAATAGAACGTAAGTCTTAAACGGTTCATGGTCATAGATGTGTCGAGAACTGGATATCGACGCATCGGATAGACCATTGTGTATTAGTCTTACCTTAGGGTAATGATGATCTCATAGTCATTCGACTTGGTGAATTCGGAGACGAGACACAGGTGCTCATTAGAGAATGAGTTCACTGAACGACCACATAAGAGTTATTAAATGTTTGACTTTAACTGAACTGTCTTTAATAACTCTAGGGTGATGATAGGTTAGCTGGTCCTTAAGACCTGAAGTCATTTGTACGAACCTGTGAGCGAACCGTGTAGCTTAGACCTATGATCTAGCTTCGAGGCTAGGCCTGCTGAAAGATCTTAGGTTGAGCTGCACCCGAAGCTCTCGAGGCGAGTAGATGACTAAGGTGGGATTTGTCACTTCCGATAAAGGAAAGTTAGTGTTACAGGCTCAGTACGGTCTTCATGTTAATCCTCGGCCGGGGTGCGTTGTAAAAAGTACAACGTGTATACAATGAAGACTGCCGTATACTGACCAATGTTGTTTAATAGGGTTGACAGTATACCATACCCTAGGCCAACAAGAACACAGTCTTGACGAAGGGACTACGGCTAACGGAGTTCATCACTGACACAGCTAATGTAAACCCAATGATGTTTTTGTCAAAGGGTCGATCACGTTATGATGATTCTGAAACAGGGACGACAGCTACTACTCGTAGTGACCGTCGTCTAAGGGTTCCGAGCCCAACCTGTAGTAAGGTCAGGCTGTATGGTCTCACACCGAGTAGTGTTCGTGTCTTAGTAATACGAAGATAGAATAGAGAGAGATATCATTTGATGATATTCACAAAGCTTGTTGTGAAAGTTAGTCGCAATAGCAATAGGGACAAACGTTGCATTTGATGCAAACTATGATTAAATGTGTCGTAAATTAGTTACGACAAATTTAGTAGGAACAAATATATTGGAAGGGGTTACCTGGAAGACGGGATCGTCCTGGTCTAAACACAGGTTCAAACCGTGTCCAAATCGGAGCACAAACGAGCCCGAAAACGCGAAAATAGTCCAAGGCGAAGTGGGTTAGACCCACTGGGCTAATAAGCCCATAGGCAAAGGCAAACGGGCGTAGCCCGTAGTTGCAACGGGCACGGACCGCTGCATGCAACGGGCCAGCGCCCTTTGCAAGCGGGCGCGGCCCGCTACTTGAGCGGGCCAGCGCCCGCTGCTTGCAGCGGGCACGGCCTGCTGCGGTAGCGGGCGCACGCCCGCTGCCCAGCGGGCGTGCGGCCCGCCTTTGTCCCCTCGAGCGGGCGCGCCCGCTAAGCTTAGCGGGTGCGCCCGCAACTTAAGTCAATTTAGGGTTTTTTGAAACCCCAAATGACGGCTACGAAAATCGATTGTTTGCTCAACTTTGGGCAATTGTTTGAGGGGTCAAACGAAGTCGAAATTCGTCGCCGTCGGTTCCTATGCGTTCACCATTCGAAGCTCTTCGGATTGATAGCTTGTTTGGTGTCTAAGGTTTAATGTGCAAAGAGAATTAATTAGTTAAAGTTTGCTTTTATGAAAAGCTCACTTAAACTAGAAATTAAGCCAAATTGGCTTAATTGATTTTTCTCCCATTTTGCGAATGTCCCACATTGCTCGCAACGAAGGAGTGAGTGCCGACTCCCTATATAAATAGGGGTGCACTCTCTTCATTGAAATACACACCAAGTCATCGATCGAGTAGCTCCAGACTTTTAGAGCAAGCTCGATCGGCGACTAAATTATTCTCTCTCTCTCTCTCTCTCTCTCTCTCTCTCTCTCTCTCTCTCTCTCTCTCTCTCTCTCCTCTCTCTCTCTCTCTTCCTGTTCTCCGGAGTAGTCCTAGTAAGACTACGAAGGGGGTTTGGATCTTGATCCGGACGTCTAAGACGCGGGTTCTTCTCAAGTGAAACTTTCTACCGCGTGTGATCGGCTCGGAGGCGAAAGTCGGCTCGGGTGGATCGGTGCGAGGGTGTGAGGCGGCTCAGGCGGTTCGAGTCAAGGCGGATCGGCTACGAGGAGCTTCTGAAGACGGTGCGGTACATCTTGCCTGCTCCAGGGCCAAGATTCCGGGTATGTGGTTAAGTAGTTTTTAGTGTAGATTTAATAGGCGCTTTAGAGTAGATCCCTATTGGGGTGGTCAGATCCACCCCAAGTTGGCATAGATCGGGCTAGGTTCTGGCTCCCTCAGAGCCTAGCTAAATAGTTTAGCTAGTCTAGAAAATTTTGATTTTCGATTTCCGCTGCGCTTTTGTGCCCTGTGGTCCGTCCGAGTTAGGACGGACACAGTTCAGAGCTCTGGGGGTCCGCCAAAACCCCAACAGTGGCATCAGAGCTTGTTGAGCTTGAGTACGGGTTCTCGGGTTATGAGCCGACCCGAAGTAATCGCTCTTACCGTACCAAGTCCCGATAAGATAGTGATCTTATAATGGGTTGGGCATTGTCGAGAGGCATGCCGTAAAACAAGTTTCTGAGGTACCTTGTGACGGGTATAGGGTGCCATGGATGATGGGCCTTAACAGCGTCGCAATGATATCAGAGTGATACCCAACAGTGGTATCAAAGCCACAGTTTTGCTATAGATCTATTATTGCGACTTTTTAAATCTTTAAAAATTGCTTTTAACCATACGGAATATTTTAGCTTTATGCTAAAATTAGTTTTAAAAATGTTTTGTGTTTTAAAAATCGTTTTTACAACACGGAAATTTTTTTGAGACGATTTAATTTTATGCGATAATTTTAAATGAATCTCAGACGTTCAAATGCTTTATAAAATTTTTTTATGAGATATAAATATTTTAAGAGCATTTAAATGTTTATGTAATTTTAAGAAATATTTTATTTTTGAAATTTAATTTTTTTCTTAAGTTACATAAAGATTAGAAATTTTAAAAACTTTATTTGAAAGCTTTTAAATCTATTTCTAATGATTTTAAAAGTGTTTTAAAGGATATGTAAATTATAGAAATACTTTATTTTCATGAGATGAAAGATAAATTAGTTTCTTTTAAATTACATATAAGTTTCTAAAATTATTTATGCGATATTTCAATTTTAGAAATAATTGATTAAAATTTTAAAGCCTAGGTTTTAGAATTATTTGATAATTTTATACCTAGTTTTATGTGATAAAATGTTTTGGAGCTTTAAAAATTTTATCTTCGAATTTAATTGTTAAATTTTAGATTTGCGTGTTTTATTATGTAGATAATTTTAAAACATGCAAATACTCGTTATATGTCACAAATATGAAACTTTCATTTATGCGGATAAATTAGTTGTTTCATTTTTAATGGACATATTGAATAATGTATTCATAAACCTTATTAGGTTAGCCATTAAGTATTTAAATTTTTATGAGATGAAATTTTAATTAACTAGTAACATGTTATGTTTGATAAAACAAAACAACATCAATATCTAATACCAGATTAGGTTAGTCCCTTTGTTTGTAAATCATTTCATTAAAACGTTTAATTGATGATTTTCATAAAAGACAAATGTTGAATTGTTTTATAAAATCCTAATTTGATTGGGGTAGCACGTTGAACGAATAGACCTTATAGTTGATAAGGACTTAATAAAAATTGTTCAACCAATCCATAAAATTTCGAATTTTAGGATCCACTAGTTGATAAGGATTAACTAGTTTTCTTAATTAAAAGCCATTTAGTTGTTTGGAAAACATAGAATTGATGAAAACTCCTTCAATGGATCATTATGTCGGTCAATGTGCTTGGCTAAGTTTGCTGGACCAACCTAGCTAGACTGGGTAACAAGTGGTCCTGGCTTAGTCAATTCCCTGGCTGCGTCCGCTGGACCGCAAGGAGTCGATTCATGACTATGAAAGTCCAACGACTATACCTAAGTCAATACGATAATAATCTTGTTCAAGATAAATCGTAGCCCTCCTTGTTTTAGGAGTTGGCAACTGTAAGAAACATGTTACGGTTGTTGAGCTACACTCAAGCCGTGACATGTCAATCTTATAGAAACCGATTTCTTGATTAACATCTTGACCTGACTGAAACCGTTGTCTCATCCTTCGAGCATCGGTGTAAGTCTAACCAAGAATGTAGTCTAAGTCCTGACCCAAACCAACGTGTCATGCATACACCGAGCGGCGGGGCAAGTCAGGCTAGACACGAAAACAAGGGTCCGACTAGGCTAGCCATTGTGATCCGGTTGAGCACACTCATGATCACAAATGACTAGGGGTAAAAATCGATAGGGAATTATAGTTAATATGATTGACGACGAGTTCGTCTACCGACTGCAGAGTCGGACAACTTGTTGAGATACACTCAAGGTTGTCAGACTCGGGATAGTCGGATCCCTCTCTCACAAATGTTATTTTATAATAAATTGTTTATTATTATGGCTTTAATAAATTTAGTGGGAGCATATAGTTTTATAAAAACCATTAAAACTATACTACGAACTAATACTAACTAAAGTATCTATAAAATGCAGAATGGATTCGGGTCTTAGATATATGGTTAAGAAGAATGTGCTCGATGGAACAAACTATAAAGACTGGCTTAGAAACATCAAGTTGGTCCTTTCTCTAGCCGGGATAGGATACGTACTGTTCGAGGACGCTCCGGATAAGCCCGATGAAGATTCGACCTTCGAGGAAAAAGAAGCCTACAAATTGTACCAGAGGGATGCAGAGAAGGCCAGGTGCCTTACTCTGGCTTCGATGAGTAACGAGTTGCAGAGGAAGCATGAACATATGGATGTTCAAAGTATGCTTCTCAATGCACAAGAGTTATACGGCAAGCGATCTCGAGCTGCCAAGTTCGAAGCCACCAGCAACCTCTGGGGTACAAAGATGGGGACAGGGCCGTACAGGATCATGTTATCAAGATGATCGGGTACGTAGAGGATGCCGCCCAGTTAGGATTTGTCCTGGACAATGAGATGTCCATAGACATTATCCTAAAGTCTTTCACTCCTGAGTTTAAGCCTTTCATCACTGGTTTTATAATGAACAGTCTTGAAACGGATCTTCCTGGTCTCCTCAATATGCTTAGGCAATTTGAGGAGATTGAGAAGAAGCCGACTGCATTGGTTGTTGGCTCTGCTTCTTCCGACCAGCCGAAAGGCAAGGGTAAGAAGAGGCAGGTCCCGCAACCTGCGAAGGCGAAGAAAGGGAAGAAAAAGACTAAAGGGGCCCCGTCGAAATCTGAGTGCTTCCATTTCCACAAGATTGGCAACTGGAAGAGGAACTGTAAGATCTATCTTGTAGAGAATAAGAAGGGGCATACGGATGCCTCCACCTCAGGTACAAATTCAATTCAATAAAACATAATTATTTCCAATCATATAGTATGAGATACTAAAAGACATCTGTGTAATGTATACATGTGGCTGATATGAAGCGGAGATTGGGAGAAGGGCGGAGGACGGTCGGCAATCTGAGCATTCGTTGCTGCTAGGGCCGTTCAACGACTTCAAGAGACATGATCAAGAAGGAGATGATACTAATCTTAGTTTAATAAATTGTATCATTTCTTGAAAGTTGAAAACAATGATTGAGTGTTCTGCACTCAAAGTTTATGGGATAAACAAATTACGGTTCATCTTAATGAATCCGTTGTTTAAATGAATGTCTCGGAAATTGCGTTTTTCTGTTGAGTTGAAATTTGATTGGCTTAAATTTTCTGTGATTGTGGCTTTCTGAGATGGTTGTAAAAATTCTCGAATGATGATGCGAAGCTTCAGAAAATGTTGATTTTTGAGCTGACTTAATGTTATAGTCAATTGGTAGTTAAGTATAGGTTCTAAGGGCGTATAAATTGTGTGCGATCACAATTATACGCATATTAAGATTAATTCTTAATAAACCGCATTTAGTTTTTAAAGAGTTAATATTAAATGTTGGTTAAGGGAAAAGTACAGTGTATGACGTTTTTGATTGAGCGAGTCAATGTCAAGATTCCTTAAACCGATCTTGACTTGACTCATTCGTCAAACCGAACCTGACACTAGTACATTCCATCAAAAGCACTTATAAAATGGTTATATCTTCGTATATATAATCTAAATATGATTTAGATATGATATTGAAGTATTCAACCAGGTAATTCTTAAAGTCAGTGGGAGCCAGCTCGTATACTTGGTTCCAGTCTCTCGGACTAAGTAAAAAGGATTTCCACCTTAAATAAATCATCTATATATCACGATGAAAAATAGAAAATTGATGCAAAAGATATATAAATCTGAAAAAAGTTCGCTGAAATAAGCATGCATATAGGAACTTGGCACAATGGAATTCTAAAAATAACATACAAGCAAACCAACCATGCAATGCACACTCCCCCAAGCTAGAATTAAGCATTGTCCTCAGTGCTTAAAAAAATGAAAAACATGGGGATGTGAATGGTGCATGAAAAAGGCTCCTCCCCAAAGCTAGCATAAAGGCATACCCTAAATAAAATGGATAAATAAAAGTGAGGGTCCATCTGTGTGTGTGTGTGTGTGTGTGGCATAATATATGAAGCAATGGCGAAGAACATGCAATGAAGCTCATATTGGGTTTTGGGCTAAAATGTGAGTGTACCGCATGAGAGGGGTTATTTGTTTATTATTTAGAACTAAGGAAAAACATAAAATCCAAACACTCCCCTCGCTATCGAGAGGAGACGAGCTTATTCAATCACTACCTAGAAAGCAAATAAAAGTCTACACTACTGAAGTAGGGTTCACCTGATCAAAAGGTGGATACAAGATCTCCAGTGGTGCAGGCAACTATTCCTCCTTCTCTTTTCGTGGTTTCGCACCACGAACTCCATCAGGCCCAAGCAATGCTTCTCTTAGCATCCCTCGTAAGCATCCACCTTTAACCTTCAGGGGCCGAAGAGCATCAGCCTGATGCGAAAAATTCTTTCCCAAAATAAATGTATCCCAGAGAGAGCCGTCAAAACAATGATGAAAATATGAAACATGGTGACGGAAACTACCTGAGAATTGTATGCTACTCTCTAGACATGGTGTGAATGATTCCTCTCTCGTAGCATCAATAAGCCAGTCTCCATGTGATGGCATGATAAAGCTCACCTCTGATACATCAAGACCCATGTCTTGCAGTAGGCATGTCGTAACAATAGTATCTGAATCTATATAGTTTGGAAATGAAGCTTGAAATAGAGTTTTTAAGGGTTAGAAGATCTCCCCTGATGATGTCTGAAAGATTAGACAGATGCTTTACCTCAAAATGATGGAATATGGTTGTAGCAGCATGTATGGGGGTGGATGTGGGTCTGATTCTCTGAGATCGATCATTGTGTTTATGCCTACCATGGGCTCATGCTCAGTCAACTCGTCGCTTTGGTATGCATCAGACTGGGGTAGTGACTCTGGAGGGAAGCAATGCTCAGGGTCTGTAATACATCAGTTTCATCCTCATCCTCACACAGCTTTTCTCCATCTCTGTCAAGATATAGGTGTAGTGTGTCTCCATCCCAGCTAGCATACAAATCATCATTGATGGCACCTGCATGGGAGAAGTAATCCATAATAGAATGTAAAATATTCGGCTCAAATGGGTTACCTTCTGCTGGCATGGTGGTGGACTCCTCCAACTGTCCTTCAAATTTTGATTCCTCCTCCATGATTGGAGCCCTAAAATCCTACTCTGACTGTGTTTGTGAATGGCAACGAGATGTGGCAATCAGGCTCATTTCGTGTCACATCTAGCTAATCTGCTGTGTAAGTTGTCCCTGCTAGTCTCCAATCAATTTGGCGGCATCGGTAAGCTATTGGAGAGAGGTTTGGAAGTAGTCGTTCCACCGCCCTTGAGTTTCAATGTAGTTCTCCCCCAAGATTTTCAACCTGGATTTCTGAGGTAGTGGAACTAAAAGTATGGGTACATTGGTGTATGCCCTGGCTGTCCATCCATAGATATGATGTTCCAGAGTGTCTATTTGGTGAGCTAAAAGTGAAAAAGCATCATCCTCGGATATCCTCATTCTGTACTCCATGCACACCTGGTCATGCAAAAGAAAGAAAGAACAAAGAAAGGGTCGTCGGTACAATAGTAGAGAGAATATCACAAACATAAATGGGGGTAGATGGGAAGAATTTTATTTTTATTTATTTATTATTTTTTTAATATATGTAGTCTAACAAGCCTAAGATCAAATTAATATCAACCAGGCACAACCTCCCCGTCAACGACGCCAAAAACATGATGTGAGCTTTAATGTTTATAACCGCACGCATACGGCTGTCGTCGTAGCGCTAACGGGTCATCCGTAGGAAGGTTGGGTGATCAAGTACTAATTAAATCCTAGACCGTGGTTAGCTACGTTGATATAATATGCAGAATAGGGAGAAATAAATAGAATGGAACGGTTCTAGGACATAAGTATCTCCACCATTGGATTAGGATTAGGATCGAATTCAATTAACTAATCGATGGATTCATGGGACTCGGGAGAGGTCGTCTAACCTAAGGGCATTCTCCTATCCCCCACTCTCATGGCGTATGATAGGATATTCCCTTACGTTATTCCTATCCACCCCACTCTCGTAATGCTATGATATGACTACCTAACCTATATCGATGGCGTCTCTCGTCGATGCATTGATATACGTTAGGTTCATTACGTCCGACGAATGTCCTCGATCTTCCTCCATGCCACTCTTGTGGATTAGGATTTGGATCTATGTTAGGAGGGCACTAATCGATGACTGACTCTTGTCAGTCGCATCGATAGTATAGATCAATGTAGGGATTGAAAACCCTAAATTAGTCACGTCCCTCGCCGGCAGCTAATTAGTTAACCATAATGAAGAAGGTCAATGTACATTGATAATCAACATCCTAACAAACCCCAAATCATCAATTATCTAACTCTTAATCATCTATTTCATCAACCCATCACAATATCCAATGGGATTCAACACATGGCCCCAAAGGCAAAATCTACTCACATAGCATATAAAAATACAGAGATGAACAAAGAGAACAATAAGAAACAATCAAAGACATATAAACAATATGAAAATAAAGAATAAATACAGAAATACTAATCTCCAACCGTGTATCAATACAGAATATCCAAGTTACAAGCGAATCCACGAAGAGAAACAAGACAAAACCCTAATCTAACCTACCCTACTCCTAAAAATTGAGAAAAGAGATGAAAAAGAGATGAAAAACATCTCTAGCTGGCATCCACTCTGTAAAATGATGCACAGAAACATTAAATAACCCATTAGAAACCCTAATGAGTCGAGAAAACCCCGACCCGAAACAACCGTTTGGGGAACTCCACGCGGTCGCGTGGAAAATTCTGCAGCATATCGTCGTCTTCCAGAAAATGCATAAAATCTCTTTGATCTCGAAAAAATACAAATAAATATGCGTTGGAATCATATCGAGACGCTCTTTGAAGAAAAATAAAGAGAAGTGAAGATAACTACAAGGCATGTGCACTTTCTTGTGGCATCTCCTCCACGCGGTCGTGTAGGGAGCCACGCGACCACGTGGCTCCTCTTTTCTTTGGATTGGTTTGAACCCATCTACATGGTTACGTCGGGATTGACATGGTCATGTCGATATTGTCTGTAGAATTATAGTAGGTCCATATACCCTAAACGACCGCGTTGTTTTGGCGAAATGACCGCGTCGTTTAGGCGAAACGACCGCGTCGTTTAGGCGAAACGACTGCGTCAAATTGGCTTCTCCCTTGAACATTTTCTTCATTTTTTTTGCTCCATTCGATGCGGTCGCATGGGATACTTCCACGCGGTAGCATCAAATGCTCTTGTTGTTGCTTTGGGCTGCTTCTTGGCTCTCTTCCACACGGTCGCGTGGGGTATCCCACGCGGTCACGTGGAGCTTGTTTCCTCCAGATTCTTCTTCTTTTGATTACATCTACTTGCCTTGCTTGCTCCGTTCACTTCTTAGACTCTTTTGGGTACTTTTTCGCCTTTTCCCTGCTCTAGGGCATCGATATCGTTCATTTTCACCTGAAACGCAAATACAGGGCCCAAAGAGTAAAAGTGAAACAAAAGCAGGGAAAATAGAATGGAATGGTGGATAAAATGAGGCGAAATGCGTATGAAATGAGCATGAAATATGTATATAAAATTCACTTATTAATAGGCAAGCTGGTCCTTTGACTTGAGGCCATTGTACGAACCTGTGCGTAAACGGTGTCTAACCTAGCTTCGAGGCAGAGCTTGTTGAAAGGTGTTGGGGTTTCAGCGGACCCCCAGAGCTTGGATCCGTATCCGTCCTAAGTCGGACGGACCACGGAGGCACAAAAGCGCAGCGGAAAAACAGAAATCAAAATTTCTAGACTAGCTAAACAATTTAGCTAGGCTCTGGGGAGCCAGAACCCAGCCCGATCTATGCCGACTTGGAGTGGGTCTGACCACTCCAAGAAGGATCTACACTAAGCGACTAATTAAAATTACGCTAAAACGCTTAACCACATACCCGGAATCTTGGCCCTGGAGCAGGCAAGATGTACCGCACCGTCTTGAGAAGCTCGTCGTAGCCGAGCCGCGTTGACCCGATCTCCCTGAGCCGCCTCGCACCCTCGCACCGATCCGCCCGAGCCGCTTTCGCCTCCGAGCCGATCACACGCGGTAGAAAGTTTCACTTGAGAAGAAACCCGCGTCTTAGACGTCCGGATCAGATCCAAACCCCCTTCGTAGTCGTGCTAGGACTACTCCGGAGAATAGGAAAGTAGAGAGAGAGATTTAGTCGCGGACCGAGCTTGCTCAATAATTTGGAGCTACCCGATCGTTGACTGGTGTGTTTTTCAACGAGGAGAGTGCACCCCTATTTATATAGGGAGTGAGCACTCACCCTCTTGTTGCGGGCAATGTGGGACAATCCACATGAAGAGAAAAATTGAATTAAGTCATTTGGCTTAATTTCAATTTTAAAGTTAGCCTTTCACAAAGTCAAACTTTAACGAATTAATTCTCCTCACATACTAAACTTCAGACACCAAACAAGCTATCAATCAAAAAAGCTTGGAATGGTGAACGCGTAGAAACTGACGGTGACGAATTTCGACTTCGTTTGACCCCTCAAACAATTGCTCAAAGTTTAGCAATTCTCACAAAATTCGTAGCCGTCATTTGGGTTTTCAAAAAACCTAATTTGACTTAAGTTGCGGGCGCGCCCGCTAGACTTAGCGGGCGCGCCCGCCCAAGGGGGGCAAGGGCGGGTCACCCGCCCGCTGCAAGCAGCGGGCGGGCGCCCGCTGCTGCAGCGGGCTGGCGCCCGCTGCAAGCAGCGGGCGCTGGCCCGCTGCAAGCAGCGGGCGTTGGCCCGCTGCGTGCAGCGGGCCGCGCCCGCTTGCAGCGGGCGTTGGCCCGCTGCGTGCAGCGGGCCGTGCCCGCTTGCATCGGGCGTTGGCCCGCTGCGTGCAGCGGGCCGCGCCCGCTGTGCAGCGGGCCACGCCCGCTAATGCAGCGGGCGCCCGCCCGCTGCACACAGCGGGCCATGCCCGCTGCTGCAGCGGGCCGCGCCCGTTTTGCCCTTGCACATGGGCCTCTTGGCCCGGTGGGTCTAACCCACTTCCCCTTGAACTCTTTCTGCGTTTCTGGGCTCGTTTGAGCTCCGATTTGGACACGGTTTGAACCTGTGTTTAGACCGGGACGATCCCGTCATCCAGGTAACCCTTTCCAACAAGTTTGTTCCTACTAAATTCGTCGTAACTAATTTACAACACGTTTAGTTAAAGTTAGCATCTAATGCAACGTTATGTCCCTATTGCTATTGCGACTAACTTTCACAACTTAACTTGTGAATATCATCAAATGACATTTCTCTCTATTCTATATTCCTATTACTAAGACACGAGTACTACTCGGTGTGAGACCCTACAGCCTGACCTTACTACAGGTTGGGGCTCGAAACCCCTAGACGACGGTCACTACGAGCAGTAGCTGTCGTCCCTGTTTCAGAGTCATCATAACGTGATCGACCCTTTGACAAAAGTATCATTGGGTTTGCATTGGCTGTGTCAGTGATGAATTCCGTTAGCTAAAATCCCTTCGTCAAGACTGTGTTTGATGTTGGTCTAGGGTATGGTTTTCTGTCAACCCTATTAGACAACATTGGTCAGTATACGGCGGTCTTTATTTTATTCACGTTGTACTACTTGCAACGTACCCCGGCCGAGGATTAACATAAAGACCGTACTGAGCCTATAACACTAACTTCCCTTTAATGGAAGTGACGAATCCCATCTTAGTCACTTACTCACCTTGAGAGCTTCAGGTGCAACCCAACCTAAGATCTTTCATCAGGACTGGTCCTCGAAGCTAGATCATGGGTCTAAACTACACCGTCTGTTCACAGGTTTATACAGTTGACTTCAGGTCTTAAGGATCAACTAACCTATCATCACCCTAGAGTTATTAAAGACAGATCATTAAAGTTTAACCATTTAATAACTCTAACTTGGTCGTTCAGTGAACTCATTCTCTAATGAGCACCTGTGTCTCGTCTCCGACTTCGCCAAGTCGAATGACTATGAGATCATCATTACCCGAAGGCAAGACGAAGACACAGTGATCTATCCGATGTGTCGATATCCAGTTCTCGACACATCTATGATCACGAACCGTTTAAGACTTACGTTTCTATTCGGTCGCTTACTTACTCATAATCGAGATCTCATCTAGATATGTAAGGACCTAACTATAAGTCTATGGATATTTCTAAGTATATTAATACAAATGATTTTATACTTAGAGTAATACGTACCATATACGGTATGAACAAGACGCATAATCAAGATAAATTGCCTTATGGGCATATATCTTCCTACATCTCCCACTTGCACTTAGGCTATTTATCTCGATATCTCATACCGTTATAGCATATCAGTCACTTTGACATTTGATATGACAAACCTAAGAATGGTTCTACTAATAAGTATCTACAACGAATTTTAATGGATTGAAATTACATCTCTTGATCACACAGGGTTGATCCTTTGGAAAAATGATCTGGATCAATTTTCCTAACCTTGTATAGCTAACAGTTAGCTTATACGATTTAGATGTGAGGTCTAACATTTTCGTAAGTCAGTTCTAGCTCACTCCACTTTATTGTGTCAATATGTCAAGTACATATTTGACACCCTAAGTCTATATATATATACTATTAAATCAAAACAATTTTGACTTAATGATTTATATAGAAGATTCATTAAAGTGAAAAATCCTTTTTACTTAGTCCGGAAAAACGGAACTAAGCATACTTACTTGCTCCCACTGACTTTGAGAATTACCTGGTTAAATTACTTCAACATAATAACTAAATCATATTTAGATTTATGTGCAAAAATAACCTTTTGGTAAGTGCCTTAGATGGAATGTACAAGTGTCAGATTCGGTTTGACGAATGGGTCAAGTCAAGATCGTTTTAAGGAATCTTGACATTGACTCGTTCAATCAAAACGTTCTACACTGTACTAATTCCTTTAACCACATTTAGTATTAACTCTTTTAATAACTAAATGCAGATGATCAAGAATTAATCTTGATGTGCGTATTATTGTGATCGCACACAATTTATACGTCCCCTGGAACCTTCACTTAACTACTGATTGACTTCTAGCTTTTAGTCAGCTCCAAAATCAATATTATCGAAGCAATACACCATTATTCGAAAATATACGCAACCATCACAGAAAAGCCACATCCACAGAATTTGAGCCAATTCAATTTCAATTGTAACAAATGAGACATCCATTCCAAAACAACGGGTTCATAAAAGGAACCTTAATTTGTTTATCAAAAATAAACCTTGAGTGCAAAGCACTCATTCATTGTTTTCGATCCTTAAAGATGATACATTTTATTCAAATAAGAAAAATATCATCTCCATCACGATCAGCGTCTCCAGAAGTCTTTGAGCGGTCCCAGCAGCAACTGTTGCTTTAATTGCCGACCGATCTCCGTACTTCTCCAATCTCCAGTTCTTATCAGCCACCTGTATACAGTACACAGATGTCTATAAGTTTCTCATACTATATGAATGGAAATAATTGTATTTAATTGAATTTTAATTTGTACCTGAGGTAGAGGCATCAGTATGCCCCTTCTTCTTCTCTGCAAGATAGATCTTGCAGTTCCTCTTCCAGTGGCCAATCTTGTGGCAATGGAAGCACTCAGATTTCGACGGGGCCCCTTTGTTCTTCTTCTTCCCATTCTTAGCCTTCGCAGGTTGTGGGACCTGCCTCTTCTTTCCTTTGCCTTTCTGCTGGTCGGAAGTGGCAGAGCCAACAACCAGTGCAGCCGGCTTCTTATGAATCTCCTCAAACTGCCGGAGCATATTGAGGAGACCCGGAAGATCCGTCTCAAGGCTGTTCATTATAAACCCAGTTATAAAAGGCTTAAAATCGGGAGTCAAAGACTTTAGGATAATGTCCGTGGACATCTCATTGTCCAGGACAAATCCTAACTGGGCAGCGTCCTCCACGTACCCGATCATCTTGATAACATGATCTTGTACGGGTTCCGTCCCCATCTTGGTGCCCCAGAGGTTGCTAGTGGCCTCGAACTTGGAAGCTCTTGATCGCTTGCCATACAACTCTTGTGCGTTGAGGAGCATGCTTTGAACATCCATATGTTCATGCTTCCTCTGCAACTCGTTGGTCATCGAAGCCAGAGTAAGGCACCTGGCCTTCTCTGCATCCCTCTGGTACAATTTGTAGGCTTCCTTTTCCTCGTGGGTCGAATCTTCATCCGGCTTATCTGGAGCGTCCTCGAACAGTACGTATCCTATTCCGGCTAGGGAAAGGACCAACTTGATGTTCCTAAGCCAGTCTTTGTAGTTCGTTCCATCCAGCACGTTCTTCTCAACCATGTATCTAAGTCCCGAATCCATTCTGTATTTTATAGATACTATAGTTAGTAAATGTTCGTAGTATAGTTTTAATGGTTTTAATAAAACTATATTCTCCCACTAAATTTATTTAAAGCCATAATAATAAACAATTTATTATAAAATAATATTTGTGAGAGAGGGATCCGACTACCCTGAGTCTGACAACCTTGAGTGTATCTCAACAAGTTGTCCGACTCTGCAGTCGGTAGACGAACTCGTCGTCAATCATATTTACTATGATTCCCTATCGATTTTTACCCCTAGTCATTTGTGATCATGAGTGTGCTCAACCGGATCACAATGGCTAGCCTAGTCGGACCCTTGTTTTCGTGTCTAGCCTGACTTGCCCCTTTGCTCGGTGTATGCACGACGCGCCGGTTTGGGTCAGGTCTTAGACTACATTCTTGGTTAGACTTACGCCGAAGCTCGAGGGATGAGACAACAGTTTTAGTCAGGTTAAGATGTCAATCAAGAAATCGGTTTCTATAAGATTGACATGTCACGGCTTGAGTGTAGCTCAACAACCGGAACATGTTTCTTAAAGTTGCCAACTCCTAAAACAAGGATGGCTACGATTTATCTTGAACAAGATTATTATCGTATTGACTTAGGTATAGTCGATGGACTTACATAGTCATGAATCGACTCCTTACGGTCCAGCGGACGCGGCCAGGGAATTGACTAAGCCAGGACCACTTGTTACCCAGTCTAGCTAGGTTGGTCCAAAAACTTTAGCCAAGCACATTGACCGACATCATGATCCATTGAAGGAGTTGTCATCAATCTTATGTTTTCCAAACAACTAAATGGCTTTTAATAAAAACAACTAGTTAATCCTTATCAACTAGTGGATCCTAAAATTCAAAATTTTTCAGATTTGTTGAACATCTTTTATTAAGTCCTTATCAACTATAAGGTTCTACGTTCAACTTACTACCCCAATCTTATTAGGATTTTAATGAAACAATTCAACATTTTTGTCTCTTATGAAAATCATTATCTAAACATTTTAATGAAATGATTTACAAACAAAGGGACTATCCTAATCAGGTATTAGGTTCGAATGTTGTTTTGTTTTATCAAACGTAGCATGTCACTATCATGTTTTAATGGCTAACCTAACAAGGTTTGTGTATACATTATACAACATGAAATGAAGCAACTAATTTTATCCGCATAAAAGAAAGTTTCATTTTTAGTGACATATTATAGATATTTGCAAGTTTTTAAAATTATCTATATAATACAAACATGCAAATCTAAATTTTAACACTTAAAATTAAAGTTTAAAATTTTAAGGCCTTCATAAAATTTTATCGCATAAAACTAAGTCGTACAAAATTATCTAATAATTTTAAACTTAGGCCTTAAAAATTTTAACCTCATTTCTAAAATTAAAATATCACATAAAAAATTTTAGAAACATCTATGTAGTAAAAGAAATTAATTTTATATAACATCTCATGAAATAAAATTATTTCTACTATTAACATATTTAAACAATTTTAAAACTCTTTTAAAATCTTTTAGAAATCCTTTTTTAGAAGCATTCAAGTAAAGTTTAAAGATTTCTAACTTTATGTAACTAAAGAAAAATTCTTAAATTTCAAAAATAAAATTTTTCTAAAGATTACATAAACATTAAATACCCTTTTAAAATTTTTAATGGCTCATAAAAATTTTATAAAGTATTTATAATAAAGGAGACTACCTTTTTAGATTTATCGCATAAAATTAATTTTGCTCCAAAATTAAAATAAATATCAGTGTTGCAAAAAAAAAAAAATTTTTTTGAAACACAAAATATTTTCAAATCTAATTTAACATAAAAAAAAAAAAGTTTTGCATATGAAAGCTAAGCATTTTTAACTATTTAAAAAAGTCGCTATAGTAGATCTATAGCATAACCGTGGCTCTGATACCACTGTTGGGGTTTCAGCGGACCCCCAGAGCTTGGATCCGTATCCGTCCTAAGTCGGACGGACCACGGAGGCACAAAAGCGCAGCGGAAAAACAGAAATCAAAATTTCTAGACTAGCTAAACAATTTAGCTAGGCTCTGGGGAGCCAGAACCCAGCCCGATCTATGCCGACTTGGAGTGGGTCTGACCACTCCAAGAAGGATCTACACTAAGCGACTAATTAAAATTACGCTAAAACGCTTAACCACATACCCGGAATCTTGGCCCTGGAGCAGGCAAGATGTACCGCACCGTCTTGAGAAGCTCGTCGTAGCCGAGCCGCGTTGACCCGATCTCCCTGAGCCGCCTCGCACCCTCGCACCGATCCGCCCGAGCCGCTTTCGCCTCCGAGCCGATCACACGCGGTAGAAATTTTCACTTGAGAAGAAACCCGCGTCTTAGACGTCCGGATCAGATCCAAACCCCCTTCGTAGTCGTGCTAGGACTACTCCGGAGAATAGGAAAGTAGAGAGAGAGATTTAGTCGCGGACCGAGCTTGCTCAATAATTTGGAGCTACCCGATCGTTGACTGGTGTGTTTTTCAACGAGGAGAGTGCACCCCTATTTATATAGGGAGTGAGCACTCACCCTCTTGTTGCGGGCAATGTGGGACAATCCACATGAAGAGAAAAATTGAATTAAGTCATTTGGCTTAATTTCAATTTTAAAGTTAGCCTTTCACAAAGTCAAACTTTAACGAATTAATTCTCCTCACATACTAAACTTCAGACACCAAACAAGCTATCAATCAAAAAAGCTTGGAATGGTGAACGCGTAGAAACTGACGGTGACGAATTTCGACTTCGTTTGACCCCTCAAACAATTGCTCAAAGTTTAGCAATTCTCACAAAATTCGTAGCCGTCATTTGGGTTTTCAAAAAACCTAATTTGACTTAAGTTGCGGGCGCGCCCGCTAGACTTAGCGGGCGCGCCCGCCCAAGGGGGGCAAGGGCGGGTCACCCGCCCGCTGCAAGCAGCGGGCTGTGCCCGCTGCGTGCAGCGGGCGCTGGCCCGCTGCGTGCAGCGGGCCGTGCCCGCTGCATCAGCGGGCGCTGGCCCGCTGCATCAGCGGGCGCTGGCCCGCTGCATCAGCGGGCGCTGGCCCGCTGCATCAGCGGGCGCTGGCCCGCTGTGCAGCGGGCCACGCCCGCTAATGCAGCGGGCGCCCGCCCGCTGCACACAGCGGGCCATGCCCGCTGCTGCAGCGGGCCGCGCCCGTTTTGCCCTTGCACATGGGCCTCTTGGCCCGGTGGGTCTAACCCACTTCCCCTTGAACTCTTTCTGCGTTTCTGGGCTCGTTTGAGCTCCGATTTGGACACGGTTTGAACCTGTGTTTAGACCGGGACGATCCCGTCATCCAGGTAACCCTTTCCAACAAGTTTGTTCCTACTAAATTCGTCGTAACTAATTTACAACACGTTTAGTTAAAGTTAGCATCTAATGCAACGTTATGTCCCTATTGCTATTGCGACTAACTTTCACAACTTAACTTGTGAATATCATCAAATGACATTTCTCTCTATTCTATATTCCTATTACTAAGACACGAGTACTACTCGGTGTGAGACCCTACAGCCTGACCTTACTACAGGTTGGGGCTCGAAACCCCTAGACGACGGTCACTACGAGCAGTAGCTGTCGTCCCTGTTTCAGAGTCATCATAACGTGATCGACCCTTTGACAAAAGTATCATTGGGTTTGCATTGGCTGTGTCAGTGATGAATTCCGTTAGCTAAAATCCCTTCGTCAAGACTGTGTTTGATGTTGGTCTAGGGTATGGTTTTCTGTCAACCCTATTAGACAACATTGGTCAGTATACGGCGGTCTTTATTTTATACACGTTGTACTACTTGCAACGTACCCCGGCCGAGGATTAACATAAAGACCGTACTGAGCCTATAACACTAACTTCCCTTTAATGGAAGTGACGAATCCCATCTTAGTCACTTACTCACCTTGAGAGCTTCAGGTGCAACCCAACCTAAGATCTTTCATCAGGACTGGTCCTCGAAGCTAGATCATGGGTCTAAGCTACACCGTCCGTTCACAGGTTTATACAGTTGACTTCAGGTCTTAAGGATCAACTAACCTATCATCACCCTAGAGTTATTAAAGACAGATCATTAAAGTTTAACCATTTAATAACTCTAACTTGGTCGTTCAGTGAACTCATTCTCTAATGAGCACCTGTGTCTCGTCTCCGACTTCGCCAAGTCGAATGACTATGAGATCATCATTACCCGAAGGCAAGACGAAGACACAGTGATCTATCCGATGTGTCGATATCCAGTTCTCGACACATCTATGATCACGAACCGTTTAAGACTTACGTTTCTATTCGGTCGCTTACTTACTCATAATCGAGATCTCATCTAGATATGTAAGGACCTAACTATAAGTCTATGGATATTTCTAAGTATATTAATACAAATGATTTTATACTTAGAGTAATACGTACCATATACGGTATGAACAAGACGCATAATCAAGATAAATTGCCTTATGGGCATATATCTTCCTACAAAAGGTTCCTTGTTAGGTGGCACTTGAAGCATACAAGGGGAGCAATGACCAAGAGTGAATTCGTCTCTCCTATTGTAGGGAGTTAGTGTCACAGAATCAGTTAGTCTTTAGCGAAATTCTTGGCTGATGTGTGTTGGACATGATCCAACAAAGACAAGCTAATACTGAATAATACTAATCGATACGAAGTTATTAGGGGTTGACAGTCAACCATTCCCTTGGCTTCGTAGTGACATAATGTTGACGAAGGGATTAAAACTATAGAATTCATTACTGAGATAGTCAAGGGTAGTCCCGTCAATGTATAAGTCAAGAGGCAGACCACGTAATGATGATAGCAAACCAGGGCCGGTAATTACTGCTCACAGTCACTATCGTCGGGCGATATGAGTCCCATCTATAATAGGGCCAGGCAGTAGAATCTCACACAGGCTGAGATCCTCGTACAAGTAATAAGAGAAACATGCATATGATGACTGTGAATTAAAATGGTCGCAATTAGGTACGAAGAGTATATCGGTCATATAGGATGTGACACAAATATCAAGACTTATAAAGAGCATATAAAACCCAAATCAGGGGCCGAGAATGTCTCGGACCCAGCTGTAGCCCGAGCCCAGCTCGGGCTACACCAGAGCCATCTCAAGTGTGACTCAAGTGCAGTCTCGGGTGCAAATCCAAATAGGGGTGCAGCCCCGTCTTGGGAAGATTTTTTGGGTCAACTTTAACGTCAAATTTCAAGGGTCAAACGATCTCGGAATTGAGTGACTTTATTTTCTGTGTGTTCTCCAAACAAAGCTGTTGGAAATGATATATCATTTGGCTTCTAATGATTATCGGAGAGGGAGAAACAATTGCTCAAAGTTAACCCCTTAAATGGAAAAAACTTGAGTAAAAGTGGCCTCTCTTTTTAGTCCCACATTGGATGTGTTACTAATATGAAGGCTTGGCTCACCCTATAAATAGGGTGCTCCTCTTCCTCCTAAAGGCACACAAAGCCTTAATCAAAGGAGCTCTACTTACATTATTAGAGCAAACTTTGATTAAAAGGCGACCAAATATTTTTCTTCATTTTCCTCTTTATCCCTTTCAGGTTTTAGCAAAACTTGAGGGGAGTTCGGATTTGATCCGAAGCTTGGGGTGAGTAGTCAACTAAGGTGAAACTTTTTAGGACAAGTGGTCAGCTTTAAGGTAAGGCATTGCAATCGCTTCGGGACATCGCCCTAAGGAGAATTTTTTTGCAACGGTAAAAATACAAGGTATGGTTTTATTTTGCAGTAAATATTTTAGATCTGTCTAGGTGAGATCGGTTCGCCCATCTCCTTAGATAGTATAGATCTTCCTAGGGTTTTATTTCTCCATAGGAATTTCATAAAATGCGATTTTATGATTTTTATTTTTCCGCTACTTTCACACATCTGTTAAGCCTAGGGCTAGACGATAGGAAAAAGGCCTATAGATGCCTGTGCAAAATCCTTCAACATGTCACTTCCTTGGACATTTTCTAGTTTTGTTGTTTAGCAAGAAGCAAAATTATGTTTCACTTTTTACTACCGAGGCAGAATACATTGCTGTCGGGATTGCTTGTGCTCAAATTCTTTGGATGAAATAAGCCCTAGCTGACTATGGTGTTAAGTGTCATACTAGTGTGATTTAAGCAAGTGTGTAATTAATCATACTAAGAATTCTGTATTGTACCCTAGTACTAAGCACATTGATATTAGGCATAAGTTCATTAATGATCATTGCACAAAGAAAGATAGTGAACTCAAATATATCCCTACCAATCATCAAGTAGCTGAATTCTCACTAAGGCTCTCAAGAGTGATTCCTTCATTAAGTTAAGAATAGACCTTGGTATCATTAGTGAGAAGGAGCTTAGTTGATTTTATTCATACCATATCATTTCTTTATACATTACCTTGTTCTTATTTCTTTAGTATTGCTAACCCTCTTTGTAAGCTTTTTGATTATGTCAAAAGGGGGAGATGAATGCAAGTGTGATCAAGGAGAAGTATGAGGAGAGGAATGTAAGACAACAATACTCATAGGAGAGGAATGTGATCAATGAGAAGTATGATGAGAGGAATGTAATATAACAATGTAAGGTACTTCATTTTTTGTGATATATATGTCAAAAGTGAAAATGAGGTATGATTTATTCTCTTTATGTATGATACACTGTTGCACACTCACATTGTGGCACTTTGATTAAAAATTATGATACATATGCTTTGTAGTACTTATCTCTAACTAGTACTAATGTAGGGGGAGTAACAACTGCATAGCAATCATGCATTTGTGTAGTGGGAGTAAGCGTCTTAACTTTTATAATTTCATAATTTTTATCAAATTTTTGCCATCATATAAAGGGGGAGATTGTTGGTTATTGCAACACCTTTAAGTTGGTTTTGATGATTAAGCAAACAATTAGTGTTACTAATTAAATTTTGAGATGATTTGTGAGTGTAGGTTCTAAATTCAATAATGGTCAAACCTATGGATTATGAGAGGATTAAAGCCAAAGATTGATGATGAAGAGCTATTGGACTTGTAGCTCACATTGGAGATCATAAGCTCAAGACAAAAACTCAAGGAGTGCAAGACTTCAAAGACAATGAAATCTAGCCAAAAGGAATGCATCAAGATCACTAGATTGAGTGAGTGGTGTATTTTATTTTAATCAGGTCTTAGAAGGTTAAAGTCAATAGATGGAGCTTGCACACATACAACACACACCCCCCCAAATAATGTTTTAAACTTCACAAATGTTTTAGAAAATATTTAAAATAGTTTTGAATCGATTTCATGAATTTCATAGCTTAAAAATTTAGTATCAGTATTAGAGTCGACTATCTCTTGATGAGAGCCGACTGTTTTGAATGGGAGAAGAGCTTTGCTCTTTGGACCCTAAAGGAGTCAACTGCAGTACAATAGGGAGTCGACCGCAGCTTTGTGGGGAGTCGACTACTGACAATATGGGAGTCAACTACCACTGTGAAAATATTAGCTCCGACTTTTACAGAGAGCTGTCGATTTTTTTCGTTACAAGGGCTTTTTTGTCCATGATTTTCAATGGGATTTTGCGGGCTATTTAAGGGGATTTGGCTGAGAAATTTTGACACCTTAATTGCTTAATATTTTGAGTTTTATAAGATTTAATTTCATCTTCAAGCTCTTAAGAATATCCCAGCCCTAAAAATTTGATTTTGATTTAAAAGCTTTTAAGCACTTTGGGCTTTTGATTAAGGATCTCCTTAAGATTCATCTTGAATTTTTGATATTCTATTCAATTTTCATTTGATCTCTCATAGTTTTAATCTTCTTTTTCTCTTGAGATCAAAAGTTTTCCATAGCCATTAACACTCTCCATAAAAGCTTCATCAATTGGATATATGGAAGTTTGAGAACAAATTCATCTTCAAGAAAGGTTTGTAATACCACAAGAGTGGTGGTAAGTTGGTGATTTTTTTTTTTTTGATTTCAGTTGTAGAGAAAAGTCTCAATTGTGGGAGGCTCCTCTTCGGAGAGAGGTTATGTTGAGTTGTTGTATTAGGAGCCCGAGTAAGTGAAGCTAGGCAATTGTAGTTAGAAGCCCTCTTTTATAAGGAATTTGCCCTCTTGATTAAGAGAGTTGGTTAGTAAAAATCTCAACAATATGTTGGGAATTGGAGTAGTCCAGGGTGGGTAAACCATGATAAATTCATGTGTGTTTGCGTTATGCTTGTCTCTTCTTTATTACTTCCATTGTATTTAATATTTCGATGTGTAAATTTACTATATTTTCATTGCAAGTATTACTTAGTGGTGATTAAGTTCTTGAGGAGGTAACACTCTTAAGATACTTAGGCTAAATTAGAGGGTTTAAAATTTATATTTGTGCCGAAATTTTACAACACTAATCCACCCCTCTAGTGTTTAGCTTGCTATCTACATGATCCAACAAAGTGCACAAAGCTGAATCTAGCACTTGGAGAACCAA
Organism: Scilla litardierei; assembly: GCA_030789695.1. Taxonomy (NCBI): domain Eukaryota; kingdom Viridiplantae; phylum Streptophyta; class Magnoliopsida; order Asparagales; family Asparagaceae; genus Scilla; species Scilla litardierei. The sequence continues at coordinate 385,162,657 of CM061142.1, forward strand.
TCTTCATTCCCTCTACACTTTACGTATGTAAGTTCATTTAATCAAGGCAATATGAAGATTGTATTTCTTATTTGATTTTATTTCATTGTGAAACCTAGCTTGCCCTTGGAATAGGGTGTACTATCTTGGAAATGATTGGCTCTTGAAAAATTGTGTGTGGTACTTGAAAAGTGTGAGTTGTATTGGGTTAACTTCGAAAAGGCTTTGATAGTGGCAATCCATGAGACTCAAGAAAGAGTGTGGGACTGGAGTAGGCAATTATCGAACCAGGATACATCGTGTTGTTTGCAATTATGTTGCCTCTATTATGGATGTGCTAATTGTCTTTATATATAATTCTGTATCTGCAAGAATTTATTAATTAACTTTTATATTTCAATTACATTATTCAACACCCCCCCCCCCCCCGTGTGTGTTGCTTTGTAATGACGGTATTGTAGATCCTACACCTTTATATAGCACTATCATCACTAGAGTTCTTTAATCATATTAGTTGTGGGACTAAAAGAAGGATTCCTAATAAATAACCTTATTTTTAGGAAGTCTGGTTTGAGTCAAACTCTAAATTTGCTTTTGATTCATTATCTAACCATTGGATCTAAACCAAACCAAACTAGAATTAAGCCTCAGCCAACTTGAACGAAACCTAGGTGGCGGCTTACCGTCGTTACATGCTACCTGATGGTGACTACTGTCCATGGCTGACTCAACCAGCTACTGGTCTGCTAGTCGACCAGTGGCTATTAACAGCCAGCCAGCCTCTAACCAGTGACTAGCCATCTGACCTCTGATAATGCCATTACATCGCCAAGGATGGTTTAGTCTTAGTTTTGGTTTGACAATGGTTTAATTTACTCTTCATTTAGAATCATTGTAACTCTTTATAAACCCTTTGTGCTCTCTTCATAACACTTTATAATTAGTTTCTCTCATATACATTCTCTTTTTCTACTTCATTTATTGTGATGAGCCCATCATTTTTGTAAGATTCTAAAAGTCCAATTCCTACTTCGATAATAAATGATCATACTCTATGATTATGTCACATGTACAATAGTTACGCTCCTAATCGCTATCTCTCTCCCAAGAGGCATCTACTCTAGGCTCGAGCTCATGAATGGGTGGAATGGGTGTGCCAGGAAGAAGCCAATCCCTATGAATGGGCTCTATACGAGTCAGGTCAGGGCGAGGGAGGATCATATGCTTCTCACAGACAGGAAATATAAGATAGATCTAGTGGCGCTGATTGTGGGGCCTAATAATATCCGTGCGTGCAAGAAAGCACGTTAAGCGTCAAAGTGGTAGGCCCGGTCGCTGCCACGAAATTGGCAGGAAGATCAAGTCCTAACATGAGAGTAAAGAGGGTTAAGAAACTACCACAATAAATCTCCTTCGAAGAGGAGGCCGTGGAAAGTAGGTGGTCGCACAACCAACGGGGTGTGTCAGACAAGAGGTGTGGGTGGATGGTACCTTCATTATGACGTCTGATAAATCTGGTTATCCTCACTAAGATGTAGCAACTCGGGAGTGGAGATGGTGCCAAGCTCAGGCCTAGAGAATATGGTCATGGCTAAGTGGCACTGAGCAAAGAGAAGACACGGATGAATGATAGAAGAATATTTGGCACGACTGGGGCTAAAATGTGGTAAGCCAGTTATATGTCTCCAGATGTGATCAGAATCAAAAGTAGAAGTGTTCAAATCTGGTGCGAAGGTCAAATCGGGGTCGGGGATAGGAGGCCAACTAAAGAAAGATCGGAGCATGGCGTAGGTAACCTCTACGTCACGGTCCAGAATCTGAAACATGATGCCCTGGTCAATCCTAAAGATGGAACTCAACGTCTTGTAGGTGTGGCGAACAAAGGCTCTCACCGTCACCGATAGAAAATCACCCCAACCTATGGATTCGTATAGCCTATGCACCCTCTGCAATAACGCTAAGCTCTCTAGGGCTGGAATGTCTGCAAACCTAGTGGGGATAATGGGCCGCCTCGATATGGTCACCAACTTATCGCATTGAATGTCATCCTTGAAAAAATTACCATATGTCTTCAAGGTGCCCTAGGGTGGCTGGGGTGGAGGTGTGGGTATGGGATCACTCGTGGGTGGAGGCTCGAGTGCTAGTGGTGTGGGATATGGAGGTGTGGATGGTATACGTGAGGGTGGCAGAGATGGAGATGGAGGGCGTGCACGCTTCCGACGAGAAGTAGATGGGCCGGGATCACCGGTCCTTTGCTTCTTCACCGAGGGTTTCCTACCATGTGTCCTAGGAGGCACGGTGTGTGATATGCGAATGAATGCAAGCACTAACAAAAGTACGCTAAAATAGTGCTCAAGTAGAGGAACGAGTGTACCAAATGTTTCGTGAAGCGAGACGTTCGGAAACAATATTCATGCGATGCCCCGAAGGAACTATCCTCCCCCAAGCTTGCTCCAACGTAATCCAAGCCCAAGCAATGTCTTCCTACGCTCCAATCAACCTGCAAAATAGAATAGATTTACAATATTAGTTGCAATTCGAGAGATTAATGGATATTAGGGTTTAAAATTCAAATTTTTGGGGTTTAGGGTTTAAAATGATCGAGAGAGAAATAGAGATGAAGGTAGAAAGATGAAGGGGGTGGAATGGAGAGAATGGAGATGGGACTGAGAGATCGATCGAGAAGGTGGAGCTGCTCGGTTAGAACATGTGGCGCTGGTGGTCGGAGGAGGAGTTCGGGACGAGCGAGTTTGAGAGAGCGGAAGCTCGATTGGGTATTTGGCTAGGAGTGTGAGCAACTGAGAGAAAAGGGTTAGGGTTTTTATATTGGGTCTAGTTGAGCTGAGATACTCGACCAATCTGTGTTTAGTTCGGTGGCCCCCACTCAATCAGTCGGTTTAGTTTGAGATCGATCGACCTGAGATACTTGATCCACTCGACTGAACTGAAATATGAACCGAGTGGCGCTTTTCTCATTGTCTGCAGGCTTCTCTACTCGACCGAGTAGATTACTCTACTCGGTCGAGCTGAAATGTATGGCAGAAGGCCATTTTCTCTTCTCATGCAGGCTCTGGCACTTGACCGAGTGGCTCACTCCACTCGGTCGAGTAGAAAATGTTGACAGAGTGATGATTTTGCCTTGATCATGCAGACTGACCAGCTTGACCAAGTCGTTTACTCCACTCGGTTGAGTAGAAATATGAACAGAGTGTTGAAATGGCCCCCCTTCTATAGGTTCTTCTACTCGGACCGAGTGTCAATGCCACTCAGTCGAGTAGCTTCTCTCTTCTCCTTCAAGCTTTGTATAGCCACTGTTCTCTTCTCCTTTCGACTACTTCTTTGTTCCTTCATCATTTTGTGTGCTCCTTTCATTGATCGCCTACACAAGAACATAAACATCAGAAATTTTTATATTTTTATATTTAAAGATTTTCAAATGAATATCAAAATGATTTCGTTGGGTTTTTTTAATAAAAATGAAATAAAATATAGAAATAAAAACTAAAAGATAGAAATTTGGGTTGCCTCCCGATAAGCGCTTGTTTAAAGTTGTAAGCTCAACTCCTTTAGACCTTCACATGATAGAGCAACGTGCAACGAGGCTATGAGTTTCTCTTCCCTCAATTAGCTTGCATGTTATGTAGGGATGTGGTCGTTGCCCATTTACTTTGAATTTCACACTCTTCCCCTCAATCTCTATCGCTCCACCTGGAGATATGTTTGTTATCTTGAAAGGGCCGGACCATCGTGATTTTAATTTCCCGGGGAAGAGTCTAAGCCTTGAGTTGTAAAGAAGTACAAGGTCACTAAAATCGAATCGCCTCACTATGATTTGCTTATCGTGATAAACCTTGGTTCTTTCCTTATAGATCTTTGCGTTTTCATAATCAAGTTGCCGGATCTCTTCAAGCTTATTTATGTCCAAGAAACATCGCGTGGCCATGCTCTTGTAATCGTAGTTTAGCTTTTTGAGTGCCCAATAGGCTCTATGCTCCAACTCAACCGACAAATGACAGGCTTTTCTGTAGACTAGCCTCTAAGGGGTGGTGTTAATAGGGGTCTTGAAAACTGTATAGTATGCCCAAAGTGCTTCGCTTAGTTTTTGGGACCAATCCTTTCTTGATCCACTCACCGTCTTCTCTAGGATGCTCTTGATCTCCCTGTTGGAGATTTCAGCTTGGCCGCTAGTTTGTGGGTGATAGGCGAGACCAATTCGGTGATGGACTCCGTATTTATTAAGCAATGACTCAAATTTATTCTCAATAAAGTGACTCCCTCCGTCACTTATAACTGTTTTTGTAACTCCAAAACGGGGGAAAATCATATGCATGAAAAACTTGGGTACCACCTTCGCCTCGTTTGTCGGGGTGGCTATGGCTGCCACCCACTGTGAGACGTTGTCAACTGCTACAAAAATGTATTTGTTACTGTGGCTCGATGGGAAGGGACCCATGAAATCGATCCCCGGCAGTCAAACAACTCGATCTCCAGAATTCTATTCAGATGCATCTCATTCTTCCTTGTAATGTCGCCCATCCTCTGACAACTGTTACATGCTCTGATGAAATCATTTGTGTCCTTAAAGATGGTGGGCCAATAAAAACCACATTGGAGGATCTTTGACAGAGTTTTGGTGACCGTCGCATGCCCGCCACAAGGTTGGTCATGACAACAAGAGATGATAGATCTAGTCTCATCCTTCGGGACGTAACGTCTTATAATCCCATCGGCGCATGTCTTATATAAATATGGATCATACCAAAAGTAGTGTTTGGCATCATGGAGGAACTTCCTCCTTTGGTAAGTCACCATGCCATGAGGTAATATACCACTCACTAGGTAATTAACTATATCGGCATACCAAGGAATATGGATTATCCCAGAAGTAGTGTTTGGCATTATGGAGGAACTTCCTCCTTTGGTAAGTCACCATGCCATGAGGAAATATACCACTCACTAAGTAATTAACTATATCGGCATACCAAGGTGGTTTAGAAGAAGCTACCACGAATAATTGCTCTCCAACAAATGAGTCATCGATTGGCAAGATGTCGTCACCATGCTTATGGATTAACCATGATAGATGATATATCACAACATTTTCTGCCCCTTCTTCTCTTTGATCTCTATATCAAACTCCTGAAGGAGGAGAATCCATCGTATCAGCCGTAGCTTTGCATCCTTCTTACTCAACAGATACTTCAAGGCCGCATGATCTGTATGGATGATGACTTTGGATCCCAAGAGATAAGATCGGAATTTCTCGATGGAATACACCACTGCTAATAATTCTTTCTCCGTCGTGGTGTAATTATTTTGCACATCATCCAATGTTTTGCTAGCATAATATATAGCATGAAGCTTCTCCTCTTTTCTTTGGCATAGTACAACCCCAACTGCTTGATCACTAGCATCACACATCAACTCGAATGGTGGACTCTAATCCGGAGGTTGAATGATCGAAGATGAAATGAGAGCCTCTTTTAACCTGTTAAAGGCTTGCAAACAAGCATCAGAAAACACAAAAGGGTTATCCTTCACAAGAAGTTCAATAGGGGGCGTTCAATACTAGAAAAGTCCTTGATAAAGCGACGGTAAAACCCCGCATGACCAAGGAACCCACGAATGCCCTTGAGGGTAGGTTGAGGTGGTAGATCTTTAATGACTTCTACTTTGGCTTTATCAACCTCAATCCCCTTAGAAGATATGACATGGCCAAGAACGACTCCCTCTGTCACCATAAAATGTCACGTTTCCCAATTTAATGTCAAGTTATTGTCATTGAATCGCTCTAGAACTTTGGTCAAGTTTGCTAAGCAAGCGTCGAAATCGGTGCCATAAACATGTTGGAATTCCATAATTCCAATCTCTATTCCATATGGTTTTGATGTGACAAACATATTACTATTACTAACTCTTTCTATGCAGATACTGGAATCTCAGATCCACATCATGAACATAATATTTTGATAAAGCCTTCTACACCAAAGACTTCTCAATTTTAGATGCAATCATATCTACGGCTTTTATGTAATCAATGTATTTTTCATTTTATAGCTTTTTAAGCCTGATGATGACTTATCTTAGATGACTAGGTACTCTCCTAACATTTATCTACAACCTATTCTTTTCAGAATCCTAAAATTCCTATTTTAGAAATTAGCCAACCAATACATTTTTGTTAGCAGGCTAATTTTTTCTTTTCGACTTAGACTTTGAAATTTGTCGATCAAATTCCTCTTCATATCAGTTCCACGTAAGTAACTTCAAACAGTCAAATTTTATCGTTTCAAAATTATCGACCAAAAAACTATCATTGGTCGACCAATTCTGTTTTTGACCGATTTCTGCAACAGGTTTGTTCTATCCGTTGGAGACGGTTTTTGACTGTTGGAATTTGACCGTTATAACTGCTTTTCAGATCTATAATCGATGAATACCCCATTTCTCTTACATTCACTTCATTTTCCAACTTTCTTCTTTATAACTTAAACTCTATCTTCTTCAAGAGAACGTTCTGCCATTGTTTTCATTTGGAGAAGTAAAATTCTGATATTTTCTTCATTTGAAAACTGAAATCTTCAAGAGTGTTTCTTCCATTCAAGATATAGAAACCTTGAAATTTCATTTACACCTTTCCTTTGAATTCCATTTGAAATTCACATCAAGGCTTTAGGTGTGCTTCATTCTTTCCTTTACAAGTTGAATCTTTTGGTGTAGAGATTGTACAAAGTTTGAAGCACAGAGAATATTGCCATTTTTCTATGTTGTTGCTTGCGGGACAAGTGTTATAGTGGATTGAAAATCTCTACAGGGTAGAGGACTGGACGTAGGATCACGAGGATCCGAACTAGGATAAATTCTTGGTGTTTGTGTTTGCTTGGCTGGTTTGCTTATTTGTTTTGTTTCATTAATTGTGTTGATTCTTTCACTGCAAGTTATTTATATTTAAAGGAATATACAAGTTACTTTGTATACTCCTAATTGTTGACAATACTAATCATTTCCGTGTTTAGTATTAAAATAGCCATATCGACGATCCTTACATTTGGTATCAAAGCCTGGTTCAAGAGACGTGTTTAATTCCAAACTAACAATTGGTATCTCTGGTGATCGATGGCTTCAACAAGTACAACACAATTTTTCGAAGGGAATTCTACCGTAAGGCATCCATTGTTCACGGGCTCCAACTACTCATATTGGAAGCGGTGAATGATGATCTACCTCCAGTCAATCGACTTCCAACTTGGGAACATGGTGGATACATCTTACACAAAGCCAACAACCTCTTATGGTGAATGGACCACTGTAGAGAAGGTCAATGCAACATTCAACTCTAAGGCAATGAATGCATTATTCTGTGCCATGGACAAGAACGAGTTCAACAGAGTCTCAACTGCCTCATCAGCTTACGAGATCTGGCATACGCTCGAGGTATCTCATGAAGGCACAAATAAAGTTAAAAAGACTAAAATTGCTATTTTTGTCCACAGATTTGAACTATTCAAAATGAAGCCCAACGAAACAATTGGCGAGATGTTTACGCGCTTCATAGATATTACTAACTCCTTGATCGCGCTTGCAAAGACTTATACCCAAGTTTAGATGGTTCGAAAGATTCTTCGTGCTTTGACTCTTGAATGGGAGAAGAAGACCATGGTAATTGAAGAAGCCAACGACCTATCCACTCTCACAATCGAAATCCTTATTGGAAATCTTATGGCATATGAAGTCCAACTTGAAGATAGAAAGCAAGAAATCACCCATAAGAAGAACATTGCCTTTCATGTGTCATCAGACAACGATGATTCAGATGATAATGATGATTTGGAGTACTTAACAAGAAAGTTCAAGAAGTATCGGAAATGTAAGATCAAAAATAAGAATTTTATGAATACTAATGAGAATTCTTCTTTGTGTTATCATTGTAATAAGCCAGGAAACTTCAAGAAGGATTATCCCTTACTTTCAAAGTCAAAGAATGCTGAGAACTTCAACAAAGTATATAAGAAGAAGAAGGCATTTGCAGCAACATGGGACGAATCTTCAGACGAAGATGAGAAAGAAAAAGAACAAAGTACATATGTGTGTTTCATGGCTCAAGATGACAACAATCAATTAAGTAGTTTATATAATGAAGAATTGTTAGATGCATTCAATGATTTGTAAATGCTCTTTAAGAGATTAAATTCTATGCACAAATCTTTGAAACTTAACAATGACACTTTGATTGTTGAACACGAGGCACGTGTTTCAAAACTTGCATCTCATGATATGTTATCTTATGAAAAAGAACAACTTCTTACTCAGAATGTGGCCTTGAGCAAAGAGGATGAAATTCTAAAGTTAGAAGTCCATGACTTGCATAAACGCATATCCGAAATGGATACAAATATTTCATCACTCGAGATGAAATACAACGAGATATCTTCTAATGTTAAAAGTTCAACAAAGGAAAGAATCATTTTATTGATTTGCTCTCATTTCAATATCCTACAAATCATCGACATGGGTTAGGTTATTCAAAGAAGAATGTTTCCAAACCCAATGTCACATCTTATTTGGATGTTAAACATAAGATTGTTAATGTACCTAAGAAGTATCATGCATCCATCTATAGGAAACCCACCCATTTGCATATTTAGGTTCCTAAGGACATATGTTGGCATGATAAAGGTTTATATGTTGATTCATATATGAATAATATTGTTTATTCACATGAATATATGTAAAAACCTAATTCTACATCGGTTGGGTTTCCTAAGGACTAATCCCCTGGACCCTACATTGTAGAGGGTACCATTGCTTAAATGTTTATTTTTCAGGTAACCAAAATAAAAGAAGGTCATTGACGCCAATATTACTTCTTGACAATGACAAATGGGAGAAACACCATAATATGGCATTTACTCGGGGGGGGGGGGGTATAAGAATTTACTTAATTCATATTATTAAATGGTTGTCATGATCAAAAAGAGGAAAAACGTTGGAATTCCATAATTACATATCTCTATTCCATATAGTTTTGATGTGACTAATATATTACTGTTACTAACTTTTTCTATGCAGATACTGGCTTCTCAGATCCACATCATGAACATAATATTTTGCGAAAGTCTTCTACACAAACGACTTCTCAAATTTAGATGCAGTCATATCTACGGCTTTTATGTAATCAATGTATTTTTCAATTTATAGCTTTTTAAGCCTAATGATGACTACTCTTAGATGACTCGGGTCTCTCCTAACATTTATCTACAACCTATTCTTTTCAGACTCCTAAAATTCCTATTTTAGAAATTAGCCTAATAATACATTTTTGTTAGCATGCTAATTTTTTCTTTTCGAATTTGACTTTGAAATTTGCTGATTAAATTCCTCTTCATATCAAGTCCATGTCAGTAACTTCAAACGGTCAAATTTTGTCATTTCAAAATTAGTCGACCAACAAAAAATCATTGGCCGACCAATTCCGTTTTTGACCATTTTTTGCAACAGGTTTGTTCTATTCGTTGGAGACGGTTTTTGACTGTTGGAAGTTGACCGTTATAACCTCTTTTCAGATCTATAAATAGATGAATATCCCCTTTCTCTTACATGCACTTCATTTTCCAACTTTCTTCTTTAGAACTTAAATTCTATCTTCTTCAAGACAAAATTTTGCCATTATTTTCATTTAGAGAAGTAAAATTCTGATATTTTCTTCTTTTGAAAACTGAATTCTTCAAGAGTGTTTCTTCCATTCAAAATCTAGAAACCTTGAAATTTCATTTACGCCTTTTCTTTGAATTTTATTTGAAATTCACATCAAGACTTTAGGTGTTATTTCATGCTTTCCTTTACAAGTTAAATCTCTTGGTGTAGAGATTGTACAAAGTCTGGGGCATATGGAGTGTCGCCATTTTTGTATGTTGTTGCTTGCGGGGCAATTGTTATAGTATAATGAAAATCTCTACAGGGTAGAGGACTGCACGTAGGATCATGAGGATCCGAACCAAGATAAATTCTTGGTGTTTGTGTTTTCTTGGCTGGTTTGCTTATTTGTTTTTTTTCATTAATTGTATTGATTCTTTCACTGCAAGTTATTTATATTTAAAGGAATATACAAGTTACTTTGTATATCTCCTAATTGTTAACAATACTAATCATTTACGTTGTTTAGTATTGAAATAGCCATATCGACGATCCTTACAAAAAAGAAAAGTCATCCATGAAAACTTCCATTATATTTTCAATGTATTCTGAGGAAAAAAGATGTCATGCACCTTTGAAATGTTGCAGGTGCATTACATAATCTATATGGAATTCTTTGGTATGCGAATGTGCCATATAGGACATGTAAATGTTGTATTTTCTTGATCTTCACGATGTAATGGGATTTGGAAGAATCCGAAGTACTCGTCTTGGTAACAGAAATATTTGTGCTTGACAAGTCGATCAAGCATCTGGTCAATGAATGGGAGGGGTAAGTGATCCTTTTTGGGGGCTTTGTTTAGTTTCCTATAGTCAATGCACATCCACCAACCATTGACAGTCCTAGTGGATATCAACTCATTCTTATCGTTCCTCACAATGGTCATACCCCCTTCTTTGGGATGACCTGAACAGGACTAACACATCTGCTATCGGAAATGGGATATATGATGTCGGCTTCAAGCAATTTCAGGGCCTCCTTTTTATTACCTCTTTCGTGTTAGGGTTTAAACGCCTTTGAGGTTCAATTGAGGTAGATTCGTTATTCGCGAGGTGGATCTTATGGGTTCATAGAGTTTCACTAATCCTTTCAGATCGGCAATGCTATATCCTATCACTTTCTTGTGCACTCTGAGGGTTTTCATAAGACTCTCTAGTTGTAGTTAAGTGAGAGATGCACTAACGATAACAGGGTATGTGGAGTTGTCCCCTAAGAAAGCATATTTCAAATTTGCAGGACGTGGTTTTAGTTCTACCTGAGGGGGCATTGTACCCCCGTCATCACTTTCCTGTGATAAAGATGCCTTTTTTATTATTGGTTTAGCTGCGGTAAATTCCTCTTTGGCAGATTCGTAGGAGGAGCTTTGTGATGAATGCACATCATAGTAGGTGTCTGCAAAGTCTATTTCCATGTGGCTAGATTCCACAATGCAACTGTCAGCATGGTAAATATTTTCATTAATGCTTGAACCATCGGATGTAGAGTCAAGAGGACTTCCCTGAATAATATCGCTGTGAATCTATCCAGGTTCTGCACACTCTTCATGGGTGAAGTCATCATATGTTTAGGCCTGGAGGATATTATCACCATAGAAGTGTAGAGCATCTCCCCCATATTGTACATAGACTCCATCAGAAATGGGGAAGCCATCCAAGAATTTCGCATCCTTGAAGTGGCTTGCAATGAAGATTGAGAGCCCTTGCACCAATAGGATTCTCCGCATGAACTCGAACCAAACCGGTGGTCCAAACGTCTATCATAATGTTCTTCAGAATGTCCAAGAATTGGGAGTCACTTAGTGGATCATATGCCTCAGCTTGGGGAGTTTAAATAGCGCAGAGGTGCATCACATCTCCCTTAAGACAATGTGGATGTCGTCCTCAATGATACCTGCATCAGAAACATTATTCACAATATAATAAAAAATAATTTGTTGGAACTCATCACCTGCAGTGTAGATTCCTGAACCGACAAATCGGACTGCATTCAGTAAACCTCTCACTGCGTCTTCGATTTTTGCTCCCTTCATATATGGATCTTGAAAACTATATGCATGATATGAAGGGGAGCTACACCCATCCGTGTTGCTGTCAGAATCACTAAACCAATACACTTGCATCTCCATAATATCTGTCTATATGAAGAGAAATCAACTGGAGAGAGGTGTTAGTGCAAGATAGAACAGATTATGGTGGGGGTAAGAAATGGATGGAGAAACCAATAAGTCTCCAACTAAGAAAAATAGCCCCAGAAAACCGTTGCCTCCCAGCAACGGCGCCAAAAGCTTGTTCGAATCCGCAAGTGCACTGTGTCGAGGCTTTGTAATATAGAAAGGTTGTCGAACCCACAGGGAGGTGATTGGTTTTTTATCTCAGAGTTGTATGATCTTTTCGGCTATGGGTGTATCAAAAGGGTTGTCACAGTTTGTATCTCACAATTAATATCAATATAATGGAAACTAGGACTTTAGGAGTCACCACTAGAATCATCAGATGTCGATGCTTGGCTATAATTTCTAGGTTGGATTGGGTTTATAGGGCGAGATTGTCACATCTTGAATGTGGAATTCGTATCCAACTATCGTTGTACTACTCATCTAACATATCACGTACTTAGCCCCACCATCATGGACGGCCTTGCACACGGTCCGTGCATTACGATCGACAATTATTTTCAATCTTTACTCATGCCACTATCGTGGGTTAGAACTTCGATCTGGGATATGATGGCTCTCGTTGATGCTATCATCGTAGATCATCAATTAGTAATATAGGGAATTGGTGGAAACCATTAAAGTGTGTGCCACTATCTGTAGGGTTTTTGGCGGTCCCTTAGGGCACAAAAACTCTAGTCCCGTCCTAAGTCGGACGGAACATAGACAGAAAAATCATAGCAGCGGAAGAGAAACATATGTTAACTAGTTAACATGCAGTTTAAAAAAACATTTTTCATTTAGCCCTAAGGTCCAAGACCCTATGCCAAGATCTATGCCGACTTGGGATGGGTCTGACCATCCCAAGAAGGATCTAGCCTACTGCGATTAAACTAAACTAATGCTAATAAACTACTTTAACCACATACCCGGAATCTCAGCCCTGGAGCAGGCGAGATGTTCCGCGCCGTCTTCCGAGCTGCTCCCGTCCCACGCCGAGCCGCTCCTTGTACCGCTCCCCGAACCGCTCCTCGAACCGCTCCGCATCCCGAGGCGATCAATCCCCGTGCCGCCGAGCCAACCAACCGCCGAAGAAAGTTTCACGCGAGTGAAACCTCCGCCAAGATTTCAGATTCAGAATCCGAACTCCTTTGAGGCTTTGCCAGAGCCCGCAGGAGTAAGGCAGAAATTTTAGGGAGATAGAGAAATATTTATTTTAAGCTAAAATCCGAGCGTGCTCCAACATTTACGAGAGCCGCTCAGATCTAGAGCTTGGGACAAGTTTTGAGAAAGGGGGGAGACCCCTATTTATATAGGCGGCGGACTCTCCCCTTTTCTCAAAATCCGATGTGGGACTAAATAATGAGTTAATTGAAATCAAGTTAGTTTGCACTTCACAAAGTGCAAACTTCCGTGAATTTTAACTCACTCACCGTTGAGCTTCAGGATTGATATAACCTATCAATACGACAAGCGTTCAACGGTGAACGCATAGGAAAAAACCGTTCGTCAATCGGAGGTCGTTTGGCCCTCCAATTGAGTGTCCAAAGATTGACAAAAATCAGATTTTCGCCAAAGAAATCAGCCGTCATGCAAATCTGTGATTAGGGTTCGAAACCCTAGGCTTGGGGCCCACCAGTGGGCCCCGCTGCATCAATCGCGCGCGCAAAATGGCCTGGGCAGAGCCCAGGCCGCGCCTGGGCTCGCCCAGGCGCCTGGGCTCGCCCAGGCCCGCGCCTGGGCGAGCCCAGGCGGCCTGGGCGCGCCCAGGCCCGCGCCTGGGCAGAGCCCAGGCGGCCTGGGCTTGCCCAGGCCGAGCCTGGGCTTAGCCCAGGCAGCGCCTGGGTTAGCCCAGGCAGCCTGTTCTGCCTGGGCTTGTCCTGGTCTGATTCTTTGGACTGTTTTGGCTCTAACTTGAGCATTTGGTGTCCGATTTGGACGCCGTTCGAACCTGGGTCTAGACCGGGACATTCCCGTCTTACCCGTGAACTTTTCCTTGCGTTTATTTTATTAAATATTGTATTAAACAATTTAATACACATTTAATCGCTTTTGCATCAAATGCAAAATAGTCCCTATCTAAGCTTAAATTATCATATTGCATCAAATGCAATTATTTCATCCCTTGCATCAAAAATGCAATTATTCTCCCTAACTAATTTCTACCTATTACTAGACGAAGCGTTAGCACTCTGTGTGAGACCCTACAGCCTGACCCTTACAACAGGTTGGGCTCGAAGCCCTATACGGCAGTGACCACGAGCAGTGGTTGCCGTCCCTGCTTCAGGAATCATCATTATGTGGTTGACTCATTGACATGAGTATTGTCGGGACCACCTGACTGTTTCCGTGATGAATTCCGTAGTTATAGTCTCTTCGTCTTAAATATGTCGTTCGGATCAAGTCTGGGGTACGGTCAAACTGTCAACCCCAATAACTTGACTCCGGTTAGTTTCTATCGATCTTTAGTCAACTAATGTTGGACTTCTTCCAACATACTCTGCGCAGAGTTTTTACTAAAGACCGAACTAACTCTACGACACTAACTCCCATTGACCGGGAGAGACGAATCCTCTCTTGGTCATTACTCGCCTCGTACGTTTCAAGTGACACCCAATCAAAAGACCTTTCGACAGGCCTTGCCTCGAAGCTAGGTCAATTGATCTAAGTGGCACCGTTCACGCACAGGTCCGTCAAAATGACCTCAAGTCAAAAGACCAACTATCCTATCATCACTCAGAGTTATCACTGACAGATTGGTCAATATAACCATGTGATAACTCTAGTGGATCGTTCAGTGAACTCATTCTAATGAGCACCTGTGTCTCGTCTTCGACTTCGCCAAGTCAAGTGATCATGAGATCATCGCCACCGCTAAACGGTGAAGACTAAGACACAATGGTCTATCCGATGTTTCGATATCCTTGTCTCGGAACATCTACGACCACGAACCATTTTAGACTTATGCTACAGACGGTCAAACGTTTCTCCATGATCGAGATACTCATCTCGATACCCGTTTGACCTTGCATAAAGTCTCAGGACTTTACCTAAGTTTATATCTAATGTTGACTACATTACAATATAGCTTAGATAAATTATTACCAAACAGCTTACTGTTATTTCGAACAAGATGTTTGTGCTATTCACACAGGAATAAATGGCCTCGAGGGCACCATATTCCTACACTATCGTGGATCACGAACTCTAATAGAATTCACTAACGAACCTAATTAAGCTTATAGGATAATATTTAGGATGTGTGCTACTATCGTGGATCACGAACACTAAATAAGAATACCATAAACTTGGCTAGATCAATCAAATCACATCCCCTATTCACCAAACCAACATAAAAATTGTAACTGTACATCTAAATCCTAAGATCCTAGGGCTCATCCATTAGCCCTAGAAGGAACTACTCACGATCCATAGAAAAAGCAATAAAAACAATAATATCGTTAGACATCGTCGCAATAGTAAACATCAAAACAAAAGAGATGAGTAAGGAAAATGTTACCAAACCAATCGAAGTAAAGAGTTCTTCTCATAAAATTAAGAACAAACTAGGTTCCAAGCAAAATAATCTCCAAAATCAAAGTTTTGTCCCAAGAAAAAATAAACGACGGCCAAGAACTCTCAAAACCCCACTCAAAACTCAATTCTCAGCCATCCTTAACCTAAGGAATAAAAACATCTTTTTATATAAGTGGGGTTAACGTTTAACCCCACAAAAATCACGCAAAAGCCCAACCGACGGCCCCGAATTTTGGTTGGGCCCCGAATTTTGTTAGAGAATCGCCCGACTCGACTGAATGGCAATGCCACTCGGTCAGAGTAGGGCATCGTCGAGCCATCGGCACTTTGAATTTTTGGCTGGAGAAATAGTCGCTCGACCGAGTGGATGGCCTACTTGGTCGAGCGGCAGGGTCTGAGAAATAGCTTCAAATCATCACGTTGTCTCGTATTTCACTCGACCGAGTAGCAAGGATACTCGGTCGAGTGGCATCATCTGCTAGGTCGAGCTACAGGAACTTCAAAAGCCTCAAAAACCTGTCACTCTGTTGAATATTCGACTCGGCCCAGTAGCAACGCTACTCGTTCGAGTGGCTTTAAGCTCTTTAAATTTGGCTAAGTCCTTGAAATCTTCTCCTTTTGCATCACCTACTCAACCGAGTAACTGGGTCTAGTCGGTCGAGTTCTAGACTCGATATTGGCCTAGAAAATGTCGTGCTACCATGCGTTCACTCGACCGAGTAGCTCGACTACTCGGTCTGAGTGAGCTTTGAACTCGGGCATTATGGAGCTGAGTTGAGGCTTCTTTTGGCCGTAGCTGCTTGGACCGATTGGACAAGTCCACGTAATCGAGTAACTAGAAAAAGTTGATATGCTTTAGAGCTCCATCCTCTAGCTCTCCATCCTCTTCCTCTCTCTTCTCCTCCTCCAATCTTCTTCTCCACCTCGTCAAGAACCTAGACTGCACCATGGATGCTCTGGATGTCTCAAATGTGTCCATGGTCAATATGTCTTCGAATCGCTCTAAAGTTCGTGAAAATCCACAAATATTTACGAGAATCAAATATATTGTGAAATGTGTGATAAAGTATAGAAAAGTGAACTTTGGACGATGAAAATGCTTTGAAATCATGCAATAAAAGGGTGGAAATATGGACACATTAGTTCTTTAGCACATATCATGTATAAAGACTAACTTGCACTAACCATCACTTGGGAATTTATATTGAGAGCGAGAGGATGCTACCATGTAGAAGTTTCTAGACGAGTCATTCAATGAACTTATTCTCTAACAAGCACATGTGCACGGTCTCACAATGTCTTTATATCAAATGGTTAAGCACATGTGCACGGTCTCATAATATCTATATATAAATGGTTATGAGACTAGCCATTATCATCTCAATAATAGATAGTAAGGATCAGTGTACATTTTCTATCTTGGATATCAATATCATGTCTTGGTATTTACATAACCAGAAACATTCTAGATTATGTTGCAGTTATTTGATTAGTTTGTATTATCATAATCTTATTATGATCCTAGTCTCCTCACATGATCCGAGGACTTTATCTGTGCAATCATATATTAATGTATACTTACATATTTATATCAAGAAACCACAGAGATAAAGAGTACCAGATAGCATATTATTATTTTGAACAAGATGTGTCAATTACAATAATTGTCTTAAAGGCATTCATATCCTAACAAGGCCAACTACCTTTATCATACCTAAGAATATGATATCCGTGTATACTTAAGGAACTCTGAGGTCAGTCTTTGTTTTCCCCTTTATTAGTTCCTTAAAGCCTTATTTAACTTTTATGGTTTAGAACAAATTATTTTTGTCTGAATGAAATTTAGATGATGTAGGTCTGATCTGATCTTATCTTCAAAAGCACATTCTATTTTTCATCCCACGGAAGGATATTTGAATTCCTAACATTGGGTTATTTTTGCAATGACTCAAAGATAATGGGAGATTATTCTTCTTCCAACAACGATTAAAAGATTATATTTTTTATTAGTGCTTCTAAGGGAGTGTCCTAGGAAATTCCTACTCATTATCACCTGTATACAATATGAGTACATTCCCTTTCATATTAAGATCCAAACAAGTCAAAACATGTGGTCTTGTACTGCTTATATAGCATCAAGCATTGGGATCCCAATCTATGTTAGAATAATCTAAAAATTAGGAGAACTTGATTTTAGCCTACACATGTCCTCCACGACGTACTATCTCCTCCCCCCCCCCCCATTTCTTTTTATGTGCATGTATACACAAAAGCACCAAGCATGGTTTTATTACTCAATGGCATACTTAATGGTTTTTTTGTGCAACCTTAAGATGGGTCATGTTGAGTTTATGTTGTACCAAAAGAGTCCATCTACTAATTCCAAGTAAACAACTATAGTAAAGAATCAAAAGTAGTAGTAGTAATAGACTTCTACTTTAGTTGTTCATTTAGAGGGATGGTAGGTTTGAGAGCCAGGTTCGCAGGTAAATCTTTCGATGAGGGTAAGCCATGCTTTAGTTATTTCTTTTTCTCAACTAATGATACCACAAGTTCCTTCCATTTCCATATCTTTTAGGGCATGGCCGAGGTTTAGTGTTCATGCCTCTCTATCTCACATTCATAACTTGTATAACAGGGATGATTAGGATTCGCATCTTCTCCATTCTATTTCCCCTTAAATGACATTTGAAAAAGTACTATCAACATCACTCATCACAAAGGGCATTTACATTAACCCTATAGTCATTGGAGGACCACATTGCATCAGTGGTTCTATGCAAAGCTCCTTACCCAATAGACTCTCAATGATTGTTTGAGGAGACTTATAAAGCTACCTTTTCTTTTTTGGATAATATGCTTTTATCACGGGACATTTATAAGTCTAGGCAGCCTCTCTATTATGGCTTCAATGACATTATCTGGGTAAGTATAAAATAGTTTTTAGGTGTTCATATATTTTAGGCTATAGTGAATATTTAACACTATTAGTTTTACTTGACAGTGCCTATTCCACTTCTACACCACCTTAGAGCATGTCTTGGTTACCTTGGGGCTAGTCGATGTGCAGAAGTCATGTAGCCACAAGTGGGTGAGCTTGGGCATGTGGTCAACACTCTCTACCAGGAGAGTAGCTTTAACAGGACATAACTGAGAAGGACGCAAAGTAGTTCAAGTCTGTAATCATCAACCTTCAAAATAAGTTAAAAAAGTTGAAAGGAAATCTATATGTGGCATAGATAGAAGAAGTGTAAGTGGCTTGAGGCCTTGACCTCCAAGGTAAATCAACTACGAACGATGACCATTTCTAGTAGTTCTATGTGTATGGAGCTGGCAAATTGATTTATTGCAAGGTGGTATAGAAGGAAATTATTCTTATTTCTTTTAAGAATGTGTACAATATATGTATAAAGAATATTAAGAGGGCCTTTCCTAATTAGAAATTTGTTCTCTTTCACCTGTGCTCTACCTAAAGGAAGAACTAGATGGGGAGGATGAGTAAGAGGGGTAGGACAAGGTAGAGAATGACTAAGGCTTTAAAGCAATGGCCAACTTTGGAGAGATTTAAGATAGCATGTTTTGTTCCTTTCCTCTCTTGATGTGATCAAAATTATATTAGGGAGGTCATATCTCGGACTATGGAATTAAGTAGGGTTACCACCATCTATCCCAAGTAAGGTACGAAGGCTCCAATCTTAAACATTCTAAAGAATCCCAATGCTGATGGCACTTCTTTCACATGGAAGAGCTTCAGAAAGATATGGTGAAGAAGCATCACCATCTTTCCCAAGAAAAAACATTTAAAGAAGATGTGCACCTCAACTTAGGATAGATAAATATGCCTACTCAGAGTGGCGAGTGTGCTCCTACGTGTCTACGATATTGGTTCACATTACCTTCTTTTGACTTGCTTTATGTTTTTGTATTAGTATTTTGATAATCATGTTTGGAGCTTGGCCCCTTAGTCTGTGTACTCCTTAATCTGTGTTACTCTTTTTTATGATGATCAATGTTATCGTTTAAACATTTCTAGTGTATCTCTCTTGATTCAAATGAAAGTATTCTTCCCATTAATTCTGTTTGGCTTTGTGATGTACTTGTCATCAAGATTGTTTAAATGGGGTTGTTCACCTTCTGAATCCTATCGATTGTGTAGATTTACCTTCAAGAGCTTGTGGTTCTATTTTAGGATCTAAGTCTTAAGATTGTAAGTGTCAAAGGTTCTCTTATTAAGAACAAAGGTCATAAGGTCGAAAGGGTCAAAGGCTCCCTTTTTGGGCTTTGAGGCTTTGAGGTCAGAAGGGTCAAAGGCTCCATTGTTTGGTGTAAAGATATTAGGGTTGAAAGAGTCAAAGGATCTTTTGTTAGACTCCGAAGCCATGGAGGTGGGAGTGTCAAAGGCTTCCTTTTGGACACAAAATGCCTTGGGGTCAGGAAAGTCCAAGGCATCCTTCTTGGATGCAAAGGCCCTAGGGCAAGGAGTGATATCTTTTAAGGTGTAAAGGCCATAGGGTTGAAAATGTCAAAGTTCCCTTTTTAGGTGCAAATGCCCTCTGGTAGTAGAGTACAAGGTTTTCTTTTTTTGTGCAAAGGGCTTGGGATCAAAAGAGGCAAAGTCTACACAAAGGCTTTTTGGTTTGGAAAGTCAAATTGCTCCATGTTTAGACTTTGAGGCCTTAGGGTCGAGAAAGCAACAAGCTCCCTTATTTATTTTTATTTTTGATTTTTTTTGCATTTTGAATATGTGTCAATTACTGGAAAGGGTAACTACCATTGAAAATTTTTATGGATCTTCCAAAGGTTGTCAAAATACAATTATAATCAATTTTCATATATCCAATGAAATAAGACTTTTAGCATAAATTAAAGAGGAAATATCTGAGAGTTTTTTTATGCATCAATGGTGTAGCTATTTCATTAGTAATACTTTTGGAGGTTGATGATGTTCTAAACTCACGGAACCTCCTTCCAAATTATGGTTTCCAATTTGTAAGTACTTGGAGAGACAATAGCTTTCACTCAGTAAGGACCTTTCCAAGTAGATGAAAGCTTACCATCATCCTTTGGAGGATTAAGTCCTTTACTTTAAAATTAATTCCTCTCACTCAGTTAGTGTGGCACCTACCTACTCTTTGTTAGAATATGCTCATCCTTTCGGTTGTCGTTTCCATTACATATAGGTGGTGGTAGAGTTCCACTTGAAGTCCCTACTCATTTTTCCCTAGGTTATAATGGTCAATTCTATAGGTTAGGAGGCCTTGTCTTAGAAATTATTGCATTTGCTCCATACATTTGTTAGAATATTGTTTCGCTAGTAGGAGTTTTATACATTGTCATGTAGGACCATAGAATGCCTGGTAACTCTTCAATCATTTTCCTTTCTTCTTTTAACTTCCTTTGTTATGTGATTAAGATAGTTTGATTGGTGATATTTTCATCTAGCAACTCAGCCTTTAGCAAAACTCTTTGAAATTTTTTTATTGTTGAATTGAGCCATATAATTCCTGACAATCACACTTGGGTTTCCATACCAACAGATGATGTGTTCCATACAATGTTCTTGATGTTATTTTCTAAAATTCCCACTAGCGCTTCAGTTTCCACCCATTTGATTACTTAATCCACCATCACAACAAGATGATTCCTATAATGCCCTAGGTGTGAAGTACTACTTATGTGTATAGTGGCATACATATTTGTATGTATAATGGATGTTTGTGACTAGTAGTAATATTGCATCATAATGGTCTTGTATTGAGATGTGTAGTGCTATCTCTTTGTATTGCTTTTCGATGGCTATTGTATTATCTCCTTCATGTCATTAAGATTATTATTATTATCCTTAGTATTAGTATCATGATTATTATTACTAGTATTAGTATTATTATTCTTAATAATGTTATTATTAGCCTTAAGTTTTAGGGTGGCCTCTTAGGGTGGCATCCACTGTAATTTTGATATCTAGTTGGAGGGTATTTTAAAGGGGTATTATAGTCTTTTCTTCTTCATGGCATCCTATAGAGCATTTGACCCTTCAAGCCTAAGAAAAGGGGATTAAGATAAAGACAAGACAAGACAAGACAAGAAGGAAGGAGAAAATTATAAGAGACAACTCATTTTTTCTTTTCTTTTCTTTTCTTTCATCTCTCTAGCCTCTTTCTCTCATGCTCCCTCTTTATTCTCTATGAGGGCCGAACCCTTTATGGGGCAGCCCACCTTGGCAGAAGCACTGGCTTGCCTTCTCCTTTTGGGTGCAAGCCAAAACCTCTAGCTCTCTTTTGCTTGCTTGTATAGAGGTTGGATGCAAGGTGTAAGAGATTTGGAGCCGGAGATGAAGGTGATCTCCTTAGCAAGTTGGTGCCTTTTGGGGGTGTTGAAGCTTGAAGATGGGTTTTTGTGGAGCAATTGGAAGCTTGGTAGGATTTATGTAGAAAAGTTTCTAGCTTGAGGTAGGGAACATAAACTCCATGGCATCTTATTCAAAATTCTATTTTTCATTTGACTCTCCTTGTGATTAGGATGACTTTCATATCATTTATAGAAATCCTCCTTAAATTATGTTCAAGTTGTGATCGTTAGTAAAGTGACCCAAACTACAATCTAAAAATGCTACGTTTCTCATGAAAATAAGCTAAAGAAGCCATCTTCCTTATTATTATTGTTGTTGTTGCTAGTTATGGTACTGCTCTATTTCTGTTATTGGAATGGGCATAACTTTTACTCTAGTGCTCCAAAAAAATTATTTAATATAATATGGAAGCTTATCAAGTTAGTTATAACTTTCATGTCGAGATTGATCTCACATTCTAACTGCAACTAAACTAAAGTTGCTAATATGTATCGTAGTGTCATTTATGGGCAGATTTTGTAATACTGTATGGAACTGATCATAACTTTCACCACAGATAACCAAATGTTGCAATCTTAGACAATCTGAAATCCTCTTTACGTCATTTATAACTTTCATGTTGAGACTTAGATTAGATTCTGGCTTTAATTGATTGATATCAACTGATCTTTCCTTCAAGAAAATCCAGAATCATGACAGATTCTACACCCAAAACTTTTTAAGCCATAACAATTAGCCTAGACATCCAAAAATTGTGATTTTTGTCGCCATGGAAACATGACTGAATTGCCTACAGTTTTTATTTAGAGACTTAAGTCAAATTCTAAATTAATATTTGGGATATCAGCTGTTTTGACTAGAATGACACATGTGACATGAATTGGTTCATCCAAAGCATATGAGGAGACTTGCTAATGACACATAAGATCATAATATGGAGTAATATGTTCAAGGATATGTTAGATGTTGTATTCCTATTTGGCATGGCACAATCCGATGTGTTATTGTGGAATTTGGGATGGGCATGGCACTTAAGTGTATGACCCCTTTGTTGTAGAATGAAAGCTATTTTGAAAGAAGAATGATATGAAAATAGGTGACCATGCCAAATATGACTCCACTATTGCCTTTTATGAAGATATTTCTGCATGTATGTGTTTATGTTTATAATTCATGCCATTGTCTCAGAGCTTTGTGCATATTTGTTTTATGAGCACGTGCTCTAGTACACAATTGCTTTTGTACACTCTTACTCTTTATGCACTTTTCTTATTTATGCATAATTACTTTCATGTCACATCTTGTACATTGTATAAATAAACCAATAACGTCGAATAATTATATATTTGGAATGTCTCAATCCTCTCAAAAGAGGATGAGCTTCCAAGATGGGATTTTGGGGAATATGTGAGTAAGTGTAGCCATGAGGACTGAACTATGATAGTTGGTTTAGATATGGAGATTATCATACCCCTACATGGGAATGTTCTGATATATGGTGATGTGATACATGATATGTGATACTGAGAAGTTGGAGTATATTCTCGCTCCCACCAGGACGAGGGAGTTCGAGAGGCCCCGGTAAAGTTAATCAGAGCTCGTGTACCACTGGCAGTGTAGTCTTTTTTCACCCCACCTTGGGGTGAGGTCCATGTCCTTATGTCCTACATTTAGCCAGGTTTCCAAATAACTATCAATAAATGAAGACACTTAACTTAGCTTTACCCACTTGTAGTCATTTCTTTTACTTGTTATAGTTGTAGTTGCTATGATACTCTCTTCTGACCATGGATGTGTTGTATTTCCTTATGCATGCCTTCATGTCTCATTTCCTTTATCCCACTTTGTAGCTTTGTGTTCCACTTATGTTCATTTCATAATGCGAATTTGCATGATTGTTGAATAATATGACATACGAGTTAGGCATCCCTACTAGACACGCTTTGATGTGCCCTCCTCTCTTTCCCTCTGGTTAGCATTAGTAGCTGAGAGTTGTAGGTCCTTGGACACTTGTGAGCATGGAGCTGGGGGTGTGGAATAGTTTAGGGAGTTGAGTTGTACTTTATGGTGCTGGTGACGTGTTGTTCATGAGGGTTGTATATTGGGGAGTTGTAATGTAAATTTGAACTTGAACTTTGTTTTTAAAATATGTAAATGATGTTTTATATATCCATTTTTATCTTGTGTTGTCTTTTATTTGGTGGAGCATTACGTGTACTTCCCAGCACGTGCGCAGTGGCCTGCTGGTATTTGTTGTATTTCTCTTCTCACTTCCTTCTCTTTCTTCTTCACCCTCGCCTCTTCAGGAATACCTGGGATGTATTCTTACTTTCCAGGTATCCTGGTGAGCGGGGCGTGACATTTGGTGGTTGCCCATGCAGGTCCCCGCACTGTGGCGTGCATAAGGAAGTGCGGGTAATGATCCATATGGGTAGATGGGTCCTAAGGTGGGTTGATTATCACCTCCTGGGTGATAGTCTACAGTGTATTATCCTATGTATATATGTGTAGGTATATGTGTTTGTCTCTCATTTTGTAAATATGTGTGTATATGTGTATTTGTGTATGGGTATTTGAAGAGATATATGTCGTTGGTATACTTGTATTTGAATGTCTTGATAGTGGCATGTATCCTTGATGGTTATAAGTATATGTGTGGGTGTATATCCTAGGCGAGTGATACATGTGTATATCTATATTATGTCTCCATCTGTGCACATTGAAAGGGATATGTAAATAGGTATATGTTACACTTGTGAGAATTTGAGATGGAGTTAAATGTATAGGTATGGCTATATGTATAGTGTATGTAAATGTTGTACGATCTGAAACTATATGGAGAAAACACTGGGGATTGAAAAGTGCTTTATAACAATAATAATAAAATTATGCCAAATAAAGATCCCTTATGCAACCTTAGTGCGGAATAGAAAGAGAGAGCAACAAACATAGAAAAGCAAATGCAAACAAAGGATATACCCTGGTTTAGATTCACCGAGTCTTTCCGACTTTGAGTCTCCCCGACTCCTTTGAATCTTACTCCAGCAACCCACTAACAAACCTGCTAGTGATTAGTGATCCACTAATTCACACTTACCAAAACCAAACAATTGAAAAATCAATACACCTCCTTCCACTTCCCATAACCTAGGAATGGACTACTCTCACAACCGAGAGGAACTTCTCAAGTATCAATAGAAAATTAGAACCGAAATATGAAACAATTTCCACAACATATGCCTTGAATAATACTCTTTAGGATGAGGCAATAAGGTGTGTGTGATGTGCTCTAAATGATGAGAGTATGAGCACTTACTACTTGTCTTAAGAAGATTAGAAATGAATGCTAGAGCTTGATCTTGAAAGATTTGGAGACAGGTTGAAACTTAGGGCTTGAGCTTAAATGGCTTTGAATGCTCTTTAATGCTTTAGTTAAGAATTGATGACTTGAATTCACTTAAGAGTGTATTGAATGAAGTCTTAATAGTTTGGCTAACTTCTCAAGTCAAGACATCAAAGCCCTTTAAATAGCTCACCAAATTCTGTCCAAAATCTATTAAAAATCACATGCATTAAATGCTGAAAACGGCTATTAACGGGCAGAAATCATAATCACCAGTCACCTGAAGTAGAACGACCAGGTGGCTGAATTACTGTTCTGAGTAGTTTATAAATGCAGTCTAATGGATACTTGGCAGGAGACTAAAGAAGACTTCCCAGACAGCTGGTCCAATGTACAGTAGTCTGGCTCAAAAGCAACAGACATCTGATCATTCAGACAGAGAGAGACAGGGTCACTTGGAATATATTGGTTCGAATACCCAAACGTCTGATGTACATCATCCTAGGAATGGCAATATTGCGGGGCGGGGCGGGTATTTAACTACCCAAGCTTGCCCCGACCCATCTACAGGCCGGGGCGGGGCAGGTCGCGGGCCGGGGCGGGGCGGGTTCTTTCTTACCGAAACCGGGTCGGGCCGGGTCGGGCCGGTCGGGTCAAGTTATTAATGTCATCCATATGAATCCCAAATAAAAATTTTATTTTGTGAATTGGGAGAATTTTGATTTATTTGGTAATTTGGAATTGGGAATTGGCCCAATTAGGAGAACCGTGGAATGGAGAATGAGTTATGGGTTATTCGCTGAGTGCATGGTCCGCATCAAAATAGTAAACCTATATAGTTTACCGGGGCCGGTCGGGTCGGGCCGGGGCGCATACAAAGCCCAAGCTTGCCCCGACCCGGCTGCGGGCCGGGTCGGGCCGGGTCAAAACCGGGTCGGGCCAGGTCGGGTCGGGCGGGTCAGGCCATTACTGCCATCCTTACATCATCCAGACATGTGGTCAACTATATAGACATCTGGAAACATATCTTCAAACGCCTTAATCAAGACTTGACTGCAGAGTTTAAGATACTAAAATTTGACTCGTAACTAACCATATGTCTGATGTATATCATCCAGGCATATGATACAAAGTGTAGACGTCTGGAAACATAATATCAGACGTCTAATTTTTGTCAGTCCTCAACAGAGGCTGAGATACTGGAAGTTCAACTAGAATTAATCAGATGTTTGGAGTTCTTCATTTAGGTGCCTGACACATTGTGCAGACGTCTGGAATGAGAACTTTAGGCATCTGTACTGGGTAGGGTTTTGGAGAACTGAATATGCATGAGCACCAGGCATCTGGAGATTAACTACTAGGTGCCTGGGTAGGCTAAAAAACTCTTTTTTGAGTTTATGCAAGTTCTAACCCTATGACATTCAATGATATATGATCTAGAGTGTTGTGAGTGTTATGAGTGATATTCTATCAAGTCTATTCAAGGCTTAACATGTTAATTCAACTAAGAAATAAATAAAAAAGATATACATGTTTTATCCTCTTCACTTGCTATTGAATTCCTTGAAGACTTCCATTTGAGCAAGTTGAGTCCAACGCTTTAATTTCCTTGCATTCACTCCTTGATTTCCATGCTTCATTGATAGATGTCCTTGCATCAATGATCCGAGTCATCATCTTCATTTGATATGACTTTGTCTATATTGACGATGATTTCATTAACTACAAAACATGGAGATTAGTCACAATTGATTATGTTTGTTTATCATCAAAACCACATTGGGGAAACCAATATTCAACAAAGGTTGGATGTTTGTGTTGGATCTGGATCTAATCCTAGAGGGGGTGAATATGCTAATAAAAATTCTCGTGCAACCCACAAGCAATCACACGCAGTTATAGCAGATTCACAGAGTAAACAAAAAGCAGTCACAGATGCACATCAGATTTACCCTGGTTCGGTCGATCACCATGACTTACATCCATCACCTGAAAGCAAATATTATATTAATAGTGTATAGGCACAACCGTAATAGCAAGAGAACCAACGTCTCTACACTCACCAGGCTCAGTACCCCACTCACCGTGTTCAACACTATAAATCCTAATAAATGCTCTCACTTGATGACACCTATTAAGTTTCACTTGTCTAGACAACCACTAGATAAGACCCCAAATAGTCACAAGTAAATCGGTAACGTGTCTCCTACGGAGATCAAACAATACTACACAAAAATAATAATAATAGTTTAGAAAGCTCAGTTTTGTGTAGCCAATGTCGTCTCCGTCAATCAGCACGGGCCAGCTCTCGTTTGGTAAGATGTAGATGCCAGTCTCTCGTCTCCTCAGCAACTCAGGTTGTAGCAATGAACTCTGGCCTCGGTGGCTTGCAACTTGTGATGAAGAACCCCAGTGGTCGACCTCCTTTAGCTGTTGTGGCAGCAGTGAACGCGCAGTCTTCCTTGGTGCAGCAGCAGTGCACGCGTAGTCTTGGTATTGGCAGCTGCAGTGCATGCACAGCCTCTCCTTGGTGCTCTCCTTTATGTAAGTTGCCCTTCTCCTTGATGTGTTGCGGCCTAAAAGATGATGGAATCTTTCCCCTTGGTTGCTTGGCGAAGATGGATCGCTTTCCCACAAGATGAAGGATGATGAAACCATGGGATATAACCCATTCAAGGTTGCAACTATGGGAAATTTTGGCTTGTGGCAAGATGCAATGGAGCTCTTTGGAGATGTATAGGGCTATGAATACTTGCGCAAGGATGCTAGGAGATGAAGCTTTGAGGATGGCTTGCGCAAGGGAGGAGGATGGCTATGGCAAAGTTGCGGCTTAGGGCTTTTGGCTTAGGGGCTTTGGAGCTTAGATGGATGCCGCAACTATTGGCCTTGGCTCTTCAATATGGCCGCAAGTTTTCCTTTTTGGTATGCCTCAATTTCTTCCTTTTGGATGCATGGTATTTATAGGAGTATTCTAGGGTATTGAGGCATAAGAGAAGGAGATATCTAGGCTAGGGTTGCGGCCAAGAAGGAGAGATCTAGGCTAGGGTTGCAGTCAAGGAGGAGATTTCTTGGCTAGGATGCAATCCCATTGAAGATAGGAAAGCAACATGGTTTGGGATTGTGGAGAAATCCTATTAGAGATAGGAATATAAGATTTGGAGAGATTTGAATAGGATTTGATTTGATCTCATTACAGTACAAATAGGATTAGGAATTTGAATGAGATTTGGTTTGCGGATTAGGATTTGAATTGAATCTATAGAGAGATTTGAATCAGTCCAAGAGAGATTTGATAAGAGATACTCCATATCCCTCCATATTGGAATATGATTAGAATGGCAATGGGGATATGAATCATCCTTAAATTGATTTGAATAAGATCCTCTCCAATTTGACTTGGTCCAATACTTGTAGCTATAGTTACCATCTCTTTGACCAAGTCCAAGTTGCTATATGAATAGCAATTTCTCCATCTTCTAATTTGCAATGTGAATAGAAATTCCTCCATCAGTTGATTTAGTCATCACTTTGAAGATTTATAAGCGTGCCACTCCTGAAAACACTTAGAACACACATTAGAACGTTCACACATGTTTTTTTTCATCAAACACGAAGTTATCGATCGTTGTATCCAACATACGTTGTATCCAACAATCTCCCCCTTTTGATGATGACAAACTATTATAAGATTTGAATTGACGTCCCAAATCATACATCGTGACATGTGTGTGTGAAGTGTGTTAATGGGAGGATGTATGCACCAATTTACCACTTGATGTACAAGCATACAAGCATGCAATGATGCCAATGATAATGTGATACCAATAAGCATGGCATGCTCACCCTATTGTCATGATCCCCCATATATTCTCATATTCAATTATTCATTAATGCTCCCCTTTAAACCAAAACTCATATATGCACATATAAGCATTAATGCACCAAATCTTCAATATTTTCTCCCCCTTTTGTTATCATCAAAAGCGTATAAACGAAGTCTAGTTCATGTCACATGCAAAAATAAAGTATTATAAATTACAACTAGCACTTGCATGTCATTTTTCTTAAAATACGCACTTCACATTCAATGAAAAGAGTAACGTAGACTTCTACACCATCGTGTAAGTAAGATGATTAAATAATTGAAGCACAAAGGGAGAAAATCTTATAGAAATCAACCAATAAACTAATCCACATTTTCCAATAAAATGATATCACTAGGATTGATTTTTTTCCACCTCATTAAAAATGAGTTCAAGGTACCACACCCCAAAAGCATAGCATATAAGGACTCTTAGATGTGGGGGTGGTATTGCTTGACGAGTAACATATACCAATGCTAAAGATTACCCATAAAGCATATGTCGGAAACTCGTGGGTAGTATACTTGCCATGAATTATACCCATTTTACATACGGAGCAATATTCATTTTTTTCATTTTTCTTGTTTCTAATTCAATTCTTTTGTGCTCAATTTTATTCATGGTAAATACACATCATATCCCTTAGATTTATCAGTTATTTTCAACCTACATTCACTTTCCAACATTTCATAAAAGAATCTCCAATTGTGCAACAATATTCAATAAACGTGGAAGTGAGATTGTAGGTGTAGAAATCAAGTTATTCAATTTATTAAACATGTCATGGCTACTTAGGAATTCTAACATGTCCATGTAGCTATAACAATAATTCAATGATTTCTTCAAGGATATGACTTTCATTCATTAATACCTCTTGAATGATACAAAGGAAAAGATATACATTAAGTACACATTTTTTTTTACTTTTGTCTTTTTCATTTTTTAAATTTTTATATAATATGAATCAAGCAAACTAGAATCAAGCAAACTAGCACACAAATAAAAAATAGTTCAAGCATGCAAAATCTATGAAGGTATGCATTAATTTCAAAGAGGGAAAAAGATATACCTTCGCGTCGTCATTTGGCTAAGAAGCTTAAATAATGAAAATGTTCAATCCAAAGCTCCTCACAAAATCTCCATCGTACCTACACTGTAGATGTTATGTGCGACCATGTAATCCAACAAGGTCCACGCATACTAGTAATCAAAGATTTAGGAACACTTACTTGTTTGAACTTCATATTTGTGTTCCTAAACTTGCAATAGTAGGATGTATGACCAACACTAGCACAAGTAATGCACTTTGCATACGTATTTTTCACTTTCAATGTCTCATTATGAATTTTCTTATAAATAGGCTTTTTAGTATGTTTCACATCATATCCAAGACCACGTCTATTATTTCCATAAAGTTGAGACTCTAGAATAGTATCCAACGATTGTTTTCCTATAGAGAATTTCTATAATGACAATTCTAGACTTGTGATTTTGGATTTCAACAAGCGTTTTCATTCACAATCAAAGTGCATTTACTTATAAAAGCTTTCTTGTTTTCATCTTCCCTTTTGCAAAAGCAATCAATTTTTCTTTAAGCTCGGTATTTAGCATGCACAATTTGTCCTTAAGCTCTTTAATCACATAATCTTTTTCAGTTTCAAGCTTAATCAAATCTTGCTTAAGCATGCTATTATCATTCAATAAAGAAGGACAAGAAAGACAATTAGCTTTTGCATGCAACCTAGAGTTCTCTTTTTTCCAACAAAGCAATAGTAGAATCGCTTGCAGCAATTTTTCCTTCTAGTTCCTTAATTTCTAATATCATGTTGTAAGTGTCTTGTTGCATTTCATCATTGGAATTTCTATAATCTTCTAATGTGGATTCAAGCTCTTCAATTTCCTCTTGCATGCCTTTACAAATAATTAGAAGTTCATCTCTACTACCATATTTTACCTCATCATATTTTGCCATGAGGCAGAAGGAGGAGTGTGCGCAATCATCATTCTCATCCTCGCTATCCATTTTTCACATTCGCACCACAGCTTTTCCTTTCTTCTCTGCAATATTAGCTGTGTTTTGTGGGCAATCTTTTATAACGTGACCCTGTTTTTTACATTTGAAACATTTAACTTTATTAATAGCAGTCTATTCAGATGAATTTCTAGAAGGATTATAATGGTTAGAACGATTAAACCTTTGTTGCATGTCAGCTCTTCCTTGAGGAGTCTTGATGTATTTTCTGAAACCTCTGACCATCAATGCTATCTCCTCCTCCTCATCGTCATCTTCACTAGCTTGAAGAGCTAGTGGCTTTGGAGCTTTTTCCTTCTCCTCTGGTTTCTCTCTAGCCTCTATATTCTGCAGCTCAAGCTCGTGAGACATTAAGTTGCCTATCAAGTCCTCCACTCTCATCTGCGATAGATCTTTCGCTTCTTAGATGGCAGTGCCCTTAAGATTTTCCTAACCTGTTGAAGGCTAGAGTATGGCTTACCGAGGGAGCTGGACTTGTAGACGATGTTGGTGAACCTCGCAAACATCTCTAATATGGACTCTGATGGTAGCATGCGAAAGCTCTCGTACTCTGTGCTCAGAAGTGCAAGTCTAGATTCCTTCACCTGTGACGTTCCTTCGTGCGTCACCTCCAGTGTATGCCATATTTCCTGTGCAGTTTAACAATGTGAGATACGATTAAATTCAGATTTATCAAGAGAGCATATAAGTGCAGGGTTTTCTGGGACCCTTAGGGCACAAAAACTCTAGTCCAGTCCTAAGTCGGACGGAACATAGACAGAAATGCAGCGGAAAAATTTTATGTTAATCTAATTAACATGCAACCCTAAGAAACCAGACCCTATTAGCCAGGAACTCTGCCAACTTGGGGTGGATCTAACCACCCCAAGAGGGATCTAACTACTGCGAATAATTAAATGAAAACTTAAACACATACCCGGAATCTCAGCCTTGGGGCAGGCGAGATGTTCCGCGCCGTCTTCCGAGCTGCTCCCGTCTCACGCCGAGCCGCTCCTTGATCCGCTCCCCACACCGTTCCTTGAACCGATCCGCATCCCAAGGCGATCAATCCCCGTGTCGCCGAGCCACCCACCGCCGAAGAAAGTTTCACGCGAGTGAAACCTCCGCCTAGATTTCGGATCTGAATCCGAACTCCTTTGCGGCTTTGCTAGAGCCCTCAGGAGCAAGGCAGAAATTTATAGGGAGAGGAGAAATATTAATTTAGCTTAGATCCGAGCGTGCTCCAACATTTACGAGAGCCGCTCAGATCTAGAGCTTGGTACGAGTTTAGAGGAAGGGGGCAGACCCCTATTTATATAGGCGGCTGACCCCTCCCCTCTACTCAATTTCCGATGTGGGACTAAAAATTAGAGTTAATTAAATCAAGTTAGTTTGCACTTCACAAAGTGCAAACTTCTGTGAATTTTAACTCACTCACTGTTGAGCTTCAAGATTGATACAACCTATCAATACGACGAGCGTTCAACGGTGAACGAATAGGAAAAAACCGTTCGTCAAACGGAGTTCGTTTGACCCTCCAATTGAGTGTCCAAAGATCAACCCACGACTAGTTTTTCACAAAAACTGAGCCGTCAAAATTCTGCACCCAACAAGGGTTCAAACCCCTAAAACTGGGGCCCACAGGTGGGCCCCACGCGTCCAGCGTGCGCAGATCAGCCCAGGCCATGCCTGGGCAGAGCCCAGGCCGCGCCTGGGCTCGCCCAGGCCCGTGCCTGGGCTCTGTCCAGGCCGCCTGGGCTCAGTCCAGGCCTGCGCCTGGGCTTTTGTCCAGGCCCTGGGCAAGTCCAGGCCAGTGCCTGGGCTTGCCCAGGCCACCTGGGCTTTTGTCCATGCCCTGGGCAAGTCCAGGCCAGTGCCTGGGCTTGCCCAGGCCTTGTCTCTTCTGGTTTTGACCAGCAGATTAGAACAGATCTGGTCTGATCTGGGTCTGTCTGGTCTGACCCGTTGGGCTGTTTTGGGCGTAACTTGGGCATCTGGTGTCCGATTTGGACGCCGTTCGAACCTGGGTCTAGACCGGGACATTCCCGTCTTACCCGTGAACTTTTCCTTGCGTTTTATATTATTAAATATTGTTTTAAACAATTTAAAACACATTTAATCTCTTTTACATCAAATGCAAAATAGTCCCTATCTAGGCTTAAATTATCATTTGCATCAAATACATATGATCCGAGGGCATATTCCTCTACATCTCCCACTTGCACTCAGGATCATTTATCCCGAATGCAGGAGATGATTGCAAACATCTTTTGCAATATTTTATCCCTTGCATCAAATGCAAATTATTCTCCCTAACTAATTTTTACCTATTACTAGACGAAGATCGCACTCTGTATGAGACCCTACAGCCTGACCCTTACAACAGGTTGAGCTCGAAGCCCTATACGGCAGTGACCACGAGCAGTGGTTGTCGTCCCTGCTTCAGGAATCATCATTATGTGGTTAACTCATTGACATGAGTATTGTCGGGACCACCCTGACTATTTCCGTGATGAATTCCGCAGTTATAGTCTTTTCGTCTATACTATGTCGTGTAGATCAAGTCCAGGGTACGGTCAAACTGTCAACCCCAATAACTTGACTCCGGTTAGTTTCTATCAATCTTTAGTCAAATCATGTTGGACTTGTTCCAACATACTCTGGCCAGAGTTTTTACCAAAGATCGAACTAACCCTACGACACTAACTCCCATTGACCGAGAGAGACGAATCCTCTCTTGGTCATTACTCTCCTCATACGCTTCAAGTGTCACCCAATCAAAGACCTTTCGATGCGGCTTGCCTCGAAGCTAGGTCATTTGATCTAAGTGGCACCGTTCACGCACAGGTTCGTCAAAATGACCTCAAGTCAAAAGACCAACTAGCCTATCATCACTCAGAGTCATCATTGACAGATTTGTCAATATAACCATATGATAACTCTTGTGGATCGTTCAGTGAACTCATTCTCTAATGAGCACATGTGTCTTGTCAACGACTTCGCCAAGTCAAGCGATCATGAGATCATCTCCACCGCTATACGGTGAAGACTAAGACACAATGGTCTATCCGATGTTTCGATATCCTAGTCTCGAAACATCTACGACCACGAACCCTTTTTAGACTTATGCTACAGACAGTCAAACATTTCTCCATGATCGAGATACTCATCTCGATACCTGTTTGACCTTGCATAAAGTCTCAGGACTTTACCTAAGTTAATATCTAATGTTAACTACATTATAACATAACTTAGATATTTTTTTACCAAACAGCTTACTGTTATTTTGAACAAGATGTTTGTGCTATGCACACATGAAGATATATAGCCTCGAGGGTATCATCTCTCAACATCTCCCACTTGCACTCAGGCCCATTTATCTCGGTATCTCATACCGTTTTTACACATAAGTTTTCCCGACTTCATGTGGTAGAGCCTTCATGAGTGGATCTGCTAAAACCGTCTACATTATAGACTTAAGGGTTTCTATGTTTAGACCAACCATTTGAATCTCATTCAAATAATTCATTTGGTCTTTCAGAATCCATAATATTTTAATTTACTTGGATCTTATCCAATTCATCGTACCTTACGATAATCATTTAAATTAGTTACTGGTCATTTCAAATGGCTCATATTTATTTCTGATAAAGAATCAAACTCTTTTGATCACTTTGTCAAAATATATGTTCCATCCCTTTGATGCCTCACATGTAATTTACACGCTCCCACTGACCTTGAAAATTATCTGGTTAATTCATATAAGTTGGTCCGTCTAAATCATATTTAGAAAAAACGAACTTGTAAGTGAATGCTCCAATTTTCATGGTCAACTTAAACGTTTACATCGAGTTTGGTCCGAGTAGTTCTGTACACATCTGCTGGTGGAAAACGGTTTCATTATAATCTGTTTTATAGGAATTAGTATGGAAAAAACCGTTCTCGACCAACATGATTGCACTTCCCTATTTTCCTTTTCTGCACCAATCTTTCAACTTAAAGATTTACTTGTAGTAAGTGAGAAAACATTTTCCTTGGGCACGTAAACTAAATTCCAAAATTTATTTACGCACACGGACCTATTCTGGTTGCATCAAGTTTTTAAATCGGAGTTACTTCTCCGAATTTCATCCCGGAAGTTGACTAAGTCATCATCACTTATGATGTCTAACTCGACTCTTCGTCTCACGAGATTCGAGTAATTATACAACTTCCTAATGTTTGATTTAATGAATATCTTATTGATAATGTCCTCATAGAACATTATCAAAACCTAGGCATTACTATCTGGGACTTAACCCAGAGGAAGGACTTAACTCAGAGTCACTTGTTATGGATTGCACCGAGTCTAACTAAGTGTGATTCATACCATTTAACACACTGATGTGTTAACAGACTTGACCTGAGAGAAAATCACATTTTCTTTTAATTACACAAGATTTTATGTAGCTAAGTATTTAACCATTCGATCTAATCGAATCATTTTAAATACTTTTGTCTTTTTGTTCTTTATTTTTCAGACTTGTGTTTCATCAAGAACACGTGTCTTAATAAAATAGACGAATAACTTATTTTGGTTGATCTAGACTCGGGTACATCAGTATGTACCAGACTGAGTTCGACAACTCATTTTCCCACTGTCTTACAGATGGGTTTCGGCCAATTTTATCTAAGAGGATAAGACTCACAAGTGTCCGTAGACTTCATAATACGAGAGGTCAGACCCCTCTTTATGTGACTTGTGAAGCTTAGTCTCTCGATACGGCCTAGTCTATTTTACCATATAAGTTTGCTACTATCTTGTGTATTTATATATTAACATTTAATATATATATATATAGTTATTACAAATTACTTAACACAAAACATTGCTTCCGAAGCAAGGTGACGACATTCGTCCAAAAATGTGTTAGACGTTTTTGTATAACTATTTATTCTGAAATCGTGACATCAAAATATATCACATTTTCATTTCCTCCTACTTATGCCTTTACTATGATAAATTAAACTAACTTTCTCAATTGACTTTCCGGAGTGCCTTCTTCCTTTTCTAAATCACATTTAGATATTAATTAACCCAACATAAATAGCTATGCAAGCATCTTATGTATCCAAACGCTTGAGCTTTGCAATCTCGAGTTTAGCTCAAGAAGTTGCTTGTCTCAAGATCCGGTTGGGATACATAGTCTTGCACCGCTCATGCACTCGTATTCGACTCAAATGGTTTGATCGAATTCTCGAACTTTGCGGATCGGAATTGTTTGTCCATACAACCTTGAGGGTAGCTCGACAAGTTGTAGGGAGAAACATACTTCGAATATCCTATATGTTCAAGCTGCCTCATATAGAGAAGAGTGACATGTAGCTATAATTTATTTGTTGGACCCAGAACTTAATGAAATCATATTTCTTAAGTCTGTTCTTTAGAAGGTCATTTAATGTCAACGAGAACATAGTTTAATTCCATCAATTAGAATTTAACTTGATATTCAATTAATCAACTATTTGACCAGTTAACTTATTCCAATATTATATTTTGATTCCTTCGGTAAACATAGTATTGCCCTAGTTTTTGCATATGTTCAATATTAAATAAATGTAGATTGGCTTTCATCTATCTATATCCTCCCACTATTTTTACGATCGTTTTAAAGCTTAATAACGAACGATTTAATCGAATTTAAAAATTATTGAAAGAGGGATCCAATCATCCCGAACCTCACAACCTTGAGGAGACTCAACAAGTTGATTGGTTCCATGACTGGTAGACTAACTCTTGGTCAATCACATCACATGTGATTCTTTGTCGATTTTTACCCACAGTCACTTATGATCTTGAGGAGACTCAACAAATCATAATGACTGGTCTAGTCAGACCCTTGATTTCGTGTCCAGATTTGACTTATATCGATACTCGAGGAGACCCGACGCATCGATTTGGGTCAAGTCTAGACTACATCACATGTATGTTGGAGTTTGTTCCTTAAAGAAAAAAAAGTCACAGCTTGAGGAGACTCAACAACTATAATTGTCTTCTTTGAGTTACCAAGCTCCAAAATCAAGGAGGGATACGAATTAATCTTTAATAGGATTTATAACGCATTGACTAGATATAGTCCAGGGTGTCATACAATCATGATTCGTGACATTGCGGTCCAGCGGAACACAGCCAGGGAATTGACTAAGCCAGGATCACTGCCCCTTGTACTAGCAAGGGTTGACCCAGAACTCTTAGCCAAGCACATTGACTGGATCATGGTCCATTGAATGAAGCTTGTCATTTTTGTATGTGTGCCATATACTAAACAGCTTTTATTAACAACTAATTAATCCTATCAACTAGTTGCATCCTTAAATTCAAAATTTTAGGATTTGTTTAATAACTTTTATTAAGTCCTTATCAACTATAAGGTTCACGTGCTATCCTAATCGTTATTAGGATTTTAATAAAATTATTAACCAACGCTAAAAGCGAAGTCCTTTAATGAGAATTAATAATAACAATTAGAATTAAGAAATCATTAAAAGGACTACCCTAATCAGGAATTAGGTCTTAAAGGGTTGTTAATATTTTATTAAAACATAGCATGTCATTAAAATTCAAGTAAATAAATTTTAATCATTTTTAATGGCTAACCTAAAGGGTTGTCTTGTGTTATCAAATAAGGGACAAGAAGACATATCCATTAAAAATTACACTAATTTTATCGCATAAAAAATGTACAACTATTTAACAATTAAATAGACTAAAGTTTATCGCATAAACAATTTTAGCATGCATACTTAAATTTAACATTTAAATTTAAAAATACGATTTTTAAAACATTTTATTTTATCTCATAAAGTAAAAGCTTGTTTAAAAAATCATAACATTTGCATGCTTCTTTAAAATATTTATCGCATAAAAATTTTAAACTTTTAAAATCAGTTTTTAAAAATATCTTATAAATTTAAAACATCATTTAAAAAATTCCATGTTTAAAATTTATCACATAAAATTTTAAACAACATTTTAAACTTATCGCATAAAGTTTTAAAGCTTTAAAACAATTTTAAAATTTATCACATAAATTTAAAAATTCCATTTTAAAAATTTCATGTTTAAAATTTATCATATCAATTTTTTAAACAAAAAAAAATTTAAAATTATCGCATAAATTTAAAGAAAACATTTTTCTGTAAAAGCATTCAAATAATAAATTTGCAATCCTAGATCAGCATATAAACCTGGCTCTGATACCAATGCATGGTTTTTCTGGGACCCTTAGGGCACAAAAACTCTAGTCCCGTCCTAAGTCAGACGGAACATAGATAGAAATGCATCGGAAAAATTTTATGTTAATCTAATTAACATGCAACCCTAAGGAACCAGACCCTATTAGCCAGGAACTCTGCCAACTTGGGGTGGATCTGACCACCCCAAGAGGGATCTAACTACTGCGAATAATTAAATGAAAACTTAAACACTTACCCGGAATCTCATCCCTGGGGCAGGCGAGATGTTCCGCGCCGTCTTCCGAGCTGCTCCTGTCTCACGCCGAGCCGCTCCTTGATCCGCTCCCCGCACCGTTCCTCGAACCGCTCCGCATCCCGAGGCGATCAATCCCCGTGTCGCCGAGCCACCCACCGCCGAAGAAAGTTTCACGTGAGTGAAACCTCCGCCTAGATTTCGGATCTGAATCCGAACTCCTTTGCGGCTTTGCTAGAGCCCTCAGGAGCAAGGCAGAAATTTCTAGGGAGAGGAGAAATATTAATTTAGCTTAGATCCGAGCGTGCTCCAACATTTACGAGAGCCGCTCAGATCTAGAGCTTGGTACGAGTTTAGAGGAAGTGGGCAGACCCCTATTTATATAGGCGGCTGACCCCCTCCCCTCTACTCAATTTCCGATGTGGGACTAAAAATAAGAGTTAATTAAATCAAGTTAGTTTGCACTTCACAAAGTGCAAACTTCCGTGAATTTTAACTCACTCACTGTTGAGCTTCAAGATTGATACAACCTATCAATACGACGAGCGTTCAACGGTGAACGCATAGGAAAAAACCGTTCGTCAAACGGAGTTCGTTTGACCCTCCAATTGAGTGTCCAAAGATCAACCCACGACTAGTTTTTCAAAAAAACTGAGCCGTCAAAATTCTGCACCCAACAAGGGTTCAAAACCCTAAAACTGGGGCCACAGGTGGGCCCCACACGTCCAGCGCGCGCAGATCAGCTCAGGCCATGCCTGGGCAGAGCCCAGTCCGCGCCTGGGCTCGCCCAGGCGGCCTGGGCGAGCCCAGGGCCGCGCCTGGGCTCGCCCAGGCGGCCTGGGCGAGCCCAGGGCCGCGCCTGGGCTCTGCCCAGGCACGCGCCTGGGCTCTGCCCAGGCACGCGCCTGGGCTCTGCCCAGGCACGCGCCTGGGCTCGCCCAGGCCTGCGCCTGGGCTTTTGTCCAGGCCCTGGGTAAGTCCAGGCCAGTGCCTGGGCTTGCCCAGGCCTTGTCTCTTCTGGTTTTGACCAGCAGATTAGAACAGATCTGGTCTGATCTGGGTCTGTCTGGTCTGACCCGTTGGGCTGTTTTGGGCGTAACTTGGGCATCTGGTGTCCAGTTTAACAATGTGAGATACGATTAAATTCAGATTTATCAAGAGAGCATATAAGAGCATTCATAGCTTTTCCATTTAAAGAATATAATCTCCAATCATTATCATCCCACTTGTCTTTAGGTTTAAGCATATCAATATTTTCAATTTTAATAACAGGTGGCTTATAACCTTTTCGACAATATGCCAAACTTTTTAATCAACAGATATCAAGTAGATTTTCATCCTAGATTTCCAATAAGCATAATCTACTCCATTAATTTTGGGGGTCGTGATATGGACTGACCTTCAGAAAAAGCACAATCAATAAAGTTATCCATGGTCAATCTTAGGCTAGATCCTATAACCTGCTCTGATACCACTTGTTGGATCTGGATCTAAGCCTAGAGGGGGGGTGAATATGCTAATAAAAATCCTCGTGCAACCTATGAGCAATCACACGCAGTTATAGCAGATTCATAGAGTAAATAAAATACAGTCACAGATGCACTACAGATTTACCCTGGTTCGGTCGATCACCACGACCTACGTCCAACCCCCGAAAGCAAATATTATATTAATAGTGTACATGCACAACCATGTTCAACACTATCAATCTTAATATATGCTCTCATTTGACGACACTCGTCAAGTTCCTCTTGTCTATACCACCACTAGATAAGACCCCAAATAGTCACAAGTAAAGTGGTAAAGTTTTCCCTATGGAGATCAAACAATACTACACAAAAATAATAATAATAGTTTAGAAAGCTCAGTTTTGTGTAGCCATCGTCGTCTCTGTCAATCAGCACGGACCAGCTCTCGTCTAGCAAGATGTAGATGTCACGTCTCTCATCTCCTCAGCAACTCAGGTTGCAGCAAAGAACTCTGGCCTCGGTGGCTTGCAACTTGTGATGAAGAACCCCAGTGGTCGACATCCTTTAGTTGTGCCAGCAGCAGTGCACGCATAGTCTTCCTTGGTGCAACATCAGTGCATGCGCAGTCTTCCTTGGTGCAGCAGCAGTGCACGTGCAGTCTTGGTATTGGTAGCTGCAGTGCGCGCGCAGCCTCTCCTTGGTGCTCTCCTTGCTGATGGGGCTATGGAAGTTGCCCTTCTCCTTGATGTCTTGCGGCCTAGAAGATGATGGACTCTTTCCCCTTGGTTGCTTGGTGAAGATGGATGACTTTCCCACAAGATGAAGGATGATGCAAGCTTGGGATACAGCCCTTTCAAGGTTGTGGCTATGGGAAATTTTGGCTTGTGGCAAGATGCAATGGAGTATTTTGGAGATGTAGAGGGCTATGGCTACTTGCGCAAGGATGCTAGGAGATGAAGCTTTGAGGATGGCTTGCGCAAGGGAGGAGGAAGCCTATGGCAAAGTTGCGGCTTAGGGCTTTTGGCATAGGGGATTTGGAGCTTAGATGGATGCTGCAACTATTGGCATTGGCTCTTTAATATGGCCGCAAGTTTTCCTTTGTGGTATGCCTCAATTTCTTCCTCTTGGATGCCAGGTATTTATAAGAGTATTCCAGGGTATTGCGGCATGGGAGAGAGTCAATGGCTAGGGATTAGGTTACGGCCAAGAAGGAGATATCTAGGCTAGGGTTGCGGTCAAGGAGGAGATTTCCTGGCTAGGATGCAATCCCCTTGGAGATAGGAAAGCAAGATGGTTTGGGATTGTGGAGAAATCCTATTAGAGATAGGAATATAAGATTTGGAGAGATTTGAATAGGATTTGATTGGGATTTGGTTTGATCTCATTGCAATACAAATAGAATTAGGAATTTGAATGAGATTTGGTTTGCAATGCTAATAGGATTAGGATTTGAATTGAATCTCTAATTGATTTGAATCAATCGAAGAGAGATTTGATAAGAGATACTCCATATCCATCCATATTTGAATAGGATTAGAATGGCAATGGGGAAATGAATCAATCTTAAATTGATTTGAATAAGATCCTCTCCAATTTGACTTGGTCCAATAATAGGATTAGGATTAGGATTTGAATGAGATCTTGTAAGCATATGTTATATGAATAGTGAATAGACTTGTAGTGTATGTGTGGGTATGGTGCCCTATATGTATATGTCTCTAGGTATATATATGTACTAGTCATAACCCGTGCCCGCGGGCACGGTTCATTTAAGATTTTCCCCCGTGAAATCTTTATTCCCCAAAAAATTATTTCCACAGCCAAAATTGTGTGGAACAACAAATTAGCATAAAAATATTTAGCGGCACGGACGCCTTCAGTGCGGAACAACAAATGCGACCCGGACGCCTTCGACATGGAACAACAAATTAGCCTAAAAAAATTTAGCAG
Organism: Scilla litardierei; assembly: GCA_030789695.1. Taxonomy (NCBI): domain Eukaryota; kingdom Viridiplantae; phylum Streptophyta; class Magnoliopsida; order Asparagales; family Asparagaceae; genus Scilla; species Scilla litardierei. Next base: position 385,204,472 of record CM061142.1, read on the forward strand.
GCGCCTCCTGATCATTTAAAATATCCCGACCTAAAAATCTTGGATTCACTAAATTTAAATGAATTGCAATAAGTAAAGCACGTTATTTAGCTCCCTCATAAAATTTTATTTCCCCAAAAATTTAGTTTGCCTATAAAGTTTGGTTCACCAAACATTTAGTTTTCCCAAAACTTTTATATTTTAGGTCACATGGAGTTCAAAATATTCCCTCAGAAATTTTCATCCAATTCAGAATTTCCTTACCAAAAAAACTTTACATCTTCTTCAAAATCACCCAAAGAAAATTTAGTTTTCCCAAAGATTCAATCACAACTGTTCTTTTACTCACACTTTTGTCTTACCCAACAACCACATTCCAAAACACCCCTCAAATGTATGTTGGGCTACCATGTAAAGCCCAACCACGGGTAATACCGGCATTTGTTCCTACTTACGAACACATTAATATTTCATTTTTTTTTCATTTTTGCCTTTTTTTCCACCCGAGTTTTGTATGCAAGTACAAATATATGTGCAAGTAATCAGATTTCTCTAATTATAAATGCAGATTCTTGTTAAAGAAATTCGGCTCTAATTTTCTAAAAAATTCATAATACAAAGATAAATTGTGAAATCGGTGAAACATCAAATATAACCCTGTTAATGCATATTGAAAATATTAAAAACCTCGCATTACAATACTAAGAAAAATAATAAGATGTTAGTTGCATAAATATATGACTGGAGCATTAAATGGAATTCTTAAAAAAACAAACACCATCTTTGAACTCCAAACCAACAGGGAATAAATTTAACACCTGAGAATTGATACCATACATCATTCAGTAGGTATAACATACAAATTGTTATACATGTTACAGCAAGCCCTCTATACACAGTCAACAGCAAAAATAGGAACCATGGTCAACCTCAAACAACACCTTTAAAATCTTTCCGCAAAGAACATGACATCAGAATATTATCCTGCTGTGATAAAACTTGTTCAAGCCACCTCAAACACATATTACATGCACAAAAGAAACACCAATCTAACTGCCAGAACTGGAAATATTTTGACAACACCAACCCTAAGGAAATTGTAGTGCATAAATATTCCACACTTAGTAGATGCATGTTTCAAAAGTAAATCACAATATAACAATAGTGTCTCCAGTAGTCTTGATGTCTCGGCAGCAACATCTTGGTTTGCTTTTCAGTCTCCCTATTTTATTATCCCTTCTACAGCTTCCCATATGCGTAGTAGAAATGTTTAACACGCCTCTTTCAAAAATATTTTCAATATCTCATTTGAGGGTTACCTATATTGCAAAACATTCGGAGACTGATAATAGGCAATAATTAGCTGATAATAAGCAATAATTGACTGGGTGTACAAAATTTGGGGAAAATAAGAATAGATGGGAGATAACTTTGATCTATAACCAATATTCCTCAGGGCTTGCGCGATAATTCCTCAACGTTTGCGAATTCAAGGACTGATAGACATATTTTTGTCTATGAGGCAAAAGAACGAACATGTGTTAGGAGAGAGAGAGGGATCGAACTCTTGGCATCAGATCTAGGTTATTTTTGTAGATTCGAAGGAAAGCGATGGGCAAGGACATTACTGGTGAACCTCGAGAGGAGGTTGGAGTCGAGGCTGAACTCATTCCTAATTTGTCGATCGTTGACTTGGAGTCGAGGCTAAACTCATTTCTGGTGAACCTCGAGAGGAGGTTGGACTTGCCTACGCCAGAGTCACCGATCTATACGCCGGAGATCATCAACGGGGAGGGCCACGGGAGCGCCGTGGACTGGTGGACGTTCGGAGATCATCCTGCACGGGACGATGCCCTTCAAGGGGTCGGGCAACAGGGCCACTCTGCACAACGTAGTCGGCCAGCTGCAGAGGTTTTTGGACGCGCCCGTCGCTGCTGCTTGATCTCGGTGGCGCCCCTCCGGTAGGCGATCCGACGCTGGTGCTGCGGGTCCTTCAACAGCAGGCCACAGATGAGGAGCATGGCCATCGAGAAGAAAGCGTTGGGTTCTAAGATGCACTGCATCTGCTCATCTGAAATTTTTTGGCTGCGGTGGAAATAATTTTTTGGCTACCGGAGGGGCGCCACCGAGAGGAATGAAAATTTTTTTGGCTGCAGTTGAAAAAATATCAGGGCAGCAGCGTCCCATGGCTCATGCTGCGGTTACTTTCTTATCGATCCACGCTTTTGAATATTTTGAAATGTTCTGATCATGGCAATGGGTAATAATGACACGGTTCTTCCCAAAAAAGCATCTTACTCTACCCAAAAAAACTCTTGCTCTTCCCAAAAAAGACTATTGCTATCCCCCATGTCATGCAAACAAACGGGCTGAGTCAAATGGGACCCAAATGGGATCCATAATTCTCCAAACAAAGTTTCATCCCCACCATTCATTTCTCTAGATTTAATCCAGACCGTCTTTTATCAACCAGTTTGTCCTAGTCAGCTTGTCCTATATATATGTATGTATGTATGTTACTACTTGGATGGTTACATGTATGGATACTTGATTGTATGCTTGTGTGTGTAGTTGGAAGCATCTATGTATGTTATCCTTGTGTGCTTGCTTGTGAAGTATATATGGCTCTTTGTTTGTATGGATATGTTGGGCTAGGGTGTATACTTGTATAGATTATGGGTATGTGTATAATTGGTGCATGTGTTTGCATATATGTAGTGTTGTGGTTAGAAACCTATTATGTGTGGACATACTACATTGGAGTATATGTGGATCTGTGTATATGTGTATATGTTATGTAAGTTACTATACGCAGTTGTATGGATGGTTGGCTATAAGGTGGTTGTACCTTGTATATGCGAAATGTGTATACGTGTATGTCTATGGATATGTGGTATGGGTAGAGGAGTATGTGCAATGATAGATAGTTGTGTGTGTTTACATATTAACTATCTCTATGTATGTGCATGGGAGTATACATAAGTATCTATGGATATGTACCTTATGCCTAACGGTGTACGTCGTGGATATATACATGTACCTATAGGGAAGGTGTATCCTTTTGTGTGCACTTGGAGTGTAGCCTTGATGTAGATGTATCCAATGGCGATATGTATCATAGTATGTCTAGACATGTGCCTAGATGTCCTTTGAGATATGTGTATCTATCCATGTGTGTGTGTGTGTGTGTGTGTGTGTGTGTGTGTGTGTGTGTGTGTGTGTGTGTGTGTCACGTTCACATATTGGTATAACAACGCGTTTAGATGGATGATAGGGTGTGACTGGGACTAAATGTATGTATATGAATGAACGTGGAATGTCTGCTACTATATATATGTTGTGAAGATCTGCTTGTGTGGATACATATACCTTTAGGTAGGAAGATGTTGGCATCTATGTAAATAGTCTATGGGGTAGAGTATGATATATGGGTATGAAGTATATATGTATAGTTGGGTGTATTTCATAGGTAGGAAGACCCTTAGACATATACACCCTTCGGTCAGGCCTTTAATCTAGAAAGTCCGAGGAAGGACTTTATTTTTAAGGTGTGTAGAATGTAATACCTTAGGTGTGAAGTACTACTTATGTGTATAATGGCATACATATTTGTATGTATAATGGATGTATGTGAATTGTAGTAATATTGTGTTGTAATGGTCTTGTATTGAGATGTGTGGTGATATCTCATTGAATTGCTTTTGGATGGCTATTGTATTGTCTCCTTCATGTCATTAAGAGTATTATTATTCTCCTTAGGATTAGTATTATGGCTATTAGTACTAGTATTAGTAGTATTATTCTTAGTATTGTTATTATTAGCCCTAAGTTTTAGGGTGGCCTCTTAGGTGGCATCCATTGTAATTTTGATATCAAGTTGGAGTGTATTTCTTTAAGGTGTATTATGGTCTTTTCTTCATCATGGCATCCTCTAGAGCATTTGACCCTTCAAGCCTAAGAAAAGGGGATTAAGATAAAGACAAGACAAGACAAGATGGAAGGAGAAATTTTTAAGAGACAACTCATTTTCTATTCCTTTCATTTTTTTTCTTCTCTCTTGCCTCTTTCACTCATTCTCCCTCTTTATGCTCTACGATGGCCAAACTCTCCATGGGGCATCCCACCTTGGCCAAGGCACTTGCTTGGCCTTTGCCTTTTGGGTGCAAGCCAAAACATCTAGCTCACTCTTGCTTGCTTGTGTGCAAGCCAAAACATCTAGATAAAGGTGATCTCCTTAGCAAGTAGGTGCCTTTCGGGGTGTTAAAGCTTGAAGATGGGTTTTTGTGGAGCAATTGGATGCTTGGAAGGATTTCTGGAGAAACGTTTCTAGCTTGAGGTAGGGAACCTAAACTCCATGGCATCTTATTCAAAATTCTATTTTTCATTTTACTCTCCATGTGATTAGGATGACTTTCATATCATTTATAGAAATCTTCATTAAATCATTAGTTGTGATCTTTAGTAAAGTGATCCAAACTATAAGCTAAAAATGCTACCTTTCCCATGAAAATAAGCTAAATATGTCATCTTCCTTATTGTTGTTGTTGTTGTTGCTGCTGGTTATGGTACTACTCTATTTCTGTTTTTGGAATAGGCATAACTTTTATTCTAGTGGTCCAAAAAAATTTATTTAATATAATCTGGAAATCTTATGAAGTTAGTTGCAACTTTCATGTAGAGACTGATCTCACATTCTGACTGCAACTAGACTGAAGTTGCGAATATGTATCGTAGTGTCATTTCTGGGCAGATTTTGTAATACTGCATTGAACTGATCATAACTTTCACCATAGATAACTAAATGCTGCAATCTTAAACAATTTGAAATCCCCTTTACATCATTTATAACTTTCATGTTGAGACCTAGATCAGATTTTGGCTTTAATTGATTGATATCAACTGATCTTTCCTTCAAGAAAATCTAGAATCAGGACAAATTCTGCACCCTATACTTTATACGCCATAACAATTAGCCTAGACATCCAAAAATTATGATTTTTATCGCCATAGAACATGACTGAATTGCATATAGTTTTCATTTAGATACTTTAGTCAAATTCTAAATTGATGTTTGGGATATCAGCTGTTTTTGACCAGTATGACACATGTGACATGAATTGGTTCATCCAATGCACATGAGGAGACTTGCTAATGACACATAAGATCTTAATATGGAGTAATATAGTCAAGGATATGTTAGGTGTGGTATTCCTATTTGGCATGGCACAATGTGATGTGTTGCTGTGGAATTTGGGATGGGAATGGCACTTAGGTGCATGACCCCTCTATGGTAGAATGAAAGAAATTGTGAAAGGAGAAGGATATGAAAATAGGTGACCATGCCAATTATGACTCCACAATTGCCTTTTATGAAGATATTTTTGCATGTATGTGTTTATGTTTCTAATTCCTTTATGCCATTGTCTCACAACTTTGTGCATATTTTTTTATGAACACTTGCTCTGGTACACAATTGCCTTTATATACTCTTACTCTTTATGCACTTTTGTTCTTTATGCATAATTACTTTCATGTCACATCTTGTACATTGTATAAATAAACGAATAATGTCGAATAATTATATATCTAGAATGTCGCAATTCTCTCAAAAGAGGGTGAACTTCCAATATGGGGTTTGTGGGATTATCTGAGTAAGTGTAGCCATAAGGACTGGACTATGATAGTTGGTTTAGATGTGGAGATTCTCATACCCCTATGGGGAAATGTTTTGATATATGGTGATGTGATACGTAATATGTGATACTGAGAAGTTGCGGTATATTCTTGCTCCCGCCAGGACAGTGAAGTTCAAGAGGCCCCGTTAAATTTAATCAGTGCAGTGTACCACAGACGGGGTAGTCTTTTTTTTCATAAGAAAACAAGGGGAGGGGGTTGGTGCAATAACCCCCTCTTTGGACTATTCCTAGCAGCCCTCATGGACTGCTAGTTGGCTGCTGGAAAACCCAAGCAATTCTCCCCCTCTAGCAGCATCCGAATTGATTGTCATTTAACAACCATCCCATCTATGTCTCTGCACAGCTTCAGCTTCTCCCGTGTCACCACTATTGGTTTGTAGCGGTCCTTTTGTAGCCTTGACTCATCATGAATGAGTCAAACTTCATGTACCACTGTCATGGTGCTTGCTTGAGGCCGTACAGACTCTTCTTTAGCTTGCATATAAGGTTTTCTTTGCCTGAAACATCGAAACCTTCTGGCTGCTGCATGTAGATTTCTTCATGTAGATCACCATGAAGAAACGCCGTCTTGACATCCATCTGCTCAATTGCTAAATGTAACCTGGCTACCAATCCGAGGATGACGTGGATTGAAGTCATTTGCACAACAGGTGAAAATATCTCATCAAAGTCAATACCTTTATTTTGAAGGAATCCTTTAACCACCAGCCGAGCTTTGTGTTTCACCATCTTTCCGTTGCCATCTTTCTTGAGCTTGAATACACATTTGTTCTTCAGCGCCTTCTTTCCTTGTGGTAGCTTGACCAACTCATAAGTAGAATTTTTCTGCAGAGATTCCATCTCATCCTACATAGCTTGCATCCAACTTTCTTTGTTCTTATGAGATAATGCTTCTTGGAAACTCTCTGGCTACCCCCTCTTCAGAAAGTAGAAGATACTCAACTTTTGAATATCTGGTTAATGGAATCCGGCCTCGTTCAGATCTCCGTACATGTGAGTTGTTGACTTCAGGAGGCGTACTATCATCGGCATGTGGTGATGGTGCAGTAGCTGCTGGAGATGAATGTGGATCCCCCTGCTTAGCATCTGCCTCTTCTTACACGTCTTGTTCAACAGCCTCCTCTTCTTCTGGTATTTCTTTATGCACCTCTTCGTATTGCATTGGTGATGGGTCTGGAACAATGTCTTTAGCACTTGAGCTTGTATTTGAAGTCACCATTGGCTTTTCGATGTCTTCTAATGTCTGATTTTCTTGGAACTACACATCCCTGCTCTGAATAACCTTCTTCGTCTTTGGGTCCCACAACATGTATCCAAATTCTTCATCTCCATAGCCGATGAAGATACAAGGAATGGTCCTTACATCAAGCTTCTGCCTTTACTCCTTGTATACATGTGCAAAGGCTAAGCAACCGAATACCCTCAGGTGGGAGTATGAGGGATTCTTACCAGACCATACCTTCTCTGGAATCACGAAATCCAAAGGTACTAATGGTGATCGGTTGATGAGGTAGCAGGCGGCACGAACAGCTTCTCCCCAGAATGGCTTTGGTAACTTAGCCATACTGAGCATGCTTCTGACCTTCTCCATAATCGTTCGGTTCATCCTTTCAGCTACGACGTTGTGTTGTGGAGTGCGAGGAACCGTCTTCTCATGTCTAATGCCTTGACTTCTGCTGTAGACATCGAATGCTCTGGAAGTGTATTCGCCTCCATTGTCTGAGCGGAGGCACTTTAACTTCTTTCATGTCTCACGTTCGAACATGATGTGGAACAGCGTGAAGAAGTCGAGCACTTGGTCTTTTGTCCTTAAGAAGTAGACCCACACCTTTCGAGAAGCATCATCAATGAAGGTCAGAAAATACCTATTGCCACCCAGTAATTCAACCTCCAAGGGACCGCAAACATCAGAGTGTATCAGACTGAGTAACTCTAATCTCCTTGTTGAAGAAGAACTGAAGGAGACTCTAAGTTGCTTGCCAACTAAGAAATGCTAACAAGGATCTGGTCTAGCATCCTTAGTGATTGCAATCAGCTCCTTTCTTTATCAAGAGAGATAAACCTCTCTCACTCATGTGACCGAGTCGTTGGTGCCACATATTTTGAGTAGCCTCACGTTCCACCACGTTAAGGCTGTTGGTACGTATCTTCACATGAGTTTTGTATAACATAACACAAATATGCCCATGTGTAGTAATCATGGCACCTTTTGTCATTCTCCATGTGCCGATGCTGAAGTGGTTGTCGAAGCCCTGTTTGTCAAGGGTTGTCCTAGAGAGCAAGTTTAGCTGGAGATCTGGCACATGGCGAACATCCTTCAGCGTGATTATGCAGCGAACATTCATCTAAATCTAAACGTCGCCAATTCCTACAATTCTTACAGGAACTTGTATTCCACATCTTCATGTTGCCAAAGTCTCCTGCTTTGTAGCTGGTGAAGAAGTCTCTTCGAGGAGTAGCATGGAAGAATGATGTTGTATCAACCACCCACTCACTGTCCTGGTTGGAGATGTGAAGGCATGTCTCTTCTTGGATAGAGCAGATAGCCACTACACCGATATAAGTAACTAACGCCTCTCCATCCTTCATCTTCTGGTGAGAACCATTTTGACCTTTTTCTCGCAACAGCTTCCGGCAGTTTTTCTTCATGTGGCCCTCCATGCCATAATGGTAACAGTTGTAGGTAGGCCTCCTCCCGTCTGTGGACTACCACGGCTTTTGCTCCTGCCTCTACCCCAGCTTCGACCACCTTCTTGTTGTCTTTCTCGAGTCTCTGTCACAAGGGCATGCGATTGGTCGGTACCGGCTTCTTTTTTCCTGGCCTCCTCGTTGAAGAGTGCATCCTTAACCATGGACATTGTACGTTTGCCGTTTGGTGCCGAATTGCTGAGAGAGACCACCAACATCTCCCAGTTGTCTGGAAGAGAACTGAGAAGGAGAAGAGCTTGCTCTTCATCCCCAAGCTATAACTCCACTGCAGATAGCTGATTCACCAGGCTCTGGAACTCGCTCGTGTGCTCCGCAACGAAAGTTCCACTCCGTAGCTTCAAATTTTCCAATCGCCTCATTAACAAGGCTTTGTTTCGAGTAGTCTTGGCTTGGTACATGTCCTCTAGCTTTTGCCAGATGGCAAATGCGTCCGTCTCTTGTGCAACATGATGGAAGATGTTGTGATCGATCCATTGTCGGATTTGACCGATCGTCGTTCAATTCATCTTCTTCCAGTCAGCTTCTTTGGTGGATTCCGGATTTACTCCGTTGACCCCCAATGGATCAAATAAATCTTTACAACTGAGGAGATCCTCCATTCGAGGTCTCCACAGTGTTTAATTTATGGCTGTCAGCTTGACCATAGCTTCCGATGAGGATGACTCTTCCATTGACATTTTGAAGAGGAAAAATAATAATTGTATATAAAAATTTTCCCTCCACAAAAAAATTTTCCCTCCTTTTTTAACTCTCGAACAACTCACCTAGGCTCTGATACCACTTGTTGTGATTCTCACTCATCACTATAAAACTTACTGATTACAGTAAAACAGTAAAAATACTGATCACGGTAAAACGGTAAAAATTGGAGAGTAAAAATGACTTCACTATTTCTCACTGGAAATAACTTTACACACTCTAGGATAAACACCAAAAAAAATTCAATACAACTTTTACCTCTCTGGGGTAATTTCCCTCTCTGGGGTAATTTTCTCTCACTGGAGAAATCCCTCACTCTTACCTCTCTGGGTTTCCTTCTCTCTTTCTCTTGACGAAGAGAACTTGTGATGTTTTTGGGATGTTAGGATACATCAGCCCTCCCCCCTTTTATAGGCAAGTTAGGGGATGGGTTGGTGCACCTACCATAAGAAAACAAGGGGAGGGGGTTGGTGCAACAACCCCTCTTTGGACTATTCCTAGCAACCCTCATGAACTGCTAGTTGGCTGCTAGAAAACCACAGCACAATGAAACCATGCAACGATGTTGATGAGGGTTTTAGTTTACTTAAATCTATATTTATCTTTTGTAAAACATCATCAAAAAGGATATCAACCAAGCTTCTAGTGTCAACCATGAGCCATTTAACTTTATAACCCGTCTGCTCAGCTTCATTACAACTAAATTATGACAGTAAGCATTAGACATGTCAAGTATTTGTCAGATGAGATGGATGTAGAAACTTCGGGCTACCTTTCATAAGTAAGTGACAGGTTAATCTGACATACATCCTCTTTCCTATTACGTCTCTACCTCCAATGTTACATGGATGGTTTTGTTCATTGGATAAGGTTTGTGCTTGGGGTGGTGATGTGAAATGGCCTATCTCTTTCTTGCCTCCATTCTTTGACAAATCTACTCTGGTACCCATATCAGATGTTGATAATTTTCCATATTATAGACAAAGTCTTAATGTTAGGCACTTTATGTAACAGGCAAGGAGGATTTGTCAAAGGAGGATTGGAGCTCAAAAATGACAACTTACGCACTTTGTGTAACAGGCAACTGTAGAATAAAGTTCAGGTGCCTATTGGATGATAGGTGCATGTCAAATGTACTTCAGTCGCTTATACCAAATGCTCAAGTATGATGTCAAGAAATTTTACTTGAGCTAGTGCATAACAGTCGCATGTAGAAGGATGGCCAGGGGCCTTGTGAACCACAAGTCGCCTGGCATGCCATCAAAATGGGCCTGTTGGAAGTCCAAAAACTACAATTGAGTTTTTGGCATGGGGAACCGATTGGATTGGTTTCTATAATGATCCTAGAGTTCACAAAGATGGTTTATGCATATGCATGAATGAGTATGACTATCTAATCAAGGCAACCTAACTCACACAAAGAATTACAAGACACAAATGTAAATATTACATGGATTACATGTAAGGATCGCCTCACCCTTGCAATACTAACAATACACACTAGAGTGGGGTGAATAGTGTAATGGCAATAAAATTGTCCAATTAAAATTAAACTTGCAAATGCGGAATAATAAATGCAAGAGAAAATAATTGACACAATCAATCCAAACGCAAACACAAGATTTTACACTGGTTCCCCAAACATGGGTACATCCAGCCACACCAATATTCACTATTTCCCACAAAGAGAAGTGAATACAAATCTCACAAGGAGATACCCCACCAACAGGATTTTTCCCTACTCAAGGACCCAACCAACCCTACACGAGGGTCAAGACTCCCACCAATAGAATCACTAACTCCCACTCAGAGAATTAGGGTTAGCCCTACACTAGGACACTAAACTCCCACTAAGAGAGTTACTCCCATAAAGAGAGTTATTCCCACAAAGAGATAAACTCCCACAAAGAGAGAAAGACTAATTCCAACAAAGAGAATTAGAGATACAAGAATCACCAAGTAAAATAAATACTCTTACCTATGCCTTGAGATTCTTACTCATAAATGAATGCAAGGCATGGAAGAGGATCTCCAAGTGTTGAGATATGCTTGAAAGCACTTGGATGAATTCCCTTGAGCTGGACTTCAATGCATGAAGAGGAATGAGAGCTCAAAAGAGGGAATGAGAGAGTTTATGAGTGGCTTATGGATCTCTTGTGATTTTCAATAGCATCAAGAAGTTCTAGAGATATCAGCACACCCATATATATAGGAACCCTATATCAACCCTCAAAACCCAAGAAAACAGCCAATAGCCCAAAGCTGCAACGGCTAGAAACTGGGCGAAAACGACATCAACAGTCGACTGATGATCATAAGACATTCGACTGATCAACGGCTAGAAAATATCCAACGGCTATAATCTGAGCCAGGACAATCGACGGAAGAAGACAACACAGTCGACTGAAAACAGGACAGGCACCTGTAAAGCCTTCAGCAGGCGACTGCTGCAGGGGATGGAATAAAATAGAGAGCTGCACTCTTTCTCTAGATACGCATACAGGTGACTGATGTCAATAATACAGTCGACTGTCAAATAGTCAGGCGACTGTAAAACCTTCATCAGTCGTCTGCTGTAGAAGATGGAGAAAAACAGAAAGAGGCAGAGGTTGCACTTACGCTTCTCAGACGACTGTTGACCAATCCACAGGCGACTGTAAACTGAGCATCAGTCGACTGATGCGTAAAGCTCAAGTAGAGTCAATGGAAATGTTGACTTGAGTAGTACATATTAATCGACTGTACAAGGATCTACATGCGACTGGAAATCACCTAGTCGACTGTTATTCCTTCAGCAGGCGACTAATGGAAAGCCAGCAACTCCAAATCAGTCTCTGGAGAAGATGAACCTAATAGGTTGGATTCTCTGAAAATCCTAAGGCTCACTAAGATGTCTAGATACATATGAATGAATGAGTAGACCATCTAACAAGTCATTACATTAACCTAGACACAAAAAGAGAGAGAAAGCAATAAAGTAAATATTACATGGATTACATTGCTTTTCTTAGAGTCTAAGCCTTCCATCTTGATGCCTTGATGCTCTCCATCATCTCCAAGCTTTGGCACTCCTTGGGTCCAAGCTTTGGCCCTTCTCCACTTGATGTCCATCATTGCACCAAGTGATTAGTCTCCAAGAAAGATATTCTTGAAAAGAAACTGTGAGACTAAAACACGAGAGTCATTAGCAACAATATAATGTTGTGATCATCATCAAAATAAGATTCGTATGAAACACCAATACTCAACAATCTTCACCCTTTTGATGATGACACTCATTATGTAAACCACAAAGAAATAAAGCACAATGCTAATGAACTCCCCCTACTTATATGCACCATTTATACAATGAGCTAACAATAGTAAATACTCAGTCTACCAAATAAGATCATGGTGATATATAATAGGCATGAATTATATAAACCAATTGTAATGACAATATCATGCAAACATGAATGGTTTATTCAATCCCATATATATCTCTCCCCATAGATATATCTCTCCCCACATGCATATATATGAAATACAATTTAACATTTACATTATGCATATATCTCTCCCCCTTGACATCGTCAAAAAGGTGGACATCAAAAAATATCCCCCTTTGTCATCTTAATCAAGATGTGAAATATGCAAGAAATAAGGAGATGTATGATACCAAATTGAAATATTTAGTGGGTATCAATCACTATCCCATGCTCCCCCTAGATCATAAAAATGGTCAAGTTTTGACTTCTAGGATCTAATACCAATTATAAAGAAAGAGATTAACAATCTCTAACAATTGAGGTAAATACCAATTGTAGAAAAATAATCTTGGAAAATAATCCTCTTTACAAATTAATATACAAATAATGGAGCCATGGGCCTAAACTGTATCAAAGCAATACATATGGAAAAATCAAGCTTTAAAGATACACAATGATATTTCCAAAACAAATATAACAAGAAACATGTTGGCAATGACTTAGAGGTTTGGTTTGAGACCAAAAATAACCAATAGTAAATATGATCTCAAACACACCCCGAAATGAGAGTCAAAAATTGTTTTTAAAATATTTTAAACATACAACATATTAACTCCCCCATTGACATACATAAGGATCAACAAATGCATGTATGTCAATGTCTTACCCAAGGCCCCCATTTTCATGAAAAATAAGTTTGAAAACATTTTCAAAATCATGAAACACACACAAAAATGGGTATGCAAAAATAAACATTTAAGCACAGAACCCATGCAATATGCATATGTATGAGGAACCTAAACATTAGAGAACCAAACTCAAGAGGAGTTTGATTTCCTAATGTAATCACATGAGGTGATCAAATCCCTAACTAGAGAGTTAATGTAACTATCCCTCTCTTGCACACTAACCTTAGTGGGAATCCATAAACTCAAGGATTTCCTAGGCAAGGGTTTTGCCTTTGCAAGAGGGGTGGATGTGACATGCTTAGGTGTAGAAACTAATTTCTTGGCATGCAAAGAATGCGGATTTTGCTTCTTAGCAAAAAATGAAGAGTCTTCATTCTTCCTCATTACCTCATGATCTACATGCTTCTTGTTGATGTTATTGTTGTACAAGAAAGCATGGTGATTCTTCTTAGGTGCTTTAGCAATATTTCTTGTATTTGCACCATAAGAGGAATTAGAGGTAGGTTTGGGTACCACATTTTGAATATAACCCAAACCTCCTCTATGATTTGCCAGATGTTGTTTTCCAACAAATCGTGGAGTATCCCTAGAATACACAAAGCTTTTGAGCTTCCGGGATTCCTCTTCACATTTCAACGTAAGTTGTCGAATGCGAGTTTCTAAGCTAAGGTTTTGAGCAACAAGATTCTCATTAGTTAAACTCAATTCTTTAACTTGAGAGAGAAGTGCGTCTCTCTCACTAGTGTCACAAACATACAACGCATCATGATTATTTACATAAGTAGATTCTAAAGCATGCACCCTACTCATAGCATACTTAAGATTAGCTTTCATTTTACCATATGAGTTGATGCACTTATTTGCCAAGTTAGAGGCCACATTGAGGCGGCATTCGAGCTCCTCGTAGGATAGCTTTTCCTCCTCAACTTCCTCATCGCTTTCATCCTTGACTTCCTCATCGCTGTCCTCCTCGCTTGAGCTTGACGAAGACTTTTCCTCATTAACCATGAAGCACATTTCTTCTTTGGAGTTGGCCTCCATCTGTTCATTGCTTGAGCTAGAGGAGATTGATGAAGAATCATCAAAAGCTGCGAAACACCTGTGATCGTGCTCCTTGTCATCCTTTTCTTCATCACTTGATGTGTCCACATCGGAATCATCAAAAGTACCGATAAGTCCCTTCTTTTGGTTCTTGAGCTCGGACTTGATTTTCCCATACTTCTTTCCTTTTCTCTTATAGGTATCTTTGGTGGGTTTGGAAGGACATTTAGTAGTAAGATGACCTTTTTCTCCACAATTGAAACAGATAAACTTGTTAGACTGGGAGGCAAACTTTGACGAAGATATACCTTGTTTGTCCTTGAGGAATGCTTTTAAATTCTTGAGTTGCTTGGCAAGCTCGATGTAGTCATCGTCGCTATCATCTCCTTCTACATCATCTTCACTCGGAGCTTCCCGTTGAAAGTTCTTTCTCCACTTGAATGACTCCTTCTCAACATGGAGTGCAACCCCCTTTTTCTTCTCGGGCTTGATTGGTTGAACCTCTTCTTTATATTGAAGTAACACTTCATGAGAAATCTCCAATGTATGCCAAATTCCATTGGCCGATTTGCACATAGAGATATGGTCGAACTCATCCGGAGTGAGGGCGCAATGGAGTACACGCATAGCCCTAGAATTGACTCTGATCGAGTCCTTCTCTGCTTTAGTTCTCGAGACCGCGGGTGAAGTAGGCTCCTCACATGGCGACTCCGTGATGTCCCAAAGGTCGTGACCCTTCACGTAGACTATCATCATGATCTTTCAACTTGGGTAGTTGGTTCCGTTGAAGAGCGGGTGGTCGAACGGTTGAATGACCTTCTTCATGGGACACAGATGAGGTGAATGCCATCGTTGCAGTATGCAATAACCTCGCTCTGATACCAATTGTAAGGATCGCCTTACCCTTGCAATACTAACAACACACACTAGAAGGGGGGTGAATAGTGTAATGGCAATAAAATTGTCCAATTAAAATTAAAGTTGCAAATGTGGAATAATAAATGCAACAGGAAATAATTGACACAATCAATCCAAACGCAAACACAAGATTTTACCCTGGTTCCCCAAACTTGGGTACGTCCAGCCACACCAATATTCACTATATTCCCACAAAGAGAAGTGAATACAAATCTCATAAGGAGATACCCCACCAACAGGATTTTTCCATACACCAGGACCCAACCAACCCTACACGAGGGTCAAGACTCCCACCAATAGAATCACTAACTCCCACTCAGAGAATTAGGGTTAGCCCAACACTAGGACACTAAACTCCCACTAAGAGAGTTACTCCCACAAAGAGATTTATTCCCACAAAGAGAATATCCTAATCCCACAAAGAGATAAACTCCCACAAAGAGAGAAAGACTAATTCCCACAAAGAGAATTAGAGATACAAGAATCACCAAGTAAAATAAATACTCTTACCTATGCCTTGAGATGATTACTCATAAATGAATGCAAGGCATGGAAGAGGATCTCCAAGTGTTGAGATATGCTTGAAAGCACTTGGATGAATTCCCTTGAGCTGGACTTCAATGCATGAAGAGGAATGAGAGCTCAAAAGAGGGAATGAGAGAGTTTATGAGTGGCTTATGGATCTCTTGTGATTTTCAATAGCATCAAGAAGTTCTAGAGATATCAGCACACCCATATATATAGGAACCCTATATCAACCCTCAAAACCCAAGAAAACAGCCAATAGCCCAAAGCTGCAACGGCTAGAAACTGGGCGAAAACGACATCAACAGTCGACTGATCAACGGCTAGAAAATATCCAACGGCTATAATCTGAGCCAGGACAATCGACTGAAGAAGACAACACAGTCGACTGAAAACAGGACAGGCGCCTGTAAAGCCTTCAGCAGGCGACTGCTGCAAGGGATGGAATAAAATAGAGAGCTGCACTCTTTCTCTAGATACGCATACAGGTGACTGATGTCAATAATACAGTCGACTGTCAAATAGTTAGGCGACTGTAAAACCTTCATCAGTCGTCTGCTGCAGAAGATGGAGAAAAACAGAAAGAGGCAGAGATTGCACTTACGCTTCTCAGACGACTGTTGACCAATCCACAGGCGACTGTAAATATACAGTCGACTGTAAACTGAGCATCAGTCGACTGATGCGTAAAGCTCAAGTAGAGTCAATGGAAATGTTGACTTGAGCAGTGCATATCAATCGACTGTAGAAGGATCTACAGGCGACTGGAAATAACCCAGTCGACTGTTATTCCTTCAGCAGGTGACTGATGGACAGCCAGAAACTCCAAATGAGTCTCTGGACAAGATGAACCTAATAGGTTGGATTCTCGGATAATCCTAAGACTCACTAAGATGGCTAGATACATATGCATGAATGAGTAGACCATCTAACAAGGCATTACATTAACCTAGACACAAAAAGAGAGAGAGAAAGAAATAAAGTAAATATTACATGGATTACATTACTTTCCTTAGAGTCTAAGTCTTCCATCTTGATGCCTTGATGCTCTCCATCATCTCCAAGCTTTGGCACTCCTTGAGTCCAAGCTTTGGCCCTTCTCCACTTGATGTCCATCCTTGCACCAAGTGATTAGTCTCCAAGAAAGATATTCTTGAAACGAAACTGTGAGACTAAAACACGAGAGTCATTAGTAACAACATAATATTGTGATCATCATCAAAATAAGATTGGTATGAAACACCAATACTCAACATTACATTAATTTACTTCTAAGTGCACTACTCTTCAAGCTTGAGTAGCATTGATTCTCCCCCATCATCTTCCAAGCTTTGGCACCTCTTGATGAGCGTCCTTTCATCAAGCTCCAAGCTATGGCAATGCTCCACTTGATTTCCATCCTTTCATGGCTTTTAGTCTCCAAAATGCAATTTTTTTAATTGTTAAACATGCGACTAAAACATTATGAGTCATTAGCAACAACATAATGTTGTAATCATCAGCAAAACTATATTGGTCTAAAAAGGCGATACCTAACACAAATTGCTTAAACCTCTAAATAAGTGGAGTCTACGTTATTTTGACATCTCTCTTTGTAGTCTTCCTTCTCTAGTTTATCCCCTCCATATCCTTATACCATCTTTCTCTCTCAAGTTCAAATATTTTTTCCTGAATTGCTAGTATTTCTTTCATGTTGATAAATGCTTGAACATAGGTCATCAATTCATCTTATCCTCTAGCTTATGTCTTGCCAAATCATCGACATGGTCATTGTTGCGACATCTTGCTATTAATAAAGGCACCAGAGTTTCCATGCTAATATTTTTAGCTTTCATGATCCCACCACTGAATCTCTTCATATATATTCTAGAGACACTCATTCCCCTTGTTATACATTCATCATTTGAATATAGGTCTTTTTATTCTTTCACATTGTGACAAATTTCTAGATGTACTGTGTTGATAGTTGTGGCAAGGTCAAAATAGAGCCATGCTTCATATTGTAGAACCAGTCTTGGGTACCTCTTCTTAGGGTAGTTGAAAATGTTTTGCACATCACCGCATTCAGGTAACCATACATGTTCATTGCTTATTGGTAATGTTGATCACCAGCATACTTCCTAAGCTTTTGGAATGCGAAAGTTTCAGTGGTGGTGAAGATTAAAACCTTCTTGAACGGATGGAGACTCCAATAACTCTGTTGACATTACCAATCTATTGATTTTTCTTCCATTTCTCCATGTTACTCACTTTGGGATGAGTCGAAGTACCATCTTCAATATACTTTCATGGAAACATAATGAATTATGTCTGCCATACTCTAAGTTAGGTTGGTATTCACATTGCGAAGATGTTTTCCATTAACATCCTCGTATGTTCTGTAACTAGTTATTATGTTCATACGCCACGTGTCATTCAAAATATCACCCCCAAAAAATTTCAACACATTCAAAATTTCTCCTCCCCTTGAAAAATTTGCAGCCACTTCAAAATCTCCAAAAAAAAATTTGCAGCCACCTTCAAATTATCCCCACATCTAATAAAATTTTGTAACCATATTCAAACTAAAATTTAGTTCCCTAAGGACATTTAGTTTCCCTAAAAATTTTAGCTCCACCAAAGTTTAGCTCCGTCCATATTTAGTTCTCCCAAATTTAAAATTTTAGTTCCCTCTAGATTTAGTTCCATCCAAAATTTTAAATTAAAATTTGGTTTCTTTTAAAAATTTTAGTTCCCTAAAAATTTAGTTCCTTCTAGATTTAGTTCCTTCCAACATTTAGTTCCATCCAGATTTAGTTTTCCCAATATTTTAGAGTTTTCCCTCAAAGTTTTAGGAGTTTCCCCCAAAAAATTTCACAAACTCTCATCATACACATTGATTCATCAAGATCCAATTATAGCGTCTTTCTACCCATCTTTTGTCTTAGTCAGCAACCACATTCAAAAACAACCCCCAATTGTATACTAGATTCGTATCTCTTTGAGTTTCTTGTTCATTGGTGACTATATGCTATTACACCGTCAAAGAAGAGTTTGATAAATTTGACTATGGGCAAAGTTAGACGGCCTTCTCAGTGATGGTGCCAGTTTTGGAAACTCGAATGAGATAAGGGCAATGGTGAGTGAGGTCTTTGTCCTGATGGTAGTGATTCGAAGAAGGACCCACTTGCTTGGGATAGAAGGGGGTGCTGCTTTTGTAGCATCTGTATTAAAATTCATTGCATTGTCTTCATCTACCGTTGCATTTGAAACTGGATTTGGGATTAGATATGAGACATGTCATTTTCTTAATATGGACATCGCAGTCATGTTTCCAGGAGTTCCCAAAGATGACAACAGTGATAAAGTGCAGGATACAGGATGGTTAGGCCTAGTAGAAGGCTTCAAACAAGATATGGTGCTTGGGTCTTTGTATGATGCTTTATGTTAAGACAGGATGAGTACCCTCCTTGGTAGCTGATGATAAGGAACCATCCAATTTCGATTTGAGAAGTCTATTTTTAAGATTATATTTGAGAAAGAGTTTGAGTCTTTTGAGCCTTTTAATATATTTTTTGAGATAAAGTTTGAGTCTTTTGAGTTGTTCTTTTAGGTCTTTTAGTTAGTTTGAAAGTCGAGATCTAATATAATGTTGGGATCATGTACTATGGATGGACAAATAAAAGACTAGAGCACGGATTAGAAATAAAAAATTCTCTAGTGATTTACCTAGGTTATCCAATGGAGTTACCTAAGTATAACCTAATCAACAAATAAATAGCTTGCAAAAATCAAATTGGATGCGGAATCAAAAAAACACAAAGCAAGTATAAATATACAATGATCACAATCACAATCAGAGACAAGATTTACCCTGGTTCCACAATCTTAGGTATGTCTAGCAACACGTCCTCTACGAGGACCTAATCCACTATCACTTCGGGATTACAACGCATCTCAAATGAGACACACATTCCAAGTGAAACAACACATCCACTGCAATGGACAACACATATCACAAAGAGAGAAGAAAGAAAATAGAGAGTACAACTCGTACTCTTTTTACCTCATTTCACGTATAGCCTTAAATGAAGCTCTTCTTGTGATGAAGTGAAGACTATGGTGTATGATTTGTAGTTTATATATACACATTTTACTCTCATCTCATACGTATTTTGCCTCATTTCATGCATCGTTTCATTATATTCTATCCTTTTTTGTTTCTGTAACGGCCGGTACTCACTATTCGTGAAACGACTGTGCGTATAGCAATTTCAGATACCTGATTGGTTTTGTTGCTTTGTGTGTGAGTCGTGTTGTTGAGTCGATAGGGTCGTAGCACCTTGGTTGCATCCTTAGCAAGCCAACCCCCGACGTGTGCCCAACTTGAGATTACAGTCGCCATTGGAACCCGTATCCTTGGTACGCTTTTCGTGCACGTATTCTTGTTTGTGCACGTATTTATTTTAGACTTTGTCTGTGTCCGAACCCTATGGTGTGATATGCCGTCGTGACCCTCTCGAAGAGTATTAATTTGTGGAATTATTTTGGAACGTCATTTCATGGGTCGTTCTCCCACGATTTGACTTTGTTTGAGGAGACGTCGCGATTTTCACTTTTGTCGTGAGGCCTTTACATTTTTAGTTTCGTTCCTCGTCATCAGATTTGTGATCCGTCTTCCTTGTTTTATTTCTCTCGATGGTACGGTCACCCCAGTATTTATCTTACGATTTTAGGGCTCCGTTTGTCCCACTTTCACTTTTTTCCCAGCTTAATCATCGGTTTAACCCTAAGTTTCACATAGTATTTTATCCCCAATGATTATAATAATCTACCCTAAGCTTGACTTAGTCTTTTTTAACCCCACTTGCCCGCACCATACCCAGGGAGAGAGAGATGGTGAGAAATTGGGTTTTTAACATTATAATAACAATTTTGTTTAACCTAAAACCCTAGACCTAGTCTTCCCCTAGCCACATTCCAGCCACCTCCCCACGTGCTGTTGTTCCCTCTATTTTATAGCAACTAGGGTATTATTTTAACCTAGGTTTTCAACTCATTTTCGCTGCAACACAATGTTGCCGCCGCCTCCTTCACTTTACGCACGCAAACGCCTCAAACCCCCTCCAACTTCGCTCTTCCCTCATCGCCGACCCTCCTCCGACATTTCCCCGCCGCATGCGCCGTCGTGGGGCCCTGCTGTTCGCCGGAGACCGCCACAAAAGCCCCCGACCTCCGCCGTTTCTTCGCAGCAACCCTAGCCTGCGGCCTCTTCACGATTCTTCAGCCCAAAATCGTCGCCGGCGGCCTCCTCATCTCGCCCCCGACCCATCTCCTCCCTCAGGCTGCTGTGAACCACCCGTAGACAGTCGCATAGCCACCGAAATTCGCTGCAGTTCGCAGCAGGAGCTGCACCAGCATCAGCGCCGCCGCTGCTGCCGTCGCAGCCACCGCCCACGGCCACCTGACCGCCGTGAGTCCCCTCGGACCCCCGCTACCGTCTGAGATCCCACTCAGGCTGCCCCTGATCTGAAATAGCGAGTGTACTCGCTGTTTTGCATTTTTACGACGTATCGGCACGTCGTATCACCT
Organism: Scilla litardierei; assembly: GCA_030789695.1. Classification (NCBI taxonomy): domain Eukaryota; kingdom Viridiplantae; phylum Streptophyta; class Magnoliopsida; order Asparagales; family Asparagaceae; genus Scilla; species Scilla litardierei. The sequence continues at coordinate 385,225,766 of CM061142.1, forward strand.
CTTCACAGTCCCCTCTCGCTGTTGGGATCTTCCGACAGTCCCCCACCACTTCTAGGGGTGTTTTCCAATGTCACGATCATCCCCTACGACGCTCAACGTCGTAGTCTCCGTGTACGTTGACCCGTTCGTCCCGGTTCGTTGTTACGGCTTCCCGGGAGCTGTAAAAACGTCTACCGATATCTTGCTCGTTGATTGGAATCATGTTCGCTGATCTCGTCGCTGCTTGGGGATTGACGAGTGCGGAATCTATTTTGGAATCTGGATTAGGAGCGCGTTCAATTATTCCAACCCCTGGCGTCGCTACCCGATGCCAGTGTAGCTCTCGCGTCGTGTAAGAGTAACTTTTTGAACACTTAGGACCCCCAACCCATGCTTGCTAATCAAGATAAAAATCGGTATTTTAATTGTCTGGTAAATCACTAATAAAGATAATTTAATTTGGGACTGTAGGCTGGTGGATCCGAGCACATAGGTAGATTGGACTGATTGGACTGTGTATTCAGAACAGTTGATTTCAGGCAAGTGAAACTTGCCAAACTTGTGTTGGAGGCCATGTCTTAGGCCATTCCCTGTTTTAGCGTAAAAGAGACTAGGCGACGAAATGATACTCGCCTAGACGCAATTTTAAGATCTTGCTTGACAACGAAGCTAGATCTGACACCCTGCCATGTCATTCATTCATTTCGCCTGCCACTTTTAAATTCCATATCTTTACGCACTTTACTTTTGCTCTGCCATGCCTGTGATGTTTAAATTCTATATTTGTACGCACTTTACTTTTGCTCTGCCATGCCTGTGATGTTTAAATTCCATATTTGTACGCACTTTACTTTTGCTCTGCCATGCCTGTGATGTTTAAATTCCTTATCTGTACGCACATTACTTGTAATCTTGACATGCCATGCATAATTCCATGATTGAATGATTGTTTTCGTAGCACATGCTACTTGTACTTCCTTGTTCAGGCTAGGCACCTACATTGCAGGCACAACTCTATGCCAAATACACTTCTTGGCTTGTGATCCAGAAGCGGGCTACATGTGTTGGTCAAAAGCCAATGCCGGATACACGTGGAGGGGTAGGGTTAAGCGATCACTTGAGCTTAGGAGTTGGCCCGTACAGCCACTCCAGCCAAAAGGCGTAAACTCTGTGCACGACGTGTTACTTTGACGTGTAAAATCCATGTGAATGTTTACTAGCTTTCCTACCTTGCCATGTCATACATGTTGCCATGTCATACGTTGCACTTTACTACTTGTTGCATTCATATCTTAAACTGCCTTGTCATCGCATACTTTTAGAACTGCTAGGTTGTTTCCTTCTTTTAGTTTCCTTGCACAAATTCTTTGTAGACTTTGCTAACATGCGCCCTCATCTCTTATGGGTGTCGCATGTTAGTTGCTAAGCCAGAGTCCGTTGTTGAGGATGTAGTGTTTGCTGACGCTGAGTTTAAGTCCAACGTTGACGTGGAGTGTGAGGACACCGGTAACCAGTCGTAGAGACTGCTTTTGTGTCGTTTTCTGCTTAGTTGTTGTTAGTTGTCGGTGTGTAGCACCCTTTCTTTCTGTACGTTTGATTATTTCTGTTGGCCATGCTTGGGCCTTTTAGACTCTTCTTTTTAGCATGGTGGCTTTTCTGTGATGTTGGAATTTATTGTGGACATTCTGAGATTGAAATAATTTTATCTGTCTCTTTTCTTTATTATTATTTTTGTTCTGCTTTGCATTTGCAAGGACCTATACTTTGTTATTCCAGACGCTTTACAGACTGGAGCCTCAAAGCTCCATGTCTGAGCGGACTTCTCACGCCTAGCCTCCATTTTAGTGAAGCGAGTCATGACAGGTTTTATTGGTGGCCCATGCAGGTCACTGCAACTACAAATTATCGGAACAACAATAATACATGTCCATTAAATAAATTAAAACATCCGAATCATAAGCATTGAGTCTAATTTTGTCGTTTCCTTTGTCTTAGGTGGCTGGTAGACGTGTTGCTCAAACATCTGTCTCAGCTTAGTAAGGAATCCATTAGATCAGGACTATAGTAAGACGTAGTTAGATGTCTGTGCTTACTAGTTAGAGGTCCCTGATTGTTAGCTAGACTCCATGCTAGAGATTGATATAATCGTCTTAGGAGTTACCTTAGTGGTTCCTGCCTAGCTCTGACCATAATAGACTTCTAGAATTCCTTTAGTCGTTCGCTTGGGTTCGTCGATTTCGGGCCAAGCCGAACGCAGTTCATTACAGCCTAGTTCCTAAGGAAGTCTTAGCGCTAAGTTTCCTAATCCTTAGTTGGTCGACCATAGGAGTTTCCCTTAGATTTTCATGAGTCATATCCTAGGCGTGTTTACGTTTCGATCATACGATCATTTTCCTTGCCCTCGATTCGCGAGATCGCCTCATGACGATCATCGTTAATTTCTAATCTTTTCGTTACAAATCTTGAATCTTCTAAAAGTATTTTCGATATTCCTCATTCACTAAGTTTAAACTCGTTCAAAAACTTTTAATATATATAATTAGACTTCATACCCTTCCGCTGATTTAAATTCATTTTTTTATTTTATTTTTGAAACTTTTGTCGAGATTTTGATTACTAGTTTATAATATTCTTCCAGCCTATACTTTCATACCTATATAAATACCTTGTCCTTTTCATATACTAATTTTATTTCGAACCGTACTTCTATTTTCTCTAATTCGGTTTATAAATTCTTTTCTTACGTATGCCATTAAAATTTATTCGAACACATCATCGCGTTTACCTTTATTATACTTTTCTAAGTTACATGGGACTTCATCATTCGGCGTGCCGATTTTATACTCATCATTTTCCTCCTTCAAATTTTTGTAAAATACTATCTCCATTTAAATTTATCTTCAATTGTAAAATAATTCTTTCACCTCCATACTCATTATTCTGCGTCTAATTCTTATGTCGTGATTTAACTTTCATGTTACCCTTCTACGTTTTATAAGGATATTATTATATTTTATAACTTGCATTATATTATATCCTTATTTAGTATTTTATATCTTTCTTTCCTACTTGATTATTCTGAATTATATTTTGTTCCACCCAACCAAGCTATTTCCTTGTATGTCGCCTCATCTGAACCCGTTCATCCCGACCTTGTTTCAATTTCCAATTTCGATTTCGGTTTCCTCACTAATGTTTAGTTGTCACATTAGTGCTCGTCGTTGCCTGTGTCAACCTTAGCATAGTAGCGAGCCCATTGATTTTATTGCGATGTCGTTGTGGTGCATGTATAAGTAGAGTGTGTGGACCCGTGTGTGTGAACCCTGGCGTATCACTCATGTATGAGTGTACTCCCCTGTAGTATATTAATGTTTGCCTATTGTGTGATATATACATACTCAGTGTTATTCATGATGTATATGAAGTTGTATGGATGATATTAGTTATATATGTGTGGGTAGCTATAACACTTTAGGAATGTCTGTATATATATTGGAAATTGTATTGGGACGTATACTAGTAGTGTAAGTAGCTTGAAGATACTTGGAGATGCTTGGTATATAATATATTAGTAAGTCGTGTGTATATTAGGTGTAATGATAATAGGTGTACTTATAGTTAAGTGAGTAAGCCTATTATATGACCTATATGTTAGTACGTGTGAGTGTGTGCTTGTACGTAGATATGTATTGTGCTTAGACGTAAGTAGTTATGTATTTGCTGCATGAGTATATATGTGATATACATATGGTAGTAGGATTATAATTTTTGATTGGTATTGCTTGCCTTTACGGGATGTTGTATGCGTGTATACCATGAGGTATACACGACTATTGCATATCTTAACTATGTATGAAGTAGATGTGTTGGTATACTAATTATAGGTAGAAGGATATGGTGTGAATATATGTGTTACATGTGCGTGACTATACGGTGAATACATGTATTAGGGAGGGTATTATAATTATATGTGTGCAGATGTCTGTAATATTATATAAAGTGATTAAACTATGTGGGTGTTACCTGACTAAATATTAAGTGTGATTGACATTATGGTATGTATATGTCTATGTTGGTAGATGTGTATACATTGGAGTGGTATTGGTATAGTTATAGATACCGTGTTACGTGTACAGAGTATTCTGATATGTGTTTTGATGTCGCACTCAAGCTTGAGTGGGTATACTCTAAGTATATTGTTACATATGTCTGTGGTTTGCGTGTAGTACCATGAATATATCGATGGATAATGTATGTATAATGATAGGATTGTTTGTGCCTGGTTATGTTACACACATGATTGTGGGTGGCTATACCAGTATGTAGTTATAGGTGTTGGTCTTGTGGTATAGTTATTTACTAAGGACTTGCATGTGTGAACGTATGTGTGCTAGCTAAACTAGGTGTGTAGATGTGCTGAGTATATAGTGGTATGATTGGTATATGTGAATGAAATGTTAGCGTGCGTGGGTGTGCACCATGCACGGGTAAGTATTTGCTTAGTTATAGGTTGGTGACTGTGGTATGTGTGGCGTGTCGTGAATATAGTTATAGGACCGTATGTGATGTGAATATATGATGAAATATTTGCATGGATTTGAATGACTATAAAATTGTGAAATTATGGTAGTGGTAAATGTATCTTAGATATAATAACATGATTTAATATGGAGTGGTGTGGTTACTTGTGTTGATATGTTGGCATTGGATGTACACTAGGAGATATAGGGAGTAGTGTATCCTTATTATTTTGTTCATAGGTAGTTATCTAAACGTGGAGTATTACGATTGCATTTACTGGTGTGAACTATTTAATTGTTTGTGGGTATGTGCACCATGGTAGGTAATAAGTGTTTAATAGTTATATAAGGATGTATGTGACTATATGAATGATTGAAATATGTGTATGAATTTGACTGGCTATGATAGGCATAAGAGTATAATGTGCGTGAATAAATACATGTTAGTAGTGTTAATGTTTGACTACCTAGTGCATATATAAGGACTTGTAATGACTATACCTGGTTTAAATTATAGTGTGATATGATTGGGGTAGTTACTAGAGCGACTAGATATGTTAGAAAGTCCGAGGACGGACTTTATTCTAAGGTGGGTAGAATGTAACGGCCTGTACTCACTATCGTGAAACGACTGTGCGTATAGCAATTTCGGGTACCTGATTGGTTTTGTTGCTTTGTGTGTGAGTCATGTTGTTGAGTCGATAGGGCCGTAGCACCTTGGTTTCATCCTGAGCAAGCCAACCCCCGATGTGTGCCCAACTTGGAATTACAGTCGCCTTTGGATCCCGTATCCTTGGTACGCATTTCGTGCACGTAGTCTTGTTCGTGCACGTATTTATTTTAGACTTTGTCTGTATCCGAACCCTATGGTGTGATATGCCGTTGTGACCCTCTCGAAGAGTATTAATTTGTGGAATTATTTTGGAACGTCATTTCACGGGTCGTTCTCCCACGATTTGACTTTGTTTGAGGAGACGTCGCGATTTTCACTTTTGTCGTGAGGCCTTTACATTTTTAGTTTCTTTCCTCGTCATCAGATTTGTGATCCGTCTTCCTTGTTTTGTTTCTCTCGACGGTATGGTCACCCCAGTATTTATCTTACGATTTTAGGGCTCTGTTTGTCCCACTTTCACTTTTTTCCCATCTTAATCGTCGGTTTAACCCTAAGTTTCACATAGTATTTTGTCTCGAATGATTGCTTATTTATAATAATCTCCCCTAAGCTTGACTTAGTATTTTTTAGCCCCACTTGCCCGCACCATACCCAGGGAGAGAGAGTGTGTGAGAAATTGGCACTACTACAGATTTGGGCTTGGGTAACGCCACTTAGATAGCGCTTTTAAAAAGCGCTATCTAAGTGAGCTCTTGTATAGCGCTTCTGCACTTATAGAAAATAAAAATAAATCAAAATTATGGTAAAAATCACTTAGATATCGCTTTTTGTTAAAGCGCTATCCAAGTAATACCTTACATAGCGCTTTTTGTTAGCGCTATGGTACTAATCGTTACGTAAACACTTTTATTAAAAAATATACATATATTAAATGCCTTACATAGCGCTTAACAAAAAATATCCCCAAAAAAATTCCCCGATTCCTTCTCGTTTCCAAACGCAGCCCTAAATTTCCCGAGCCCAAACGTTCCTCCGCCTCCCTCTCGTTTCCAAACGTTGATGGAAATCTCTCATCGGGGCCTTCGTTCGTCGGGGCCTTACAAGTTCGATCGGAGGCGAAACTTGATTGGACGACACTTTGGGAAGGTGAGTTATGATCTGATCGCGGCTTCGACTGAGATGGATGCTTCGATCGATGTTGTGTTCTTGGGGGCTGGGCAACTTGAGTCGACCGATGCGAGCTTCGATTGACAGTTGTGAGCTTCGATCGACCGGTGGATCGTCGCCTTTGGTCGGAGATGGTTGCCGTCGACGAGTCTCACGGGCGGAAGGGAGAGTGGCGATGATGCTCCGCGGATTAAGTTGGCCATAGATCTGTCTTTGATGGTGACGAAGCTGTCGTCGGGTTGCATCATCCTTCGATGACATCGGGATGGCTTCCGACGAGGCTGTGAGACATGGGGTGAGCTCCGGCATGACTCCGAGTTTTGACATCACGAGGATCGATGGTCGGCAGCCTCGATTCGGGGCGTCCAGAAACTCCGAGCAGGGGCGACCGATGTTCGGCGGCCTTGATCTTGCGCCTTGGGCTGCTCTGCTGGAGGAGATCGATCCTTGGTCTTGGCATCTTGATCGATCGAAAGAGGTGTGAAACATGGCTGCGCATCGATCTTGGCCGCCTGAGTCAAACTCCGACCTTTGTCTCCTGATGATGAGGTTAGGTCGAAGACAAGGTGAGTTCGGTGAGCCTAGAGGATCGACGGAGTCACCGATGACCCAAAGGGGGTCGGAAGATTCGCCGTCAACCCATGGGAATATCAGTGTAGATATCGTCGACTCATCAGAGGGTCTGATGAGTCGATCATTGTTATTTATGAATCTCTGCCATGGTGGCAGAAGTTAGCTCGTCGGAACTAAGCTCGGAGACCCCAATCGAGGCCTATTGAAGGTCGACGGCGGCGGCTTACACGTCGAAGGTCACGCTGTCTCTGTACTATGAAGCTCTGTGCCCGTATTGCTCGAATTTTATGGTGAATTACATGCCCAAGATTTTTGAAGACGGGTTGATTTCGATCGTTGATCTCCATCTCGTGCCCTATGGGAACGACTCCATCGCCTGCCAGGTTTTGTGCTACATTAACCTTGCTGTTGCCTTCGAGTTAATTAGTTTGAGTGAAGTTCACATTAATCAAGTCATGAAGATATTCGTTCAAAACATGAAACAAAGTAGCTCATTCCATAATTTGTACTTCTCTTTTAAGCAGTACATTTTATGCACATATCGTCCCACTGTTTTGTGGCATGTTGCAAAATTTGTAGCTTCATATTTGTTCCAATATTCATGTTGATACAAGTGTAAGATTTAATTTTTGATCTTCTTTCTCTTTGTTCGCAGCATGGCGCATATGAGTGTTTACTGAATACTGTCAAAAGCTTGTGCTATCAACTCATGGCCTGATGCGGTAACGCAATTTTGAAAAAAAACTTCTCTTAAGAAATATTTGCAGATGTGGATATACACGCATACACAAATATATATGTCAGATTTTTCGCACTAGGGATTTCACTTTATAACTAGGATACACATAATAATTCTATAAGTGATAGCTGTTTTAGCTCTAGTCATATGTATCATACTGTGACCGCTTGTAAATCGAATGCAGAAAGAGCATTTCAAGTTGATCTATTGCATTTCAAGTTGATATATTCATCCAAGAGTCTTGTTTCGAAATTACTGGGGTGGATTCACATGCTATCGTGGATTGCTATAACAATGGATATGGGCAAAAGGTTTGTATCATCATTTATAATTCTTGCATGTTTAATTGTAAAACAAAGTTATTTAATTGGTATTTTTGTTAAATCAAGTCATAATATTGTCATGGCTTATACATGTCATATAGTGATGAACATTTGCTCTTTACATGTAACCTATGGAATATTAATCAATGCGTATGCTATATTCCATATATTTTCTCTCATATATATGCAACATGTTATTTTGTGTTCCTAATATTGCAAAAAATATAACCTCGATCATTTGATTCTATTAAGTTAATTTGCTGGTAAAAAAGAAGGGTAACATCTTAATAATTTGGGGTTTCTTCTTTCTCGTTGAGGATTTCGACAATTTGGGAGTGATGGCGGTCCATTTGTCCGGCATCGGGGTCGATCGGGATTTGATATCAAAGCGGGATTTCATCCGGGTCGAATACGGTTTTTACGTTCCAGGTCCGGATCAATCGAGATTTGGGATCAAGCCAGGCCTTGCATTTGTCCGAATCAATTGAAGCTTTGTTGCCCCTCTCGGCCAAATCTTTGTCCGAATCAATTTGAAAATCGAGATTTGGGATCAAGCCAGGCCTTGCATTTGGGATTTCCTTAGTGTGGATTCACAGGTTGGTTATCTTGTTGTCTTCAGCATTCATATGGTTATTGTTTGCTAGTTATGGTATATAGGTGCTGATCTGTTACTTGCACTGCATACATATATGTTTTCAGATTCCCTCTCTATCATTCAAACTTTTTCAGGTGAATAGGGCCTCACTTTGTATATCTAGGAGCTATGCGATTTTTTATATTGACATCACCTCTTATTTCTTATAATACTTTCTAGTCAACCTTGCAGATAAGTCATCTGAGAAAGGTACAGAGGGTCAGAGCTCAGTTGGAAATATAAATCACTCACGCATATATATCCTAGGAATATTTTAGTTCTTTTTCTGCATGTATCATCCTGCAAATTCCAAGATCTTACCAAGTTTGATAGCTTGTTGATCTGTCTGTTTGCATGTAAATATAAGCAAACTTTATATTTTTTTTCACTAGGATAGTCTTTTGTAATATTGTTTGATAATTTGTTTAATTGTTTGCCTTTGCATGATGCTTGATGGTCTTTTCTCTGCATGTACTTATATAGAAATTCTATAATTGTTCTATCATATATTCACCGAGGTGATCTTACTAGGTCTTTGCTTCATCCTTGGTTCGTAGATTGTAGTATCATAGTCATAGTAGGGTTTCATGTGGTTTTTCATTTTCCACCAACTATAAAAAACCATAGAAAAGATTTGTTTCTTTCGCAACTGCAATACTTGGTTTCTTCTGGGCTTAGCTTTGGATTGTCCGAAAAACTCCAGCTTTTGCCAGAAGAACGATTCTCACTTGTGAAGAACCGAGAACATGTCAGAAGAAAGGATATATATTGATTTTTTAAAACTCCGTCCAATAAAAATACGCAACTAAACAGCATATGGGAAACTTGTTAGATACCACCTGATATACGTGGAGTGACGAAATGAATTCTATATTTAAATTAAAAAAAACCTCTCAAATTTGTAACTGATTACTAAATTTAGATATATTAGATCCTGCAACTAATTTTAAAGTATTTCATGGAGAAGAACAGCCTTAAAATTTATATTTCAAGAAGCCTAATTTAATTGCAACAGATTAATTAACTTCAAATTCTTAATAACAAATCAACTATGAAGCATATTGTAAAGAAGAATATTTGGTTAGGATTGAATGACTGTGAATTCTAACTTGATTAGAAAAACCTCTTAATTTAGAGTCAAGTATAATTAAGAATCCTTTTGATTTATGCTACATATAGCACTCACGTATGCAACCTGTGCCATCCGTTCCTAATCTTGTTTGGTTTTAAGACGTGTATCAATGGATTTTTGCATTGGTCATCTTGAAGCACTCTAAAATGATCGTAATATATTCACAACGTATTGCTTTTGCCAGAAGAACGATTCTAAATCCAGTATTATCTTCTTTATGTGAAATGATCAGTTTTAATCTTACCGATTTGAATCTTCTTTTTCTAATCTCTGATTCTCTATCATCATAATGTGATAGAATAATGTGGAACATGCAATTAAGCAATTTTTTGTGAAGGTAAAGAATTTCTTAGAGAATTTGTTACTAATTCATACTGTGCGGGTGATGTTCTATTAGATTTAGTGGAATGCAATACGTTGTTATTAGGGGGAGCTGCTCTTTTGTAATGCTGCAACAGAAAACCTTTCGTACTGTGATCTTTCTGGTGGGATATGAACTTGTGATATTTCTAATGCTTTCTGAACTTTCGATTGAAAACACGACACTTGAAGTGTATTTTATTATTATATGTGTTGCGCAGTTTATGAGTTGAACCAATAATCCATATATCAAACCTAGAAAATTTGGAATGCATGGTCTTATTTTTGTTGCCGTGCAATCACGTTAATGGAATTCCTGATACTTGCAGACACTGAAATCTACACAAGCAATGGGTGAGGCCATGAAAGGTGTCACGAAGGCAATGGGACAGATGAACAGACAAATGAACATACCAACATTGCAGAAGATAATGCAAGAGTTTGAGCGGCAAAATGAGAAGATGTAGATGGTCACTGAGCTGATGGGAGATGCCATTGATGATGCTTTGGAAGGAGATGAAGAGGAAGAAGAGACTGAAGAACTCGTGAACCAGATCCTAGATGAGATTGGCATCGACATCAACTCAGAGGTAAATATAATTAAAGAGAGAAGATTTATGTCGATTTTATCTCAACTGCATTCTAAGGATGATGGCATTTGTTGGTGTTCTGCAGCTTGTCAAGGCCCCTTCATCTGCGGTGGCTGCACCGGTGGCAGCAGGCAAGGTTACACAAGCAGAATCAAGCGGGGCTGATGCTGGGATAGATGACGATCTACAGGCGAGGTTTAGACACTCTAAGGAAAATGTAATTGATCTTTTGCAGACTTCTCAGCAAGCAACAATGCAATGTAAAGAAGACAAAATGTAGTTGAAAGAAAGCAATAATCTATATAATTATTGCATGTTGTTGTTGGAGACAACTTTAGTTTGCTTTTTGTTTTTGCTACTTTCTGTTGGTGTATGAGTATTGTGACTAACTGTAATCAATAATTCGTGAAGGGAATTTTAATTCTACACGACGATTTTCTGTTTTTTTAAAAAAAAACTAAATATTAGCCACGGCCTGGCCGTGGCTAATGCGTATTAGCCACGGTCTGGATGTGGCTAATGCTCATTAGCCACGGCCAGGCCGTGGCTAATGTTTAGTTTTTTTTTAAAAAATAGAAAATAAAAAAAAATAGTAAACCACTTAGATAGCGCTTAAAAAGCGCTATCCAAGCTACCATAGCGGTAGCTTGGATAGCGCTTTTATAAGCGCTATCTTAGTAAACCACTACGATAGCGCTTATAAAAGCGCTATCCAAGCTACCATAGCGGTAGCTTGGATAGCGCTTAAAAGCGCTATCTAAGTGTAAAAAAAAGCGCTATGCAAGCGTTTTTTTCTAGTAGTGTGGGTTTTTAACATTATAATAACAATTTTGTTTAACCTAAAACCCTAGACCTAGTCTTCCCCAAGCCATGTTCCAGCCCCCTCCCCACGTGATGTTGTTCCCTCTATTTTATAGCAACTAGGGTATTATTTTAACCTAGGTTTTCAACTCGTTTTCGCAGCAACACAATATAGCTGCCACCTCTTTCACTTTACGCACGCAAACGCCTCAAACCCCCTCCGACTTCGCTCTTCCCTCATCGCCGACCCTCCTCCGACATTTCCCCGCCGCCTGCGACGCTGTGGGGCCCCGCTGTTCGTCGGAGACCGCCACAAAAGCCCCCTATCTCCGTCGTTTCTTCGCAGCAACCCTAGCCCGCGGCTCTTCACGATTCTTCGGCCCGAAATCGTCGCCGGCGGCCTCCTCATCTCGCCCCCGACCCATCTCCTCCCTCAGGCCACCGTGAACCGCCCGTAGACTGCCGCATAGCCGCCGAAATTCGCTGCAGTTTGTAGCAGGAGCCACAGTAGCAGTAGTGCCGCCGCTGCTGCCGCCGCTGCCGCTGCTGCCTCCCACGGCCACCTGACCACCGTGAGTCCCCTCTGACCCCCGCTGCCATCTGAGATCCCCCTCAGGCCGCCCCTGATCTGAAACAGTGAGTGTGCTCGCTGTTTTACATTTTTACGACGTATCGGCACGTCGTATCGCCTCTTCACCATTCCCTCTCGCTATTGGAATCGTTCGACAGTCCCCCACCACTCCTAAGGGTGTTTTCCGACGTCACGATCATCCCCTATGACGTTCAACGTCATAGTCTCCGTGTACGTCGACCCGTTCGTCCCAGTTCGTTGTTACGGCTTCCCGGGAGCTGTAAAAACGTCTACCAATATCTTACTCGTTGATTGGAATCGTGTTCGCTGATCTCGTCGCTGCTTGGGGATTGGCGAGCGCGGAATCTATTTTGGAATCTGGATTAGGAGCGCGTTCAATTATTCCAACCTCTGGTGTCGCTACCCGATGCCATTGTAGCTCTCGTGTCGTGTAAGAGTAACTTTTTGAACACTTAGGACCCCCAACCCATGCATGCTAATCAAGATAAAAATTGGTATTTTAATTGTCTGGTAAATCACTAATAAAGATAATTTAATTTGGGACTGTAGGCTGGTGGATCCGAGCACATAGGTAGATTGGACTAATTGGACTGTGTATTCAGAACAGTTGATTTCAGGCAAGTGAAACTTGCCAAACTTGTGTTGTAGGCCATGTCTTAGGCCATTCCCCGTTTTAGCGTAAAAGAGACTAGGCGACGAAATGATACTCGCCTAGACGCAATTTTAAGATCTAGCTTGACAACGAAGCTAGATCTGACACCCTGCCATGTCATTCATTCATTTCGCCTGCCACTTTTAAATTCCATATCTGTACGCACTTTACTTTTGCTCTGCCATGCCTGTGATGTTTAAATTCCATATATGTACGCACTTTACTTTTGCTCTGCCATGCCTGAGATGTTTAAATTCTATATCTTTACGCACTTTACTTTTGCTCTGCCATGCCTGTGATGTTGAAATTCCTTATCCGTACACACATTACTTGTAATCTTGCCATGCCATGCATAATTCCATGCTTGAATGTTTGTTTTCGTAGCACACGCTACTTGTACTTTCTTGTTCAGGCTAGGCACCTACGTTGCAGGCACAACCATATGCCAAATACACTTCTTGGCTCGTGATCCAGAAGCGGGCTACATGTGTTGGTCAAAAGCCAATGCCTGATACACGTGGAGGGGTAGGGTTAAGCGATCACTTGAGCTTAAGAGTTGGCCCGTACAGCCACTCCAGCCAAAAGGCGTAAACTCTGTTCACGACGTGTTACTTGACTTGTAAAATCCATGTGAATGTTTACTAGTTTGCTACCGTGCCATGTCATACTTGTTGCCATGTCATACTTGTTGCACTTTACTACTTGTTGCATTCATATCTTAAACTGCCAGGTCATCGCATATTTTTAGAACTGCTAGGCTGTTTCCTTCTTTTAGTTTCCTTGCACAAAGTCTTTGTAGACTTTGCTGACATGCGCCCTCGTCTCTTTTGGGTGTCGCATGTTAGTTGCTGAGCCAGAGTCCGTTGCTGAGGACGGAGTGTTTGCTGACGCTGAGTTTGAGTCCACCGTTGACGTGGAGTGTGAGAACACCGGTGACCAATCGTAGAGACTGCTTTTGTGTCGCTTTTTGCTTAGTTGTTGTTAGTTGTCGGTACGTAGCACCCTTTCTTTCTGTACGTTTGATTATTTTTGTTGGCCATGCTTGGGCCTTTTAGACTCTTATTTTTAGCCTGGTGGCATTTCTGTGATGTTGGAATTTATTGTGGACATTCTGAGATTGAAATAATTTTATCTGTCTCTTTTCTTTATTATTATTTTTGTTCTACTTTGCATTTGCAAGGACCTATACTTGGTTATTCCAGATGCTTTACAGACTGGAGCCTCACAGCTCCAAGTCTGAGCGGACTTCTCACGCCTCGCCTCCATTTTAGGAAAGCGGGTCGTGACAGTTTCCTTTTTACTCTTTCGATCCATTATTTGCATTTCAGGTGAAAGGAAACGAATTCGTGATTTTAGAGCATGGAAAAGGAGAAAAAGTACCAAAAAGAGTCTAGAAAGTGAAAGGAGCAAGCAAGGCGAGGAGATGGAATCAAATTGAGAAGAATCTGGAGGAAACAAACTCCACGCGACTGTATGGGATACCCCATGCGGCCGCATGGAATAGAGCTCAGACAGGATTCCAAGGAAGCAGCAAGAGTACTCGACGCGACCACGTGGGATCGTCCCACGCGACTGCATCGAAAGGAGGGAATGAGCAATTCGATGTGGCCATTTCATCCTAACGACGTGGCATCATAACTCTCTGTCTGTTGGCCCAAAAATCATCTTTCTGTAGAAATGACGCGGTCGTTTAAACTCAAGCGACATGACCACGTAGATCCAAATTTCTAACCCAATTCACACGGTCGTTTAGATTTCAACAACGTGGTCGAGAGGAAGAGCTCAGCCCAAGCCAAAGAAAAAGGGGATCCACACGGCTGCATGGCTACACCACGCGACCGCGTGGAGGAGAAGCCACATGGAGCGCACAACCCCTGTAAAGACTGGAGATTTTCTCTCAATCATGTGGTCATCTTCACTCCTTATTTTTCCTAGGTAGAACGTCGCGTCTTGATTCCAACGCATATTTATTTGTATTTTTATGAGATCAGATCGATTATATATATTTTCTGCAAGACGACACTGCGCTGCTGGAAATTCCACGCGGTCGTTTCGGGTCGGGTTTTTTCTGACCCATTAGGGTTTCTAAGGGGCTATATATGGGTTTTGTAACGTCCCGCTCCCCAGGATACCCAGGAAGTATGAATCTATCCCAGGTATTCCTAAAGCAACGAGTGTTACGAAGGAAAAGTACAAAAACTCAAAGCATGTCCACTGCACACTGCTGGGGGAGTACCTGTAATGTTTCACAAATACAATCATGAACAACACATAGACATCCAGAAAGTACAAACTCAGAGACAACCAAGGAACAAACTTATATATATCCAATATCCATTGTACATATTTTATACAAGTTTACAATGGATATTGGATATATATAAGTTTGTTTCTTGGTTGTCTCTGAGTTTGTACTTTCTGGATGTCTATGTGTTGTTCATGATTGTATTTGTGGAACATTACAGGTACTCCCCTAGTAGTGCACATTGGACCTGCTTTGAGTTTTTGTACTTTTCCTTCGTAACACTCGTTGCTTTAGGAATACCTATGATGGATTCATACTTCCTGGCTATCCTGGGGAGCAGGACGTTACAGGTTTTGTGCGCGGATTTGAGGGGGTGACTTTTGGGAGTCATTTTCTCACTTTTCATCAGTTTTTCTCACTTTTTTGGAGTAGGGATAGATCTAGATTAGTATTAGATGCTTTTCTTTGGGAATGTAAGCATGGAATTAACGACTCTATGTATTACAACCATTGAAGATAAGTATCTCTTGCTTTCTATTTAAGTTTTTATTATTTTTTTGCAATTTCTTATTGTTCTTATCGTTTATCTCTGTGATTATTGCATGTTTTCTTATCATTCGATTGATTCCATGTACCTAAACAATAACCTAGGACGAAACTGGTACTCGATCATCCATCCTCCCTACAGACGACCCATAAAGCGCTACGACGACAGCCGTGCGCTTACAGTATTATAAATTTCATTAGCTTCGCGTGAGCGAACGAGCTTTTTGGTACCGTTGCCAAGAAGTTGCGCTTGGTCGATATTAGTTTTGTCGATTAGTTCGGTTAGACTACGTGACATGTAAAAATTTATAAAAATAATACTAAGAAAATTTTTCCCAACCACCGTTATCAATTTGTGCTATTCTTTGTACCACTGTCACGCTTGTCTTAGCCAAAATTTTTGTTTGTCAGATGAATTATATAGATTATGTGGATGCCCGATGGATCGCACATTGGGAATTTTGATGCCTACATGCCATACGGTGCTCAGAGGGGAGGATATGAAAATATTCTGCAGGTTGTCGCAGTTTGTGAAGCATGTGGGATGCAGGGACATATGGCCATCAATTGCCAATTCAGTGCCCAGCCCAACAACCCACACGCTTATACCTACAACCTATACCAAGAATCCTCCATTTCGTACCCCCAGATTTACACACCACCTCCTCCACCAAAATCGAGCCTTGAAATATTTCTGGAAAACTCCCTTGCAACTCAAATCCAATGGACCCCACCACCACCACCATTACCACTTCCACCGCCACCACTACCATTCCCACCACCAAAATCCCATCTTGAGTTGTTAGTGGAGAGTTCTTTTGCAACCCAAGGTCAAACAATTTCATCACCCCCTCTTCCATTTCAAAAATCTATCCTTGAGTTATTGGTGGATGATTCCACCGTAACCCATGGCCAAATGGCTTCACCAATTCCAATTCCGCCTACCACATCTACTTTTGGGGATCAGTCGGCTTTATCTCACACATCATCGATAGCCTACACTACTGAAGGTTGTAATGCCCTACCAGCTACTGCACAAGTACTAGAGGGGGGGTGAATAGTACTTTAAAATAATAAGGAGTATAATTCCAAATTAAATTGCAAACAACTACCAAATCAATTTGCGGAAGCTTAAATTGAATGACAACACAAAATTAACAATGCTAACAAACGATGTTAATGGGTTCGGATCCACCCAAGTCTCCCCGACTTGTTCCCGGTGATCCTACGTCCCAACCACCCGGATCCCCTCCGGATACTTGAGTTAGAAACCCTAACTCAAGATTTCCACTATGAATATCTTGTGAAAAACCTTCACAAGATCAAATCATACATGCAATGGCAAAGTGAATCCCACAACCCGGGATCACAATCTTCTCTCACAACCGAGAGAACCAATTAGCAATATTAAAGAGTTTAAATGAAATAAACAATCTTACCACAAAATCCTATACCTTGAGTTTTTCTTACCCAAATGGTGAAATGAAGGATTTGAGGAAGATGAAGTCACCAAGACCTAGCACCAAGGAAATGACCAGCAATCGGTGCCTAGGAATGAGTTGGAGACTTGGATCAAGCAATAGCTTGAGGAGCTCACCAAGAACAAGCTTCTCTCTAGATCTAGAAATGAGAGAGAATGGGTTTCTTGTGAGGAAGAGAGCTTTAGATTAGAGTGAGAATGGCTATCTCTTTAGAACTCAATGAATCTCTGAATGGAAGCTCTAACCTAGATAGAAATGACCTAGGTTCGTATTTATAGGAACCCAAAAACACAAGTTAGGTCATTCACCAACGGATAGAAATCTGTGAGACTTAGTCGGTCAAAGAACAATCACTGACCGACTAGTTCATCAACTAGTCGGTCAGTCAAACAACGTGGACCGACTAAGAGTAGATCTGAGAAGAGATAGAATTTCAGACCTAGAAATCTAGTCGGTCCAAGAAGACTGTCTGACCGACTAGATCACAACTAGTCGGTCATCCAATGAACGTAGACCGACTAAGATCAAAAAGAATTAGTCTGAGTACAAAGTGACTTAGTCGGTCCAAGAACAAAAGTTGACCGACTAAATTGTCAACTAGTCGGTCACCAAACGTTCTTAGACCGACTAACGATAAACAGTAGCTTAGGAGAATTTTAGCATGAACAGTAAGTCACAACTAGTCGGTCAAAGAAGCATCACTGACCGACTAGTTCACAAACTAGTCGGTCGGTGAGTCAACGTAGACCGACTAACTGTAAACAGTAAAGTCCAAGAAATTAAGGAATCAAATTAGTCGGTCCAAGAACAGTTGCCGACCGACTAGATCACCATCTAGTCGGTCAGTACTTGTTCTTGTACCAACTAACATGCACATACAAATCCGAATCGAAGCGCGACGCTTCGAGGAAGTTAGAATGAACTTGTGCAAGGATCCTAGAGCTATGAAATGAGCGTAATGAAGATAGAAACGTAAGATATACTCAAGGCTTAACAATCTATCAATCGAAACTAAAAGACTATAAATAAAACCTTAAAGAATGGTCTTCGAGAGCTTCGATTGAATCTTCATAACTTCCAAAGCGTCGCAAGAGCTTCAACGAAGCTTTAGGCATGAATATGAGCTTTGGGAAGTGTTGAGATGTCGCTTTGAATGTTCTCGTGAATTTGGCGACGATCTCCAAAACTGCGCTCACAAATTGTTAGTTCATGGATTATTTATGTTTGCTCATCATCAAAACCAAATCCGGGGAGTCCAATATTCAACATTCTCCCCCTTTTTGGTGATGACAAACCAACATAAATAATAATCAAAAATAATAATTCAAATGTAAAATACTTACTCCCCCTGCATTGATGACACGTTAATTCCAAAATGAATATATATGAATTGCATCAATCAGACGAGTAAGATATATAATGAGAATCGATTTTTGAAATATCGGATTTTGAAAATCTTTATATATATCTTAACTCCCCCTGAATCTAACATATCAAACTAGATTCTTGGAAATTGAGTTAAATTTTCATTTGCGCTATTTATTATCATTATCTCTCCCCCTTTGGCATTATCCCAAAAATGGGGGGCATACAACGACAATAATTAGGAAATGTAAAATCCAACATCGGGAGTCGTAGACAAAAACAATGGACCAACTTGACACCAAGGGAAAAGTGTGGAAATCAAATCAAGGTGTGCCAAAATGTCCATTATAAAAAAATAATCAAAATCATCAAAAATACCAAATAATTATTCATTCCTTGAATAAAGAAACATACTCTTCAATATTCAATATTCTTGGTTAAATTTGTGCATGGAAAACAATTCTATATAATTATAGAAATATAATCTATTTAACCAAGTTTTTAATCGTCGAGCGACGAATTCACATTTCAAATGTATTCAACGAATATGAAAAAAAAATGCACGACGAATGAAAGACAAAGTGAATGACGATGAACATATATATATATATATATAGACATCATGAGTATATCAAAAAGGTATCACATCGAATACATGTGGTACATCATATGAAGCGAGACACATCATCTATATAAACAAAAAAATACATCATCATCATCAACATCATCAAAGTGTATCAAAATACATCAAAACAACATCATATCATAATATCCAACTCCGACATCCAGAAATCGCAAAAATACATCAAAACATCTCTCAAACCCCATCCTAACCCAAAATACTCTCACTAAGATATATCAGCCAAAGTGTAGTGGAGAGTCCTCGAAACAAGCGATCACGAGGAGGTGGCAGGATCTGCAGTCTCCGTGGGTCCAGTCGACGGAGTGGACTCAGGCTCTGCAGGGAGTAGAGGTGTCTCAACAGATGGAATCGTCGGGGCAGGAGTGGAGATCTCAGCAACAGGCTCAACAACGGGAATCTCAACAGCAGCAGGGGTCTCGACAGAAGCAGCAGCAGTGGTGTCAACAGCAGCAGGAGATACATGAGCAGGCTCGGAAGTCTCTGGAGCACCGGCAGAGGTGCCAACACCAGGAACTGAAGATGTAGCAGCATCATCATCATCATCGCCATGAGCCAAGGAGGTGACAAGCTCGTCAAGCTCCTCATCGTCCATCTCCTCGTCCTCAGACACGGACGGAGGAAGATCAATGCCCATCTGACGAGCCATACGACAAACTACCTCCTCGGTACGAGCCAAGCGAGACTCGTGCCGACGAAGTATCCGTACGACATCATCCAAAGTAGCAGGACGAGAGGGGGCACCAGCAGCAGAGGGAGTCGCCTGAGAAGCAGAAGTGGTAGACCTCTGTACGTGACGAAGCGCCGCTAGAGATTTCTTCACGGCCGTCGCGTTCAGAGGCGTACCCAAGGGACGCTCATCGTCAGGAGGGAGAGGGACTCGGAAATGTCGAAATACAAGAGTCAACAGGCAAGGGTATGGAATGTGCGCAGACTTATTGGGCTTGCGTATACACTCGAAAGAATCCATCTTATCGAGTATCACGCGAGCCCAATTAATCTCGCACCCCAAGAAAAGAGCGTAGATCAATTTCAAGAACGGCTGGGATGGGAGTGAAGAGGATCCATACTTAGGGAGGAGACATGACTTCAAGATCAGGTTAAGAACCCACGCATTCGGCTTGAAAGATTTCGATGGAACACCAATGAATGCGGAGGGGATAACCTGGAAAATCTCAGAAAGAATAGACTGATCCAAGGAAGAAATGTCGTCTACGGAAATGTCCGAAGGAAGGAGACCACACGACGAGCAACCAAGAATCTCCCCCAAGATTTCTGCCGTGAGAACTATAGGAGTTCCCAAGACAGTCGTCTCAATGGAGTGGCTGGCATCGTACTGGCCTCGAATACGATTGGCATAGAACAATTTCACGAGGCAAGGATACGGTTTGGGATTGGCCTTGGGGTCGTATCGGAGATAATCTAGAAGACCACTATAGGACAGAAGATCAGCAAGGCCGAGAAAATCAGAAAACTGAACGTAATGCTCTAACAACAGTGGACAGTGCTCTATACGGTTGTACGCTGCGAGACACTGAGGGTCATCGCGGCACAACGATATGTCTACACCACCGACTGGCATAGGAGCTTTACCCTTAGCCTTACGGGTCTTCGGAGGAGGAGTAGGTTCCCTAGTAGGCTCATCCTCAGGGATAAATTCAGAGTCAGAATCGGGAGGAGTAGCCGGAGTGTGAAGTAAGGGCTTTTTGGTCTTAGATTTGCAGGGCTTGACGGTCACAGTCCTAGGCTTCTTAGGAGGAGGCGAAGATGGAGAGGCTTGGTTTGACTTGGCACGACGCTTAGGCTTCGGGGGATTCCTAGGGTCAGAAGGTTGTTCTACGGTCATAGGAGAAGCCCCGGAAGAGGCGATGGGAATCCTCGTCTTTGCCATGGTCGAGGAACGACGAGAACAAGCAAGTAATCACGGAGGATCAACAACCCTAAGCACACAACCCTAGAAGCACAAGCCCTAACTCACAAACCCTAAGAGGAAAAATTCCGAAACCCTAGGAGCTAGATGAGATAAATAACACACCCTAGAGTAGGAATCGACCTAGGAGAGGGAGGGAGATACCTAGGAGGTGGAGTCGACGGCGGCGGACGGCGGGGATCGCCGGAGATCAGGCCGGAGTCGACGGAATTTGAAGGGGCTCGATCGGGGTTGGGGGTTTTTCGGGCTTGAGCTGGAGAGAAGACCGACTAAATGAAATTTTAGTCGAATGAAATAAGAGTATAAGTCGGTCTGGAAGTGAAAATACACAAATGCCCTAACCCACTTAGTCGGTCACAGTTCAAGCACTGACCGACTAGATTACCATCTAGTCGGTCGGTCAATGAGCTTGAACCGACTAAGTCGAAACAGAGGCACAGATGAATTTCTAGGGCATGAATTAGTCGGTCGCAGTATATTCACTGACCGACTAGTTTTCAATCTAGTCGGTCGGTAAGTGTACTGTGACCGACTAACGAAAGAAAATGATAGGAGTTAGATATAGGCTTGATCTAGTCGGTCTGAGTTCATTTGCTGACCGACTAGATGAGCATCTAGTCGGTTGACAAGTGAACTTAGACCGACTAGAGGAGTCCAAAAATTGATAATTGATTTCTCTTCACAAACCACTTGGATGAAACATCATAACTCACTCATTAGTCATCTAAATTACCCCATAAAACGTCGAAATCTTAAATACGACTTTCAAATACGAATTCGATCATAAATTCAAATATATCACATAAAATTCCCAAAAATTCAATAAATCTAGCATGAATGAAATATCGCGAAATATAATAGCATGCAAGATAATTGAATGAAATATGAATCCTATATCTCGGATTCACCCATAATCCCCAATTCTCGACGCAACCGCACAAAGGAGTCCTCCTTTAGGGGTTTCGTGAAAATATCGACGATTTGCTTTTGGGTTTCAACGTACACTAATATGATGTCCTTTTTAGCAACATGATCATCTAAGAAATGGTGTCGGACATCTATGTGTTTTGATCGGGAATGGTGCACCGGATTCTTTGAAAGACAGATAGCACTTTGGTTATCCACCATGATAGGGCTAGTATCACAATGAATACCAAAATCCTTCAATGTGTGTCTCATCCAAAGAACCTGGGCACAAGCGGCACCGGCGGCAATATATTCCGCCTCGGTGGTTGAAAGTGATACCGAATTTTGCTTCTTGGAAAACCAAGAGACAAGAGAATTTCCTAGAAAATGGCAAGTGCCACTAGTACTTTTCCTGTCGGATTTGCATCCCGCATAATCAGCGTCACTATATGAGACTAACTCATATGTGCTAGATTTCGGATAAAGTAATCCAAAATCTAAAGTGTAACTTAGATAGCGAAAAATACGTTTAACCGCTACTAAGTGAGAATCCTTAGGTTGAGACTGATAACGAGCACATATGCATACGGCAAACATAATATCGGGCCTACTTGCGGTAAGATAAAGTAAACTACCTATCATACCTCGATATAGACGAATGTCTACATCTTTTCCGCCCGTATCCTTGTCAAGATGCGTAGTCGTGCTCATTGGAGTCTTTTTCCCGGAGGCATTCTCCATTCCAAATCGCTTTAGCAACTCCACCGTGTACTTTGTTTGGTGGATGAAGATTGCATCGTTCAATTGGCGAATTTGGAGACCTAAGAAATATTTGAGTTCGCCTATATGGCTCATCTCAAATTGTTCCTTCATAACATTAGAAAACTCTTCGCAAAGAGCAAAGTTAGTAGCACCGAAAATGATATCATCAACATAAATTTGAACTAATAAAATATCATTATTCGCATGCTTAATAAAAAGTGTTGAATCGGCTTCACCCATTTTAAAATTCAAATCCAAAAGAAAATTCTTTAGGCGATCATACCAAGCTCGAGGAGCTTGTCTCAACCCATAAAGAGCTTTCTTTAGTTTAAAAACATGATTTGGAAATTTTTCATTTATGAAGCCCGGAGGTTGAGAAACGTAAACTTCCTCAACGACATCTCCGTTTAAAAATGCACTTTTAACATCCATTTGAAATAATTTAAAATTCTTATGGCATGCAAAAGACAATAATAATCTAATTGATTCTAATCTAGCTACCGGAGCGAAGGATTCTTCGAAATCAATACCTTCCTCTTGTCGATAGCCTTGAGCAACTAACCGAGCTTTGTTCCGGACGACGACTTGGTTTTCGTCGGTTTTGTTCTTGAAGATCCACTTTGTCCCTATGATGGTGTGGTTCTTCGATGGCAATGGAACAAGCTCCCATACCTCATTCCTCTCGAACTGAATGAGCTCCTCCTCCATGGCTAAGATCCAAGCGCTATCTTCGCATGCTTCATTAATATTCTTTGGCTCTATCGATGAGGCAAAGGCACAATTTGTGAAGTGGTGAACTTGCGATCTCGTCTTGACACTATCTTGAATATTGCCAATGACTTGCTCATGGGGATGGTCACGAACCGAATGAAGCCGTTTGGGAATACCTTGATCACTAGGAACATTCTCAACAACTTCATTAGTTGGGTTAGTCTCAATAGAATCAATAGAATCATTAGACTTAGAATTATCAAATGAATCACATAAAACATCCATAGAATCATTATCATTTGAAATTCTAGTTGGAACAAATCCTTCATTAAATGAGACATGAAGCGACTCCTCGATCGTTGAGGTTCGTTTGTTGAATATGCGGTAGGCTTTGCTACGCGAAGAATATCCAACAAAAATCCCTTCATCGGATCTTGGATCGAATTTGTCCAAACTACCATATGTGTTCTTAATAAAACATTTCGAACCAAAAACACGAAAATGTTTAACTTGAGGCAACCTACCAAACAACAATTCATAACAAGTTTGTTTAGTGCCGGGCCTCAAAAGTATTCTATTAAACACATAGCAAGCGGTGTGTACCGCTTCCGCCCAAAATTGATGGCCAAGTTGGCTATCATCAAGCATAGTGCGAGCACACTCCACTAGCGTCCTATTCTTTCTCTCAACTACACCATTTTGAGGAGGTGCACGAGGGAAAGAGAAGGTGTGAGTAATACCAACTTCATCACAAAATGTCTCAAAAGACTCATTCTCAAATTCACCTCCATGATCACTACGAATATTGACAATGGTGGTTCTTAAGAGATTTTGTACTTTCTTAACAAAAATTGTGAAGTTTTCAAAAGCTTCATTTTTATTACACAATGAAAATACCCAAGTAAATCTTGAATAGTCATCTACGATGACAAGTCCATACCTTGCATTTCCTAAGGAAGCTACTCTAGTTGGCCCAAATAAGTCTAGATGTAGAGATGCTTTTCTTAGGTTTAAATGAAGATTTAGGAAGCTTGCCACGTTGACAACAATCACAAAAACTTTTCTTTTCAAAAACAAGCTTCGGAAAACCTTTAATAGAATTTAATTTCGAAAGCTTATAAAGTGTTCCAAAGTTCACATGTCCAAAGCTTCGATGCCATAAGTGTTGTTCACTTGTGTTGGCAACGAGACATTGTTCATATGACTTAGGAAGATCCAAAATATAAATGTCTTTATGACGAGTTCCGGAAAATAATAATTTATCATTATCTTTTCTTAAAATATGACACAATCCTTTCGCAAAACTAACTTTGTAACCTTTGTCACAAAGTTGGCTTATTGAAATAAGATTATGATTTAAACCACTAACAAGATAAACATCACTAATTAAGGGTTTAGAGGGGTTACCGACTTTACCAACACCTATGATGGTTCCGCTCTCGTTGCCTCCAAATACGACGCGGTTTCCATTCGCAATGGGAACCACTCCGGAGAGCAATCGAGCGTCACCCGTCATGTGTTTTGAACACCCGCTATCGAGTATCCAATTCCCTTTGGAGCTAAATTTAAATTTGTTGCTCCTCTTCTTTTTCTTTTCCTTGAGTACCTAAAGATAGAAACTTTCATATCATGGTACCCAAGGTCATTGGGTCCAAGGGATTAGACCTTTGGAAGCCAAGTCCAAGTGGACTTAGACTTCCCCACATAATTCCTACTATGCACAACATCTGAAAAATAAGCATTCATATACTCTTGTTTTTCATCCATGCTTGTGTCCTTTGGGCTCCAAATAGTGAAAATTTTGGGAGCCATCATCCTATTGGGTGCATGCATGCGACGTTGATTTCTACGTGATGCATGTTGTGGATAGGCATACGGGACATGATGGAATGGTGCACGACGAGAATTATTCATATGATGAGGTGGGTGTACATATGCATGTGTGGGAACACGTGCGTGAAGGTGTCTCACATGGTGTGCACGTGCCCGAGAATGTGTTGCATAAAAATCATCATATATGTGAGCCGGTGGAGTAGGACGTGTGTTCCTACGTGGCATGGTATTGGTGTACATGTAGGCATGCCCCTTCTTTGGAGGTCCACCCAAAGTGGGTTTCTTTCCGAAAGAGGGTGTGGACGAGGTGGAAGCACCATTGGTAGATGAACTACCAATAGAGTGTTTGCTCCCACTCGTTGAGGCTTCGGAAGTTGGCCTAACAAAAGTAGTGACCGACTTGGATGAATTTCCCATCATATACCACAAGCCAATGTGGTGTTTGGCCGGAAGTAAATCTTTTAGGATATTATCCAAATGGCCCTTACCCTTGTTGAATTTGTTGATTCGGCCCAATGTGTCCTCATATTTCTCTTTGAGAGAACGCAAAGGAGTATCCAAAGTGGATATTTGCGATGTGAGCACATAAACACGAGATTTAAGATTTTCGTTCTCAATACTCAAAGTCGAGTTTTGAGAAGTTAAATCCGCTATCTCATGTTCTTCCGCATCCTCAATGCTAATATGTTCAAGTTTAGATTTGAGATTCACAATCTCATTTCTTAACTCTTCAACAACGGTGTCGTTGTTGGTGATGATATTCTTAGGCGATGTTTGAATGCTAGCTAGGTCATCTTTTACCTTAGTATATCTATTTACTAACTTAGTGTATTTTGACCAAAGTTGAGAGTTAGCATTTCTAAGATCATCCATCGTTACCTCATCGCTTTCGTCATCACTATCATCGGAAGAGGAGGATCCTTGATCGTGCTCCTCTCTTGCCATGAAACAAATGTGCGCTTGCTCCACGTGCTCATCGTCCGAATCACCGCTTGAAGAATCATCGGAGTCGATGAAGGTAGCTCTGACAAGTCCCTTCTTGTTTCCTTTCGTGTACTTCTTGGACTTGTCATACTTTGGCGCCTTCCACTTCTCCTTTTTCTTATTGAGGGGACACTCCGCTTTCATGTGTCCTGGCTTAATGCACTTGAAACACAAAGGAGAGGAAGAGGCATTAGAAGAACCAAATTTACCTTTGGTCTTGAAGTTACCTTTTCGGAAGAAACGGTTGA
The DNA here is from genome assembly GCA_030789695.1 of Scilla litardierei. Classification (NCBI taxonomy): domain Eukaryota; kingdom Viridiplantae; phylum Streptophyta; class Magnoliopsida; order Asparagales; family Asparagaceae; genus Scilla; species Scilla litardierei. Next base: position 385,252,092 of record CM061142.1, read on the forward strand.
ACTTCTTGGCCATGAGTGCCATGGACTCCAAGTCCAACTCGTTTTCCGAGTCTTCATCATCGGTTGATGTGGATGTGGATGGAGCGGCTTTGAAGGCAATAGCCTTTTTCTTTGGCTCGTCTTGCTTTAGATAAGACTTCATCTTTTCTTGCAATTTGAGCTTGCTATCCTTGCGTACCTCGTACGACATTAAAGTACCCATTAGTTGAACTACGGTGTACTTATTCATGTCATTACCTTCCTCGATGGCGAAGGTGCGTTTCTCCCAAGAAGAAGGAAGTCCTTCGATAAGCTTTGCGCACTTCTCCTTTTGAGTGTAGGACTTGCCGAGGGCCTCTAACTCGTTTATTATGTCAACGAAGCGAGCGTAATATTCTTTCATCTTCTCGCCCTGTTGCATATGAAACATTTCGTAATCTTTGTTTACGACTACGAGTTTAGAGTCTCTTACCCGACTCGTCCCTTCATGTAGTATGAGGAGGGAGTTCCAAATTTGATATGCACTCTTACATGTGCATATCTTATTGAAGTCCTCGGGCTCCAATGCCCATTGCAAGGCGTTCATTGCCTTGGCATTGCTTACCTCCGCGGCGACCTCCGCGGTTGTCCATTTCTCAAAGTCTTCTTCTTCGGGCTCGATGTACTCCTTCATTGTAGTCCTCCATAAAGATGCACTTCGGAGGAAGGTTTCCATCCGACATTTCCAGTACCCGTAGTTGGTACCGTTGAAGAATGGAGGCCTCGTAGAGGAATGTCCTTCCATCACCGAAGATGCTCCTTCACGGTTCCTGAAGGTGTCATAGTTGGAAGGTGGACGCACGGTCTTGTTGTTGTTGGCAGACATAGCTGAGTATCTGGCTCTGATACCAAATGTAATGCCCTACCAGCTACTGCACAAGTACTAGAGGGGGATGAATAGTACTTTAAAATAATAAGGAGTATAATTCCAAATTAAATTGCAAACAACTACCAAATCAATTTGCGGAAGCTTAAATTGAATGACAACACAAAATTAACAATGCTAACAAACGATGTTAATGGGTTCGGATCCACCCAAGTCTCCCCGACTTGTTCCCGGTGATCCTACGTCCCAACCACCCGGATCCCCTCCGAATACTTGAGTTAGAAACCCTAACTCAAGATTTCCACTATGAATATCTTGTGAAAAACCTTCACAAGATCAAATCATACATGCAATGGCAAAGTGAATCCCACAACCCGGGATCACAATCTTCTCTCACAACCGAGAGAACCAATTAGCAATATTAAAGAGTTTAAATGAAATAAACAATCTTACCACAAAATCCTATACCTTGAGTTTTTCTTACCCAAATGGTGAAATGAAGGATTTGAGGAAGATGAAGTCACCAAGACCTAGCACCAAGGAAATGACCAGCAATCGGTGCCTAGGAATGAGTTGGAGACTTGGATCAAGCAATAGCTTGAGGAGCTCACCAAGAACAAGCTTCTCTCTAGATCTAGAAATGAGAGAGAATGGGTTTCTTATGAGGAAGAGAGCTTTAGATTAGAGTGAGAATGGCTATCTCTTTAGAACTCAATGAATCTCTGAATGGAAGCTCTAACCTAGATAGAAATGACCTAGGTTCGTATTTATAGGAACCCAAAAACACAAGTTAGGTCATTCACCAACGGATAGAAATCTGTGAGACTTAGTCGGTCAAAGAACAATCACTGACCGACTAGTTCATCAACTAGTCGGTCAGTCAAACAACGTGGACCGACTAAGAGTAGATCTGAGAAGAGATAGAATTTCAGACCTAGAAATCTAGTCGGTCCAAGAAGACTGTCTGACCGACTAGTTTCACAACTAGTCGGTCATCCAATGAACGTAGACCGACTAAGATCAAAAAGAATTAGTCTGAGTACAAAGTGACTTAGTCGGTCCAAGAACAAAAGTTGACCGACTAAATTGTCAACTAGTCGGTCACCAAACGTTCTTAGACCGACTAACGATAAACAGTAGCTTAGGAGAATTTTAGCATGAACAGTAAGTCACAACTAGTCGGTCAAAGAAGCATCACTGACCGACTAGTTCACAAACTAGTCGGTCGGTGAGTCAATGTAGACCGACTAACTGTAAACAGTAAAGTCCAAGAAATTAAGGAATCAAATTAGTCGGTCCAAGAACAGTTGCCGACCGACTAGATCACCATCTAGTCGGTCAGTACTTGTTCTTGTACCAACTAACATGCACATACAAATCTGAATCGAAGCACGACGCTTCGAGGAAGTTAGAATGAACTTGTGCAAGGATCCTAGAGCTACGAAATGAGCGTAATGAAGATCGAAACGTAAGATATACTCAAGGCTTAACAATCTATCAATCGAAACTAAAAGACTATAAATAAAACCTTAAAGAATGGTCTTCGAGAGCTTCGATTGAATCTTCATAACTTCCAAAGCGTCGCAAGAGCTTCAACGAAGCTTTAGGCATGAATATGAGCTTTGGGAAGTATTGAGATGTCGCTTTGAATGTTCTCGTGAATTTGGCGACGATCTCCAAAACTGCGCTCACAAATTGTTAGTTCATGGATTATTTATGTTTGCTCATCATTAAAACCAAATCCGGGGAGTCCAATATTCAACAAAGGTAACTCGTCTGGTTTATAATTTGTAATTTTTGATATGAGTCTCTTTTCATATGCAGGTACCACTTTTGAGACACACGCCACCGAAGCTTACATCCATCACCATACCTCAGACTATACACCCCAGATGGGTGATGAGCAGTGTACATGTCCACGGATGGAAACAATCTTTCCTGGAGATGTTATTGACGAGCACAGGCCACGTGAGAGCACCGAGGAAGCCATGGAGGATATCCACATCGATTAGGAGGGAGAGCGTGAGGCCATAGATATCATGACTCTTTTCAGCGGGTCTGACGCACTCTCGCTTCCACGACCACCTCCACAGTCCATCCTTTCACCACCAGAGGCATCACATCCACCAGAGTATGATGCCATTCAGGGAGACACTCTAGACGCTATATGCTCTTTTTCTGAATCTCAAATTACATTTTCTATATTTTTAGATTCAGATGCTTCTGACATGACATGTCTTCTAGAGGATTCAGATTCACACCACGTGGAGGTGTGCTAGACCATGTCAGCACCTGACGAGCACATCGATGAGCGTTGCCAAGAGATGATCACGTCATCACCAGAGCATAGCACCTCATTCTCAGGGAGTTATCGTCGGCCTTTTCCACGCTTTATATTTCACTTTGACGGTACTCGTTGGGATACATTTATTCCGGGGAAGAATTTATCACCATGGAGTGATGCTCCTTTTCTTTCGCATGACTTAGGTGGACGTCCTCGAGAGAAGCTGGGGGAGCATTGCTGGAGTTCGTCGGTACTCGTGGCACCAGGACATAGGCAGAGCCACGAAAAGAGCAGTAAGAGCATGTGCCTGCTCCAATGGAAATCTTGGATCCACCATTTGATCAGGTGAACCCAATCTAGTGGTGTAGATAAATTTTATATGCTTTCTAGGTAAATTGAATAAACTCGCCTCCTCTCGTTAAGCAAGAGGAGCATATTAGGATTAATTGCTTTTCTTTGAATAAATCTCACCTCCATGCGGCACACCCACATTTTTATGACCCAGCCCCCTTTTTTCAATGCTTTAATGCCCATACTTCACCTTGTTTCATATTTATATGACTCCAACACCCATCCCCCTCACATTTGCACCCAAGCTATCACTTTATTACTCATGTTCAGGATATGCTTTAATTCTACCTTGGGGGAGGTATTTTTATGCATGCCACAATTATTTTTCCTCACTTCCAAGCATTAAGGACAATGCTCGATTTTAGCTTGGGGGAGGTGCATTTCGGCCATCATTTATGCATATTTCATAATTAAGAATTCCATTACCCTAAGTTTTATATGCATGGATATTTGTGTGATTTTTTTAGATTTACACTTTATCTGTTCAATCTCCTATTATTCATCGTGATATATGCTTAGGGATGTCTCCAATGTTAGATCTCGTCGTAATATGCTTGACATGCCTATGTTCATACTATTCAGAATAAAAGTACTCGAAACAGGCATAAGTCATATAATCTTGGGAACCCATCTTATCCATGTATTTTGGTGGTTTTGGTTAAGGATAATGGTTAGTGATCTCATAGGATTTGGATTAGCGGCATGCATATCTAGTACGGAGGAGTCACCCCGCTCGTTCATGTTCAAAAAAAAAGAACGAACGAAAAAAGAAAAGAAAGAAAGAAAGAAAAAATTATGTATATGAAAAAAAAAGTTAGACGGAAGGTTGAAGCTGCAGGAAAGAAGAAATTTGTAGTTATCGACCTCCATTTGAAGAATAAAATGGATTCAAAAAGATTGGTTCAAAGGGAAAACCAGTTTTCCTTCCGAAGTCACATGCCAGCTTATCTTAAGGAGAAGATGATGTCTGCACTCTTCGGTGAAACGTCAGGCCTCGGCATGACATTGTTGCGATATGGGTCTGACGACGTGCCCCTTTTCAAAAGGGTCAGATTTGTATGATTACATCACATGCATGTTTTCTTTCTATAGTACAGCTTTCGGTTATAGTTAATTGAGGGTCTTTCGAGATTACGTCATCGTCAGGTAATGTGTCGCCTATTACTAGGTTGTAGAGATCTATCAAAGCGTAATGTCGTACCGTTGGGACCTTGATTTTTTCTCCTGCAGTATGCTGGAGTTTGCTAAGAGAGTCCGTATAACCTGGACGTATGCACCGTTCCCCCAGTGATGTTGAATAGCCGGATCCCCACGATAGGAACCGTCGGGGCCTTACGTCAAAAGGTTTAGCTTGGGAGAGTGCATAGGAATAAGGTTTTTCGATTGGTTTGAGCTAGTAGGTTCAAGGGGTCCATCTTGGCCCAATGCCCTAAGGTCGTCTGACCTAGGAGTCATTGACCCAACGCTCCTTACACGGACCAACTAAGAACCCAAAAAGGGTGGGAAATAAGAACATGAATGAAGCTAGCGACTTCACGAATTACAGAAAAATAGCACGCCGTGAGTACCACTTCCTTAATGGACTCACAATCCTTTATACAATAATAGCCCTTCCTCGATCATTGCATAATTTCGATTCGCATTTCAATAACATACGTTGGATAGAGGAAATATTCTAGGATTTGAGCATAACCATGGTAACGTATATTGCATGTTGATTTATATTAGAGATATTTCTTAGGATGTGTCTTGACAGAATGACAGAAATTGACATGCTATTCAATTCCATAATCTGAATTTTTTCATTCTCCATGTATATATGCTTCGCGTTGTGAGATTCTTGATTTTATTTACCCCCATGCATGCATACCACACTCAATACTTTTTCTTTGCCTTCCTCGAGGACGAGGAAGAGTTTAACTTGGGGGATTTTGATGAGTGGTTTATATATACACATTCTACTCCCATTTCATACGTATTTCGCCTCATTTCAAGCACCGTTACATTATATTCTATCCATTTTGTTTTCTTTTTACTCTTTGTGTCCATTATTTGCATTTCAGGTGAAATGAAACGAATTCGTGATTTTAGAGCATGGAAAAGGCAAAAAAAAGTACCCAAAAGAGTGTAGAAAGTGAAAGGAGCAAGCAAGGCGAGGAGATGGAATCAAATTGAGAAGAATCTGGAGGAAACAAGCTACATACGACCGCATGGAAGAGAGCTAAGACAGGAGCCCAATGAAGCAGCAAGAGTACTCGATGCAACCGCGTGGGACCGTCCCACGCGGCCGCTTCGAAAGGAGGGAATGAGCAATTTGACACGGCCATTTCATCCTAACGACACGGCCGCGTAACTCTCTGTCTTTTGGCCCAAAAATCATCTTTCTGTAGGAACGACACTGTCATTTGAACTCAAACAACGCGACCGCGTTGATCCGAATTTCTAACCTAATTTACACAGCCGTTTAGATTTGAACAATGTGGTCGTGCGAAAGAGCTCAGCCCATGCCAAAGAAAAGGGGATCCACGCGGCCGCGTGGCTGCACCATGCGACCGCGTGGAGGAGAAGCCACATGGAGCGCACAACCCCTGCAAAGACTGAAGATCTGCTCTCAATCATGTGGTCATCGTCACTCTTTCTTATTTTTCCTTCGTAAAGCATCTCGTACCGTTTATAACGTATATTTATTTGTATTTTTCTGATATCGGATCGATTTTATACATTTTCTGAAAGACGACGTTGCGTTGCTGAAAATTCCATGCTGTTGCATGGAATAATCATATCATGCCCCGCTCTCCCAAAAATTATACGTACGCATTTACGCCAAAATACATATCAATACGCATACATTGAAATTGGAGTTATTATATCCTACCCCCTTAAAATAAATTCCTTCCTCGGAATTTTAAATTACGGGAGAAAAATTTTTTATACATCACATTACATACATAACAATAATTACATCAAACAAATAGGTGAGGGTACTTCTCTCTCATCTCATCCTCAAGTTCCCAGGTAGACTCTCCTGGTGACTCTCGGTGCCACATAAACCTCACCAAATTGATGGATTTTTTTCTCAGCATCTTCTGCCTTCGGTCTAGAATGGCCACAGGCTGCTGATCAAAAGTCAAGTCTGGTCGCACTTCAATCTCAGAGAAGTCGACAACATGATCAAGATTCCAACGCACCTCCTGAGTTGCGATATGTGAAATACATTATGCACTCCTTCAAGAGATGCTGGTAAGGCTATCCTATAAGCCACTTCTCCAACACGAGCCAGAACTTCAAAAGGTCCAATATATCTTGGGCTCAGCTTTCCACGTCTTCCAAAACAGATTAGCCCTCACGTTGGTGAGATCTTCAAAAATACTAGTTTGCCTGGCTGAAACTTTAAGTGTCATTTCTTCGCATCTGCCCAGTGCTTATAATGGTCTTGGGCTATGCGAAGATTATCTCTGATGACTCTTACAACATCCACGGTTTCAGCGATCATATCTGGGCCCAACAGTTCGTGATCTCCCACATCATCCCAACTAAGAGGAGATCGGCACTTCCTCCCATACAGAGCTGCAAATGGCACCATGCCTATACTGGCTTGATAACTGTTATTGTAAGCGAACTCTACCAGATGTAGATGTTCGTCCCAAGAGTCCTTGAAATCCAGCATGCACTCCCTCAGCATATCTTCCAGAATCTAAATTGTCCTCTCCGACTGACCGTCTGATTATGGATGGTATACAGTGCTGAAACTCAGTTGAGTTCCCAAGCTAGCCTGCAAACTTCTCCAAAAGTGAGATGTGAATCTACTGTCATGGTCGGAGACTATGCATACAGGTACTCCGTGAAGCCTCACGATTTCCTGCATGCACGACTTATTCTGAATCTAGACCAAAAATAAAACAAATAGAGATCTAAAACAAGAAATCTCACCTCCATATATCTCTTAGCGAGATGGTCTGTCGACTGACCCACTAGAAAAAGGTATGAAGTGGCTGATTTGGTCAATCAGTCAATGATTACCCAAATAGCATCATATCCTCAAGGAGTGCGAGGTAAGCCAGTTACAAAATCCATCGTCACATGCTGCCACTTCCACTCTAGAATCGAAAGAGGCTGCAGAAGACCTGTCGTTCTCTGGTGCTTGGCCTTGACTTGCTAACAATTCAAACATGAAGCTACACTCCTAGCCACACTACGCTTCATGCCATGTCACAAAAAATGCTGCCGCAAATCACGATACATTTTGGTGCCTCCAGGATGGATAGAATAAGGTGAGCTATGAGCTTCTCTCAACAGTTCATCCCGAATGTCACCTGATGGCACACAAATTCTGCTCCCAAAATGCAGAGGCCCATCTTCATGAATACATAAATCATTGCGAAGTCTGGCCTCTGTTTGCTCTCGGATCTTCTTCAACTTTCCATCTCAAAACAGAGCTGCCTTAATCCTTTCAACCAAATCAGATTGAATTTGCAAATTCATCATCACTACTGATGTACCAATTAAGACAACTTCAATCTCCATCTGTCGAATATCACCCCGAAGTTCTCTATGCACCGTCAACATCATCACTGTCAGCATGCAACTAAGAGCATCAGGCACTACGTTGACTTTCCCAGGGTGATATTGGAGGTCAACATCATAATCAGCCATCAACTCGAGCCATCTGCGATGCCTCATATTCAGCTCTTTCTGAGTGAACACGTACTTCAAACTCGTGTGATCTATGTATATCTTTACACGTTCACCCAGAAGAAAATGCATCCATAACTTCAATGCAAAAACCACTGCTGCTAACTCCAAATCATGCGTAGGATAGTTCCTCTCATGATCTACAAGCATAGGCTACTACCCTACCATGCTGATGGAGGACACATCCCAATCCTCTGCCTGACGCATCACAGAAAATCTCATATCCACATGAACGGTCTGGAATCGTCAGGGCAGGTGTAGTGATCAATTTATGCTTCAGTTCATCAAATGCTTGCTGACATTCCTCTGACCAATTGTAAGCAACATTCTTCTTGGTTAGATGAGTCATCGGTGCAGCGATCTTAGAGAAATCCTTGATGAACCTCCTGTAGTACCCGGCCAATCCCAAGAAACTGCTCTCCGTAACTGACTTAGGAACTGGCCACTTCTCCACTGCAGCAACCTTCTCTGGATCTACAGCTATCCCATCTCCAGATACAACATGTCCAAGAAAAGCAACTTTGGTCAGCCAAAACTGACACTTGCTATACTTAGCATATAACTGGTGTTGTCTCAGAGTTTCCAGGACTATCCTCAGATGCTCAACATGATCTTCCTCTGTCCTTGAGTACACCAAAATATCATCAATGAAGACGACCACAAACTTATCCACGTACTCATAGAAGACTTGGTTCATCAATCTCATGAATGTGGCTGGTGCATTAGTTACGTCGAAAGGCATCACTAAGAATTCATAATGACCATAACGAGTTCGAAATACAGTCTTTGGAATATCTGATCCTCTGACCTTTACCTGGTGATACCCGCTTCTCAAATCCATCTTGGAATACACTCGCTATCCACTCAACTGATCGAAGATGTCATCAATCCTTGGAAGAGGATACTTGTTCTTCACAGTAACCTTATTCAACTCCCGGTAATCGATGCACATCCTTCGAGATCCTTCCTTCTTATTCACCAAAAGCACTGGCGCACCCCATTGTGAAACACTAGGCTGAATAAGACCACGCTCTGACAAATCCTTCAACTGACTACGAAGCTCTGCTAACTCTGGAGGATCCATACGGTATGGAGACTTCGCAATCGGTTGAGTGCCTGGAATCAGATCAATGGTGAACTCCAAAGATCTATCCAGAGGAAGTCCATAGGAAAGACATCAGGAAAATCCAGGACTACCCTCGGTAATAGAGGTTTCGCTTCCATCTCCATCATCACTTCTACTGGGCTGGCCATAAACGTTAACGGTCCAAAGGAACTATACCACTAAGAAATTCAAACCTGGATGATCAGGAATCTGAAATACTATCTTCCTGAGTCTACAATCTATAGTAGCATAAAACATCCCTAGCCAATCCATCCCAAACACTGCTTAAAAATGATGCATCTCCATTACTAAGAAATCTGCATACAGTCTACGTCAACATATCGCTGCATGACACTGTCGGTATCTTGAAGAACGGCGGATCACTCCACTCCATGTATAGATATTTCAACTAGAAGCAAAGGAATCTACTACTAAGGAATTTCTAGTCACAAACTGTTGAGACAAGAAGTAATGGGATGCTCCTGAATCAAAAAGTGACAAGGCAGGGAAGAAAGCAACTGTAATAACACCTAAGAGGATAAACACAAACTAACATAAGAATCTAATCATCCTAATCACAGCAAAAAACATAACATACTATAATAGAACTAAGAAAGCATTCATTACTGAAAATAAATGGGTACCAGTGATAACTCGACCGGTGTCCTCTGCCTCAACAGCTGACATGGTAAAAGCCGGACGCCTCGGCACCACTCTCCTGGGGGTCTGCTGCTGCTGGGAAGGTCTAGGTGGTCCCCTCGGAGTAACTGTACCACGTGCTGGTGGAGCTGGCAGTGGAAGCCTCTGTGGAGCTTGTGGAAGGATCCTCTGCTGCACAGGCCGGATGGCCACTAGTGCCACTGTACCTGAAGTATGCCTCTGCTGAGGACACTACCTACTGATGTGTCCTGGCTGACCACAGGTAAAACACTGCCCATCCCTAAACTTACAATTCTGCTGCTCGTGCCCAGATTTCCCACAAAATCTGTAAGACAATCGTCGCTGAGGTACTGGTGGAGCTCCAGGCCTCTGAAACTGAGTGGTCTGAGTAGGCCTCGAGAAACTCCTCTGTTGACCCACAGGGCGCCTCTCTACTGCTGCTGGACCCCTGCCCACACTCTTCAGATGTGTCTTATGCATCATGGCCGCCTCCAGCACGGCACTATATGTAAGCAGCACCTGCTTCTACATCGCTGCTCTGAACTCAGGATCCAACCCCATCCTTAATCGTCTAGCTCTGGTGGCCTCTGACTACACCAACTCCGGAGCGAGCTTGCTCAATAAGGAAAACTCTGCATCATAAGCATCCATGCTCAGTCGTCCCTGTGTCAGGTGCTCGAACCTCAAACGAAGCTCATCCTTCTTCGTCTCTGGAAGGAACTAAGCCTCAAACAGCTCTCTAAACTTCTCCCACGAGATTGGCTTGGTCAAATGTAACTCCTGAGCATCCCACCAATCTCGTATCTGATGTGTCAGTTGTCTCTTCGCGGCATCCACCCATTTATCTCTCGGGTATCCCACAGCCTTCAGGTCATCCTCAGAATGCATAATCCACTCGTCTACCTCCAGAAGACTCTCCTTACCCGATAATGACTTCGGGTTCAAAGCTCTGAACTGTTAGATACCCACAGGCTTCGGTGGCGCACCACTAGCCATCTTATCCTCCATCTGCTGCATATGCTCCAGAATCCCTATCAGAATCTTCCCCATTAGGGAGGCCTCAGATGATCCAGCATCAGAAGCAGGGATCATGTTCTCGGATGATCCATTCCCCGGATCCATTCTGCAAGAACGAACAGGAAAAACAATGTTCAGTACCAAAATTACGGATTATAATGTTGGAGCTTTACTTGTACTATTCTTACGTGTATCACAGTGTGAGCTGACTGGTTGACTCGGAAAAACGCGCAAGTGCACGCCTTCCGCTCCCAAGCGTAGGAGCGTCAATGCAATATAAAAATAACCGGTGAGTACCGGGTCGGATCACAGGGACAAGTCGTTCTACGTTCACAAATTTGATCGATAAAGAAAATTAAAGTGTTTTACAACCACCTCGCTAACGGTGGATGGAAATGTCGGAAAAGTGTGGAATAAAAGTGGTGAAAACTAAAATCTATCCTAAGTGGCTAGGGTTAGAGAACCAAAAGTGGAATTTAGGGTAGCAAGGCGAGGAGCATGGGTTGTGAATTCACTAATGTTGGTGTTAATTAAGCACAAATTACCCTCATATACTTCAATTGGTCATCCGGCTAAGGAAGCCCAATCGGAGAATTTAACATTAAAGGACATCACAATTAGCAATAGGGATGGACGTATAATCGAACACTAATCAAATTACGAGCATGACATTTTCTCAAATTGCCCTCTCGGGACTTGGCCAATGAAATTGTACCCTAATTATACATCCAACATTAACAATATAATAGGCAAGAGGGAGTTAGGGCAATAATTAACACACAACATCAATAAATCACATCCCAAGCAATTCTACACTACTCAATCATTATGAAATCAAAGATGGAATTCTCATTCAAAAATAACCCAATATTCAATACAAATTGAGAGATGTGAAATTACAAAAGGGAGAGGAATGATTTCACCCAAATCTCTCCAAATGAAGCATCCCCTTCCACTTTAGCTTCTCCTCCTAGCTTCCTTCATCCTTTAATGGCCTCTTCCCCCTCCAAGAACCCTAAAAACGCCAAGAACAAGCCCCAAAAACCGAGTTCCCCCATCCAATTTCGCAACAGGGGCCAAATAGGTCAAAATGCGGGCTTGCGGGTCGGGGAAATCACGCCCGACCCGCACAAAAATGAGGCGCGCGTCTGCTGCCTTCGAGCGGACCGGGGCCCGCTCGAAAAATTCGAGCGGGCCAGCGGCCCGCTCAGCTTTTAAAAAAAACTTTTTTTTATTTAAATATAAGAGCGCGCAGGGAGCTGAAGACGCGGAGAGCGGGCCGATGGCGCCACGTGGCGCCATCTGATTGGCCCACGTGGCGCCCCTTGATTTCTTATGTTTTTCCTGGATTTAAACCCCCATTTCTCCTCCAATAAATTCAAGAAAAATACCTAAAAGCTCCAGAAAAATCCCAAAAAATTCTGGAAAATCCCCAAGACTCCTAGGGGTACCTGAAAAATAGGAGAAGCAAAAATTAGTCCATTTGATGTGAAAATAAATATAATGACTATTAAAAACACAATATTGACCTCCAATAAGCTATATAAAATATTCCAATGCTCAAATAATTCCCAAAAAATGTCGATATGATCACAATAATAGCAGGAGCATATGGAAAATAGTAGGAAGCCAATAGGGACGATAAAAACCGTATTTTGTGCCAAGAATGAGAATAAGCCCCTAAATTGATATGAAATGAAAATATACCCAAAAAGAGCAAGTTTAAGCCTAATCTTTAGCACAAAATGAGGGTAGTTAGGGGGAAAAATATGCAATTTATATCCCGAATCACACCCCCCAACTAGCTTTTTGCTCGTCCATAGCAAAATTTGCGAAAAATTCGGATTAAATTGAAAAACATGCACCAAAATCAAGATACCGTCATGGCATACTCCAAAATGGGATCTCCAAATGATTTCGAAGCCAATATACCAAATATATGAAAGTAGATAACAAATGAAACTCTCTCCAATCCAATTCAAAGAAAAGTAAGGAAATAAGCCTCGTATCACACGTATCGGGATATCACGATGTCAAAATTTCCAATTTTCATGAAAGTGGCCAAAACAAAAGAATATTTCTTCTAAGAGGTGGGAGATGAGATTGCATCACTCATGTGGGTTATTCTTTCATTTTTCTTTCATTTTTCTTTTCTTTTCTTTTCTTTTTCTTTTTTTTTGTTTTTAATGTTTATGTTTTGCATTCACACGATAACGCCATAAATGCAAACACCGACACATTTGCTTACACGCGATGACGCTATATATGCAAATGGATGGAATGATCTTCTAAATCTCATCTTTGGCGTCCTCCCCAATGTTTCGTGGGGCACCGGCTACTCGATTCAATTAGAAAGAAACATTCACTTATACTAACTTTCTTTTTCATTCCAACACAAATTAGCAACTCATCCACCCACTCCTAAGAGGAAAACAAAGCAAACACAAGATGGCCAAATCCAATCCAATTAAAAACCACACCGTTCATCCCAACAAATGCAATCACTTACACCAAACTTTTCCCAAATTGTTTCAAAGAGATATCACGACGTATAAAATAGTTCATACATGGTATATTAACATTCGACTCCAAATTGGAAAAGAAATGAAAACGTGCCAATCAAACATCGAGAAATTGATACCAAAATGATAATCCGAAAAAATCGCATGGCATTAAGCAAGTAGGGACTAAACAAAGCTAATGGCGTAGGAACGAGAAGGCCAAAATGATATGCAATGGCATTCATGGAATGTGGCGAGACTTGGAGGAATCTCAAAAAAAAAAAAATTAGGCCAAAATCCTAACAAACCTAAAGATTCTAACACTCTCCCCCCAACTTAAAATAAGCATTGTCCTCAATGTTGGGAGAGTACTAGATCTCGGCAAAAGATCCTAGAAAAGAAAAGAAAAGCACACGAAAGCAAACTAACTAATTTTTATTTATTTACACTACATGAAAAGAACACACCGTGGCAAATGGCGTATCTCGAATGTATAACGGTGGTGGCAACTGCTCGATCATATCCTTACGCTCCTCCACGAGCGTCGCCACATCCAATGCCCTACCTCCAATGCGGGCATCAATGGCAAGCGACACAACCCCAAGCATCTCCTTGTGATGGAATCCTGCAAAATGGGGGAGATAGGTCGTGTCAAAAATAATTGGGCGAGAGCGCCCATCCAACTGAAAAGCTTGCCAAAATGGGTCGTCGAAATGAATAAAGGAATTTACAATCAAATGACGACAATCCGAATCATTATGATATGGAATTAAATAATTGGATTCGGGGGTGGAGGAAAAAGTAAGATGGGAACTTCCCTGAAATGTGATGCTAGGCTCGGGATGATGCACGGCCTCAGGAGGAGGTGGAGGTGGCTGCAGAGAGAAAACTGGAGTAAGAGGGAGCTCGGGCTCAATATATACCATCTCACAATCCCCGTCGCTATCCTCTTCCTCGACATCAATATCAACTTCAGCAGTCTCTGCGACACTCCCCACAACTGGTAACTGCTCCTGATAAACCTCCTCAATGACTGGCAAGTGCGCATCCTGAGGCGAGGAAAGTGACATCTGTGACAGGACTGGAGGTAGACTTGTCTCGGGCAAATCCAAGCACGCATCATCCTCGCCATCCCAGAAATATTCCATCTCGGTCGTCCTCCCAAAGTACTCAACCGCCTCGACCTGTTAAGCTAATTCTGAAGTGGAATGTGGCTCAGGCTCCATGGTGTCCTCAATCTGCTCTCGGCCATCATGCACATCCACTTCATCCTCAACCTCAAAATGAAAATGCATCGTGTCACCGTCGTGGTCGACACGCACTCCGTCATCTGTCTCCTCCGACTCCACAATATATAATCTGTCAATATCCTCTACCTGGCTCTCATGCAACCCATCCTCCTGCTCTGCTCTGTATCCCATGGGGTCGCAAGAAAAAGAGCCCAAAGGTGGCTCCTCAAGCTGACACTGGACCTGCAGCTCTGCATCCTGAAGTGGAAACTGGGACTGGCCATCATCCTCATATCCAAGTGACGGCTCTCCAGATGGCACAGTCCGCTCCCACTCTGCAAGGTCCCTCAGGTAACACCACGAATCCTCGGTCGAATAATCAAAGAATGTCCCACCGCAGCTCATCTGCACAAAATCCCGCCCAGATGGTGATAATCCAGTATAAAATATCTGCAGGAGGTGATCCTCGTGGAAACTCTGGTGTGGGCACGCAAGCACCAAATCAGTGAACCTCTGCCAAGCCTGATGGTAGGCCTCCCATTCAGCTTGGGCAAAGCTCGCTATGTACTGCTCCATGGCCTGCCGTCCATGTACCTGCTCCAAAAAGATAGGCAAAAACACTCGGAGAAATTCAGCCTGAAATGACAACCAAGTAAAATGTGAGTCCAGAGACAATGAATCAAACCAAAGTCTAGCATCATCCTGTAAATAATCGGGAAAGAATCTAAAATATATGCAATCATCATCGATATTCCCACCAAGACATGAATGCATCCAATCTTCAAAAATTTTAATATGTAAGTGAGGGTTCTCCCATTCCGTGCCATGAAAGTATGGCGGAAGTGGGATATCCTCCAAATCAACTGACGAAAAATCTGAAGATGATGCCATGGTAAAAAAAAATTTCCAAGAAAATGAAAATAACAACCAAAAGACTCAATAAAAGGAAAATAAATAAACGAAAAGACACACACTAAAAGATAGAAGTATCACACTAAATATTTCAAAATCAATCAAAGATTGCTAATAGTAGAAACCGTTGTCCCCGGCAACGGCGCCAATTGGTTGACTCGAAAAAACGCGCACGGGCACGCCTTCCACTCCCAAGCGTAGGAGTGTCAATGCAATATAAAAATAACCGGTGAGTACTGGGTCGGATCACAGGGACAATTCGTTCTACGTTCGCAAAATCGATCGACAACGAAAATAATAGCGTGCTACAATAATCTCAATTACGATGGGTGGAAGTGTGAAAAACGTGTGGAGAAACTAAAAATCTAATCTATCCTAAGCGGCTAGAGTTAGAGAGCCAAAAGTGGAGTTTGGGATAGCTAGGAGAGAGAGCATGGGTTGTGGGTTCATTAAAATTGGCGTTAATCAAGTCCTAATTACCGCATATAACACAATCGGTCATCCGGCTAAGGAAGCCCAATCGGAATATTTAGCTTTCATGAACACGTAATTTTGCAAGAGGGATGAACAAATTATCACGACACTAATCAAATTAAGTATGTGGATTTTCTCAAATTGCCCTCTCGGGACTTAACCAATAAAATTTGTGTCATAATAATCATCCAACATTCACATTCAAAATTTGGCAATAGGAAATTAGGGCAAGAAATTAACATCCAACACAATGAATCACAACCCAAGCACAATAGCACTACTCAATCATACTAAACAAGATGATATTCATAGACAAATTCATCCAATGTTCATTACAAAATGAGAGATACAAAAATACAAAATGGGAGAGGAAAGATTTCACCAAGGTTTCCCCAAACGAGCCCTAGCCTCCTCCAATTTGCTCCTCCACCAAGCTTTTCCACCCCCAATGGCTTCCAAGCCCTAGCCCAAGCCTTGGGGAGGAAGAGCACTCCCCAAGCCCTAAAAATCGCCCAAACAGCAAGCTGGAATCAAAAAAATCCAAGTCCCCTCAAAAAAACGCAACAGCAGGCCAATTAATGGGAATCGGGCTTGCGGGCTTGGGGGGCCGGCGCCCGCAGCCCGCCCCCGCATCCGTTTGCGCGCGCTACGTTTTTTTTTATTTTAATTTTTTTTTATTAAAGCGCGCGCCTGCAGCTTGGGAGCGGGGCCCGCTCGAAACGTTTTAAAAAAAACTTTTTTTTATTTACCGCATCACGGCCCAGCGGCGGTGGCGCCACGTGGCGCCCTCTGGTTGCGCCACGTGGCGCCTAATGGAAAAACCCCTTTTCTGATATTTCAACCCATTTTCTCCTCCAATAAATCCACGAAAAATACCTAGGAGCCCCAGAAAAATCCCAAAAAATTCTGGAAAATCCCCAAGACCCCCAAGAGTACCTGAAAAATATGAGAAGGAGAAATTAGTCCATTTGATAAGAAAATAAATATAATGACGATTAAGAAACACAATATTGACTTCCAATAAGCTATATAAATTATCCACATGCTCAAATAATTACCAAAAAATGGCAATATGATCAAAATAATGACAGGAGCATATGAAAAATAATAGGAAGCCAATAAGAACGATAAAATCCGTATTTTGTGCCAAGAATGAGAATAAGCTCTAAAATCGACATAAAGCGAAAATATACCCAAAAGAGCACAATTAAGCCAAATCTTTAGCACAAAATGGGTGTAGTTAGGGGGGAAAATATGCAATTTATATCCCGAATCACTGACCTGCATGAGCCACCACAAAAACCTGTCATGCTCCGCTCTCCCAAGAATTATACGTACTCATTTACGCCAAAATACGTATCAATACGCGTACATTGAAATTGGGGTCACTACATCAATCAAAAACCTGTCACACCCCGCTCTCCCAAGAATTATACGTACGCATTTACGCCAAAATACGTATCAATACACATACATTGAAATTGGGGTCATTACAAATCCACGCAGTCGTTTCGGGTCGGGGTTTTTCCTACCTGTTAGGGTTTTTAAGGGGCTATATATGGGTTTTGTGCATGGATTTGAGGCGGGCCGACTTTTGGGAGCCGTTTTTCTCTCTTTTCACTAGTTTTTCTCAGTTTTTAGGGGTATGGATAGATCTATATTAGTATTAGATGCTTTTCTTTGTGGATGTAAGCGTGGAATTGACGACTCTATATATTGCAACCATTGAAAATAAGTGTTTCTTGCTTACACTTTATGTTTTTATTATTGTTTTGCAATTTCTTATTGTTCGTATCGTTTATCTCTGTGATTATTGCATGTTTACTTATTGTATTCCACATAGCTAACAATAACCTAGGACGAAACTGGTACTCGATCATCCATCCTCCCTGCGGATTTCCTGTAAAGCGCTACGACGACAGTCGTGCGCCTGTAGTGTTGTAAATTTCATTAGCGTTGCGTGAGCGAACAGTGTGTAAGGACCATGGCTATGAGGAAAACACTAGAAGGGTGGGTTGAATATTGTTTATAAAACCAATTAAGAAATAATACCAACTTAATAAAGTTATGAAATTCTAGTTTGAAGGTTTCTGTTAACATACTAATTATATAAAAGTTGAGCTACTTATAAACTCTCATCAATATTAACTATACTAATTAATGCTTG
Source organism: Scilla litardierei (assembly GCA_030789695.1). Lineage (NCBI taxonomy): Eukaryota > Viridiplantae > Streptophyta > Magnoliopsida > Asparagales > Asparagaceae > Scilla > Scilla litardierei. Next base: position 385,270,328 of record CM061142.1, read on the forward strand.
ATAGGCTTTAATTAAATGCATGCATGAAAATATTGTCAAAGGTGGTGCACTAGACGTGAAAATATGAAGATTGAGTATGAGATTGGCCGACTATAAGTAGGTCGAAATATGAAGCTCACATAAACAAAAAGAAATGTTGTGACATGGATGGCAATCTCCTCCCTTTTCTGTAATCTCTCAACAAAAGTTTGGCCCCCTGTGGTGTTTCGCTCTTACAAGATTATTTAACTCACAGTTCTTCATCTATATGAAAGCCGAAGAAACTCTAGATCAATATCCTACTTACGTGAGGATTCAGTTTTGGGAAATTACGTACAAAGCCAAACGACAATCGAACTCTCGATCGAAACAGTTAACATCATAGCGCAAGCAATAGCTTTCATCTAAGTTCTCTCGGGCAACAAAAAGCTATTTGCCTCTTAAAGGCTTCTCTAACGTAAGGCCATTATCTCAGTTAGTGGCCACATTTCATCGTGTAGTTCGGAGAGAGAGATCAAAGCAACTTGAAAGGGAGCAAAGGGAGGTGGAGATTAGCGTGTCTTTTGATTAATCCCGGTTGACTCCCTCCCTATTTCAATCACTAACACAAGTATATACACAGGGACTTACGTGTGGCTAATTATCACCCAACTATATTGCATGCATTATAAAAAATAATAACTTATGTGTAGATGCAGATGGCGGGGTGCTGGGTTGGGGTTGCACCGGTGGTCTTTTGGGGAGGCTGTAAGCGCGACGAATGGCAGCGGCGTAGGGTGCTCCGGCGTCGAGGACGAAGACAGCATCATGGCGATGTTCGCATGCGTGTTGGCGAGAGGGGAACTGGGCGGTAGGGCTTCAGGAGAGGTCGCAGGCGAAGTAGGAGGAAGCATAGGGCCTGCGACATGCGGCTCTCGGGGTGTTGCGTCTGGGAGAGACGTGGAGGGGGGTGCAGGCGATTCGGGCGAGGTTGGGGGCGTCGGGTTCTCGTCGGTGTGGGTGCAGTGCGAAAGAGGGAGGAGATGAGGAGAGGCGGTGAGTTGGCTGTATGGAGGAGGCTTTGGTTGCAACTGGGAGGAAAGTGGGGCTTCGGCCTGTGCTAATAGGGTGGGGTTGTTTGGTGTTTGTAGGCTGGGAAGGAGAGCCTCACAGAGAATCACGTGAGTGCCCTAGGTTCTATAGTTATAGAGTAGGTTAGGGAAAATATAAGAGAGAGATTGAGAGTTACGGGAGAGCAGAGACCGTGGGATAATGGGGAAAGCGGCGACGTGGGGGTCGTTTGTGACGTGGGCAATAGGAGAGCGGGTTGCTAGCTCCTAGGTGACCGCATGCAGGGGGTATGGGGATTAATTAGTTAATAGGTTGGGATAGGGTCAGGTTTAAAAGGATATTAAACATAGATTGTTTTTTAAGGATAAGATAATGGAGCACTTTGTTTTAAAAATGATTTCGAAAGTTTTCCTTTTTTTATATAAACGTTTAGATTGCTCTTAATTAAAAATTTCGTTAGGAGATAATAAAATGATAATAATAGGTTATTACAGATTTGTGCTCCGACGTCCAAAAATCAAAAAGAAGATACCTGGACGATCGCGCCTTCTAGGGGATCGTGAATATGGAGTCTGGTCACGCATCTGAGCTATGGAACAATATTAATAAAACCGAACGCGAAAGATACACAAACGAAACAACATACGTGCTAAAAAATACACGACCGGTAAGTGGTCGTTACATCCTACCCACCTTATAAAAAATTCTGCCCTCGGAATTTACATCAACTAATGCTCAGGAAATAAATGCGGATAGTGCTCTCTCATCTCTTTCTCGTGCTTCCATGTAGACTCCACAGAGGAACCATGACGCCACTGCACTCTAACTAGGTCGACGATCTTATTCCTCAAATGCTTCTGCCGTCGGTCCAGAATCTCAACTAGTTGCTGATCATAGGTCAGGTCCGGTCGGACCGTGATCTCCGAGAAATCCACAGCATGAGATGAATCACTAACGAATCAATATAACTAAGATATGTGAAACACGTCGTGAACTTCCTCCAGTGATGGCGGTAATGCCAAGCGGTAAGCCACAGCTCCAACACGCTCCAGGACGTCAAAAGGTCCAATATACCTCGGACTCAGCTTGCCTCTCTTTCCAAATCGAATAACCCCTCGATTCGGAGAGATCTTGAGAAAAACATGGTCTCCAGGCTGAAACTCCAACGGTCACCATTTAGCATCTGCCTAATGCTTGAAATGGTCCTGAGCGATCCTCAGCTTCTCCCTGATGTTCCTCACAACATCCACAGCCTCAACAATCAACTTTGGCCTAAACAGCTCACTGTCTCCAATGTCATCCCAGCTCAGTGGGGATCGACATTTCTTCCCATAAAGCGCAGCAAATGGTGACATGCCAATGCTTGCCTGGTAGCTATTATTATAGGCAAACTCCACATAATGAAGATGATCCTCCCAAGATCCCTTGAAGTCCAACATGCACGCTCTCAGCATGTCCTCCAAAATCTGAATCGTCCTCTCGGACTGGCCATCTGTCTGCGGATGGTACGCGGTACTGAAACTCAGACTCGTACCCAGACTCTTTTACAGACTCTGCCAAAACTGAGATGTGAATCTCGTGTCTCTATCCGACAGATACTCACGGGGACACCGTGAAGTCACACGATCTCCTGCACGATTCACGTTACATCACTATCTAAACTAGGGAAAGGAAATAAAAACGGAGAGTAAAAAGAATTTGCCTCCATGTATCTCCTCGCTAGCGTTTCCGTCGACTGTCCTACTCGAAAAGGAATAAAGTGCGCAGATTTGGTCAATCGGTCTACGATTACCCAAATCGCGTCATTCTGCTTCGGACTCTGAGGTAGTCCAGTCACGAAATCCATAGTGATGTGTTGCCACTTCCACTCTGGAATTAGGAGCAGTTGTAGTAAACCCTGATGTACGCTGATGCTCTACCTTAACCTGCTGACATACCAAACACTTGGCAACGCTCCGTGCCACACTCCACTTCATGCCATGCCACCAGTAGTTCAGGCGAAGGTCCTTATACATCTTGGTGCCACCAAGATGTACAGAATACGGCGAACTATGTGCCTCAACAAGCAACTCCTCTCTAACATCTCCAGCTGGCACACAAATTTTGGCTCCATACCTCAGCGAGTCATCCTCATGAATCAAAAAATCAGTCCTCAGACCGGCTTCAACCTGCTCATGGATCTTCCTCAGCTTCGAATCTCCAACCTCACCTGCCTTGATCCGATCCAAGATCGTGGACTGTATCTGCATGCACATCAACGACAAAACCTCTCCAGTAAGCACAATCTCAATACCTGACTCACAGAAATCCTGTTGCAACCTCCACTGTGAAGTCAACATCATAACCGCTGGAAGTCTGCTCAGTGCATCAGGAACCACATTCACCTTGCCAGGATGGTACTGCAAGTCGATCTCATTATCTGCCATGAGCTCCAACCATCGACGATGTCGCATGTTGAGCTCCTTCTGCGTAAAGATATATTTCAAGCTTTTATGATCGGTGAAGATCTTCAGCTTCTCACACAGTAAGAAATGCCTCCAAATCTTGAGCACAAATACGACTACATCCAACTCCAAATCGTGCGTCGGGTAGTTCTTCTCATGAGCCTTAAGCTGCCAAGAAGCGTACGCGACCACATGCCCATGCTGATGCAAAACACATTCGAGACCTTTGCCAGAAGCATCTCAAAAGATCTCGAAACCTCCACTCCGATCGGGCACAGCTAGAACAGGTGATGACGTCAATCTCTCCATCAGAATAGAAAAGGCCTCCTCACAAGCATCAGACCAAACGAACGGTATATCCTTCCTCGTCAGTCTAGTCATCGGCTCGGCAATCCAGGAGAAATCCTTGATGAAGCGCCGATAATATCCTGCTAGCCCAAGAAAACTCTTGATCTCAGATGGTGTCTGTGGAGTCCTCCACTCTCTGATAGCCTTGATCTTCTCCGGATCCACGGCTATGCCATCTTCTGACACCATATGTCCAAGAAATGCAACTCTATCCAACCAGAACTTGCACTTGGAATACTTCGCATACAACCGATGCTTCCTCAAAATTTCCAGAACTGTCCTCAAGTGCACAGCATGCTCCTCTTCCGACTTCGAATAGATTAAGATGTCCTCAATAAAGATAATGACAAACTTATATAAGAAGTCGTAGAATATGAGGTTCATTAGGTTCATGAAAACCGTGGGTGCGTTGGTCACACTGAAAGGCATAACCACGAACTCATAGTGTCCATACTTCATTCTAAACGCTGTCTTTTGCACATCATCCTTCTTCACCCTCAGCTGGTGATATCCGCTCCAGAGATCCAGTTTAGAGAATACCCTCGATCCTCCAAGCTGATCGAAAATGTCGTCACTCTGCGACAACGGATACTTTTTCTTGATGGTGACAGCATTCAACTCTCTGTAGTCCACGCACATCCGACGTGAACCATCCTTCTTTTCACCATTAGAACAAGTGCTCCCCACGGAGACACACTCGGATGGATATATCCCTTCTGCAAAAGTTCGTCCGACTGTTTACGTAGCTCCTCCAACTCTGCCGGAAACATACGATATGGTGCTTTCGAAATGGGCTGCGCTCCCGAAATAATATCAATCAAGAACTCAAGAGCTCGATCGGGTGGCAGTCCTGACAACTCCTCGGGGAAGACATCATCGAAATCTCTCACCACAGCTGGTCTACCCATTTCAATCTGTATAACCATAAGTTCCACCATAGGCTTGGCCCGAAATCTGGTAGGCCCAAGTGAACTGCTCCCACTACTGAACTCGAAGGTCGGATAACCAGGAATCTCAAACACCACCTTCTTCCATCGGCAGTCGATCGTAGCGAAGAAGCAACTAAGCCAATCCATCCCGAGAACGGCATCATAATTGGTAATGTCGTGGATGATAAAATCGGCATACAGCTTGAATCCACAGACTACCAATGGACAAGATTGACAACCAAGAGATATCGAGATCACACCATTCCCCGTAGCGATATCCCAACTCTTGGAAAGAGGGGAAGTCGATAGAGAATGCTTGTCCACGAAACTCCAAGATAAGATGCACATGGATGCACCGAAGTCGAAGAGAACCCGAGCGGGACAAGCACAAACAAGAATAACCCCTAACCAACAAACTAGCAATCAAAACCTATTCTAGCAAACAAGATCTAATCTAACATACAAGATCAACTAATGAAAAGTAAAGACTAGTCTGAGGGTTACCTGCAATAACTCCATCCTCAGCCCCAGCCTCTACTGCAGTCATCGTGAAAGCTTGCCTCCTAGGCTGAACGGCCTGCTGGAAAGCCTGCTTCTGGGGAATGAGAGGCCCTCCACGTCCGGCAGCTACTGGAGCTCTCTGCTGCTGAACTCCGATGGATGCCTTCCACGGCTGTTTAGCACTCGGACAATCCTTCAAGGTATGTGAAGCATCGTCGCAAACCAAGCACTGGCCCAGAAGCCTCCTGCACTGGTCCTTCACATGACCAGTCTTTCCACAATGATTGCACGTCTTCAGACTAGGCCCACCTGGCCTCTTAAACTTCATGGATTGATTAGGCCTCATCACTGGCCTAACCACAGCTCTGGCCTGCTCCATATGCATCTTCTCTGCACTTGAATACTGCCCTCTCCTCTGATTGGCAATCAGCTCCTGCCTCTTGGCAGCTATCAGTAACTTCTGGTAAGAGTCTAAGTCCGAAGAGGACATCAGACTCTACAGCTCCAAAGATAAACCCTGCAAGAATCTCTGAGCTCGATCTTCAGCGGTCTGAACTAAATTTGGCGCAAAGCGGCTCAGTTTGGTGAACTCTTGGTGTGTCCACCGTCAGATTCCCCCGCTTCAGATTGATAAACTGCTGCATCAGCTCCCTCCTGGCAGCTCGGGGGAAATACTCCTCATCAAATCTTGCCTTGAAAGTGGCCCAGGGGATAGGCCTCACCAGCATCTGCTCTTCCGACTCCCACCAACTGCGAGCATTGTCTTTCAGTTGCTTCTTCACCAAGTCAACCCATCCAGCCGGGTCAACCTTCGAGAGAAGCAGATTATCCTCTGTGTTCTTCATCCATTCATCTGCAGCCAAGGGTCCTTCTGACTCAGTGAAGTACGTCGGGCCCAGCTCCCGAAACTGCGCTCGAAGCGAGGGGCATTCTGAAGCATGCCCTGCGGAACCTACATCATCTGATGCATCATCCTCATCATCTCAGCCTTGGTAGGTTCTCTATCAGCATCCTCACTATTTCCTGCTCCTCCACCAGCTCCAGATCCACTACCAGCTCGGACGATGCGTCTTCTCGCCATCTAAGACAAGAAAACGTTCAGATTAGACTTAATTCATGACTTGAATGTTTCGAATATTTAAATGGATGTTGTTATCATTATTGTTGTTCCGTTATTTTGCAGATGCAAAGATGACCTACATGGGCCACCAATAAAACATGTCACGCCCCGCTTCCCAAATATGGAAGGCGAGACATGAGAAGATCCACTCAGACTTGGAGCTGTGAAGCTGCAGTCTGATAAGCATCCATGTATGATACAAATGGCAGGTCCTTGCATTACGACGAAACAACAATGATAAATAAAAGCAGATAAGAAGCATCCATCAGACATCCAACAAATATTCCAAACATCATAGAAAAGTCACAAAGTACATAGTCTGAACAAAAGGCCTAAAGTATGGCCGAAACATAAAGCAGAGAGATAGGTGCCACGCACCGAAAACTAACAGCAACTAATGAAAGCAACAACCACTAAAAGGAAACTCCAAGTGAGTCTAGGACTGGTCACCAGTGTCCTCAAACTCAACCTCTGCGGAAACCTCGAACTCTACGTCTGCGAATTGCTCGTCCTCTATGACTAACTCTGACTCAGGACCTGATATGTAACACCCAAAGAGAAGAGGGCACATGTCAGCAAAAGTCTCCCAAAGAAAAATGGAGGACTTTTGTGCAAGGTACAAATAAAAGTAAAACGACTAGCAATTCTTAATATGATGAAATGGCATGACATTTAAAGAATGCAACATTTAAGAAGACATAATGAAACAAGCATGCATGTCGTAGCAGAAACTACGACAAAACTATTTCACGATTCACGATTCACGATTCACTAATTTATCACTTTGTGCACAGAGTTTCCATCTTTTGGCTGAAGTCGCTGTACGGGCTCACTTCTACGCTCAAGCGGCCGTTTAACCCTACCCCTCCACGTGTATATGGACTGGCGCCAATCTTCTGGATCACGAGCCAGGAAGTGTTATTGGCATAGGGTTGTGCCCGCAAAGCAGGTGCCTATCCTCAATAGTTAACAGTTTTATTGTAGCGTGTGCTACACAATCATGATGACAATTCAATGCATGACATGACATGGTAATGAGCAGTTAAAAGTGTGTACCGTTAATTGAAAGTAAACATGACATGCAACATGAAATGATAGCATAACAATGGTGTCGGATCTAGCTTCGTTGTCAAGCTAGATCAAAATAAGGCGTCTTGGCGACTACCATTTTATCGCCTAGTCTCTTTTACGCTACGATGCAAAATTGGCCAAAACGTGGCCTAAACAAATACTGGCAAGTATCACTTGCCTGTTTCTGGTAATTTCTGTTGTCGTGGATTCGTCTGGGGAACACAGACGGTATGGAATGACTGGTTCTCTGTTTTGATTAAACACATGTTTGAATCAGATTCGTCCCAAAATAATTAAACGGTAATTCATTTTCATTATTAGGTTCTCTAACCTAAGGTGTTGTCCACATCATAATATTAAACCAACTATCATATAACATGCTACTAGTAATGATTCTACTAACATATTATAAAAGTAATACCTTCTGTTGTAGTAAAAACATTCATGTCTTGTTAACAATAATTTTACCAATATTCTGACGTTGAACATTTTATGGTACTGATTTATACAGTAACAAGTTAAAAGCTAAAATCTCATTTATTAACATGCAGCCTAGGGCCATAATAATGTTATAACAAAGTTAACTTCTATAATCCGACAAGTACTAACTTACTGGTATAACTGTATATTTAACATCATTAACTTATAATACCAACTTAATAAAGTTATGAAATTCTAGTTTGAAGGTTTCTGTTAACATACTAATTATATAAAAGTTGAGCTACTTATAAACTCTCATCAATATTAACTATACTAATTAATGCTTGATAGGCATTAATTAAATGCATGCATGAAAATATTGTCAAAGGTGGTGCACTAGACATGAAAATATGAAGATTGAGTATGAGATTGGCCGACTATAAGTAGGTCGAAATATGAAGCTCACATAAACAAAAAGGAATGTTGTGACATGGATGGCAATCTCCTCCCCTTTCTGTAATCTCTCAGCAAAAGTTTGGACCCCTATGGTGTTTCGCTCTCACAAGATTATTTAACTAATAGTTCTTCTTCTATATGAAAGTCGAAGAAACTCGAGATCAATATCCTACTTACGTGAGGATTCAGATTTGGGCAATTACGTACAAAGCCAAACGACAATCGAACTCTCGATCGAAACAGTTAACATCATAGCGCAAGCAATAGTTTTCATCTAAGTTCTCTCGGGCAACAAAAAGCTATTTGCCTCTTAAAGGCTTCTCTAACGTAAGGCCATTATCTCAGTTAGTGGCCACATTTCATCGTGTAGTTCGGAGAGAGAGATCAAAGCAACTTGAAAGGGAGCAAAGGGAGGTGGAGACTAGCGTGTCTTTTGATTAATCCCGGTTGACTCCCTCCCTATTTCAATCACTAACACAAGTATATACACAGGGACTTATGTGTGGCTAATTATCACCCAAATATATTGCATGCATTATAAAAAAATAATAACTTACATGTAGATGTAGATGGCGGGGTGCTGGGTCGGGGTTGCACTGGCGGTCTTTTAGGGAGGCTGTAGGTGCGGCGAATGACGACGGCGTAAGGTGCTCCAGCGTTGGGGACAAAGACAGCAGCACGGCGACGTTCGCATGCGTGTTGGCGAGAGGGGAACTGGGCGGTAGGGCTTCAGGAGAGGTCGTAGGCGAAGTGGAAGGAAGCCTAGGGCCTGCGGCATGCGGCTCTCGGGGTGTTGCGTCTAGGAGAGACGTGGAGGGGGTGCAGGTGAGTCGGGCGAGGTCGGGGGCGTCGAGTTCTCGTCGGCGTGGGTGCAGTGCGAAAGAGGGAGGAGATGAGGAGAGGCGGCGAGTTGGCAGTAGGGAGGAAGCTTTGGTTGCAACTGGGAGGAAAGTGGGGCTTCGGCTTGTGCTAATAGGGTAGGGTTGTTTGGTGTTTGTAGGCTGGGAAGGAGAGGCTCACAGAGAATCACGTGAGTGCCCTGGGTTCTATTGATATAGAGTAGGTTAGGGAAAATATAAGAGAGAGATTGAGAGTTACGGGAGAGCAGGGACCGTGGGATAATGGGGAAAGCAGCGACGTGGGGGTCGTTTGTGACGTGGGCGAGAGGAGAGAGGGTTGCTAGCTCCTAGATGACCGCATGCAGGGGGTCTGGGGATTAATTAGTTAATAGGTTGGGATAGGGTCAGGTTTAAAAGGATATTAAACATAGATTGTTTGTTTTTAAGGATAAGATAATGGAGCACTTTGTTTTAAAAATGATTTCGAAAGTTTTCCTTTTTTTATATAAACCTTTAGATTACTCTTAATTAAAAATTTAGTTAGGAGATAATAATAATGATAATAATAGGTTATTACATATTTGTGCCCCGACGTCCAAAAATCAAAAAGAAGATTCCGGGACGATCGCGCCTTCGAGGGAATCGTGAATATGTGGTCCGGTCACGCGTCTGAGCTATGAAACAATAATAATAAAACCGAACGCGAAAAATACACAAACGAAACAACATACGTGCTAAAAAATACACGACCGGAAAGTGGTCGTTACAGTATTGAGATAGGCACCTGTAAATTATTCTTCAGTCGTCTGTCGAAAGACTAAAATGCACAACTTAGGGAATGAAGAGTTGGAGTCCTAGGAAATGGTTTCTAATGACTTCCTAGGCTAGATAGAGTGAAGTGTGTGTGCTCCAAGATAGTTCTACTACAAGGCTACATTCTAATCAAGAGAAATAAAAGCATAAAAGATTTACATTGTATAGTTGCATCTCTTCTTTCTCTTGAATGGCCTTGAAGTCCTTGAAGCTTCTTTCTTCAACTTGATCACCCAATCTTCAGTTATCTGAGCTTTGATTGATCTTGATAGTAATCCATTTCTATTTGATCTTCATGATTAGCTTAGGCAATGGATTAACTAAATTGAGGGGATTAGTCACAAGTATTTATGTTTGCTCATCATCAAAACCAAGTAGGGAGAAGTCCAATACTCAACATGGTGATCTCCAAATGAAGTCTAAGTGAAGCTTGTTGGAGATGCAGGAGTTTTGGCCAATTTGATTTGGAAGATGAAAGATCAATGGCCAGTGGAAAGGATTTATTGCTTAAAATCTTTGAGTGATGAAAATAAGTTTTTCTCTTGAAATATCGATCAACAGCTCAATAAATTCTGCACCAAACCATCTACTTATATCCCCAAAAACTAGTTCAGACTGTCCCAAAAATACCCCTGAAAAACGGTTAGAAACGGCTAATAAATGATAACAAATCTGGACATAACAGTAGAATGTAGCAGGCTTGACAGTCGGCTGTTCCAACACTGACAGTTGACTATCAATCCTTCTGTAATCGACTGTTCTGTCAGGCAGAACACAGACCTAGTTTCCCATACAAATTAGTCGATAAGAAAATAAAATTAGTCGGCAACTAATCTGAAACATGGGATAAAGGCTATGAATGATTCTAAAATGTTGTTTGTGTGCTCTTAAGTGTATGAGAGCTTCACCAAAGACCTTACATACTATCAAACTTTAAAAAAGAAGATTACATCAAAAGAAAATAATATTACAAAAAATTCTGGATGTAAACTCTATCTTCAAGTATATGTTTTAATGGCTTTGAGCTACAATGTCTTTGATGGCTTCATATCCCTTCAATTGATCTTTGAAGCATTTTAATCTACAATACAATCAATGAAATAATTAGTACCAATATGTTGCACATCATCAAAACTAGCTAGGGATACTCAATATCTAACATTCTTCACATTTTTGATGATGACAACATATTGCATAAAAATATGAAATTTCTAATGCAATGCATGAGTGTATGTGTGCATCTCTCATCTCTATCCTTAACACTTCTCACCCTTTGGCATTATCAAAAATAAGTAGTTTTCACTCTCCCCCTAGATACATGCATATATGGATTCAATAACCAAAAATAATATATCACTCTCCCTAAATGTGATACCATGTGTTATGCATCAAAGAGATAATACTATATGTTGAGATGGAATTTTCTTACACAACTTTTGCTCAAGCTCCCCCAAAATATGTGCACCATTTGCAATTTGACATCTCCCCCTTAATTTATGCACTTTCTTGAAATTTACTTGGAGCAAGCTATTAACCCACATCAAATTTGAGAACATACAAAACACACAATTTTGGTCCTCTTTTCTTTTCGAGTCCATGGGGTTAGAAACAAAAAGTAGAGAATATCATACATTGGGTAACTAAACCAATGAGTATCATAAGAAATAGACATTATGCATGTATACTCAAATATTTGGTTCAAGCAAGATCATCCAATAGGAACCCAAACCCATTTAGGTTTAGATTTCCTAGCATATAAAGAATTTCTAAAATCATGTATATACTTAATATACTTCACAACATTATGTAAATATGCATTTCTGTCAATAAGGCTTAAATGCTTTGGAACCCAAAACATATTATCATGTAATCTATGCATGGACAGGGAATTCTTCTTAACATAAGGATACATAATCACATGATTATTAAAATCCAATTTATGATGAGTACTGATAGAAGCATTGGATTTCACACTCTTCTTGCATGCAAATTATCTATACATGAAAGCATAATTTTTCTTTCTAGCATGCAAACGCTCAAAATGATTCTTTTTATGTCTAACAACATTATCATGCATAGAATCATGACTACAAGAAGAATCAATACTTAAGAAAGTATTACTCTTAATCTTATCAAGCATACAAACAAATTCATCATGCTTTTGCTTGCGTAAAGATAAATCACTCATAAGCACATTAATTCTAGCATTGCAATCATTCATAAGCAAATTTTTCTCAATCATAAATAAATTTGAATCATCCAATTTTGCAATAGAAATAATATGCTCAATATGCAAAAATATCATGATCATGCATCAAAGAATCATACTTAACCTTTAAGCATTCATGGTCAAGTTCTAATAAACTAAATTGGTCTTGCAAAATCTTATATTTATCTTCTAACTCATTGCTAATCTTTACTTGAGTTAGAGATTAACTCATTTTCATTTTCATTAGCCCTTTCCCTTGGGTGTTCTTCTTCTTCATTGTTTGAAGGTGAGCCATTTGAGAGATATTCCTCATAATCATTAAGCTAGTGCCAAATTTCGTTTACACTAGTAGCTCCTGACACAAACCTTAAAGCTTTGTCAAATAGATATGAAATTAAAATTTTCATTACCTCAACATGAAGAGTATCCATTCTTTTCTTTTCATTTGTCCATTTGGAGATACGTCTTTTAGGTTTGCAATAAGGCTCCTCCAAGAGACTCCACATATCAAAATCAATGGATTCGATGTAGATCTTCATATGAAACTTCCATAGACCATATGAAATATTGTCAAACATTGGTAGTCTCGCGTATCATCTCCAAAATTCATGTTGTTTGTTGACGACATCCTATAACGAGGCTCTGATACCACATGTTGGGATCCTGTACTATGGATGGACAAATAGAAAACTAGAGTATGTATTAGAAATAAAAAAAATTCTCTAGTGATCTACTTAGGTTATCAAATGGAGTTACCCAGAAATAACCTAATCAACAAATAAATAGCTAGCAATAACCAAATTGGATGCAGAAGCGAAAAACACAATGTAAGCACAAATAGACAATGCGCACAATCACAATCAGAGACAAGATTTACACTGGTTCTCCAATTTTGGATACGTCCACCAACACGTCCTCAAAGAGGACCTAATCCACAATCACTTCGAGATTACAACAAGTCTCAAATGAGATCGTTCCAAGTGGAACAACACGTCCAATGCAATGGACAACACCTCTCACAAAGAGAGAAGAAAGAAAATAGAGATTACAACTCTTACTTTTTTTACCTCAATTTACTTATAGCCTTAGATGAAGCTCTTCTTGTGATGAAGTGAAGACTATGGTGATCTCCAAATGAAGTCTAAGTGAAGCTTGTTGAAGATAAAGGAGTTTTGGCCAATTTGATTTGGAAGATGAAAGCTTAATGGCCAATGAAAAGGATTTAGTGCTTAAAATCTATGAGTGCGGAAAATGAGTTTTTCTTTTGAAATATTGATCAATGTCTAGCTCAATAAATTCTGCACCAAACCATCTACTTATATCCCCAAAAGCTAGTTCAGACTGTCTCCAAAATACCCCTGAAAACGATTAGAAACGGCTAGTAAATGAGGGCAAATCTGGACACAATAGTCGACTGTTCCAACACTAGTCGACTGTCAATCCTTCTCCAGTTGGCTGTTCTGCCAGGCAGAACACAGACTTAGTTTCCCATACACATTAGTCGACCTAAAATAAAATTAGTCGACTACTAATCTGAAACATGAGATAAAGGCTATGAATGATTCTAAAATGTTGTGTGTGTGTGTGTGTGTGTGTGTGTGTGTGTGTTCATAAGTGTATGTGAGCTTCACCAAAGACTTTACATACTATCAAGACTTTAAAAAAAAGAAGATTACATCAAAAGAAAATAATGTTACAATAAATTATTGATGTAAACTCTATCGTCAAGTATACGTCTACGTCTTGCTGGATCCATATCCCTTGAATTGATCTTTGAGGCATTTTAATATACAATACACTTGATGAAATAATTAGAAACAATATGTTGCACATCATCAAAACTTGCTAGAGATACCCAATATCCAACAATAAAGATTGCAACAAGTAGTTCACAAGAGCTTGAGTGAAGGCAATCATCTGCAACATTTATTATCACTCTTCACATGTGACAACATTGTGCTGATCATATTGTACCACCCGATTGTGCTTTCTTGTCACCATTTACCATGCGGCAAACTTCTAAAGCCAGATAAAAAGGTAAGGATAAAAAGGTAATGATCCATCCAATAAGGATCCATCCAGTTTCGATTTAAGATAATGTCTTTTTTAGATTATATTTGAAATAGAATTTAAGTCCTTGAGTTTTTATTTGAGATCGAGTTTGAATCATTTAGTTATTTTAGGCATTTTGGTTATTTCAAAGGTTTTAATACCATATTAAATGTAATTTTTTTAAATCAAGTTGTAATCCTATATAAAAGCCACAAACTCATTCTAGTTTTCATAAAGAGAGTTGAACATTTGCAAAAAAAAATTGATGTAAACATCGTTTTTCTTAAAATTAAATCTTTTGAATTGGAGTGCTAGAGTGAATTTGATTGCATGTGCATAAGATCCGAAAAATCTCCGCATAGGAGGCTTGTAAGTAGGTGATCGTCAGACTGCGAATCCTAAAAATTTATCGAATCCTTAATTTTATTCATCATCCAAATTACCACCACAATTTTCATCTTCCTTCATGCATCAACCGTAGAATGGAGATGAAGTGTAAGGTATATATGCTGGTTGGGCTTGCAAGAAAGATCCGGAGTAGGTAGACTGCTTGGGCTTTGATATACTGCAAGTGAACGAAGAGACTGAGATGAGACTGAGTAACTAGCATGGATCTCTCAACGTGTACCTCAAAATAGTCCTCTGATGCCTGCACAAACAACGAATAGACAAGAACATTGACCCAGACAAGTCAACGTTGGATTAGGTCCGAATGACATCGGCAGATTTAAATAATCAAGAGACAGAATCAAATGCAAGAATCAAACCTTTTATTTTAGAAGTTATACCTTGATACCATGTGTGTACCATGGTAAGCTGTCATTGAGGGCCACAGTGGTAATCCCTTCCCGATCCAAACTCTCTGTTTTGAACTGCAGCAAGGATGGGCCCCGTGTCTTGAGCGAGCTAAACATGGTACATGGGTGGGTTCTAGTGGAGCCCGAATTGGGCTCCCCTTATCAGACCTCAACAATAATTGTACAAGTATGTTTGAGTTTGGCAAACAGCAATAATTATAAATACAAAAGAAACCCTTGAATTCGCAAAACACAACCTGACATCAAACCAAAAGGGAACTTACGCACATGCTTTAGAATTTGCAGAGCATTGGAGGGTAATTACAGGGCAGGGTCCATAAAAAATGAAAGCCCAAAACTGGCAGCTTTGTACAGGCTCAAGTTTGGCACCAAATGTTAGAAACTTCAGAAGGCGATGTACTCATCATCACGGTTCATCTGTAAGAAACATAGAATTGCTAATCCGAAAACGAGGAAGGACGAAAGCTCCATTATGAGTGCTCCCCATCCAATGACATGTGCATGCTTTAAGATGCAGGGTATTGCGATGCTTCCTACCACAGAGGCTCCGGTCAAGAACTTGGTGAATTTTACCCAGCTGTTGCCATGGATTTGCACTCAAAAGTGAGACTAGAAGAATCCGATGACTGTCTCAGTGAATAGAGAGTAGAAACTACCAACCTGCCTCCTTCGCCGGACATGATCGTTGACGAGCTGGTGTCCACAAAGAACAGCAGAGGCATTGGAAGAATTACATACATCAATGCTGCACCAATGATCATTTGGTTACGTCAAAATATCCAGAATGCATTTTTCAAAATATCTAGAACGCAACACACTCTCGCCCAGCACGCTATAACTATGTCCACAACGAGTCCACATCCCACATACCACTTTATTAGCTTTGAATTACAAATAAACATTATGTGAAGTAAACGATAAGGGCTAGATTTCAACTCAAGCCCTTTTAGCACACTCGCACCTCACTCCTTCGGATAACTCAACCACCTTTTGCCAACAAGGCCGCAACCACGAATGGCAACAATCAGACAAGAAGATGACATCAAGGTCAGTATCTGTCTCACACACTCATGCAGGACGGAAGAGAGATATTATAATGGGAAAATTGGTGAAGAAGAAATTTAGGAATTTAGGAATTTTAGGGGAATTTTTTTTAGATTTAATAGAATTCAGGATGCACCAGAGAGATATGACGATCACCGACTCACACGCCTCGCACACAGATAGTTTTTAAACCTTATGACTAGGTAAGCAAGCAAACTCTTGCCTTCTCAATTGCAAAAGATTTGACAAATGAAAACAAAAGCTTATACAAAAATTTAATCAATTTAATCAATTCAAAATAAAACAAATCAAAAGCCGTTAAATAAGCTAATAACAGCTACAATTCTCTACCACAACAGATGTGTGATTATACATTACTAAAATAAAATAATAACTAAAAGACTCAAAATCATACTAAAGACTAATAAAAATTTAAAAAAACTCAACTAAACTCAATTAACATCTAAAATGACTCAACTTCGGATGCAAATTGGATCCACATCATTGTCCGTGATTTTGAGAACTTCACCACCTTATGAATGGTGATAGAACAAGCACAACCAAGCAGAAATCGTCAGTCTTTTGTAGTTGAAAAAGACGTGTCTGCATGCCTTGAAGTGTAGTAAGTATGTATATTTGCACACAAATACCTGAAGTTAAATATTTCTAAATCATGAAAGATAGGAATGCATATAGGATGTGCTTTTTGGTATGATATGAAGGATCGAGAATAATGTAATCTATGTACTCACCTAGTTCAAGTGTGATCTTTAAGTTACATTCTAGTATATGATCAGCATGCAACTCCAGCTCTAGTTAAGGCTCAATCACACGTTTGGACTCAAGCTCGAGCTTGGACTCGATCACATACTCAATCTTGATCATATATAAAGATGTAGAATCAGATTTTGGTTCAAATTCGGGATTAAGCTCTGACTCGTGCTCAGCTTAAGACTCTGGCTTAGACTTTACTTGTTGGATGTGCTCTTATGATTTTCTGAACTCTCGTATATCTTTGAAAAATTCATCAAATATTCAATTAACTTCACCCTAGAAGCTGTTGGAGGTGACTGATGCCTAGGAAGATAACGATATCTAAGTCATGTTTCATTTGTGTCCATAGTTCACATCATCATATTCATTCCACCAGCAGTGGGCCTTTCCCCTTTCCCCAGAGAGTTTAAATCGATCATAAAGGTACGTTTCCTTCCTAGTTATATTGCAGCAAGCAAAAATCACTCAATAAAACGCTCAATATTCATACCATTAATAACCATCGGATTCGTAGAAAACTATGACATTAAAATCGCACTCTACTCTAACTGGTTTATGCTTCGAAAAAGCCATAGAAAATATATGATAACGTAGGCAAACTATCAAAACTGACCAGATAGATGCAAACCTGCTTATGACTCAAACTAGCTTCCAGTTTACTTAACCGGATCAAAGATCGGGCTTGTAACGGCTTCACAATCTTTAGTGACCAAGATAGACGCAAACCTGATTATGACTCAAACTAGCTTACAATTGACTTAAACGGATCGAAAATCAGGCTTGTAACGGTTTCAAAATCTTTAAAATAAAAAACTATGCATAAAATTCAGTTGAAAAGTTTCAGAAAATTCAAAAAAATGCAACATATGTACCATAGCAGCAGCGGGTCTCGATCAATGGCTTGGTCAACGATGTGATTGAGCCACTGATTGATCAACGGCAGGATCGGCTCAGCGGCTCGATTTTGGCTGTTGGCTTGGCTCGTAGCTCAATCAGCTCGAATCGAGCTGATAAATAGTATCAGCAGCTTGGGTTCGCACATATTTGATAACTATTGAATGTAATTCTTTTTTTTTCTGTATTTTTTTACATTTTGTTTGGGGGCCAGGCCCGAAGCCCAACAGTGGGGAGTGCTGGGGTGCTGCTAGTCATATTTCGAATCACATTACATTTATTTACAAGTTTGACATTCCCTTTGGTAAGCATGTAAAAGATATTGGTATACTAGTAAATAATTGTACTATGGTAAGCAAAATGTGTAAACTAGTAGCACTTAGCAGTTTTCTGATTTCTCTATCCATCTCGAAGCGACATCAAATTGAAGCGGCGAGGAAGACAGTTAAGATGAAGCTAGAAACGGAATCAATGATGTCGATGAAGGCGTAGATGACGACATTGATGACATGATAACTTCATATCTTCTTCATTGAAGAATATGACGATGACGACATCGACGAAGAGTCAAATTCACGTTTTGTCTTCCATATAGATCAGATCTTTTTCTTTTTTTCAAATTTCATCATCAAACATATAATAACGATTTCTGGAAAAAAATTCGAGTTTTTCGAGTTTTTTTTAGTTTTTCTAACTTTTTGTTATTTCTTTCGATTTTTAAGCATTTTAGGGGTTTTGGCTGAAACCGAGATTTTATTACAATTTCAGATCGATCCCCTTTGAAACCGATCTGAAACCATCAAAACCCAAAAGTTTCGACCGAAATCACATACCTTGATTTTACGATAAAAAGGATGATGAGCCTGATAGTAGTGGCGGCCGAACACGTCGATGGAGGCTCAGCTAAAGCCATGGCAAGGGTTATTATTTAAACTAACGTTTGGGGGAGATGATATACAGTATATATTATACTTTATTTTTGAATTCCTTCTCTCTTTTTTCTATTTTTCGCTATCTTTTCCATTTACAGTTTCTTTTCACTTTTTTCTGTTTTCCTCCCCTTTCTTTTTTGATGTTTTCTCCCTTCTTTTTTTATTTATGGAATTAAAACCTAATAAATAAGAACAAAAAGGATGATGAGTTAACAATGGGAACAAAAATGGAAAAAACCCAAGTTTTAGCTATGATACCAACGATGAAAGATGGAAAAGGACAACTATGAAAGGAAAAAATGGGGAAGAACAAAATAAGGAATTTAGAAATTTTGTGATATTTTAGGGATTTCGAAAAATTCGGACCTTGCACCCTAGCGATCTGGTGATCACTGAGTTACACGTCTCGCACATAAAAAATATTCAGACCTCACACCATGCCAGACAACAAAACCCACTCTCGCACTCTTAATTGCAAAAGATTTGAAAATTGCAAACAAAATTTTACACAAGATTTTAATCACTTTCTTCAATTCAAAATAAAACTAATCAAAGGCTTTTAAATATGCTTTATGCTTACAAGAGCTACAATTCTCTACCACAACCGATGTGTGACTAAAAGTTTCTAAAATAAAAAATAACTAAAATACTCAAACTCCTAATAAATGCTCTAATAAAAATTAAAAGAAACTTTAACTCAAATAAATTCTAAAAAGTCTCAACTCGGATCCAAATTTGATCCCCATCTATCTATGAGAGAGAGAGAGAGAGAGAGTGAGAGAAATACAAAAAAAGAACAAAGAGAACCCCATAACATTTCATTTTGTTGGTGCATAAGATGGTCAAAAGAACAAAGAGAACCCCATAACATTTCATTTTGTTGGTGCATAAGATGGTCCGCTAATCTAAAACACGATGTGAAGTTGAAGATAAAGTTGTGATATTTCAATTCGTGCTTTTCATATCATATTAACAATTTGCCTTCAAAATCCCTAATAACTTTCATCAGCAACTACACAGTAGGAAATTGCAACAACCTGAAAACGAGGCTTCGCCTCTATAATTATGGTATCTTACAACAAGTTTTAAATTAAACATTTTCATGCCATTATTAGAGATTTAGCCTACTGTGGTATGACACATTTGCTGGTGAAGCTTCCAAGAAGATTATAATCTAATGGGATCATCATGTACTCGAGGCGGCGGCGGACCGGAGGAGGAACCGGCTCAACCACTTGACTCGGGGACGTGTTGGCATCCTTATTAGTTGATTTCTATTATTTTATTAGAAAAAGGGCAAACTAGTAATTTGTTTTAATTTCGCATTGGGTTTATACGTGGGGTGCATCGGCCGGCCCTAGGGATGCGAGTATTGAGTTTTGAGTGTTCAACCTAAGGAAGAGTGCGGACGTCCTCTTAACGGCGTCTTGGGAGGGTAGTTGCCCCTAAAATTGTAACCAAATTTATCCTTTTTATCGGTGTTTTCTTCAATAAAAGTTCAGATTTGCTTCCGGTTCTATCAATTTGGTATCAGAGCATTCGATCCATGGAGGCATCAACAAGGTCTAAAGATTGGGGCGAAGTAGGGGGAGGAGAAGAATAATGGAGAGATCAAGGAGGTGAAGAGAACCGCAACGGAGAATGGCAAGTCGATTGCAAAAGTTGACGGCTTCCGTTGATCGGCTCACGGCTAAACAAGACAAAACAGACGAATCCCTCGTGCAGATCATCTTCCAACTTTCGATTCTTAATGAAAAGATGGGGAACGATGGTTCTTCAAAAAAGGTTCCACCTTTGGAGAAGGGAAAGGAAAAGGTGGAGACTTTTGATGAAGACTTGCTCTCCGATGCCGATGAATACTTCAAAGACGAGGAGGAAAAGCCATGTAGGGACGAAGAGGTCATGGGACCCCACCAGAGCTTCAGATCTGGTCGGCCGAACCCTCAGATGCAATCCAGGGGTCGGCCGACCCCTATTGGGGGGCTGGGGCTACCGCCTGCCCATGAAATTGGCTGGCAGGGCTGGCCGAACCATGCCGGCCATCGGCAGGGTCGGCCGACCCTGCCCGGCCCACCGGAGGGCCCGCAGGGCCTCCGACAGCCCCGACAGGGCCTGTCGGGGGTCCGCCAGGCCACAACAAACCACTGGCAGCAGCTAGAGTTCTTCAACGAATGCGGCGCCGTCCGAACAACCCCTTTCAGGTTTCTGCTGATTCGTCAGGGGTTCGAGGAGCAATTTCAGGGGCCCGAGAGTTTTCTGGACATATGCATTGGGAAAGTTATCACTACGGGGATTAAGGAGGGGGCGGAAATCACGTTGACGATGGTGGGGGAACCTACGGAGGAGACTTTGGAGCTGGTGAGAACTGGGAAGACTATAGGGGAACCGATGGAGGTCCACGAGGGGGCTATGAAAACCGTGGTAGAGGGCCACAGGGAGGACATGAGGAACATCATAAGAGGTGTCGGCATTATCACCAGCACAGACGCGCAGATTGTAGGCCAGACCAGGGGCATTTTGGGGGTGATGGTAGAGTAAGGAAGTTGAAAATGCCTGTGTTCGAGGGAGAGGACCAGCATGCATGTATTTTCAGGGCGGAGAGGTACTTCACTGCATATCGCATGACAGAGGCACATAAGCTGGAGGCAGCAGCCATATGTATGGAGGGAAGAGCCTTAGGATGGTATCAGGGGAAGGAGAGCAATACCATTTCCACAGTTGGGAGGAACTTAAGGATATCATTTTAAAGAGGTTTCGAGATCCCCATCTAGGAAGCCTTCACGAGCAGTTGTTTGCGCTCAGGCAGGATGGACCAGTGAGGGAGTACATCAAGACATTGAGACATTGCCAGGGCGAGTGCACGGGATTACTGACGAGTCACTGGAGGGCACATTCATGAAGGACCTGAAGCCTATAATTTGCTCCAGGATTCGACCGTACAAGCCCAAGGGACTGGCGGAGGTCATGGAGATGGCACAGATGGTTGAGGACCACCAGGCCAAGGAGAGGAGACCTAGGAGCAGGTATGGTGGACAGGTGCATCGTGGAGCTTCAGCAGTTACGGTGGGGTGAAGGCTACCACGGGGACAAATCAGACAGGCAGGGAGAAGACCGGCGAGGGGAGCAATGCACCACCAGTAGGGGCAGTTCAGGAGGATGACCGATGCAGAGATAATGGAGAAGCGCCAGAAGGGACTCTGCTTCAGGTGTGACGAGAGGTTCACCCCAGTCCATAGATGCGCAGGGCAAGCTGCAGGTGCTGCTGCAAGAGGATGAGGATGAGGAAGCGGAGGTTGAGGACGAGGCCATTAAGGACACATGACCAACAGCTAGATGTAGCGGAGGTCTCCCTCAACTCTGTGGTATGGTTCACCCCGAACCACACCATGAAGTTGAGAGGACACATTAGTGATCAAGAAGTGACCGTTCTCATCGATAGTGGGACGACCCACAACTTCATCTTCAAGAGAGTGGTAGAGCAGCATGAGATACAGCTAGGACACTGGCAGTTTAGCGTGATGATGGAGACGGGCAAGAAGGAGAGTAACAGAGGGGTGTACCGAGGGCTGGTGTTGACACTGCAAGGGAAACAGGTGTTGGCAGACTTCTTACCCCTAGACTTGTGAAGTACAGATGTCATTCTGGGCATGACATGACTGCAGATGTTGGGCGAGATGAAGATGATCTGGAAGCTTCTTAGGATAGAGTTTCAGGAGGATGGGAGAGCAGTGGTGTTGCAATGGGACCACAGTCTGAGCAGAATTTTGGTCTCGCTGAAGACCATAGTACGGGCTCTTCAGGCAGAGGAAGATGGATTTCTAGTAGAGTTACACACGATAGAAGGAGAGGGTGGTGCTGACGCAGGTATGGAGCAGCAAATTTCAAGAGAGGTGCAGGCTATGCTAGAGCAGTTTGACGAGGTTTTTCAGGAGTCTCGGGGCCTCCTGATGTGTCCATATTTTCCACTATTTTCATACCATCATTACATTGCATTCCACGCCATTTTCGTATTCAAATCCCATATTTTCCTACGATATCGCATTTCTGACGTTATATTCGAGTTTCGTAGTGTTTTATGAGTTTTCAGGGATTTTGGAACCATTTGGGACCCGACTTGGGCATGGACACATCTGACACGCCATATTTGGGGATCATCGGGAGGAGTGGAGGAGAGAGCAGGTGGAGAGAGGAGCTTCAGCAGCCTCATGGGATAATTTCCCAGACTGCTCGGTCGAGCAGTATAGATGCTCGGACCGAGCAGACGCAAATGAGAAGAGGAAGCAGAGCAGTGCATCTGCTCGGTCGAGCAGTCATTCATCCCAAAGCTGAAGCAATCCAGCACATGTCCCGAGCAACTACTCAGCGACTGAGTCAGCCTCTGCTCGGACCGAGCTGAGCTGACTCGGCCCGTGCAGACAGAGCAAGGATTTTGGAGAAATTTCGATTCCCTGTCAAGCTCGATCGAGTAGTTCATCTGCTCAGACCGAGCAACAGAACGAGCAGCCTACTCGATCGACGATGCCAAGGCCATTTTTGGAAACATTTTTGGGAGCGGCTTCTGCGCGATCTGAGGGCAGTGAAGTCGGGGAGCTGGACGACGATTCGGGGGGCGATTTATTTTCTAGTTTTTTGAATACTTTTTGAGAGCGGAGCTGAGGAGATTATTGTTAGGTTTTAGATTAAATTTCTGAATACTATTTGGATCGAAATTGTTAGATTATTATTTAGGAGCTTTATCGTTCTTGCGTTTGGGAATCTGGAATTTTCTTTGGATCTATAAATCACAATTTTTATCTATCTCTCGCTGTAAGTCTTCTATTTCTATTCCATCAATTTGTTATGATGTCTTCGTCTCTAAAGGTTGCGTTTTTATTCGTGAATATTGACATGAGTTAGTAGATCTTTCTAGGGTTGATGGGTTAGCCCAAAAATCCTAGAGGGAAGACGTAGATCTGGATCTCCACATTGAATTAAGGATTTTAGGGGAGTATTTCGGTCGATCATACCGAATCCCTAGATAACCCGTACTGAGATCATGCTCACAGTCTGTGGAATTGATGTGCTTAAGGGGTATCTCTGAGATTCAAATAGGGAAATCGGTGGATCCAATCAAGGCTTGTGACCATGCCCGGCTCGTGCCTTGAGGGGATCCATCGACGAACTATACCGCTACGTTGACGGCTACCGCCATTGCGTCCACGAGAGCTACAGAAATACCTCACAATTCTAACCCACGAGAGTGGTACGAATTGTGAGATTTATCCCCTAACCCTAATACAACGTGAGAATTCTATTCCAACGTCGATCCCCGACGATCTTAGTGGTGATACCTAATGTCCTAGTCCTTTTTATTAGTAAAACAACACCCCAAACAACTCTCTCAACCAGGTAGCTATCTCACTTCTAGATATAGAAGTAAACTGAGAACCCATATACACTATCACCGTCCCTGTGGGATTCGATATCATTTATATTACAATTTGACACCGCCCGCTTGCGGATCGAGCCCGGAATTGAAACCTAGGGGCCATACCACGTCTAGCGATCGTGACACCGCCGGGTGGAATCTAGGTGTAGGTTTTGGGTGCGTCACGTTTTTGGCGCCGTTGCCGGGGACGGCAATAGTGTTTATCTCAGTTTACTTTTATTTTTAGAAGTTTGCTAGCACTCTAATCATTTCTCATCTTTCCACCATTTTTATTCTTTTATTTATTTCAGTGCTACTGATGGTATTTGTTTGAGTTTTGTTGGTGCATGAACACTCGTTTCGGGGCATCAACTAGAGAGATTATTCGATCCCGAGATCGAGAAAACAGCAAGGGCTTTGAGGGCCTCCAGCAGAAATCCTTCTCCCTCTGCCCAGATGGCAGACAACAACAATCCTCCTCCACCTCGCACCGGGTCCATCAGGGACCATATGAAGCCGACGTTTGGAAATAACTCCTCCATTCTTAGACCGCAACTGGCGGCGGCAAGCTTCGAGCTGAAGACGGGGCTGATTAATTTGATGCAGCAGGATCCCTTCCATGGACATCCACATGAAAACCCAACCACCATATTGACACCTTCCTGGCGAAGTGTGACACGTTCAAGGCCAAGGACGTGAGCGATGATGCTGTGAAGCTACGGCTTTTCCCGTTCACTTTGAGGGATAACGCCTCGTATTGGCTCCGTGCCAACCCTCCCAACCATTTCACCACCTGGGAGAAGCTGGCACTTGCCTTCGTGGATAAGTTCTATCCACCCTCTAAGACAGGGCGAATCAGGGGAGCCATCTCGAACTTCAAGCAACTCCCACAGGAATCACTCTATGAGGCATGGGAGAGGTTCAAGGACCTCCAATATCCGTGTCCTCACCACGAGATCCAGCCCTGGGATTTGGTGCAGAGCTTTTGTAATAGGCTCCAGTCCAGCACCAAGATGATCATAGATGCTGCGGCGCAAGGCACCTTATTTGATAAGTCTCCTAAAGAGGCCATAGACTTGTTGGAGCATATGGCGGCCAACAATCAACAATGGAGCGAATAAAGAATTATTGTGACCCGGACTCCCGAGGTTAAAGTTGCTAGCCACTTGGACTCTCACATCGAGACCTTATGCAAACAAGTGGCCAGGATTGAACAATGTCTAAATTCCATCCCGGCATCACCCAGCACATCTTATCATCCCACAGAGGAGTATGCAGATCAGAGCTATATTCCTAGTGAGGCACACTATGATGGCGCCGAATTGTCAGAATCCGTGCAATACGTCCAAGGAGAGGGACGAAATCAATGGCAACATCCAGCTGCTAGGAATCATCCGGGATTCTCTTATGGGAATCCAAGTGGAGGGCTGCAACCTCCACAATTTCAGAGACTGCCACCCCCTCCTCAGCAGCAACATGGGCAGCAACAGAGCCAGCAGCAAGGCGGATTTAGGCCAGCTGGGCCTTACCGACCGCCAGGATATCAATTCAACCGGCCACCTCAGCAGGGTTATGCGCCAAATCCACCTCGGTCAAATATGGAGGCTACATTGGAGACCTTTATGAGCAGTCAGTCCTGGTTTAATCAGGACACCTCGACCCAGTTTAAAAGTATAAATACTTCATTAGATGAACTGAGGGGCCAGATGTCCCAGCTCTTGAAGAACCAGGGGAGGTTGCCCTCACAACCGGAGACAAACCCAAGGGCCTAAGCTAATGCTGTGGTGGTCCCTCTTCCCATTATCTATTTTCATACCGCCGCATCACATTACCATCGATACGATTGTTCGCACGCGAGGGACCACCACCCCACCCATCCGTAGGAAGAGGCCCGCTCCTGGCGCCGCCTCCTCCCGACCCCCAAGTCGTGCCCGTCTCACCACCACCACCGCCACTGCCACTACCACTACCACCCTCTCTACTACAGCTCCCACCACTACCACTACCATTTCCACCACTACCACCCATTACGGCCTCCACTATCCCTACCACCACAGCCCCTATCCCCACCGCTGCACCCACCGCCCCTCCATCATCACCCCCTCACCCAGCCCCCACCAGGGACGCTCTCCCTGCACGTCTACGGACCTGTGGCATCACTTTCAGAGACGATGCACACCGCGAGCGCTTCGTTAGGCTCTCGCAGCGTCGTCTCGTACATACTTTATTCATAGACGTTCCTACCCTCAAATCCCTAGGACTTCTTCAGGGGTCCATCTCCTTTACCGAGCGATTGGATTCGATCGCTTCCTCGGTGTCCACGCCCCCACTTATTCCCACATTGCACTCGAGCCTCTTAGCTCCCTCGCTCGCACCCCAGCGGGTGATGGCATCACTTTTCGCCTCATAGACCACGATTGAACCATCACATGCCATGATCCGCGACTACTTTCACTTCCCCGCCATCCCCGAGCCCAGAGCCGCTTTCTCTCTGCACTATGATCTTGGCACATTTGATGCCACCGCTTTTTGGCAGCGTATTTCAGACCTGGATCAGTACCGCCCCATCCGGGCGAAGGCATCGTGCATCGTGTACCCCTGCCTTCGTTACGCTCAGCAGCACTTAGCCACTACTATCTTCTGCAGGCCTGAGGTCGGGACCATGTCCCTACCAGAGCTTACCCACCTTATGGGTATGACCCGGCCTCTACGCTTTCACCCGGATGGCTTTCTTCGCCCATTCATGCTCTCTGACGCAGTCCACTGGTTGTGTCATCGCCTTTACCAGACTGCAACCACCTACTTCTTCACGGATATCTGCTGGGGTGGATTCTTTACCATTTTTGCCCGGATGCTCGACATACACATTCCCAATGACCTGACGATCCCCGTTGGCCCGACACGCTTGACCCTCGGCGTGCTCGAGCACATGCATATTATCAGACATTACAGGGCTCGTCACTGGTTATATCTTGTAGGCACCCACCACACTCCACACATGGTACTTTCGGCCCCACACCTCACCCATATTGCTCCAGTCCAGCTTGACTGGATGATCCCTAGGGTCGACCCACTCCCTCTCCTACATGTACTCGAGCCCCCCCGGAGCACCCGTCGAGGCAGTCGCCGATGACCCGGTGCCATGCTCCGCTGGGTACGAGTTGCATGACATTGCTGCTCTAGTAGCATGCCTTCCCGTACCACCTGCACACCCATCACCCTCTGGATCCGTTTCTTCTACCACCATTGTATCTACTGCTTCCACCACAGTCGAGTCTTCGGGGACTGTCTCTACCTCTTGCCCTGAGACTCAGATTTCTCTCGCCACCGTTTTCGTGCCGGAGGGCACCGATATACAGTCTGCTCCTAATCTCACAGATCTTGACTTTCCAGAGCACGGCCCAGCCCCCACTCTTCCTCCTTTCAGTGACCTCATAGCATCACTTCCGCTCTCTTTAGGTCACCACATTCCCCTCTCCGGCACCACTTCTTCATCATCCGCGACCATCTTCACGGAGAGCGTCTCGACGTCTGTCCACACTTCTGTGTCGACGACCGCTCTTTCTTCAGCCGCTGCTGAGATCCATTCGAGCTCACCCTCTCCTACTTTCCACCCTAGGCACCGTGCCTTAGCCGCACGAGACCGATTCACGAGAGTGGTGACCCAGCGCCACGTTCCTCGCCCTCCACTCGACTCCCGTACTACAGACGGCTGCCTGGCAGCGTTAGTGGAGTCGACTTCTCTCCTGCAGAGAGATTTCAACGACTTTGTACGCTCCACGGCGATATATCACGTTAGTGTCGAGGCGGACCTGGCATCTATTAGACCTCCTCAGGACACGTGGACCTCCTCCAGTGATCCTTGCACATGCCCCACCACCTAGGCCAGCCACTGTTGCTTCCCTTGCACCACTCAGTGCTTCACTTTTCCAGGCTTCTGCAGAGCCTGTTTCTTCCACTTCTGAGTTGGACCTCACAGTAGATCCCATGTCCGCCCTTGTGTTATATTCAGCTGAGCCTCACACTACCACCACTGCTCCACCACACTACCTGCTCCACAGCAGAGGGACCCATCACCACCCCTAGAGGGTGGTGCCTCTTCTTGATGTCGTCTTTACCCATTTTGCCTCCCTCATTTATTGTATTGTGCCCATCTGTCTGTTCGGGGCCCGACACTTGCATAGCTTGGGGGAGGACACACACTCATGCATCATTTTTCATACATCATCGCATCATGTCATATTTTTATTTTCTTTTTGCACAGTTTTTATTTTGCATTCCCTCACCCACCCCACCCTATTTAGCATCATCTCCCGTCTACTAGCGTTTTCTTAGCAGTGAGGACACTGCTAGGTTTAGCTTGGGGGATGATCGCTATCGCTTTATTTTTCATTTTTTCTTTTACATTTTCTTCCATATTTCAGTTTTTATTTTACTTTTTCACTACTTTTCCACGTCTTTTTATTTTTTCTCATTCTGCATCATATTTTCTGCTTTTTACCATGCATGCATATCTTTTTCTTCGTTTTCCTATTTTCTCCACTCTTTTCTTTTTATGCTAAGGATGGTCCGCATGATGATACCTCTCGTAGCCTTAGTAGTTATTCACGATGCTTGCTATCTGTTGACATGCTATTAGGGTAATTCCAGTTTTACTATCTATGTGCGTGCATTTTTTGCTGATCTATCTGATTTAATGCTTGAAATGAATTGAAAATCAAATGCATGAATTAGTATCTAGTATGCACTATGTTGGGTAATGCACCTAGGTTCACGCATCACTAGAACACTTGGAGAATATGTTCTTATCTTATTCACTTCTGTTTTGCATGCCCGCTTTCATTGTGCCTATTACTGCGTGCTTTTTCAGTATTCATCTAGAGGAATGAAAATATCCATTCTATTTACGAGTTTAGTTAGGGTACTATTTTACCAAACCGTTGTGCACCTCTTATGAGTGAACCGAGAGATATATTATTTTCCTTCTCCACATATCTATATACTTCTCTACATATCAGTTGGTTACACCCCCACAGCTATCTTTACCGCATCTCACTTCCCAAACCCAAAAAGAAAAAGTATAGCTTCTAATTGAAAAAAGAGAGAAAAAAGTGTATATATTCATATGTGAAAAAGAAAAGAAAAAGAAAGAAAATGAATTAAAAAGTGTTTGTATCCTTTCATTAGAAGCTATCATATATACTGGGAGGAAGAAAAATTCCATATCTTATTCCTAGATGCGACGCCTCAAGCTAAGCTTGGGGGAGTAAACCAATTGATCACATGAGTGAGCATGACATTAGAGTGGAGACGGTACATAACAGGGAGATTTAATAATATACTTAAACTTTACGAAATGCTTTAGTTTTTGGAGATTTTTCATGAATCGAAATGAATAGCTGAATGACATGACTTTTTCTATTCTCTATTGATGTTGTGTGATTTCTATATGCTCCATGTGTATCTGTGATTGAAAAGTGAATTGCCAACTTCTTTATACTAGACTCTGGATTGCATGAGATTGATATGAGTTGATGGCGTTATTTCAGTAGATCCCTATCTTTTACCTGTATTGCATGCTAGTCATATGATCTGTAAAACTAGAAATTGCCAGTAGCATGTATGTTTACTATTCAGAGCATTGTGATATACCACCTAGGCCTGAGAGCTGACCGATCATCCTTAGCATCCTCCATCCACTTCCATTCTCCCCTCTTCCTATTTTTATTTCTTATTTTCTTTTGTTTTCCTCCCGACGTACCTAGTATTCGTCTTCCTCGAGGACGAGTAAGAGGTAAGCTTGGGGATTTTGATGTGTCTATATTTTCCACTATTTTCATACCATCATTACATGCATTCCATGCCATTTTCGCATTCAAATCCCATATTTTCCTACGATATCGCATTTCTGACGTTATATTCGAGTTCGTAGAATTTTATGAGTTTGCAGGGATTTTGGAGCGATTTGGGACCCGACTTGGGTATGGACACATCCGACACGCCCGTGAGCTCATTGGTGAAGCCCTACAGGAGTTCGCCATGTTTTGGGATCCTCGGGAGGAGGGGATGAGAGAGCAGGTGGAGAGAGGAGCTTTAGCAGCCTCAGGGGATAATTTCCCAAACTGCTCGGTCGAGCAGTATAGATGCTCGGACCGAGCAGACGCAAATGAGAAGAGGAAGCAGATACGGGAATCGCTCGGACCGAGCAGTGCATCTGCTCGGTCGAGCAGCCCTTCATCCCAAAGCTGAAGCAATCCAGCGCACGGCCCGAGCAACTACTCAGCGACTGAGTCAGCCTCTGCTCGGACCGAGTTGAGATGACTCGGGCCGTGCAGGCAGATCAAGGATTTTGGAGAAATTTCGATTTCCTGTCAAGCTCGGTCGAGCAGTTCATCTGCTCGGACCGAGCAACAGACCGAGCAGCCTACTCGGTCGACGATGCCAAGGCTATTTTTGGAAACATTTTTGGGAGCGGCTTCTGCGCGATCTGATGGCAGTGAAGTTGAGGAGCTGGATGACGATTCGGGGGGGGGGGGGGGGGGGGGCGATTCATTTTCTAGTTTTGAATACTTTTTGAGAGCGGAGCTGAGGAGATTATTGTTAGACTTTATATTAAATTTTTGAATACTATTTGGATCGAAATTGCTAGATTATTATTTTGGTGCTTTATCGTGCTCGCGTTTGGGAATATGGAATTTTCTTTGGATCTATAAATCGCAATTTTTATCTATCTCTCGTTGTAAGTCTTCTATTTCTATTCCATCAATTTGTTATGATGTCTTCGTCTCTAAAGGTTGCGTTTTTATTCGTGAATATTGACATGTGTGGGTAGATCTTTCTAGGGTTGATGGGTTAGCCCTAAAATCCTAGGGGGAAGACGTAGATCTAGATCTCCACGTTGAATTAGGGATTTTAGGGGAGTATTTCGGTCGATCATACCGAATCCCTAGATAACCCGTACTAAGATCATGCCCACGGTCTGTGGAATTGATGTGCTTAAGGGGTATCTCTGGGATTCGAATAGGGAAATCGATGGATCCAATCAAGGCTCGTGACCATGTCTGGCTCGTGCCTTGAGGGGATCCATCGACGAACTATACCGCTACGTTACCGTTATTGCGTCAACGAGAGCTATCGAATACCTCACAATTCTAACCCACGAGAGTGGTACGAATTGTGAGATTTATCCCCTAACCCTAATACAACATGAGGATTCTATTCCAACGTCGATCCCCGACGATCTTAGTGGTGATCCCTAATGACCTAGTCCTTTTATTAGTAAAAGAATAACACCCCAAACAACTCTCTCAATCCGATAGCTATCTCACTTCTAGATATAGAAGTAAACTGAGATCACATATACACTATCACCGTCCCTGTGGGATTCGATATCATTTATACTACAATTTGACACCGTCCTCCTGCGGATCGAGCCCGGAATTGAAACCTAGGGGCCATACCATGCCTGG
Source organism: Scilla litardierei (assembly GCA_030789695.1). Classification (NCBI taxonomy): domain Eukaryota; kingdom Viridiplantae; phylum Streptophyta; class Magnoliopsida; order Asparagales; family Asparagaceae; genus Scilla; species Scilla litardierei. The sequence goes on from CM061142.1 coordinate 385,301,897, forward strand.
CGATCGTGACACCGCTGTGTGGAATCTAGGTGTAGGTTTCGGGTGCGTCACCTCCCACCACCTAGAGACCACGAGCACACTATAGTCTTGCAGGATGCCCCCATTAGCGTGAGGCCTTATCGCTATCCCCAGATACAGAAGGATGAAATAGAAAGGATGGTAGCAGAAATGGTTCAGGCTATCCAACCCAATATTAGTCCCTTCACCAGTTCTGTGCTGTTAGTTAAGAAGAAGGATGTGAGCTGGGGCTTCTGCATAGACTACAGAGCGCTTAATAAGGAAATGGTGCTAGACAAGTTTTCTATACCGGTGATTGACGAGCTCCTCGATGAGTTACATGGGTCAGCCATCTTTTCGAAGATAGATCTCAAATCAGGCTACCACTAGATCAGGATGAGGGAGGCAGATGTTCCCAAGACAGCATTCAGGACTCATGAAGGCCACTACGAGTTCTTAGTCATGCCTTTTGGCTTGACTAACGCGTCTGTCACGTTCCAGTCCCCGATGAACAAGGTATTTCGTCCATACCTGAGGAGATTTGTACTTGTAGTCTTTGACGATATCTTGGTATACAATCGCTCGTTGGAGAAGCATTTGGATCACTTGCAAGTAGTGTTCCAGGAGTTGCAGTAATACCAGCTGTACGGGAACTGAATGAAGTGTTTATTTGGGCAACCACATGTGGAGTACTTGAGGCATGTGGTGTCCTCAGAGGGAGTAGCTGCAGACAGGGCGAAGATAGCGGTTATGCTGGATTGGCAGCGCCCCATCACTCTAGGGGCTGAGGGGGTTCTTAGGCCTCACAGGTTACTACAGGAGGTTTGTCGAGGAATATGTTACGATCGCCTGACCAATCACGAAGTTGTTGAAAAAGGATCAGTTTGTATGGGATGACGAGGCGACACTTGCTTTTGAGGCTTTGAAGAAGGCCATGACTACTGTACCAGTGTTGGTGCTACCTGATTTTTCGAGACCTTTTATTGTGGAGGCTGACGTATCAGGGCATGGACTAGGGGCGGTGCTGAAGCAGGATCATCGCCCTATCGCTTATTACAGTCAGGTGCTAACAGCGAGGGCCATATTGAAGTCGGTGTATGAGAGAGCTAATGGCTATAGTCCTGGCTATTTAGAAGTGGAGACCGTATCTGCTGGGGAGTTGCTTCTTAGTGCGCATGGATCAGAGGAATCTTAAGTATCTGTTGGAGCAACGAATAGTAGCAGAGGATCACCAAAAGTGGCTTAGGAAGCTGATGGGGTATAGATTTGAGATAGAATATCGCCCATGGCTGGAGAATAAAGCGGCCGACGCTCTGTCACAGAGAGACGCGGATATACAATTGGCGACATTGTCTGTGTCAGTGCTTCAGGACTGGGAGCTATTGCAGATGAAGGTCGAGGGGGACTAGGAACTGGCAGGTATTCGGGCGGCACTTTTATAGGGGTCATCGGACCACCTGGGATATGCTTTGCAGGAAGGGAGATTGGTATATTGGGGTCGCCTGGTGTTACCGAGGACATCCACCCACATTCCGGCCATATTTCAGGAGTTCCATTGCAGTGCTATGGGGGCACTCTGGGGTCCACAAGACCTATCCGAGGATGCCTAGAGAGGTGTATTGGCAGGGGATGAAGGACATATCGAGGATGGTAGCTGAGTGTGACATGTGCCAACGTCGTATATGGCGATGTCCTCGGGAGGGTTACTGCAGCCAATGTCCTTGCCAGAGCGAGTCTGTGAGGACCTCTCCATGGATTTCATTGACGGTTTGCCTAAGTCTGGTGGATTCATGGTGATATTTGTGGTGGTGGATCGCCTTAACAAATATGCTCATTTCATACCCTTAGACATCCTTACAACGTAGTCTCGGTGGCGGAGGTGTTCGTGAGGGAGATCATCCGCTTACATGGCCCCCAAAGTCCATTGTCTCTGATAGAGATAATGTTTTAAGCATATTTTGACAGGAGCTCTTCAGGTTGCAAGGGACAGTTTTGAGACGGAGTACCGCCTATCATCCACAAACTGACAGCCATACTGAGGTCGTCAAGAGGAGCATCGAGACCTACTTGCGGTGTTTCATCTCGGAGAGCCCAAAGGAGTGGGCTCGTTGGCTGGCGTGGGCGAAATACTGGTACAATACCTCTAATCACACGACCACTCAGACGACACCTTTCAAGATCTTGTATGGGCAGGACCCCCCTCACTTGCTGCACTATGGGCAGGAGACGACGTCCGTATCAGATGTGGAGCAGTGCTTGGCAGAGCAGGACCGGATTTTTGAGGAGCTGAAGCTCCATTTGGCTAGAGCTCAGCAGGTCATGAAGACGAGGGCTGACCTACACCGTCCAGATGTACAGTTCGACGTGAGAGACATGGTATATCTGAAATTGCGTCTGTACAGGCAGACGTCCCTAGTCCACCGAAGAAATGAGAAGCTCTCTCCCAGATATTTCGGGCATTTTGAGGTGAAGGCTAAGGTAGGGCCAGTCGCTTATAGATTGGAATTGCCCCACATGATCGGTCATTCATCCGGTGTTTCACATGTCCCAGCTGTGGCAGACGATTGGGGCATACACCTTCTCGTTCACTTCCGGAGACACTGATGGAGGATACGTAAGTTTTATTGGAGCCTGAGGAGTTGAAGAGTGTGCTTAGTGGGAGAGCTGGAGAGCGCGAGGTGTTGGTATGTTAAAAGGGTTTGCCAAAGTATGAAAGCACCTGGGAGTTGGAGAGTGTCATGGCACATCAGTTTCCAGATTTCCACCTTGAATACAAGGTGTCTCTTTAGGGGAGAGTAGTGATGGGATCATCACGTATTCGAGGCGACGGTAGACCGAAGGAGGAACCGGCTCAACCACTTGACTCAAGAACGTGTTCGCACCCGTATTAGTTGATTTCTATTATTTTATTAGAAATAAGGGCAAACTTGTAATTTGTTTTAATTTCGCATTAGGTTTATGGCGGGTGCGGCCGGCCGGCCCTAGGGATGCGAGTATTGAGTTTTGAGTGTTCAACCTAGGAAAGAGTGCGGACGTCCTCTTAACGGCGTCTTGTGAGGGTGATTGCCCCTAGAATTGTAACCAAATTTATCATTTTTATCGTTGTTTTCTTCAATAAAAATTCAGATTTGCTTCCGGTTCTATCATAATTATCTATTAAAAAGTACACAACAAACGCATAAACTCACTAAAAAGTGAAGGGATGTCATATTCAAATGCAACAAAGACTTACTGTTTAACACCTTGGGATAAAAGTACATTTGCTTATGGGCACAGTAGTCTCACCTCTTAAGGACTTGTTAAGGCAACTAAAGCCACTGGATGTGAAAAATGGAAGTCCTATGGTGAAGCGTGCGCAACACGCACCCCCCAAAGCAAAAACAAAGAAAAAAATTCCTTTCGCCCAAGTGCTCAGAAAGGGGAGTGCGAGTGGGCAAGTTGTACAATAAAAATTGCATTGACTATTTGATCTGAGAATGATCGAATAGGAGAAACGAGAGATTGCTACCTCTAATCCCCTACCTCTAATCCCCTCGATACAAATTTTGAGGATGTGAAAATATTTGTTTAGTGAGTAGGAAAACTCTCTCAATTTGCTTTTTTGTGCTCGACAGGAGAGAGGAGTGCGAGTGGGCAAGCAAAACAATCAAAACTACGACTATTGATCCGAGAGCGATCGGAGAGGAGAACCGAGAGATCGTTGCATGTCATCCTCTCCATATAACTGAAGTGAAAATATTTCTTTAGTCACTAGGAACACTCCGTTTCGCGTTTTGCCCTTTGTCAATTGATTTCAGATGATTGCATCAAGTGTAAGACTTATTTTTCCTCCTAACTTTTCTCCCATATTTCAAAACAATACAAGACTAGATCTTCATCTTAATGTTTTGGTTTTTACAAAATTTGTTAGGCTATGATCCACTGACCCTTCCACAAATTGTATTAGATTCGCATACGTAATTCTCCTAAAATGAGTGTGCTATTGTTTTTTAAATTTTGCGTATCCATGTATCCGTATCATATCCGATGCTTGAATCTGTATCCCTGTAACCTAGAACCTAGGTTTTCGCCTAGAATGGAAGGTAATCCTTGCTTGGAGTTGTTGAGAAGTAATATACAACTTAAAGGGACTTTTTTAAAAAGGGATTTTATGTAAAAATATTAATATAGTACTATAAATAATAGATTCAACTCTAAGATAAGATTACTAACTCTTCAAAACCCTATCTACAATATTCACATGGTATCATAGCACCAACTCTACCCTAAATTAGCCTAACCTTAATTATAGCCTAATTGCAAACCCCAACTTCTTCGACCCCACCTTAATGCCCTGCCTTAATCCATACACACCGTCGCCAATCCCAAACTCCTAAGAGAGCTGAAAAAATAAAGTGTATTGAATTTATTGATTGAATTTCTACAAGATATATCACCTATTTATACAAGTTTTGTCACAAGCTTTAATGATGAGCTCAGGAGACAAAGCGACACCTCGGGCGTCCAAGCGGCATAAGCTTAGGAATCCAAGCGACACTCTTGGGAACCTAAGAACTTCCAAGTATATTTAACACCCTCCCTCAATCTCATTGTGGTACTCTACCGAGAGTTTGGACAAGAAATGTCCTAACTAATTAAAAGTCTGAGATTTGGTGAAGAGATCAGCAATCTGATATTTAGAGGTAAGATATGGAAGTGAAATGCGCTGAGCCTGATATTCATAATGCACAATGTGACAGTCAACCTTGATATGTTTTGTACGTTCATGAAAGACCGGATTAAGAGCAATGTAAATAGCACTCCGATTATCACAATGCATAGAAATAGGCGTAGGAATACGAACTCTCATGTCTCGCAAAAGGTGACAGCCAACGGATCTCAAGGGTAGTATCAGCCATGGCGCGATACTCAAGCCTCAATACTTGAACGAGAGATGATGGCCTGGCCTTTGCTTTGCCAAGAGATAAGAGATAAACCAGGACAAATGCAGTATCCACAAAGAGTCTGCACGAAGAGTCTGCATAAGATGACCAATTTGTAAATGCTTTCATCAAGAACCATACAAAGCGACTTTTTATGTTTAATGATTAGCCGTCACCGATTTCTTGCCATGGTAGTATCTCTATTAGTCAAATGATTAAGATGTTTATTCAAATCCTCCACTTTCATAGAAAAGAGGTTTCATAGAAAATTGGTATATGTATGCGAATTACGTATACCTTGCTTTATCTATATGTATCAGGTTTAAAAGAAAGAAAATAATGGATGAAACATGGTCAGATAACTCAAATATTCTCTTTTATTTTTGAATTCAATGTACGAAAAGCTAAGGATTTTCACTAATAGACTCCCATTAACTTAGTCTACGGCATTTATTACAGTTTGAACTTGGTGATGGAAGGACTAAAAGCTTCCAAATACATATAAGAAACAAGGGTACAGAATTAGGTGTCCACACCATATCATTCTCATCAATATACTTTTCAAGATACAAAGAGTATAATGATTGGCATTGTCATCCATTTCGATAGTCAACTGTAGTTTTTTATAGGGTTGGTATTCTCGGATGCTTTATCCTATATAATATAACATATATTATCTATGTACTAGAAATAACCCGAATACATAGTGCACAGAGGAAAAAACCCCCACAAAGACGATGTGGCGCACATGTGCAAACGAAAAGGAGTGAGAAATGTGGGTGTATGTGTCGGTATCGTTAGGGTTAAAAAACAATTCTGGGTCGAACCGGGAGTAAAATGAAAAAACATGGATTTGAGTGTGGGCAGCATCTTAGGGTGCAAAACGAGAGAAAGCAGTGGGCTAGATGCAAAAAAAACCACATCATGAAAGGGATGACATGCTTGCAAATAAGGGGAAAAGGAGTGGCATTTATCCAAGCAAACAAACCCACACCCTAAATCTCACCCCAAACCCACATCCACAACATGTAAGCCATCCATGATGATGTGGCCAAAATATGACCACATCTCTATCTACTTGTTTGTCCTCGTAGGACAACTTCATCAATTGTAATATAGATATACAGAGAGGTTCAACCAGGACCTATCAATAGTCCTAAGATCTTATCAGTTTGGAAAGCATAAACCGTGCAAGCCAAATGGCATATCCATACTGTTCAACATGATCTCTAGACCATTTAAAATGCATACAAACAAGAAATTAAATATTTTGTGCTTTCTTGTATATATGCATTAAGTGGCCTTTAAACGGACTTCTGAAATCAGAGTGCTTTGGTAAGCCACAGTTAGGGGAATAAAAAGTGAAAATCCAACACTTGAGTCATGACCTGAACACTTAAAACCCCTCGAGCACAAAGATTTGATGGATTTGAAACATTACGGAACAGAAAACTAAATAACTCGCTAATTTAGCCAACTTTTTTGCGGCTATTTTAGACATAGATGAGTCTAAACTTTGGTTTCTTTGCACTCTAATGATGTCTAAAGTTGGTTAATTTAGCCAACTTTTTTGCGGCTATTTTAGACATAGATAAGTCTAATTTTTGGTTTCTAGGCACTCTAATGACGTGTAATACACCTAACCCATCCTCAAAGGGTTTTCATGCAATAAAAATATTTTAAAATACAAACAAATTTTTCTCTAATTTTTTCTGTATTTTCTCAATTTCTTTTGATCTCAAACTCGCAATCTGACCCGACCCGCGCTTAAAACCCGACCCCTTTATTAATCAAATCCTCTCTTTCTCGTCCTCTTTTCTTTTTCTTTTTCTTTTTTTTCTTTTCCTTTCTCATCTCACTTGTTTGTATCCCTCTCCATATCGCTTGGCCAACTCGACCCATCCCTCTCGTTTGACCATGTGCCGCCATAGGGTACGGTGACATGGGCAACAGCGAAGACCGCACTCGACATGCCCATCACATCTCTCTCACATACATCCATATTTAATTCCCTTGAGCCCTAACTCTCACGAAACGTTGTTCTCTGATATCCCCTTCCATATTCCTCTATCGGAGTTCCTCTTCTCTCCACACACCCCAACCACCCCTCAGTCCCGATTCCTATTCATATGGAGGCAACTGCAGTTGCACAATAACGGTGAGATAGTGAGGCCCTCCGTCAACTATCGACAGCCTCCCTTCAACTCTAGCAATAGGTAGATCACTTGATTTCACTTTCCGGTAGCAACTATCGACAGCTCTCCATTCAACTCCAGCGACAGGTATGTCCCTTGATTCACTTTCCGGCCCCGATAAACTTGACCTTTCCTTTATTTAATTTTTAAAGCATGTGGGGTTGGGCATTGACCCCTTGGCCATGGATTTGATTGGGGGGGTTCCCATTTCTTTTGGCGTGATGTTGCTAAGCTACATTTGGGGGTTTCAAGGTTTTGTCATTTGGGGGTTTCAAGGTTTTGTTCATGTTGAGTTGATGCTTGGCCATGCCTTGCCGTCATTTTCTTTTTGGGCATCTACCTTTGTTGCCGCTACATATGATGAAGCTCTGTCCCCGCTATGAACTGGGGCTCTGCCCCTTACTTTTGTACACTTGGACTTGGTCAATTCCTTCCATGTCCTTAAGGACAGCTGTTGCTCTGTCGCTCTGCTACCGCTTCTTGCTGCTTGGTCTTCGCCACATCATGCGTCGCGGCATTGCTTGCTGCTTGTGTTATGCTCTCTATCCTCTCTGTTGCGACCCATTCTACAGTGCATGGGCTCTAGGCTACTGCTCTCATAGTGGGTTATGTCCCCTACTATTCGGTGGTATGGTTTTGGTCTATTTGTTGCGAACCGATCTCTTGTGGGCTCTTGTTGCTCTATTTATGGCCTTAGTTGTTGACCCCTTACGCGTGCCTTTATATATTTCTATGACACGTTCCATTATGTGAGCCTTGGTTATGGCTGCGACGGTTCCTCTGTGACAGTCTTATTTGTGCTGCTGGCTTGGCATTATTCTTGAATGTAAATTTTAAGAATGTGATTTTTGCCCATGTTGCCTCGAAAGCCTAGTGGGCATTAGTCCGTCCCAAGGTTGGTTGGATCGAAAATTTTATTTGGAAAAATTAAGTGTGGAAATCTCATCATTCGATGATGACATCGTTCTAAGAGTAACCATGACATGAAAAATAATAACATGAAAAACAATGACATGAGAACGTTGACAAAAAAACTACATTGGAAATATCTTGACTTGATATATGATTACAATTTAAGATTGATCCCAATTGACTCTCGTAGTTAAGTTTTGGACCATGTTAGAATTTGGTCTATTGGATGATTTTATTCTCGAATTGACATGGAGATTGTGATTACATGGATCAGTCCGATCGGTTGGCATAATATGCTCAATTGGCTTTCACTCCTTTGGATATTATATAAGATTCAGATTAGGGAATTGATTCACACACTCACCATTTTACTCCGCGCACATACCACCTATTTGCAAGCTTGCCATTAATCACACACAAATACCATTTATTTACAAGTTTGCCACTAAAATTACTCCTGCATACAAACCCATCACCAAATTTTCGAAAAAGCCCCTTGGGATTTGTCGAGGTTTTGCCGGGGTTTTGTCGAAGAAAAATTGCGTTGTCCAATTACGTCTGCGACGATCCGATCTCGCTGAGGTCTTCCCAGCCCACCTCCCCCCCTTCGACCTCCCTAGCCCTCCTCTCCCTGCTGCGGACGAGGGGAGAGACGGAGGGGGCAGGGGATGGTGACAATGCGGAGGGGGCGAACGAAGATGGAGATGGTAGCTAGGGAGGTCGAAAGAGGGGGAGAGGGTGATAGGTAAGTCGAATGATGGGGCGGTGGGGATGGGGTGGTCAGAAAAGGAGGGGCAGGCGAATATAGATGGGGGTTGGGAGGTCAGAGGAGGGGGCTAGCAAAGAGGGGGCTGGGGTGGGGCTGGGGAGGTTGGAGGTGGATGGGGCCTGGGGATGGAGGCATAAGGGGCGAAGGAGGGAGGGGGAGGGGGGCGAGTGGCGAGGAGGGAGAGGGGGCTGGGGAGGAGTGGTGGGCGACAGAGAGTGGCTGTGGACGATGGGAGGGGCAGTGGGGGCAGCATGGCCAAAAGAGGACAACCGCCAACACTTCCTCCTTGTTGGCGTGGGCGACGAGGGAGTAAAACAGTGGGGATATGCACGGGTTAAAAGAGGAAAATATTTGGATATGTGCATGTGGCAAACTTGTAAACAAGTGGTATGTGCATGGAGTAAAACGATGGGTGCACAAATCAATTCCCTTCGGATTAACTCGGAGATTATTGTTGTCATTTATAACATAGGCCTGATTCATAATTACGAGGATTGACATCATAATATTGCCCTTCAAGTTTTCCATAGAGAATTGGTCCCTGATATATAACAAGTAGAAGGTAATCTCATAAATCCAACTGCTACAACCATTGATAGTGTTTTGATGATGGTAAGTAGTTACATTTACTTTTTGGCATGCGATTACTCATATAATTCATAGCTGTCTCCATATAGCTGTCTCCATTGTTATGGTATGACTTATATATGATGATGTGCTTAATATGTGTGACAAAATGAACCTGATCCGACTCGAACCCGACCTCTTGAGCCGGTATGGGGGGCCAATCCAGGTCGGGTAGACCCGACCGACCCGGATAAAATCCGGGTCGGGTATGGGTTTGCCTTGTCAACCCGGTTGACCCGAATTCCACCCGTTTAAAATTATAAATATATAATAAATATTATGCAAACTTGTTTCAAAAGCACAATTGTGAAATTTGGTTACCGCTCCTCTTTGTTGGTGAGTAGGTTCCTATTTCGAACCCAGCTGTATGCAATTAGTTAAATGGTTTTGTTTCAAATTTTAAATATTAGAATGTAAACACTATAAAGCGATTAAGTTTTATTAGATAACAAAGAAGATAGTGGCCTGGTGGTATTGCCTTGTGAGCGTGTATGCACGGTCGTGAGATCGAGGCTTCTCCTCCGTAGTTTGCTTTGCAATTAAATAAAACTTTTTCTCTCAATTTGAACCCGACCACCCGAACCCAACCCGCAAGACAAATCGAGTTAGGTATGGGTGAACCCGGGTTACACCGAGTAGGGTATGTGTTTCCAAATGGTGACCCAAATTTATTTCGGGTCGGGTTCGGGGTTTACTCCTATTCGGGTTAAGTCAAACCTGACCCGACCCAAACCCGACCCGACCCGTTCGCCACCCCTATTGCTTAATATTGTTCACTATACATGTTCAATACTGTACATATGATGTTACACTTGATACTGTTCACCATACAAGTTCACAGTATACACAGTCACTGTTCACATTTATTATACATGATATTCATTGCACCAGTTGGCATGTCTATTGATATTGTACCTGATATTGATCTCGATTGCACTTCTTGATTTACATGTATACTGTACTTGTTACTACTCAAAATTACTGCAACTATTACAACTATTATATCACCTGATATTGCATCTAAATAGAACATATGAGGATGTAAAACTCATTATCTCAGAGGATGCAGAATTGACAAAGGACCATTAATATATCTGTGTTTTTCGTCTCCAGAAATGGTAGTTATTACTATATCCTTGTTTCCACTTCCAGCGAAGGAAGTGTGGTTATTACTGTATTAGTGTTTCCACTCATTACACTAGGAGCATGTTTATATCTCAAGACCAATGTTTCCTACCCGAGTTACATATCGCACTCTTGAACATGAGCTCAACACTAATTAAGGACACAACACTTTCACAATCACTTAAACAAATATTTGATTTCATGACTCACATATCACTGTTACTTCTATTGTCATGCCATGTTATATAAGATTATTATCCATATAGTATCTCGGTTCATGTTTTAATTTCATATCGTACTCTTGGACATGGCTCAACACTAGTTAAGGACACAACACTTACACCGTCACTTAAACAAACATTTGATTTCATGACTCACATATCACTGTTATGCATGTGCTTTACTGCTACTATCATGCCATGGTATATAAGATTAGTATCCATACCGCATCTCATTTCATGTTTAAATTTCATGTTATGTTTCCAACACTGCTTTATCTAAGTACCCACATAAGCCTACTGACGTAGAACGGAAGCGGAAAGGGATGTTGTAACGCCCCGCTCTACGGGGGTGCCGCTAGAAGTGAAACGCAAGTGTGCAGGTCCCGCAAGTGCCAGTGAAGTCAATGTGGAGCGGTGCAGAAAGTAAGAAGACACTCTAGAAATGACAACTAACACAGTTCTAAATAAGTAAAAGACAGTAACAAGCAAGGGCACTAAAACTACACTGCTGCTAAAAGTAAGAAAATGGGACATGTACATGTCGCTATGTCAAGGCTCAAGCAGTCCTGACCTGGACGTTCTGGCTCCTCTCAAGGTCTTGTACCAAAAGCTCCAACTTCTCGTCCTCAAACACCTCTGTATGATCATGTGCGTCGTACCTGATGGGCAGCAGAGGTCGCACCACACTCAATAGAGTAGACAATATCTAAACATCAGACAAGAAAAGTAAGTGTGCCCAAAAAGGAAACAAGATAGCCACAGATATGATAGTACTGAACAAGAAGTAACCTGACCTGGTAATCCACGAACCCACACGATGGAATAGTAAGGAGGTACAAAAATGCGATGTGACAGCAGTAGAAAGGGTACAGGGAAGAGGCATGTTATGATAGTTAAAATGAGCACAACTATTGTAAAGATAGTACTAGCTAAAGTAAACCAATCCTAGGCCGTGACTTATGAGGGGGCGCACAGTGTCCATCTGGAAGCTACTTGGACTACGATGATGCGAGCCTGGGCCGAGTCCAGTAATAGAAAGTACCGTACTATAAGAGTTGTAACACTGTGGCATGTGACGGGGCTCCGGGACCCATCAAGATGGTCGTCCTGTCTGCCCCCCGGACTCAAGACCCATTTGAATGATGGATGTCCCCCTACATAGGGGCTATAGATCATGTCCCAGTTGCTCTCGTACTCCCCAATCATAAGTTTCCCCAAACCCGGTGAGTCAAGCAGAAATTAACTATTTTATTAATTGTTATTGTCGTGAGGTGTGTCGAGTTTAATATTACGTAAACTACGTAGCCAAGGGGATCCACTATGGTACATGTAATAGTACCTTGTCATGTCTAGAATCCACCTCAAGATATTCTACTGTCGGGTACGAAACAACCCAGGGACTACGCAAGTTAATCACAATAGTAAACCTCAGGGTGCTAGCAAGCTTATGAAACAACATGATAATAATACTAGCATATGATAAGTAGCATGGATGTTACTCATGGTATGACATGCCAAAACTGAACCGTTAATAAAGCAACAAACCGTATTTATGAGACAAACCAAATAAACGACGAAACACAACATCTGATAAATAATGAAAGCTCGAAAGTCAACCACATCATGGCTCTAGGGATTCTAGGTCATTTGTGATCAGAACAGGGGTTTCACATCATATAGCGAGGGCACTCATGCCTACGACAAAATCCGAGGGGTTCCTAGCAAGGGACTGAGGCTACGGGTCGAAACATCGGGGCTCCTATCCAAGTGAATCTCAACAACCCGAAATTAGTGAGAAAACCTTCAGTCGAACTTAATGGCAGCAGGAAGGATAGTAAGCCACAAACGCAGTCAACACGGGCCGCAAGCAAAGGGGCCGCAGCACCCTATTTCAGCGAGTAAAAGAGCAACAACAACCAAGGAGCCACTGAACCTAGGGTCAGCAAGCAAAAGGGGCAGACCGCAAGTCAACACAGTCCCAAGGACAACCCGGGATTTTACAAGCGGGCGAGGAAAACATACCCACTAAAATTACCGTAGGGACTCGAATCCTACGTCGCTCCCCCTGAATCATCCTCTTACGTAATAGAAACCCAATTTTTATTCCGAAAGAAAAACCCAATTCTTCATCTCAGAGCAACATGGAAGAGAACCGAAGAAAACGAAAATAAAAAAGGAGATAAGATCTAATGAAACCGAGTAGAAGAACCAGCGCAAGGCAGAGGAACAAGGCCACAACAACCCTTTCACCAAAATCAGCACGAAAAATCCCAGATCCGCAAGAAAACAACAGTAACTTCGAAGAAAAATGGAGAAACGCTTACCAACGTGTAATAGAGAGGAAGGGGGGAGAGAGGTTAAAATAGCCAACCGAACCGCCTTAGGGCTCACGTCCTCTCAATCGCCATCGACAGCTGAAGGGAGATGCGATGGGCTTCCTACAGAGATGGGACAAGGCATCGAGACCCCATCGAGGGCCCCACACCTACGACAAGTGAGAAGGGGAGATGCACCCCTCAAAACCCTAACGGGTTTTGTTTCGCGCTGAACGAAGGAATCAAGCGAGAAGGTTCTCGAAGGAACCGAAGCCCTCGTGAGCTCATCGAGAGAGCCAGCGAAACGAACGAAAGAAGAAAGAAAAAAATAAAGAGAAAAAGAAACGGGGGTCGGGGGTTTTATAAAAGGCCCAACGGGCTGGGCCTTACATTCTACACACCTTACAAAAAAATTCCGTTCTCGAAATTCCAGAATAAGATAATATAAACAATACACAAAAGAAATCCAACTGGCTACGACAAAATGAAGATCAGTTCGAGCAACCGATAATACAAGCTAAAGGTCGGGAGCGTCCGTCTCCATCGCCTCCATGGTGAACGTCTGGTGCCCCTGAGGTGGTGGTGGCCGTCTTGAAGTGACTCCTGCTTGCTGCTGTCGTACCCGCTCCCGCTGCACATACTCATACTCTCGAGCTGTGGAGAGCATATCAGCGTGAGCCATCAGCCTGAACCCCACCAACTTGTCGCGGATGTCGATGTCCAACCACTGCTGAAATCTCTTGGCCCGAACTTGGGGGTAGCCACTGCGTCCCTCGCGAACCTGCTGAGCTTGGAAATCTCAACATCGTACTTCTCCACCGACATGGAGCCCTGCTGGAGGTTCATGAACTGAGCCTCTAGCTCCATCTGTGCCTCTGGGGAGAAGTATTGGGCATTGAACGTCTCCTTGAACGTGGCCCAAGAGATTGGTTGAGGTAATCGGTCATCTGCAGCATCCCACCAGTCTCTGGCATCTCTAGTCAACTGTAACTTCGTCATGCTAACCCACAACACTGGAGGTACCTCTTCTGCCCTCAGCATGTCGGTGACCGAGCGCATCCACCCCTCTGCAGCCAAAGCGCCTACTCGTCCATTAAAAACCGCCGTCCGAAGAGATCGAAACGGTTGCACTCCTCCATCCTGCCTGGGTGTAACATCCCAGAAGCGGGAGCCGTTACACTCTTAATAGTTTTGCAGGTTTTACATGTACCGGTGAAGACAATATAGTTTAAACAGGAAATATTAAGAACAAAGATAAAGGAAATACACTTTTTTATTAAACCTCGAAAGGGATTACATTGTCTAGGTAGCAACGACAAGTACAACTCAAATAAAAACAATGCTGAAAAGAAAAACGACTAAGAGAAAACTAACTCTCCTGATGACACAGAAGCTCAGAAGTCTGCGTCCTCAACAGGAAAATCGGACTCCTCATACTGCGGAGCCTCCTCTTCGAGCTGAGTATTACCTGATGGATTTGAACCACCATAAGTAAAGTAGATTGCAAAACCGTATTAAACACTTAATTAATTTATTTTGCAGGAAGTTATAGGTATAAAAAGGAACTGTAAAAGAGAAATTACCGACCTGGCATGTTTAAGTGGCAATAGAAAAGAAAAAGAGCAAATAACCAAAAGAATCGTTGTTGTATTGTGTTGTGACTTATAAAAGGAGGGCACGATGTGCAACGTGAAGTCCACCTTGGACCGCGGGGTGCTATCCCGGGCCGAGTATAAGGACAAACTGTACCGAGAACTCAGGATCCATAAAGGAAATCCTCCCAGATAGAGGCCATAAGCATGGCTTCAATCGCTCTCGCACCCTCTCAGTTTATAAGTTACCCCATTCCCGTGTTGTCATGTGTAGTTGCTCTAATTCTAGGGTGTCAAGTATCTTGTTCATGAAGTTGTTCTCTAAATTTGATAATTAGCAAATCTGTATGCATGATTGTCTAGTCGGGCGTACCAATATCTTTGTAATAATCTCGTTGCATAACTTCCAGTTATCTAATTTAGTATAAGCCAACAACTTAAACTTTCAGACTTTCACAAGTCCGGTCTCTTAAGCAGAATCTTCACTTTAATATTTTAAATTAACAAAAAAAACATATTTAAACACATAACTTATAAAGAAAAGGAATAGACAAAAGAAAAATAAACGAAAACGATACAAGTGATAAATATTACGAATGGATCAGATTCATGTTTTTGGCACCGAAAAAGGGTTGTGGTCTACCTGCCTAGAGGGGTTGCTCAGCTTGAAGATTTACATGTAAAGGTATCAATTTAGGCCGAATTTCTAGTATTGAGAGTGTTCAGTTTTCATACCATGCAACGGGTCACCCTGTCAATGAAACAGTAGCATGCATGGCCCAAAACAGCCAAGCAAATATTTCATAAAGACAGCAGGTTCATGGTCACTAGTCTGCAAACAATCAGCAGGCGAATCGGCAAGCTAATAGCCTCAAAAACACCCTACAGAACCGAGCCTCAAAAGCAAGTAAACAGCAGCAAACGACGCATAAGAATTGCAATGCAAACGGGACTATAAGTAATCAGACAGATTGATTACATCGGGCCGACTAACCACAAAAACAGCATGCATCTAGCAACTGAACACGGAACTAGCGACTGGATAAATCATACATACATACAGGTAGAACGAACAGCAAACAGCAATCCTGATGCAGTATATCGGCACAAAAAAAGAGGATGATTGAATAAGAAAAGAAAAACTGAATTGTATATGTAGAACAGATTGTCATTAGAAAGGTAGCAACATCGTAAGGACAAGATCAACATAACCCATGAGAAGACGTAGACAACCCTAAAGCCGTGCCTTCCACCTCGACGGCCAACCGCAACCGAAACTCAACTCAGCAAATTAGGAACGAAAAACAACAAACAACCGCCAGAACGTCGTAACTCTAGTTTAGGTGCCAAATTTATTCATCGGGGGTAGTTCCCCCTAATGAAAATCTTATGAATCATCATGTCCATTCTCCGAAAATAATTAAATTAAAAGTTTAATAAGAATCGAAATCTACCTGAAACAAGAAACCCGCAAGAAAATTAAGAAATCCGACAGCTTCAAACAAATCCGGAACTTAGGAGCAAGCCGATGCCCCCAAAATAGAATCGAAACACCGGAAGTAGAAGTCGAAAACTCCAGGAGCAAGATCCGAAAGCCTCAGGAAGAAAATCGGAAGTTTTCGAAGAGAGATTATTTTGCATGAAAATGAAAACCCGAGAAAAATCTATTCATATAAGGAGGGGAGAGAGAGAAGAGATCTTATCGCTTGAAGATCGGGCCGAAGACGTTGAGATTTCCTCGCGAGGAGATTGGACGGTTAGAGATAGGATCGGGTTTTCGAAGCCCTAGTTTCGACGCCGCCGTGCTCGAAGGGAACAAGAGAAAGAAACATCGGGGGGTTTTTCTGTTGCTGGGTGCGTGCAAAATGAGAGAGGGGGTGAGAGAAAAATGAGTGGGGGGGTTAATGAAAACGGGTATGGGCCTGGGGCTTGTAAACGGGCCTTTACACCTTATACACCTTCAAAGAAATTCCATCCTCAGAATTCAAAGAAAACACAAGATGGACCGTGTTGGATCCGGTGCCATCGTAACCAGATCCTGATCCCGAAGCCATAGGCGCTCTCCTGGACGGTCTATGTCTCTTACGTATAAACACACATGCATCCACAATGCAAGATTGAGTCAATCGAGTATAACACTTACTGCCTGCTCTACACTGTTCACGAGTCGATTGCGCGGACCTGCATAGGCCATCACTTAGTAAGGCCCCGCTTCCCGTGGTGCAGCTAGAAGTGAAACATGAGTATGCAGGTCTCGCAGGTGCCAGTGAAGTCAATGTGGAGCGGTGCAGAAAGTAAGGAGACACTCTAGAAATGATATGTAACACAGTTTTAAATAAGGAACAGTGAGACAATAACAAGCAAGGGCAGTAAAACTACACTACTGCTGAAAGTAAGGAAATGTGACATGTACCTGTTGCTATGTCAAGGCTCAAGCAGTCCTGTCCTGGACGTTCTGACTCCTCTCAAGGTCATGTACCAAAAGCTCCAACTCCTCGTCCTCAAAGACCTCTGTATGATACTGTGTGTCGTACCTGGTGGGCAGCAGAGATTGAGTAGACAATATCTAAACAAGAGACAAGAAAAGTAAGTGTGCCCAAAAAGAAAACAAGACAGCCACAAATATGATAGTACTGAACAAGAAGTAACCTGACCTGTTAATCTACGTACTCACACGACGGAAAAGTAAGGAGATACGAAAAGGCGATGTGACAGCAGTAGAAAGGGTACAGAAAAGAGGCATGTTATGATAGTTAAAATAAGCATAACTATTGTAAAGATGGTCCTAGCTAAAGTGAACCAATCTTAGGCCGTGACTTATGATGGGGAGCACGGTGTGCATCTGGAAGCTACATGGACTGCAAGGGTGCGACCCTGGGCCGAGTCCAATAGTAAAAAGTACCGTACTGTAAGAGCAGTAACACTCTGGCATGTGGCAGGGCTTCGAGACCCATCAAGATGGCCGTCCTATCTGCCCCCCGAACTCATGACCCATCTGAATGATGGACGTCCCCCCTACATAGGGGCTATATGTCATGTCACAGTTGCTCCCGTACTCCCCAATCATAAGTTTCCCAAACCCGGTGAGCCAAGCGAAGATTAACCATTTTATTAATTGTTAGTGTCGTGAGGTGTATCGAGTTTAATATTACGTAAACTACGTAGCCAAGGGGATCCACTATCGTACATGTAATAGTAACCCGTCATGTCAAGAATTCACCTCAAGATATTCCACTGTGGGGTACGAAATAACCCAGAGACTACGCAAGTTAATCACAATATTAAACCTCAGGGTGCTAGCAAGCTTAGGAAACAACATGATAATAATACTAGCAGGTGATAAGTAGCATGAATGTTTCTCATGGCATGACATGCGAAAACTGAACGGTTAATAAAGCAACAAACCGTATTTATGAGACAAACCAAATAAACGACGAAACACAACATCTGATAAATAATGAAAGCTCGAAAGTCAACCACATCATGGCTCTAGGGACTCTAGGTCATTTGGGATCAGAACGTGGGTTTCTCATCATATATCGGGGGTACACATGCCTACGGCAAAATCCACGGGGTTCCTAGCAAGGGACTGAGGCTACGGGTCGAAACATCGGGGCTTCTATCCAAATGAATCTTAACAACCCGAAATTAGCGAGAAAACCTTCAGTCAAACTTAATGGCAGCAGGAAGGATAGTAAGCCGCAAACACAGTCAACACGGGCCGCAAGCAAATGGGCCGCAACATCCTATTTCAGCGAGCAAAAGAGCAACAACAACCAACGAGCCACCGAACCTAGGGTCAGCAAGCAAACGGGACAGATCGCAAGCCAACACAGCCCCAAGGGCACCCCGGGATTCTAGAACAAGCGGGCGAGGGAAACCTAACCACAAAAATTACCGTAGGGACTCGAACCCTACGTCGCTCCCCCTGATTCATCCTCCCCCTAATAGAAACCCAAATTTTATTCCGAAAGAAAAACCCAATACTTCATCTCAGAGCAACATGCAAGAGATCCAAAGTAAACGAAAATGAAAAAAGAGATAAGGTGTACCGAAACCGAGTAGAAGAACCAGCACAGGGCAGAGGAACAAGGCCACAACAACCCTTTCACCAAAATCAGCACGAAAAATCTCAGATCCGCAAGAAAACAACAATAACTTCGAAGTAAAATGGAGAAAATCTTACCGAAGTGTAACCGAGAGGAAGAGGTGAGAGAGAGGTTAAAATAGCCAACAGAACCGCCTTAGGGCTCACGCCTCTCAATCACCGTCGACAACTGAAGGGAGAGGCGATCGGCTTCCTGCAGAGATGGGGCAAGGCGGCGATACCCCATCGAGGGCCCCACGCCTATGACGAGCGAGAAGGGGAGATGCATCCCCTCAAAAACCCTAGCGGGTTTTGTTTCGCGCTGAACGGAGGAATCGAGAGAGAAGGTTCTCGAAGGAACCGAAGCCCTCGTGGGCTCATCGAGAGAGCCATCGAAACGAACAAAAGAAGAAAGAAAAAAATAGAGAGAAAAAGAAACAGGGGGGTCGGGGGTTTTATAACAGGCCCAATGGGCCGGGCCTTACAGATGTGGTGGGGATTTGAGGAAGAAGTAGATTAGGAATTTGGAAACTTTTCGGATCTCGCATCCCAAAAATCTTACGATCACCAAACACGCCTCGCACGAAGAGATTCTTCGGACCTCTTACCACTGGAATCAAGCACATTCTTGCACACCACTGCAAAAGATTTAATTTTGTGAAGAATCTAAAAGTTTTAAAAATACTATTCTTCATTGATTTCTTCATGAAAAAATTAATAAGTTTGTTGCCTTTATATATGCGTATAACTTGACTCTTCAAACCTAATATGACTAGAACTTTTAAAATAACTCAAACTCAAATAACAAAAAGACTCAAATAACTAAAACTATCAAAATAACAAAAAGACTCAACTAATTAGAATCTTCCAAGGACTCAGACTCCAAAGGGATTCGAGAAAATTTTCAAATTTTTGGAATTCACTTGGTAGAGAAAAATTTACTCCACTGTGACAAAATGAAATGTTCAATATTGGATTCGGACGAAAACCTGCTCATTTTGTCATATCTCAATTGGCTTGATTCTAAATTGGCTTTTACTAGTAATTGAATTACTTTTTATCCGTGTAGTTCACGTTCATAAAAAATTACAGTTTAATTTCCGAGTACTATGTTCATATGTTCTCTCCCTTTTCTTTTTAGTATTCAGATATGCTTTCTGTTGGCTTCATCGGGAGGCTCGCATAGTTTGTTATTTTCTGCAGCTTATTATGATCTTATGATTTCTACCAAGAAAAAATAAACCAAAAACTGTTAAGACATTAATCCATTAGTACAAAATTTGATCATGCAATATATTCCAGCGGAATACACAAGCACAAGCACGGGTGCATAGACATAGACAAAATTATGGACACAGCCTTTTATAAGATACCTAAGTTTAAAAATTCATCCATTCATTTGATTAAAAATACACATCATGCTAATATGCACTTTCATCTAATGGTTCGATACTTCACTGAAATTTCATATGATACCAAAGTTTAGAAATGTTAGCAATCCTTCAGTTAATGCTTGGTTCTATCTGAAGTTGAGTTTAAAATCTTTCATCTCATTATAATGCTTATTTATCAGTTTTTCCAGCTAAAAGGACTCAAAACCAAATTAATCCAACACAGTCTTGGGTTCCTAAAAAGGACCCTATAAATGTATGAACCATCAGATCACGCTGCAAAGTATTATTTACATATGAAGTTCTATAATATGTATGAACCATCAGATCGCGCTGCATAGTAATATTTGCATATGGAGTTCTATGAAGTGCCTAAGTTCAAAAATTCAACCATCAATTTATTCAATAGTAACATACTTTTACATGCTAATACCCCCTTTCACTTTCCCTTACTGGTTTGCTAAAACTGACTTTTATAATATTGCAAAGTTTAGATCTGTCCGCAATCATGTAGTTATCACTCGCTTTTATCCGAAGTTGAGTGTAAGATAGAACTCTATAACATAAGTCATCATATTAAAATTAATACATTTTTCAATAATATAATATAACAGTCTATGGTTTCCAGGGTAACTAGTGTCCATGCAGTTTGTCTCCTTGATTAAACACCATACCAATCTCTCATCTTATCTACATCAAATGGGCAATCTTTGGCTTATCTACATTAGTTAATCTCGAAAGAGTTAATTCCCAGCTCTTGCTAATTTCTCCAGACCAATCTATATACCTAAGTCATAAATAAAAGAAGTACCATGGCTAATTGATTGAGCACTTTTGACCTAGTGTGATGCAGAACTACTAGATGAAAGACGGAAAAGATGGGACAAAGGGATCTAAGGTTTGAAAATAAAGGAAATTAGGGATTTGTCAGGTTAAAAAATGTTAAGAGTTTCTCACACGAGCCAATCCTCAGCCCACTCAAGCAAATCCGCATGCAAATGATTTAGAGATTTATAATTCTCACCAAGCTCTCATGTATCCCCTTTCTCACATCACAAAAAGAAACAAAAAAGATTTTCTCAATCAATTCTCATTCATGACGAACCGATCCCCTTCTCATATTGAGATACAACTTATTTATAACCTAAACTACATGCACCAAAAAATCAAATAAAAAAGAAGAGAAAACGTTAAAAATAAATAATAACACATGCATAACACATTGAACACAATCAAATAAAAATAAATAATAAATAATAAAATTATGTCCAAATAAAACACAAAGTAGTTGGATCCCTATTATTCTCTTCAGCTTTGAAAATCACTACCTAATGAATGGTGACAAGGAAATGTATTTTGACGGAAGTCAAAAACCACCTCTGGTTAGAAAAGACTTGTCTTCAAACTTTGAAGCAAAGTAAAATGTAGACTTGCATATGAGCATCTTCGAGTGAATGTATCAAATCACGAGACAAAAAGTGTGTAAAATCTCTGTGGATGATCTGAGATAATGAAAATCGATGTGCTCACACAACCATAACATGCATCAACTTGTAGCTTCGGTCCATGATCACATTTTGCTCACTCAAGCTAAGATACTGGATCAGACTCAATCTTTGGCTCTAGTTTCAGCTCAACGTCATGCTCAGTTACATGCTCAGACTCGAACATACGCTCATGCTCAATTAGATGTTCAGACTCAAACTCAGGCATAGATGCCGACTTCATGCACTGACTTTGGTTCTACTAGTTTTCAAGTGTCGATCTTTATACTTTTGATAATCCTCCAGGTCTCCTCGTATGTATATTTTGGTAAAACTGGTTCTAAAAGTATGTGGGCTGAACAACAAATCAAAAGATGTCTTGAAGCATACCTACATCAATCCAACAATGACTAGAGTGGAAAAGAAAGTTGGTACTGCATATATCAAGATAATGCTTCTTCATTTAACTTGTCATATGTATATACGTATTTCTTTTCATTACAAAATCAAAATATGAGAAGAAAACATTTAAATGATACTTCCAATCATCATATACATACCGGTCATTAAAGCTATGAAAAAGTTTGACGTGTCTGAACATCTCACGCTTACATTCAGTTGGAATAGAATAGCTCAAATAGTAGTGGTTACTATAATAACTCATAAATCTAGTAAAACGAATTGATCAACACAATTGTAATTTTTCAAGATTTGTTGATATCTCAATCTGACTTGCAACTGACTCAAACGAGTCAAAAATCGAGCTGAAAATGGCTCAAACGACGATGACAATTGAGCAGAAAGCATCGATGATAGTGAACTTGGAGGAAAAGAACGATGGTGGCAGTGGTGAATTGGGAGGAAAGGTAGCAACAGTGAGTTGAGCTTAGGTTGAGTTTGGGTTATCGTTTAGATGAGAGGAAAGGGATGAACGATGGGGTTTTACTCAGATAATCAAGAAAAATACTGGAATTTTTTTTAAAACAGGAAATTCTAGAAAATGCAGGGAAAATTGGGAAACTAAAGAGTTGGTTTTGACCAAGGTTTTAGGTTTCGGTTTCGATTTGGGTATCGTTCTTCTCAAAATTTAGGTTTCGGTTTCGGTATCGCCCGTTTCGACGGGGTCGGAAGTAAGTTTCGGTTTCGTCCGTATCGCTAGTTTCGATAATTTCGTTACGGGTATCGGTTTCGGTTTCAGAGATACTTTAAATATGTATATAATGTATACACACAGTGATGGTTTCGGAGGTTCTTAAATCTAAATCTATCATATACTATTAAATACTTAATAAACTAAA
The DNA here is from genome assembly GCA_030789695.1 of Scilla litardierei. NCBI lineage: Eukaryota > Viridiplantae > Streptophyta > Magnoliopsida > Asparagales > Asparagaceae > Scilla > Scilla litardierei. The sequence goes on from CM061142.1 coordinate 385,324,832, forward strand.
ATATTAATCATATACTTTCAAATACTAAATACTAAATAGATAAACTAAATTTGAGTTAGTAATCATATCAAATACTAAATACCTAAAGTTTGGTACTTAGATACTAAATATTAGATAAATGAATAGATCATAAAGCTTGCATTGCACACCCACCGTTATACCTTGCGCACATACCACTTATATACAAGTTTGCCAAAAAATCGCTGGGCGTTGCTTTGCGCACCCACCATTTTGCTTTGCGCACATACCACTTATTTACAGTGTTGCCACAAAATATCCGCTTGATATGCGCACCGACTGTTTTAATTTACGCACATACCGCTTATTTACAAGTTTGCCTTTTTAAAGAACGCAACATCTCCTGAAAGGCGACTCGGGCCTCTTTCTCTCTCTGCTCTCTCTCACTCTTACGCTAGATGGTCGAGGCGGGTTCGGCGAGGCAGGTTCGGCGAGGCGGCGACGCGATGAGATTAGTTCAATTTTTTCATTTTCTTCTTTTTTCCATTTTCTTCTTTTTTCAGTAATTTTTTCTTGGTTCTGCCTCTTCTTCGTCTAATTTTTTCATCATTTTCAAGCCGAAACTTTAGGGTTTTCTCCTCTCTTTTAACCGAGCTTTCTATGCAACCTATTGATTCACGAAATTTTTTGGGTTTTAAGAGAATTTTTATTTAATTACACATTCTTCTTCCTCCGTCTTCGACCGGTACGGGACGGTATTGGTCAGTTTTGGCCGGTATCGGTCAGTTTCGGCCGGTATCGGCCGAAACTGACTGATACCGTTCAGTATCGGCCGATACTGAAACTAAACTTTGGTTTCGGTATCGTCAACTGCCGATACCGATACGATACGACTGATACCTAATGGTATCGGCCGATACCTCAAACCCTGGTTTTGATGGCTAGTTTTTAATCTAAAATCTTCTAAAATTTCAAAAAATATCTTTAAAATTCAAAAAAACATTAAAAAAAATCTAGGGAAGGAAACGAGCATAAAAGAAATAAAGAAATCTGCTATGTTACTAATTTGATGCAGAATTACAACATAAAAGACGGGAAAGGGGCGATAAAAGGAAAGAAAGAGACCTAGTGTTTGAAAAATAAGACAAATTAGATATTTAGAAAGATAAAGGATGCTAACGGCTTTTCACCCAAGTAAACCCTCAACCCACTCAAGCAAATCGATATGCAAGAGATTTAAAGATCTATGTTTCCCACCAAGACTCTCAAGTGCTCGCTTTCGCACATCTCATAAAAAAGATTTAAAATAGATTTTCTCAAACAATTTTCGTTCATGACTGATCGATCCCTTATCACAATGAGATTTGACTTATTTATAGCCTAAACTGCATGCACCATACATCAAATCAAAAATAAAAAAAAAATCTTAAACCAAAAAAACTCGTTTGCATCATGCGAAACACAATCAAATAAAACTAAAAATAAAACTAAGTCCAAATCAAAGGCCAAGTAGTCGGATCTCCATATTGTTTATACTATTCGTAGTAGACATATTTGTATTATTTTAGACTTACACCAAGGCTCTAAGTTTGGGCCTTGAACTTTCATCATTTGGCGTAATTAAGACTGTGAGCATGTTTTTAATTAAGTATTCTGCTCTTGATTTGTTGAATAAGCATCACATAAGGGGTTGTCCATAGATATGAAAAATATAAGATTTCTTTTATCGCAAATTCTAATCTTATTTGTTTTCAAATGTATATACATCTATGTTCTTTGTCCATATGCACACAATACATGCAGTATTAAAGACACGACTCTGGTAAGTGCTCCATCTGTACTATAACCCAAATGCAAATCCGATTAAGCTTGCCACTTTATGCACATTCCACTCAAAGCAGGGACACCATATTTGTACCAATATCACAAACGAAAGCGTACCATGAATTTGGTATCAAAGAGTCGAACCGTCCAGGTACATCAGCTAGAGCTTGATGGGAGCATTCCACTAGGTGACTTTGTAGTGGGTTGAAATCTCGTGTGGGTGTGCTTGCTATCTTTCTAGATAGAGTGATAACTTACCCGAATTTTTCTTATCATGTGCTACTTATTATACAGCACACATTATAATTATAACAGAATCATATTTTCTTCTCTTTCACTAGAACCTATTTAGTGATGTCTACCATGTTCTATGATCGTAAACGATTCCGACATTATAGAATATAACCAACAATGTGAGTCCTCCCTCAGGATGACACCCAATGCATATTTGCAGGCAGGTATTAGCTCAGTTTATGATGTGTATTATACACCGGGTACATAACTGACTAAAACTTGCCTGTTAACAGAGGCCACCAATTATTGTATAAAGCACATGCCTGCATCATTAAAAGAGACATGTAAGAATCCACCACAAAAATCGCTAGTAAGAAAAGTGAGAACGAACAATTCGGCTAGGAGAATGACAAGAGTGGTCAAAACTTCAAGGCTTGAGGAATGCCAACAAAATGGAACTCCCTCCCCCCTGGAAGGGGACAGGGTGAGGCTCCACGTCGTTACTCACAAAGAAACTTCTAAATCAACTAGCATGGAGCACATCAGTACGTCACTTGAACATGAGAGGAGTGATCATGGGTCAAAGGTTTGAGGAGTTCCAAAAAGAAAGAAAATTGTAATCCCTTAAAAAGGGCAAGGGTAATATTCGCCACCTTCACGCTTTAAAAAAGTAATGAGAATGAGAATGAGAATGTATCACGATTGCATACCAGAATTTGTAATACAATTCCACCGGCAACCATTATTGCCAAAACGGCAAGCCTCCCTGTCTGTAGGCAGGCAATTATATAGTGTGGCAAGCCTGCCATGGTTAAATTCGCTCCAATATATGCAAGCTGGAACTACAATAATGCAAAGTAGTTTTCTTTAGTATGATTGCCACGGAATAAGCAAACCAAAGAAATTAACACTGTCACACTTATATGGACTGAAGTAAAAGTTAGCAGCCAAAATTTAAACAAGGCTAGATAAGAACTTTAGAAACCCTAAAGTTTAAACTGAACTATAAAGTACATCGGAAAACAGGAATACAAAATTAAATTAAAAAAACCACTAGATACAAGCAACTTCTAGATCATCATATTGCCATGTCAATATGCAGAACCAATCACTAAAATACTCAACAAGAAAATGGGGCATGGACATGGTGTTGGTGAGACAACACACTATAATAACCAATAAAAAGCATCAGATACAATTTAAGATGTGTTTTCAGTCCATCATCATATAAATTGATGTCTTGGGAAACCAAATTATCCAACGTTTGTTGCATGGCATCTCTGTAATCTAGGTTGCATAGAGACGAACCTGGTGAGACAACACGTATGGACATGGCGATTTGGCGGCCTTGAAAAAGTGGGGCACAAATGGCAGGAGATACATACATATTTAACATATAAAATATATTGTAAGATTCAAAAGTAAAATATAGCAATAAATTCAATAGCAATTTAAAAGAAAGCATAGAATAATAAATTTCTATATTTCAAAATATCACCAACCTCAACTTCAATGTTTGATGTGAGGAAATATAGTTATGAACTCAGGTTAGTTAGGTCCAAATTTAACATATTATACCAGGATGACCCCATTAGGCTCAAAAGCAAAACAGAATATAATAGAAATATTTGACTAATTTCCGGTGTCAATAATCAAACAGGCATTCTTTTATTCGCAATAATCCAACCATTTGATGAACTCTGACCACTTAAACCTCATAATTTTGAAGTCAACATTCCTAATTAAATAGAATTAATTAGAATAACATTTTCAACAATCGCATGAACGTAATATTTTTAAACCCCAAATATTATAAAACCCAAATATATTTTTAAAACATAAATCCAATAAAATCATTAGAGCTCGTCGTTTTAGAGTTAATAATCCTATCAACATATTGACAACATCATGGAAGGTGACTATTTAAGGCCCCAAATGATACAAAACCCTAGAATGCTTTAAAAAAAGCGAAGAATATGTCCAATATACTCAAGAATCCAAATCCACTAAAACAGCTTCCAACAAAACAGAAGCATGACAATCGACAGCAAAAGTCAGAAACGCATAAAAGCCCTAATATGTAATTAAAAGAAGCATAACCTGATGTATGTGAGGCAATCGCAGCGGAGACCGCCGTGATGCCGAGCGTCGCTGCAGGGAAGCTGTGGATCGCTGCTTCCAGAAAGAGCGGGAGAGGAAGAAGGGGTGAAACTGGCCGGTCGGCTGGGACTTTGTATCATTGAGGTTCTACGCGCACCGACCGTTTTGCTCTGCGCACAACGTTCCACAAATTCCGAAAATACCCCCACTGTGCTCGGTGAATAAATTGGCCGACCGCCAGCGGCCCCTCCGCCGACCTCCACAGCCCCGCCCTCCTCCTCTGACCTCCCCAGCTCCGCCCCTCCCAGCCCCCTCCTCCGACTCCCCCTAGCCCCCCGGCCCCTCTCCCCTCCCGCTGCTCCCCTCCCCGACCCCCATCCCCACCGTCCATTGCATACCCTAAACCCCCTTCGGCGGCGGCGGCGGCGGCGGGGGGGGAGACGATGGCAAAAAGAGGTGCAAATTTTGAATGGTAAACTTGTAAATAATTGGTTGTGCGCGCGAGTAAAACGGCCGGTGCGCGTAGCAACTCCCTATGTAGAAATCTCTGGCGACCAAAGGCGCCTGAACTGCGCACTCTTGCTCATCTCGTCTGCCAGCTATCATGTCTTCGTCAAAGAAAAAGCTCCCGAAGCTCAGCAGTGTTCGCAACTCATCGCCGCCGTTTCCGATCATTGGAGAGCCTCCCTCCGATTTCTTCCCTTCGAAGGGCGAGATCCTGAATCTCTTCGCAGTCATCGCCATTGCCGCTTCCGTCGCATTCGCTTGCAACCGCGTCGTCATCTTCTTCAATCGCCAGCCCAAACCCTTCTGCGACACTGGCGAGCATCCTGTCTCCGGTCAAACCCCTTACCCTAAAATATTTTCTTTGTATCTGCACGTGCTTTTCTATCTTCTTGCCACAATGTTCGTGTTGGTTTAGTGAATTATAAGCTTAAATTTTGCTGGGAAATTAAATTTAGTTCTTTATACCATTAGCTACGTGAAATAAGAATACACAATGATCTTATTGAAAAGCTGAACCCGTAATGAATTTGGAGGTTCGTATAGGGAAGTTTTCAACCATTTCTGGATTAAAGTTGCACTTTTGATAAAATTAGACGGCCATCTTATAAACGAAGAGTTAAAATTGCAAGGAAAATGACATATCTGACGACATATTGATGGAGGAAGTGGGTATTTAGGGCTAATTTATCTAGAAGAAGCCTTAATTGGGCCTGATTTTACATTCTTGCATCAAAACAGTACGGCCTTAATTGTTGAGACGGAATATACCACACATCATGAGGTTCATGTGTTGTTCCACAAGAGAATGCGACATAGTTTCTTATGCATGAAAGTATCATAATCATACTATATCACTAGGGAAGATATAGAAACAATGTTTTATCCTTAAATCCTTTAGTGTTAAAAATAGGAAATAGGAGTGCAGCGCCCGGTATTTCGCATTTTTGTAGCGCATCGCCTGCATGGTCTATCTCTGGTAATTTGATAGCTAAAGCCAAGAATTTTGCAATGTGTGGCAACGAGCATAGGCCTATGAATCAAATGCACATACTGAGAAACACTAGAGAGTTAAAAGTGAAAAAGATGATGGAGACTTGGAAGGGACTAGTAGATATGAAAGGGTAGGTGTGAATGGGATGTATGTGTGAGCGTATGTTTTTTTTTTACTTTTACTTTTTTGTGTTTTTTGTGTTTTTGTGTTTTTGTGTTTTTGTGTTTTGTTTTGTTTTGTTTTGTTTTTTTGTTTTCTTTTTTTTTGTGGGGGGGGGGGGGGGGGGGGGGGGGGGTTCTTTGCAAACTTTGCTTGTCACTATACGAAGTACATGCATGAAGAGGGTCTATAAAAATTAAGAGAGACGAAGACCAAAAAAGCAAGGAGAAAGGACTGATGACTTCAAAGATTCAATTGCCCATGATGCGGTTCCATTTGTTCGACCATGTGGGATGAGTAGGATTGAGTGCACAAGCTAGCTTAACTCCCTAGTCCCTCCTTGCCATCACATGTGGACCTAGGCATGTTAAAATATAGAAGGAAAATAAGGGCCATAAATTTTTATAATGTGGGTGGATTAAACCCCCAACCATTTTATGTTCTAGAGCTCTAATATCATGTTAAAACCCACTGTGACCCAAATGCTCAAGCTGTTAGATTGTGGCTTGCAACTTAGCTATAACGATTTTGCAATATTTTTTGGATAAATATAAATATTTTGCAATATTTTTGGATAAATAATTCTTAGAGAAATCGTCATTTGTCATAAAATAGCTTACGAATTGTTTCCTTTAATATATTTGTATTCAGTTGAATCCCCTTCACCGAACCAACCAAAAAACCTTTTAAACTTTCAGCTTTGAATTTTTTTTAAACCTCTAATAGGGACTAGGTCACAGACCTCTGTTAAACATCACAACCATAACTTCTTCCCTAGATCACAAATGTTTTTGAATCTCAACTATGTTCAATAGGACATCTTGTGATATGCAATACTAGTAAAGTTATATTCTTGTACGAATTTCATATTAATAAGCCCTTCAGGTTTTACTTGAGAATAATGAGATATTTCGCTGCGAACATTAACAAACCCCAAAGGGCGTCGTTTTTTCCGGGTGAGAGGAGGGGTTGCAAGTCTTACTCTTTGATTATGGGAGCACAGTTTCTAATATGTTTAGATAATCTAATTTAGTGAAATCGCCAAAATCCCAGACTTAATGGATGTGTACTTTGGGGGCTAGTTTGTTGCTAGTTTGTTGCAACTTTTATGTTTGACAATGGAACTTGGTTTCCCCCTCCCATACTAGTTTAGCAATGATTTTGTTATAACTGCTTAATCCTTTATACAAAAGAGGGATGTTGATTTGATGTTTGTCTTACTAGGACTAACCAGTTGACGGAGAGTTGACCTATATTTGGCCATCTCATCATGGTGGGGCTCATATGGGGTGGGTGGGGAGTTGGGTGTGGTTTGGGGTGTTGTTGTAGAGCACCCAACGAAAAGCACATCATTCCCATGAATTACAAGCTTGGCATGCCAAATAAACATTCCTCTCCCACCTATTTTTAGGGTATGTCATTGTGATGTATGCACTTTGTCTCCCCAAAGTTTTTTTTAATTTAACTACGGTTTTTTCCTCTTTTACCCCCGTTGATACACACACATCTCACTCCTTTTTTGGTTGCACGCGTGCACCGCATATTGTGTGTGGGTTGTTATTTCTAGTCTTTAATAAGTCAAGTCATTGAAACTCCCGGTTTTGGTTAAAAAAGTTTCATCGCCTTGAATGTTACTTTAAAAATGTATTTATATCCACTTGAACAACACTGCTTTCTCTATGGAGAAATCTCTCATATTTAACTTCATCATTCTAGTTTGAGCTGCTTTTGTATGTCTTAATAGAAATTTTGATTTTTATAAGTTTATTGTAGATTTGGACATTACAATATTTTAGAGAATATTTAAATTGATTTAGTTGTTTGGCTGAGAAGATCATTAAATCAAAACAAAGAAATGCAACCATGTACTCAATAAAGATAATTATGAAATTTGAAATTACGATTTTAAATATTTCAGTACCATGATTTGCGGATGATCTCACTACTCCAAACACTCCCTCCAAAATATTACAAAGTATTTTTGAAAATCGTTCGTACAAAATCATGTATTTTTGTGGTTTTCTTGACATCCAATCGCACCCTTAGTGTGCTTTTATTTTTCTAAGTGACCGTCTTTTTTCACTATTTGGATAAGCCGGAAGTAGTTGCATATATGTTGATTTTGACCTGACAAGAAAGACCACCGATTTTTTTTTCATGTCATTAAGCCTATACTAGTTACTTTCAATGAAACACCAGACAAAAAGAAGTGGAATGAATAATAAGAGGGGAGAACCTAGATAGAACATGCTTAGCGCAACAATGTTCCTACATTAACCATATGCTTCTTGATGTATAGTCTCTTAGAAAAATTTGTCATTGCAAGCTCTGTGCTTAGCATGGAAGCAACATTTTCCATGATTGATGTGGTACTTTTATTCCATTTTTTACTTGTTGCATGTTTGGCAGTCCAATTCAATGTACATAATCCCATTGCAGATCTTTGTGAACCTTGTCCTGATAATGGACATTGTTCTGATGGACAGTTAACGTGTTTGGATGGCTACAAAATACATAGGAGGAAATGCATTGAAGATGGAGAAATTGACCAGATGGCAAAAAAACTCGTGAGCTTTTGACATTTTGGATACAATTAGAGCTGTTCTTTCTGCTGTCTCCTTTACCTGATGCATTAATAGCTTGGTTTGTACTTTCTTCTTATATATATGGATAACAAGAAATACATTTGCCAAATGCAGTCAGATTGGGTAGAAGACCAGGTCTGTAATGCTTATGCAGAGGCTTTATGTGATGAAGCTGGTAAAATCTGGGTCTGTTATTAAGTCCATGCTTGTGTTTTCTATGCAACTTAATACAGCAGCAGCACAGTCACTGAAATCTTAGTGCTTCTACTTTTCAGTTTGAAGAGGCAGATGTTATGAAGTTACTTGATGGACACGAGCCAATAATAAATAGGGTACTGAAAGATGAAACATTTATGTTTGTGAAGCAAACAGTTCTGCTGACTTTAGAGAACTCCCTGGAAAAAAGAGCCATTATTAATGGGTACCTTGTTTACCTCACTCCTCTCTCTCTCTCTCTATGTTTTATTCCTTTCTATTTTTACAGTTTATTTGGCTAGAAGCCGTAAGTATCATTGTAGTTCCATTAAACCACTTTTTAGATTTTGGTTATGGTTGTGGTGCATGGGATCTTTAATCCATGATGCTCTTCCAGATGCCTCATTTCTTTTGAAGCATATGGATGCACGGAAAAGTATGTCATTTTCAAATGCACCTTGTTGAACTGTCTTATTTAATTACGTTATTTCCAACTAAACGGGCCATACATATTTATTAAGATCACCACATGCTTTTGAAGAATGAATTACCATATTATGTTTTTGCCATCTTTTTTATCCAGAGGCAAGGAGTATAAATGTTCAGATACGGTAGTAGAACTCCATAAGCATCTCATTTGTCGTGTTCGTCATTGGCTCTATGGGCATGCTTTTCTTATGGCAACATGTTCTACAGTTGTAAGTAATAATAAATTAGGGTTTTTAACAAATTTCTGTGTGAAAATATTGTAAGTAATAATAAATTAGGGTTTTTAACAAATTTCTGTGTGAAAATATTGATTTTCCTTTTTTTCCAATTATTAAATTTTGCAGCTTTTTGGCTTCATATGGTTTCTGCGGAATCTTCAACAGAAAAGAAATCTCTCAGCCAGAGCCGAACAACTTTATGAGGAGGTACATATGGATACATTTCCAAAAACACAATGAGATATTTGTCTGTTGGTTTTAAACTACTGTATCTTATGATTTGGAGGACAAAGCTCTCTAGTAATTTTACCATGCCCGAACATATGAGACACAGAAGCATGAATACAAATGTAGATTCTTCAAGTTTTGATTGACAAAACTGATATAGAAAAAACGTGGATAGTTGGAAAAGAAGACACATAAAAGGACAGAAATGTTAACTCTTCACCATCTTACATTAGACATTACGAAAATAGTAAGCAGAAGAGATGCTACAGAGCTTATATGTAAGAAAATGTTCACAAAAAGGAACAGCACTTTTTTGCTCCTTTGACTTGACCCACAAGCTACAATGCATTTTTAAGATATTGATACATGATATTAACATGACACAATACCAGTAAGCGAATACGCGAAAATACTGACCTTCTGAATACATCAATAATTGCACACATGCTAATTTATAACTTGGATTTTTCCAGTCTGTAGCTGTTAAATATTACATGATTATAAATATAATGGAATATTTCCAAGTTACATAAATAGATAGCATATGGACCATCATATCCGTAATAAGAAACTAGACAAGTTCTATAAATGCAACCCATCTATAGATCAAATAGAGTTGTAAATCCACCATTCCCATAATTAGAATTTTAACTTCTGAGTATTGTGTTAAGATGTAATAAGTAGTATGGTAGAGGGTTTTGTGTAAAAGTAACATAGACAAGCACTATAAATAATAAACAATTGGTAAAGATATGATTAAATCTCTCTAACCTTTTCCTCTAAAATGATCATGGTATCTGAGCATCATTTTCTGATCTTAATACCCTAACCATTTTTTCTTTTCCTTCAAAAACCTAACTGTTCATTGTCCCCCTTCATCCAGCTCAAAACCCAAACCATAACCCATGTTCAATCTCCTCATAGCTACTCAAACTCTGATTCGATGACATTGTCTAAGGATTGGTTCGATGCCGGTGCTCTTGCCTGAGAACAGATTCGACTAAGAGGCTCAAGTTCGATGCATCGCCATTGCTTGAATACAGATCCACTGTGGCATCTGCCCTCTCTTTCTGCCATCGATGCCATGCCCGTTTCTTCTCTTATCTGATCTGAGCAATGGTCTCTGATTAGAATTGATCTGAGAACAGATCTAAGATCCAGTTCTTTTAAAAATCATTCGTCATTTGCTTCCTGTTGTTCTTATGTATTTGGGATGATACTTGTTTGAAGTTGGATCTTTGGAATTTGTTGGTGTTTGGGATTTGGTGTTGACAGTTGGTGTTTGACAATTGGGACTATTCAGCGTTTGCCGCTTGTTGGTTGAATGTATCTGGTGTTTGTTATTTTTCATTGAAAGGAGTACATAGGTGATCGCATATGTGAACTTAGTGAGTTCAGAGTTTGTTTACACATGAATCACAGATCGAAAAATGAATTGGACCACCTATAAGCATCGAGGTGTTTTGTGAATACCCAAGTCAAGGATAGATGCAAGGAAAAGCACTTATTAATGGTCTTTTGTTTGAGCGTGCATCCAATTGAAAGTGAGCGGATGCTTAAATAAAGAGTCAACTGCTAAACTCCATAGAGCATAAGATGTATGACTTTGTAACTGAGTAGAAAACTGTAAAGGAGATTTGTGAGTTATTGAAGATCATGTATACTAGAAAGAATACCCTTTATGTAGCATACGATGTATCACCGTCCTTTTGGAAGATCCAACAATGAGAGAAGTCGCTCTTACAGCATGACTCATGCTTCCACAATTTGCATGATGAGCTAAATCTCATTTTCACATCTTGACAAATGTTAAGAAGAAAGAGCAGAGAGAGCAGCTGGCAATCCGAGCTTTCTGAAAAGTATGTCATAAGTATGAAGCAACACATTCTCATCTGATTGCTAGAGATTCGATGCTATCATTGTATAATATTCTTCATATTTTGTAGAAGATTTTTCCAAAGAGTAATTGGAGTTTTGATGTAGTGAGTATGTGTGAGTGATCTGCACTAGCTGCACAACAGCTTTTGGTAGTATGTGTGGATATTGAGGTGCATGAGGAGGAGCTATTAGAGGAGACAGAGATGGTTGGTGTGTTGATACGTGTTGTAGGGGCAGAGGAATGCTAAATTTTGGGGGTAGATGTTTGTTCACATGTGACGTATCTTCAGAGCGGTTGATTTTTAGTGCAAAGAGTTTGAGCATATAAAATTTGCTTACTTAACCTTCAAGGGCCATAGAGGATATGTTTTATGGGCAACACTGCATTTATAACTGTAAGGACCGTCTATGTCTTGCAATACTAACAACAAACACTCTATAGGGGGTGAATAGAGTAATGTCAATAATTTTGTGTAATTAAAAATTAAACTTGCAAATGCGGAATTATAAGTGCAAGAGGAATTTAAACAACACAATCAAGCAAATGCTAACATAAAGATTTTACACTGGTTCCCCAACTTGGATACAACTAGCCACACCAAATATTCATTATAAACCTACACAATGTAGTGAATACAATCTCATAAAGAGATACCATATACAAGAGATTTGAACTCTCACAAAGAGAGAATCAAACTCTCACAAAGAGAGTACATAACCAACCATACACAAGGGTTAATCTCTCACAAAGAGAGGAACTATCTTTCACAAAGACAGTTGGGGTTTAACTTTACAAAGATGAAATAAATACGCTTACCTATGTCTTGAGATGAACTTACTCAATATAAAGAAGAAGGCATGGAAGAGGATCTCCAAGTGTTAATATGAGCTTGATTGCACTTGGATGATTTTCCTTAAGCTAGCTTCAATGAAAAGAATAGAGGAAAATGAGGGATTAGGAGTGGCTTAATGAATCTCCAAGATATTCAATGTTAATCAAGAGTTCTAAATGAACTAACACATCTCCTATATATATAGGAGGCCACTAAAACCCCATAAAACCCAAGCTAGAAGCCAAATGAACAAATCTACAACGGCTAGATTTTAGGCTTTTATGGCAACGACAGGTGAATGATGAAGGATGTACAATCGACTGGCTAACGGCTAGATGCAATCCCAACGGTTATAATCTGAGCCAGGACAGGCGCATGTAGAAAACTACACATGCGCATGTACTATGTGCAGGAGCATGTACTATGTGTAGGTGCATGTGAAGACTTCGTCAGGCAACTGTCACATATGATGGACTGGAGCTGGAAAAACACAACATTCACACTTATGTATTCAGACGACTGATAAGCAAAGTCCATGCGCCTGAAGAATGACAGGCGACTGTAAACTCTACATCAGTCGACTGGCCCACAAGATGGAGTGATGCCCAGAAATGACAGGATACGTACTTTGGCATACATACGACTGCTGAACAATGTTCAGGCGCCTGATGGTCGACAGGCGCCGGACAAATGAACTTCAGTCGTCTGCACCAATAGCTCAAGAAAGAGTCAAGAAATATTGACTTGAGCTGTGCACAACAGTCGCCTGTAGAAGGCTGGCCAGGCGCCTGGTGATCACCAGTCGCATGTCCTGCCTTCAGCAGTCGCCTGTTGGTAAGCCAAAAACTCCAATGAGAGTTGGCAAGGAGAACATATAGGATTGGTTTCTATGATAATCCTAATGCTCACTAACATAGTTAATGCATATGCATGAATGAGTAGACTATCTATCAAGGCATTACAAAAATCCTAGACTCTAAAAGAGAAATGCATTCAATAGAAATATTACATGGATTATAATTGCTTCTCTTAAAGTCTAATCTTCAAGCTCTTGAAGCATTGATGCTTTCCATCATCTTCCAAGCTTTGGCACCTCTTGATGAGCTTTCCTTCATCAAGTTACAAACTTTGGCAATGCTCCTCTTGATGTCCATCCTTGCACCAAGCTATTAGTCTCCAAAAAATTATACTATATTTGATTAAACATGATACTAAAACATAGAGTCATTAGCAACAATATAATGTTGTGATCATCATCAAAACAATATTGGTCTATAACACCAATACCTAACAATCACACCTTTTTGCTGATGGCACATATTTTGTAAAATATAAAGAAATAAAGCACAATGCTAATGAGCTTCTCCTACTTATATGCACCAATTGAACATAGATAACCAATTGTTAATAATCTAAGTATGATCAATAGTGACATATAATAGGCATGGATTACATAAACCAGTTGTAATTAAATCAATAACATTCTCCACATATATGAGTATTCCTCTCCCCATAAATGCATATGTATGATTTACATAATCCATATCACTCTCCCCTTGTCATTGTCAAAAGGGTGGACATCAAACATACAAGAAGAGACTCTTGTCATTGACTCCCTTTTAAAAATGTGACAAATAACCAAGAGAAAAAGAGATGTATGATATCTAATTGTAAATTTTAAGTGTGTATCAATCTCTATCTCATACTCCTCCTAGATCATAGAAAGGGTCAAATTGTTGACTTCTATAGTCAATACCAATGTAAAAGAAAGGAAATCTTTACCAATTGTAAATAATAATACTTGGAGCCATGGACTTAAATTGTATTCATGCATTGATATAGATAAATCAAGCAACATTGATACAAAATGACATTGCCAAGAGAAAACATAACATAAATCATGTTGGCAACATCAATGGGTTAAGTTCGAGACCATAATAACCAATTGTAAATAATGATCTCAAGCATAACCCAAAATGAGAGTTAAAATATGTTTTTAAAATAAATTTAAACATACTTAACATATTAACTCCCCCGTTGTCATACATATAGATTAACAAATGCATGTATGCCAATGTAATCCCTAAGGTCCCATTTTCATGAAAAATAATTTGAAAAACTTTTCAAAGTCATGAAAAACCATACACAATCAATGTGTATGCTAAGATATAGAAATAAGCACAATACACATGTAATATGCACATGTATGAGAGACCTAAATATTGGGAACCAAACTCAAGAAGAGTTTGATTTACTAATGTAATCATTCCAATCAATATGCAAGAGTGTACAAAATATAAGCATAAAACATATTGATGGATTTTATGCATAAAGAGTACCAAGAGAAAATAATACATACAAAGCATAAGGTACATTTATACATAACACATTTCTCTCCCCCATTGGCATAATAAAAAGAAACCAAGATGGGTAAGAGAAATATCCACACCATATGCACAAACATAATGAATGACATCCACTGTGACATATGAATGGAAAAACCAATGCAAGCAAGCAAAAATATCATGCTCTCCCATAATTATACAAAACATGCAAAATAGGGAGTAAAGAACATACACACATAAACATGGGTACAAAATGTAAACATACAAGCAAGGTACCCAAGCAATGAATAACAAAGTGAGTAAGCTAGTAAGGTGGAAACCAAATAAAAGTGGAGTTTGGTTTTCGTATAGTCATATGAAAATATAACATAACAAACATATGATTCTATATACGCATTCCTATCAAGCATAGAAACATTCTGTTGTGAATCGTCGTAGATCGATTCACAATTTTAAAGAGGAAAATTAAAAGAGAGGAAAAAGTTTATATTTTTTGCTTGATTGAGACAAAGAACCTAGATAATTGATCTTCTTAGAGACAAGATCGATCTCCCCGCTTTGGATGAACGGACCAAAGCTTAAGCACCGTCAAATGACGCTTGAGAGTTTTCTCACAATACAAGCATAAACCACAAAATGACGGCTAGACCTAATATAAAGAAAGAGGAGGTATTTTGGTAAAATACCAAAATACCCTCCCACTAAGAAAATGGCCTAAACCGCGCTCCCGCGTCTCCTGCGACGTGCGTAAGTGATGACGCCTCCACCGCCACGTGCTCCATCCCCAGAGGGCCCCGGTGCGCTCGCCGGTGCACCCGCATCAATACCCCCTCTAAAAGAGCCACCTTGTCCTCAAGGTGGAAATCTGGATACTGCGCCTGGACCACCTCGTAATCCTCCCAAGTAGCATCGCAATCTGGTAGCCCTGCCCAGTAGATCAGCACCTCTCTCCGTCGTCCCGCTCCCTGGCGGACCGCCCGCACCTCCAAAGGCTCTAACAACACCTCCATGTCCTCCGTAAGTGTAGGGGGAAGAGTGGAGGAAACAGCATGGTCCCCAATCGCCCGTCTCAGCTGTGACACGTGGAACACAGGGTGAATCGTCGACGTGGCTGGTAGACTCAAACGGTATGCCACCTGTCCGACCGTGGCCTCCACCTGATATGGACCGAAGTAGCGAGCCGCCAGCTTCTCGTTCGGCCTCCTCGACATCGACCTCTGCCTGTAGGGGCGTAGCTTGAGATAAACCATATCTCCCACCTGGAAGCTAACGTCCCGTCGATGCCCGTCCGCCTGAGCCTTCATCACCTGCTGAGCCCGCAATAGGTGCTTCCGCAGCTCCCCCAACAGCCCATCCCTCTCCTCCATGTACGTCTCAACTCGTGACACGGGAGTCTGACTGTTTCCAAAGCGCACCAATGGTGGAGGGTCACGTCCGTACAACACCCTGAAAGGTGTCATCCCTGCTCTCGAATGGTACGAGGTATTGTACCAATATTCCGCCCACGCCAACCACCTGTACCACTGCCTAGGGTGTCTGAAGCAAAGCACCGCAAGTACGTCTCCAGGCTGCGGTTGACGACCTCCGTCTGACCGTCTGTCTGTGGGTGGTAAGCGGTACTCCTCTTCAGGACCGTACCCTGTACCCTAAACAGCTCCCTCCAAAAGACACTCATGAATACCTTGTCCCTGTCGGACACGATGGACGCCGGTATCCCATGTAGCCGTATCACCTCCTTCGTAAATGCCGCTGCTACTGATACGGCTGTGTAAGGATGCTTCAGGGGGATGAAGTGTGCATACTTACTCAGCCTATCCACCACCACCATGATCACCGTGTACCCCTCTGAACGTGGTAGCCCGTCGATGAAATCCATGGTAATGTCCTCCCACACCCTCTCTGGTAGTGCCAACGGCTGAAGCAGTCCCGCTGGGGCCATCGCCATGTACTTGTGACGTTGACAGACGGCACAAGCTGCAACTTAGCGTGCAATCCCCCTCCGCATCCCTGGCCAGTACACCTCTCTGGCCATCCTCTGATAAGCCTGCTGAACCCCCGAGTGACCCCCTGTCACGGAGCTGTGGAACTCCTGAAACAACACGGGTATGAAGGCAGAGGTCCTCGGCAACACTAACCTCCCATGGTACAGTAGTCGGCGCCCCTCCAAAGCATATCCTGCCGGCTCGTCCGCCCCACTCTGAATCCGCTCGCGGATCTGCTGCAACTCCGCATCACCCTCCGCCTCCTGCAACATGGGCTCCCAGTCCAGCCACACGGGCCTTGATAATGCCCTCAAGTCCACACACTCCTCTCGTCGAGACAAGGCATCCGCAGCCTTGTTCTCCAACCCGGGCCGGTACTCTATCTCAAAGCGGTATCCTACCAGCTTGGATAACCAACGCTGGTGCTCCTCTGTGACTAACCGCTGCTCGAGGAGGTATTTGAGGCTCCTCTGGTCCGTCCTGACTACAAACTCCCGACCCAACAGATAGGGTCTCCACTTCAGCACTGCCAACACTATGGCCATCAACTCCCTCTCATAGACCGATTTCAGCCGTGCCCTAGCTGATAGCACCTGGCTGAAATAGGCTATTGGTCTTCCCTCCTGCATGGGTACCGCCCCTAGACCGTACCATGAGGCGTCCGTCTCCACCACAAAAGCCTTGCCAAAGTCTGGCAAGGCGAGCACTGGCGCCGTCGTCATCGCCACCTTCAAGGCCTCAAAGGCCTTGGTGGCCTCCTCCCCCCAGTGGAACCCATCCTTCTTCAGCTGCTCCGTGAGAGGCCACACTATAGTGCTGTACCCCTTGACGAACTTCCTGTAATAGCCCGTCAGCCCCAAGAAGCCTCGCAGTGCTCGTAAAGTAGTGGGCACCGGCCAATCCAGCATGGCCGCTATCTTTGCTCTGTCGGCCCCCACCCCCTCAGCTGACACCACGTGCCCCAGGTACTCCACCCTTGCCCGACCGAAACTGCACTTCTTTCGGTTGGCATATAATTGATGTGCAATCAACTCCCTGAACACTACCTCCAGGTGGTCAATGTGCTCTCCCATGCTCCTACTGTAGATGAGGATGTCGTCGAAGAAGACTAGGATGAACCGTCGCAAGTAAGGCTGGAAGACCTTGTTCATCAAGGCCTGGAATGTCGAAGGGGCGTTGGTCAAGCCGAACGGCATGACCAGGAACTCGTAATGTCCCTCATGGGTGCGGAAAGCGGTCTTCGGCACGTCCTCTGGCCGCATCAAGATCTGGTGGTACCCCGCCTTCAGGTCGATCTTCGAGAAGATTGCCGCCCCATGCAACTCGTCAAGCAGCTCATCGATTACCGGAATAGGAAACTTGTCGGCGACAGTCTCCTTATTCAGCGCCCGGTAATCGACGCAGAATCTCCAACTACCGTCCTTCACCAGTAGTACTGGAGAAGAAAAAGGACTCACACTTGGCTGGATCACGCCAGCCTGCAGCATCTCCCGCACCATCCTCTCTATCTCATCCTTCTGCACATGCGGGTACCTGTAGGGGCGCACGCTCACCGGTGCTACCCCGTCACGCAATACTATCGCGTGCTCATGCCCCCTCGTCGGAGGTAGCCCTTGCGTGCTCTGGAAGACCTCCTGGTACTGCTCCAGTACTGAATCTACCTCCATTGGGGTCTCCTCCTGCTGCTCCTCCTCCGCGGACAACCCCTGATACTCCACCAGAAACCCCTCTCCCTCATCCCGCAACGCTCGCGTAATGGCCTTGAAGGCCACTACCGAAAAGCAGAGGGTCGGGTCCCCTGTCAGCACCACCGTCTTGCTCCCCTCCTGGAACTCCATCCGAAGAAGCTTCCAGTTCACCTTCATCTCCCCGAGCTTCTTCAGCCACTGCACTCCTAATATGACATCCACGTTGCCCAACTCCAACGGCAAGAAGTCTTCCACTATCTGAAGCCCCTGCAGCGTGAAAAACACCCCCTTGCAGAGCCCCTTACTCTCCTCCATCTTCCCTGTGCCCAGCAACACAGTGAATTTCTCCATCGTGCTCAACTCCAACCCGTGACGCTCTACCAGCCGCCTCGAGATGAAGTTGTGGGTCGCCCCACTGTCAATCAATACCGTCACCGTCTGATCTCCCAATGTCTCTGCCAACTTCATAGTATGGTTCGGAGTGAACCCTACCACGGAGTTCAGCGACACCTCCGCAAAGTCCATGTGCACATGCTCCTCCTCAGGCTCCTCCACTATCACAGGCTCCTCCTCCTCCTGATACTCCTCCTCATCGGGCACAATCACGATCTGCAGCAACTTACTCGCACATCGATGACCGGGGGTGAACCTCTCATCACACCTGAAACATAGGCCCGCCGCTCGCCGTGCCCGCATATCAACCTCTGTCATGCGCCTACCAGGTACGGTGGTGCGGACCTCCCCTGCAGCTGGTCTAGGTGGTACTGGTGCTGGTGGTCCGATAGCTGGCCTAGGTGGTGCTGGTGCTACTGGGCTGCGCTGCCCCTGCGCCCCCCAAGCCCCTCTAATGCGTCTCTCCTCCGACTGCTTCTCCTCCGCCTTGTGGGCTAGGCGAAGGACATCCTCCAAACACTGAGGGCTCTGCATCCTCAGCTCCGCCCGTATAGAGGGCTTCAGTCCCCTCATGAAGTTCCCGATCATCACCTCATCGGTCACCCCCTTCACCCTACTGTTCAGCATCTCGAATTTCTCCACATAGTCACGCACTGTCCCCTCTTGCCTCAGGGCCGACAGCTGCTCGTAAAAATCCCCTCCTACTGTCTCCTGAAATCGGTCTACGATCAGCGCTGATAGCTCCTCCCAGGTGCGAAAAGGGGACCGTGCTATCTTCCACCGGTACCAGGCCAGAGCCTTACCCTCAAAGTAAATCCCGATGGCCTTCAGGACCTCCTGCTCCGTCAGACCCATCACCTGGAAATACCTCTCCGCTCGGTATATCCACCCATCAGGGTCGGTGCCGTCAAAGGTCGGCATCTTCAGCTTCATCAACCGCCGATCTGCGTTGATGTCGCCTAGCTGCCCCCTATCTCCGCCTCGGTCACCCCCCCTGACCATCTCGCCACCCCGAGCCTCCCTCGGGCCTCCCCCGTCGACCCCGTACAGCTCCTCTGGCCATGCAGGTCTCTCCCACGCCTCGGGCTGGTAGTAGTGCCCCGGAAACTCTGGCGGTCGTGCAAAATTGGGCCTTGGCCCAGGCGGAATGGTCTCTGCTCTCCAAAACTGGCCCGCTGGGGCCCCAATAGCTGCTCCTGAGGCCCATCCGCCTCTCGATGCCCCCAAAGCTCCTCCAGATTGGGGTATGAACCCCGCAACACCGCCAAACACCCCTCCCATGTTCGCAGCGCCACCGGGGAAGTCGCCCGGGCACGCTGACCCATGCCCGGGGTCCAGCGGACCCGCCCGGCCCCAAACAGGGGCCGCGCCTCCATTGCCGCCCCCGCCTGGGGCTGCCGACCCCCAGGCGGGGGTCGCGCGGGCCGCCAGACCCCCAAAGGGGGTCGGTGGCCCCTGGGCACCCCCGCCAAGGGGTGCCGGCCCTCCGGCGGCCCCAGGTTGGGGCGCCGAGGGCCGGGGGTGGCCGGCCTGACCCGCCCAGGCCATGGCTGGGCCGGGCGGGCCTGTCGGCCCCCTATTAGGCCCGACAGGGCCCGTGGAGGTAGATCCGGGCCCTGTCGCGCCAAACCCTAGCCCGCCGGCTAGGGTTGTAGCCGCCGCCGCCGCATGTGACTCCCCGTGGCTCGGGGGTCCTTGATTTGTCGAAACGACGCCGGAATCGCCTTGGATCTCTTCCGTTGCTCTCCCCTTGTCGCGATCCGTCGCCTTCTCCTTGGTCAACCCTTGCAACAACTCCATTATCGCCGGAATAGCCGCCGTGGCCTCCGCGGTTTCCCTTCTCATAGTTCGAAGCTCCGATTGAATGTCCTCTTGGGTGTGTGCATGATCCTTGATCGAAGCTTCCATCGCCTTCCTCAAACCCTCGATCTCGTGATTGAGATCGTCGCGTAGACCTTGGATCTTCTCATCCACGGAAGCCCTCGTTCCCGTTGCCATGGAATCGTAGCGCTCTGATACCAATTGTTGTGAATCGTCGTAGATCGATTCACAATTTTAAAGAGGAAAATTAAAAGAGAGGAAAAAGTTTATATTTTTTGCTTGATTGAGACAAAGAACCTAGATAATTGATCTTCTTAGAGACAAGATCGATCTCCCCGCTTTGGATGAACGGACCAAAGCTTAAGCACCGTCAAATGACGCTTGAGAGTTTTCTCACAATACAAGCATAAACCACAAAATGACGGCTAGACCTAATATAAAGAAAGAGGATGTATTTTGGTAAAATACCAAAATACCCTCCCACTAAGAAAATGGCCTAAACCGCGCTCCCGCGTCTCCTGCGACGTGCGTAAGTGATGACGCCTCCACCGCCACGTGCTCCATCCCCAGAGGGCCCCGGTGCGCTCGCTGGTGCACCCGCATCACATTCTTAAGAATCCACAAAGAAAGTGATTTATGATTCTTAAGAAGATGTTTAGTAAAGACATGAGTAGGAGATGAGGGTGCATGGTTATGAGGTGGAATATAAACATTGGCGTGCCCCGTATGTGAAACATGAGATCTAGCAATAGATGCATTCACACAAGCATTTCTACCATGCATAGGAACAAATGTAGCATGCAAAGGATTGTCATTAATTCTAGCATGCAAGCAATGGAAATTATTCATATGTGTAGAATTATCATACATATTAACATATGAAGAAGCATTCACACCAATTGGTTTTTGAATGGACTTCTTATACAATGAAGTGTACATATTTGCATGATTCTTTGGCTTAGTAATCGGCTTTGATGTTTGGCCAAAAGAAGACTTGATTGTGACACACCTATAAGAAAAACCCCCCCAAATTAATTTGGGTGCTTCTAGAGGTAGAGCTTGGTTTGGTTACCTTCAAAGTTGAAGTTCCCAAAGCTTTGTCCTTACTCAAGTTGAAACTTTCAAGATGAGTGGACAATAGCTCACATTTCTTCAAAAGAGAAGAAATGTCGTCATCCCTAATGGATAGACGTGAGCTAAGCTCAAAACATTGAAATTTGAGAGCCATTGTCTCATTTCTCAAGATATCACAATTGGACATGTGAGTACGTTTAAATGAAGCATTTTCTTCACGTAACTCACGAATTTGAGAAAGAAAAATTTCTTTCTCGGCATGCAAAGAATCAATCATAGCAATATGAGAAGCATGCAAAGAAGTGCAATCATGAGATTTATCATGTTAAGTATGTGCACTATACTTATGAGCAATCAAAGAATTTTTATCACTAATGTCATTAAGCTCATAAGTAGTTTGAGTTTGAGAAACCTCATTATCGCTTGACTCAATCTCATCACCTTCAGTGTACTTGGTATCAAGATAGCTCCACATTTCATGTGCCGTCTCTATGCCTCCAACTTCATCATATTCATGATCCCAAGTGGAGATGCACAATGCCCTTTTGGCATGGATGTCCATCAAGGAATTTGAATCTGAGACATCCGAAGTCACCGCATCTAAGAGATTGTTCTTCTTGAGGTGATTGATCATCTTGCTCCTCCATATTGGGTAGTCTGTTCCATTGAAGAGTGGGGATGACCGGTTGCATTGAATGCCATCGTTGTTGTATGCTTCAAACTCGCTCTGATACAAATTGTAAGGACCGTCTATGCCTTGCAATACTAACAACAAACACTCTAAAGTTAAACTTGCAAATGCAGAATTATAAGTGCAAGAGGAATTTAGACAACCCAATCAAGCAAATGCTAACACAAAGATTTTGCCCGGGTTCCCCGACTTGGGTATATTCAGCCACACCAAATATTCATTATAAACCTACACAAGGTAGTGAATACAATCTTACAAAAAGATACCCTACACAAGAAATTTGAATTCTAACAAAGAGAAGTTCTAACTTTCACAAATAGAGACCCAAACTCTCACAAAAAGAGTACACAACCAACCCTACACAAGGGTTAACCTCTCACAAAGAGAGGAACTAACTCTCACAAAGAAAGTTAGGTTTTCACTTCACAAACATGAAATAAATACTCTTACATATGCCTTACATAGGGCTTGAGATGAACTTACTCAATATGAAGAAGGCATGGAAGAGGATCTCCAAGTGTTGAGATGAGCTTTATTGAACTTGGATGATTTTCCTTGAGCTAGCTTCAATGCATGAAGAGAATAGAGCTTATGAGAGGGAAATGAGAGATTGGGAGTGGCTTAATGAATCTCTATGATATTCAATGTTAACCAAGAGTTCTAAATGAACTAACCCATCTCTTATATATAGGAAGCCACTAAAACCCCATAAACCCCAAACTAGAAGCCAAATGAACAAATCTGCAACGGCTAGATTTTAGGCTTTTTACGGCAACGACATGCAACTGATGAAGGATGGACAGTCGACTGGCTAACAGAAAAATTTAATCCCAACAGCTTTAATCTGAGCCAGGACAGGCGCCTGTAGAAGACTACACAGGCTCATGTACTATGTGCAGGCGCATGTACTATGTGCAGGCGCATGTAAAGACTTCGTCAGGCAACTGTCACATATGATGAACTGGAACAGGAAAAACACAACATTCGTACTTATGTATTTAGACGTCTGATAAGCAAAGTCCATGCGCCTGAAGAATGACAGGCGACTGTAAACTCAATCGACTGACCCACAAGATGTAGTGATGTCCAGAAATGACAAGATACACACTTTGGCATACAGACGACTGCATAACAATGTTCAGGCGCCTGATGGTCGACATGAGCCTGACAAATGAACTTCATGTTGGATATGGAAGACGTTTGTACACCCTTGTGGGGGATGTACGAGGGAATACGGACCTCGAACGTCGCGTACACGAAGTCGTGTGCAAAGGGAATATGTTCCCTTGCGGAGAGGATCTCTAGATTGATGGGAAAGTCGCATTATATGTGCATAAGTGCATGCGACATATGGCTAATAAAGGTGTAATATCTTAAGCTTATGTTGTACCATGCATATGGTACAACTTAAGCTTATAATATGCCATGTACGATGGTACACCTTAGTTAAATTGTTCCAAAGGAACAATTACTCCTAAAATAACTACATTGGGGGCTATAAATAAGACCCAAGGGTTAGCCATTTCCTTACACTTTTGCATGGCATTCTTGCATGCATTTCATTCTAGCGAAGCTCTGCCGAAATCCTTCCTTTATCCAAGTTCTTAATCTAAAAAGTAGAGATTTAGATTGTGGATTTAGTAGCCTTACTCCGTTCGTGAGAAGACTCGATCCGTCGTGGCGAATCCGAAGGCGAAGTTTTGTGACTACCGTGCCGCATACGCAAGCGTAAGTCTCAACTTCATTTATCGATCCTAACTCTGTTTTGGCAGGATCCGACATTGGTATCAGAGCCATACGGGTTCGCCCCGGTCAAACCGCCGCCCCGTCGAAACTATGAACGAGTCGTATTTTTCACGAATGGGTATCCTACCATTACGGATATAGTAGGAACGCTTCGTGACGGAGAGAACGCAGCGGTTGTTCTTTTCACGTTAGGGTCTTCTGTCATTACGGATATGGCAGGAACTCTCCGTGACGGGGAGAACCGACCGTTCATATCGTCAAACTCGCTCTCTTTATGGATGCTGAGTCTCCATTCATAGGGAATGTGCGCTCTCTTCATGTGGAGCGCGTAGTTTACGAATTTTTGAAGTGGGTTCATTTTTTTGGCACACGGCCATTGGAGGACAACTACTTCCTCGACGAACGGGTGCTTCACCGGAGAAGAAGGTGGTGGTTATTCCCATCGGGGAAGATGAATTTTAGTGCATGTGCACCATGGCCAAATGGGCTATGAAGGCCATGCAACCCCCTCCCCATGCGGAGGGGGTTGGCTACGGCCAATAACCACCGCGGCAACCCCCTCCGGCGGGGGTGTGCGGCCACCCCACAAAAGGGGATGCCGGCCATGGCCAAAGGGCCATGGCCGGCCAAGGCCAAAATGGCCTTGGCCATGACCGGCCATGACCAAGCCATGGCCGGCCATGGCCAGGCCGGCAGTGTCCGGCCCCGGCCAAGGCCAGGGGCCGGCCCTGGCCGGCCCTGGCAGTGGCCAGGACCAGCGCCCTGGCCTCGGCCAGAGGCCCTGGCCGAGGGGCCAGGGCCCCTGGCCGGTCAGGGCAGAGGCCCTGGCCGGCCCTTGGCCAGCCTCGGTCAGGGCAGAGGCCCTGGCTGGAGAAATTTCAGACCATTATCATTAGTCGACCAATTCGGGTGTTTTGGTCGACCAATTCGGCAAAGGCCTTGGTCGAATATGAACGTGCCGACTAGCCCATACGGGGCCAAACGACAGTCGTCTGCATCAAAATTCTCTCATACGGGGGAAACGCCTGGATCCATACGGGAGCCGGCGACGATAGTTTGCAGTAAAATCCCAATAAGGAGGATCCGACCTTGGCACGGCTACGGCTCATTCCCGACAAATGGTCAGGAAGTACCGAATGTTTCACTAGTATCATAAGGGTACTAAGATGAAATATACATTTTTTTTTTGAAAAATACGTTTTCATACGTTTTGAAAAATACGTTTTCAAAAAAACGCTTTTCCGCTGCGAAGTACTATAAGAGTACTAACATTTGATAAAGTGAGGGAGAAATATTGAAAGTTACTCTAGATGGTGATTGGAAACATAGTGACCTTTCCGATTCTAGAGTAACATCTTCAATATTTTCCGAAAGTAACTTATCAAATTATAAATATCATTCCAAGTGGGAGTTGAAATTAGAACTATCCAAATGGGATATTCTACTATCACTTCAAATGGGAATTGTATTTTAAGAATTTTAAATGCAATTTTTTGATCAAACCTTTGGTTTTATGTTTTTTGCAGCATTTTAAAAGTAAAATGTCTTCCGCTTCAAAGAATATCGTCGCTGAGTTAAACAGAGGTGAAAAACTCAACGGCGATAATTACAAACTTTGGTCCATCAAGATACAATACGTTCTAGAGGAGCAAGAAGTGCTCGAAACTCTAAAGAACGTTATGATTGAACCCGAGTTGGGCACTACGGCCCAACACCGACGAGACAAGGAAGCTTTTGATGCTTGGTCTCGGAAGAACAAGATAGCGCGCATTACGTTATTAAGCAATATGGCTGATGACATAATACGCATCTTCCGAGAACATGACCTAGCCATGGACATATGGTCCAAGCTAGAGGAGAAGTTCGGTGGCACATCGGTGTCCAAACTTCGCGCCTTAACTATAAGGTTCGATACATATAAGAAACGTCCAGATCATTCCATGGGGAAACATCTGCGACATATGGCGAACCTTATCTCGGAGTTAAAGGACGCAGGTCATGTGCTCACTGATGAGCAACAAATCCAAGCAGTTATACGTTCCCTACCAAATGGGTGGGATCAAATGAAGATGCATCTCACTCACAATGAGAGCATCAAGACCTTCAGCGATGTTTCCAAGCACCTCGAATTAGAGGAAGAGCGGCTTGCGGCTGCCAAGCCAAGTGCAGAAGTGCACATGGTTGCTAGTTCCTCACACGGGGGAAAGAAACGGAAAGATCGTTCGAAGTTCACTAATGAACGTAATAAGCAACCTGAGTCTACCAAGAAACCCAAACATAAGGGTGGGCACAAGAAATGGCACAAGAAGAAAGACTTGAAGAGGATCAAGTGCTTTAAGTGCAACAAGCTCGGTCACTATGCTCGTTCGTGTACGAGTGGAGGCGACGAGGTAACTTGTAAATATACTAGTTACATATGTGTTTCTAGTTCAATATTTCTTGTGGAATCTAATCCATTTTGGATAATTGATTCAGGTGCCACCGACCACATAGCAAGGGACAGACGGTCCTTCGTGGAGTATCACCGGATACCCCAAGGAACGAAGTGGATCTATGTAGGAAACAACACACGTGTTGAAGTGAAAGGCGTTGGGACTTGCAAGCTAGTTTTGGACAACGGCCGCACTCTCCTACTTCATGATGTCCTCTTCGCTCCAGATATTCGAAGGAATATAATTTCTGTGGTCGTATTAATGGGTCTTGGCTATAACTGATTTTTTCATGATTGTAATGTGGACTTAAGTTGTAATGATACTCTTATTGGTACTGGGTTTGTATTTAAAGGATTTATTGTAATGAGTACAATGTATGATTCCTCATGTAATGAAAATTTCCTTATTGCAAATTCTAAGACTTATGAGTCTGATGTGATTTGTTGGCACGCAAGGCTTGGTCATATTGGACCAATGCGTATGGATAGACTTGCCAAACGTGGCCTTCTATCCAATGTTTCAAAGGTTGAAATGTCGACCTGCGAACATTGCCTTGTGGGGAAATCTTGTTGCAAGCCGTTTGAAACCGGCACAATGGCCGAGGTTCCATTACAGCTTATCCATTCGGACATATGTGGACCGATGAATGTCAAGACAAGACGCGGAAAGTCCTATTTCATCACTTTTATTGATGATTTCACCCGATTCGGACATATCTATTTGATATCCCACAAAAGTGAAGCTTTGGCTTGCTTTAAAAACTATATGAGTTTAGTGGAGAATCAATTAGATCGCAAGATTAAGGTCTTGCGAACCGATAGGGGCGGTGAATATCAATCAATAAGTTTTAAGGAACTTTGTGATGAAAAAGGCATAGTACATCAGGTAACTATGCCTTATACTCCTCAACAAAACGGTGTTGCAGAAAGGAGAAATAGGACTTTAATGGAAATGGTCCGTTCAATAATGGCGCAAGCTAACTTGCCAATCACCTTTTGGGGTGATGCATTATTGACGGCCGCTTTCATTTTAAACCGCGTACCCTCGAAATCAGTTAGCTCCACTCCTTATGAGTTGTGGAACCAAAGGTCTCCTGACTTAAACATTTTGAAACCTTGGGGTTGTGCATCCTACGCACATATTTCCTCCCATAAGTATGGCAAACTTGGGCCAAGGGGAAGGAAATGTATCTTTATACGATACGCAGAAAACTCCAAAGGTTATGTTTTTGTTAGTCAGGAAGACAATGGTGGGCTAATTGAGTTTGAGTCGAGGGATGTCACTTTCTTGGAAAACGAGTTTCCAAGACAGGGCGAGATAAGTCAGGACTTATCTCTATTTGAGATTTATGATCAAGAAGGATTACCTCATTTGAGTGGGAGAATTCTTGGTGAAAACGAAAATACGTTTCAACCTTCACCAATGGATTATACGAATGACGATTATCATATTCCATACGGGAATAATGATCCAAGTGGGAGCAATTCTAACGACATTCCAAGTGGGAGTGATATTAGAATTGATCTAAACTCAAGTCAACAAGGACTTGAAGAATCTCAAATACGACGTAGTAGTCGTACAAGGTTGGCTCCTCTAAGATTTGAGGATGAATTTTCGCAAACCTTTATGACTTTACTACAAGAAGATGACGAGCCTGCTACTTTCAAACAGGCCGTATCTTGCCCTGCTAAAGACAAATGGATGGAAGCGATGCAAGAGGAGTTAGAATCCATGAAAGTTAACCAAGTCTGGGACTTAGTTGACTTACCCAGAGGACGTAGAGCTATTGGGAACAAATGGGTTCTCAAGATCAAGCATAAGGCTGATGGCTCTATTGACAGATATAAAGCTCGCCTTGTCACGAAAGGTTTTACGCAACAGGAAGGGATAGACTACGAAGAGACCTTCTCACCTGTTGTTCGTTTTACCTCAATTCGCCTGATTCTGGCAATGGTAGCTTGCTTAGACCTCGAATTACATCAAATGGATGTAAAGACTGCTTTTCTCAATGGAGAATTGGACGAGGAGATCTATATGGAACAACCAACAGGGTTTGTAAAAGAAGGAAACGAACATAAGGTTTGTAAACTTCTTAAATCCATATATGGTCTTAAACAATCCTCGAGGCAATGGTATATACGATTTCAAGAGGTTGTCTTATCAAATGGATTTTCCATGCTTGATGAAGATAACTGTGTATATATCAAGAGGAATAAGAACAAGTATGTTATTATGTCTCTATATGTAGATGACATTTTAATAGTCGGAAATGACAAGGGCTTTGTGATGGATATCAAGGCTTGGCTTTCATCAGTTTTTGAGATGAAAGACATGGGAGAAGCCGCATATATACTTGGAGTTAAGATTTCAAGGAATCGTTCAAAGAAACTTCTTTCTCTTTCACATGAGACTTATATAAAGAAGGTTCTAGAACGTTTTAATATGCAGGACTGCAAGTCCATTGATACTCCAATAAGCAAGTGCGACAATTTATGTCTGAAATCATGTCCGAAGAACCAAAAAGAGAAGGAGATTATGGAAAAAGTTCCATATTCCAGTGCAGTTGGTAGTCTAATGTACGCTATGATGTGTACAAGACCGGACATCTGTTTTGCCGTTGGAATGGTAAGTCGTTACCAATCCAACCCAGGGCAAGTACACTGGAAAGCGGTTAAGAGGATAATGCGGTATCTCAAAGGAACTGCAGACTTTGCTTTATGCTATCAAGGAGATGCCTTGAGGCTCGAAGGCTACACTGATGCTGATTGGGCGGGTGATCTCGATGAGCGACGATCGACCTCAGGATATGTTTTTCTACTCGGATCTGGTGCAATATCCTGGAGTAGCAAGAAACAATCATGCATCGCACTTTCAACCATGGAAGCCGATTTTGTAGCATTTAGCATGGCAGTCCAAGAGGCTGTTTGGCTTAGGAAGTTCTTAGACAGGCTAATTAATGCAAGTGACTCAGGTGCTGTACCCATACACAGCGACAGTCAAGCATCTATAGCCTATGTCAAAGATCCGAAATTCCATTGTAAGACCAAACACATAGATATCCGCTACAAATTTGCAAAAGACTATGATAAGACCAAGAAGGTAGACATAAGGTACATATCTACGCATGAGATGATAGCGGATCCGCTTACGAAGGCTATCCCCAGAGATGTGTTTTACAAACACTTATCATCTCAAGGATTGCGTAAGAGCTGAGTTGTACCAATGTAAATTCCCATGTCTGTAAATGATCAAAATTAATAAAAGAATAAGTTCTTTTTCAAACATTGCATATGAATTTCTTAAGAAATGTTTGTGTACATTTTTGAAATCTCAACTGAATTCTAGTATGTCGGACAGATTGAGGTTGGCTCTCTCACATGAGCAACCGCCTTATTCTATCAGACGGATGGAATAGAGATGAGACCTGTTTGAAGTCAAAATCATCAGACGGATGATTTAAGAGTCATGACTTAAACAAAATGGTCGCATGAAAGATCTGCATCATATGGATGCTTACAAAAGATCTAAGAGGATTTTTTTTAAATCCTATCTGTCTAAATGCAGGATGTGAGTCCAAAGGATTATTTGAGTAGAATAAGGGACTCAAAGTCAGACATTATGGTGTCTGATCATCATCCTTACAACATCATTGAGACATACACTCCCTGGGAAAGGAGCGATGTTGTAATACGTGTTCATACCACGTATGCATTTCGACCACCGAGTTAGTAGCAATAGTGTTTGCTATTATGTGAGACTCAAATGCCATATGGGCCTTAACTCTTACCCTCAAGGACTCCAATTGGTTCCTTTAGATTTGACGAGATGATCGCTATCTTAGCGTGTTGCTAATGGGCTATGATAATTCGGCTCGGCGGGGCACGTTAAAAAAGCGAATCAAGTCAAGATCAGAAGGTTCGCAAGAAGAGGAAGATTGATTTCATATTCACATTTGGACTTTAATGATTCAAAGCTGGCCAGCCAATTGTGATCCAGATAGGGATTCAATTGTTGAATATAAAGTATAAGAAATGTGAAGAAATGATCTAGGGTAAAGCATGCGTTGAACTACTCAACTTTGCACCTTCGAGGTCGTTGTGTATCTCTAACAAGTGCACAACAACAGACTCTACGCGCATGACGGTCGCACGGTCTATTTCTCGGTATGATAGATGAAAGAACTAAGAGAAAGACGTTCTCTTACAATCCCCTCAAGTGTGAGTGGGAGATGTTGGATATGGAAGACGTTTGTACACCCTTGTGGGGGATGTACGAGGGAATACGGACCTCGAACGTCGCGTACACGAAGTCGTGTGCAAAGGGAATATGTTCCCTTGCGGAGAGGATCTCTAGATTGATGGGAAAGTCGCATTATATGTGCATAAGTGCATGCGACATATGGTTAATAAAGGGGTAATATCTTAAGCTTATGTTGTACCATGCATATGGTACAACTTAAGCTTATAATATGCCATGTACGATGGTACACCTTAGTTAAATTGTTCCAAAGGAACAATTACTCCTAAAATAACTACATTGGGGGCTATAAATAAGACCCAAGGGTTAGCCATTTCCTTACACTTTTGCATGGCATTCTTGCATGCATTTCATTCTAGCGAAGCTCTGCCGAAATCCTTCCTTTATCCAAGTTCTTAATCTAAAAAGTAGAGATTTAGATTGTGGATTTAGTAGCCTTACTCCGTTCGTGAGAAGACTCGATCCGTCGTGGCGAATCCGAAGGCGAAGTTCTGTGACTACCGTGCCGCATACGCAAGCGTAAGTCTCAACTTCATTTATCGATCCTAACTCTGTTTTGGCAGGATCCTACACTTCAGTCGCCTGCACCAATAGCGCACGAAAGATTCAAGAAATATTGATTTGAGCTGTACATAACAGTCGCCTATAGAAGGATGGCCAGACGCCTGGTGATCATCAGTCGCTTGTCCTGCCTTCAGCAGTCACCTGTTGGAAAGCCAGAAACTCCAATGAGAGTTCTTGGCAAGGGAAACCTATAGGATTGGTTTCTATGATAATCATAAGGCTCACTAAGATGGTTAATGCATATGCATGAATGAGTAGGATATCTATTAAGGCATTACAAAAATCCTTGACTCTAAAAGAGAAATGCAAGTAATAGAAATATTACATGGATTACAATTGCTTCTCTTAAAGTCTAATCTTCAAGCTCTTGAAGCATTGATGCTTCACATCATCTTCCAAGGTTTGGCACCTCTTGATGAGCTTTCCTTCATCAAGTTCCAAATTTTGGCAATGCTACGCTTGATGTCAATCCTTGCACCAAGATATTAGTCTCCAAAAAGCTATACTACATTTGATTAAACATGAGACTAAAAAATAGAGTCATTAGCAATAATATAATGTTATGATCATAATCAAAACAATATTGGGTCTAAAACACCAATACCTAACAATAACTTCCTAAGATGGCTCTTCCTAATGCAAAATCTTCAAGTATCTGGAGATGAGTGGAGCCAATACTAGATATTTCAAAGATTTTGTTAGGCGCAGCTGTATTTATTCTCTTTCATAGAGACATTAGCCAGATCAGATAACCTAATTGCGTATATTTTTACATCAAGTTCTTGAACTTGGGTTATAGATTTATGGGGATTCTGATCATATGATTGGGGAGTCATGTATATTATCTTATTTTTTTCATATACCTATAGACAGATAGTGGCACTAGCAAATGGCTCAACCGCCATCGTTATAGGTGTTGGCGTTGTTATGTTACTCATTTCCTTTTGACATTTGCTCTATTCTGCCTAAATTCCCATTTAATCGGTTTTCTATTAGTCAATTGACATGAACATTAAATGCTTTGTAATCTTCTTTCCAGATCATCGTGTATTTTAGACGATTGGAACGAACATGATGATTGGCACACAACATGAGTGTGATGTCTCTATTACATGGGTGTGGAGATTATCGGTGACTTGCTTGGTGTTACTTTTCTTTCATCATGCGTTGTTGATTAAGTCATCCAAGTCATCTGAATTTAAAAATTCTCATGGTTGGTTTTGTCTAAAGTGTGAGTACTGACAATTGGAAACCACCACCATCTAGCTTACCAACCATGAGTTAATAAATGTGCATAAAAAATTTTTGCTTGTCCATTCGGATGTGTGAGGGACTTTTCGTAGGGGTGGCAAACGGGACGGGACGGGTCGGGTCGGGTTCGGTTTATGTCAGATTTGACCCGACTCGGATATGTGTAAACCATAACCCGACCCAGATTGAATTCGGGTCCGGTTCGGGTTAACCCGACGGGTTAAGATTTGAATTACACGCAACTGCTCCTTTTTTGATGGCCGACTTTTTATTAAGAGCCACCAGCAATTTATTAAGTGTTGCATAATTTCTAGTAGCTCGTTGCTTAAATCGCACTGATGACTTCGGGGAAACATAATTAACTTAACCATTTTCTTAACGAAAGTAATAAAATTAACTAAAAAGTTGTAGGTAAAGGGAATTGAATTCAAGACATCTTAAAGAAGAGAACAACAATTCAAACCGTATAAGCACAACTCCCCTTGCAACTGTATGTTGAAGTTATTATATTAATTTATATATCTATTCTATAAAATAGGGATGTTATCAAGAGAAATTGGATAAGAGAATTTGGACATGAGAAATTGGATAAGAGAATTTGGATATCTATTCTATAAAAGAGAGATGTTATTAAGAGAAATTGGACAAGAAAAATTGGACAAGAGAAATTGGATATCTATTAATAAAAGAGGGATGTTATCAAGAGAAATTGGATAAGAGAATTTGGGGGTGAGAAATTGGATAAGAGAGTTTGGATAAGAGAAAATATAAGAGATGAGATTTTGAGGGATAAGAGAGGAGGTGTGGAATTTTGCACATACAACCCTGGTTTTTACAATTTTGCCCCTGGACCCTCCCCACACCCACCCACACTTTTTATTCTCCCCCCTTTCAGACCATTTTTTTCCAGTCCTTTGAAGATTTTGGGGGCAATTTTGTCCTAGATGGCAATGACAATTTTGGGGGACTTAAATTTTGGAGGGAAACTTAAATTTGGGGGGAAACTTGAAATTTTGTGGGAAAACTTGAAATTTGGAGGAACTTGAAATTTGTGGGGGGAAAATACTCAGCCATTAAATAAACTGTGCCCTATGGGCATGGGTAATGACTAGTATATAGATAAAGTAAACCGGGTTGAATTCGGGTCATCCGGGTTGACATGCTAAACCCATACCAGACCCGGATTTTATCCGCGTCGGGTCGGGTCAATCCGGATCATACTTGACCCAGATTGGCCCATACCCATACCTGGTTAAGGAGGCCGGGTCCGGTTCAGTTCGGTCTCATTTTGCCACCCCTAACTTTTAGGATCGAGTCTAGATCTCAATTTTAATATTTTATTATATTTATAGATGAATTTTTACATTTATCATGGGTTTATTTATTGAAAAACAAATCTGAAGTACTTGAGATTTAAGAGCTTTTATACTGAAATAAATAATCAATTTGGTATTTCTATTAAGATATTACTAAGTGATACCATGAACGAATATTTTAGTAATTAGTTTGCATCTTTTATGTTTGAAATTGAAATTATTCATCTATCTTCTTGTGCGCACATACCTAAACAAAATGGGATAGCATAAAATAAATATTTGTTAGAGGTAGCATGAACACTTCATCTATATATGAATATTTCAAAGATTTTTAGGTTCATGATGTATTTACTACTTATTATTATGGAGCAATGAATGTTCCAAAGTTTACATGGAGCTACCATCATACTTTGTTACTCGAGAGGGGGTCAAGGAAAGTGCAGAAGTTGAAGATGTCGATGTATGGTTTCAAGCAATCAACGAGGGTTTGGTTTGAGTGATTTACAGTTATCTTAAGTTGTTTTGCTCTCAAACAGTGCTAGAATGATCACTTAATTTGTCATTAGACCCACCAGTGTAGGACGATTTTTCTGATGGTATATGTTGACCATATTGTGATTACCAAGGATGATGCCTCTGGCAGAAACTGAACAGTTCATTTAAGAGTTTCATATAAAGGATTTTGGGCATTTTAGATAGTTCCTTAGGATAATGGTGGAATGCTCATATCCATTTATTCTAGCAAAAGTATATCTTAAATATGTTACTGGAGACATGGTTGTTAGGGTGTAGCTTTTATTTTTCCTGCGAACTCTACCTCTAAACTTGTACCAGATTAAAACGAGCTACTACGTGATTTAGAAAGATAAATGAGATTAGTTGTTAAGCTAAACTACATTGCTATAACATGTCTTGCCATTGCATTTTCTATCGGTGTATTGATCACTAGTTCATGTTGGATCCAAGGATTACACGTTGGGATGATATGGTATATCTTTTGAGATATCTGAACAATGTATCAAGTATGTGTCTTCTGTAATCTGATTGTGATTATTGCAGAGTTGCATCCTTCTATAATGTGGATTGGTCCAATTCACCTTTTTATCATTAATTAGTGATTGTTTATTATGTTTTTGTGGGAGGCAACTTGATCTTTTAAAAAGGTAAGAAATAATCAAGTGTGGAGTTCGAGTTCTGAGCTATAAGCTAACACCACTTGTGAGTCGGTATGGATTCGGTATCTACTTTATGAGTTAGGGTTTGTAACACTGACCCTTATGAGGTTATATTACAATAACAAATTGCTATATATTTCACTAACAATCTCATTTTCCATGAGGGGATAAAATACATCGAGATTAACTGTCATATAATGAGGCAATAGTATGACAAGAAAATGACGACATGATATGTTGGTTCTATGAATTAGTTGGCCGATATACTTACCAAGCTTCTGGAAAATGAAAAAGTGAACTGCATTTGTAACATGATGTACATGCGGGTCATATATTCTTCAGCTTTAGGGGAATGTTAAGATATAATAAGTGTTGTGATGGATGGGTTTTGTGTAAAAGTAATGTATACATGTAGTATAAATAATAGATAATTGATAGAGAGATGATTAAGTCCATTCAACATTTTGCTCTATAATTATCATATTGGAGGCATCTTTTGCGTGTCATCGACACGCATAGCACATTTGGCATGTCGTAGGACACGTCAAAGGAATTTGTCGCATGTCCATCATGTACCAGACCATCCAAGTGCTATATGGGTACAACGACATCAGTTGAAGTATCCATGCTACAATGCCTATAATGAATGTGTGCATGTGCATGCGTGTGCATGTTTGTGCCCATGGATTGCATTGTTATCAAGTATCGGCTATTCTCATATAGCATGAAATATTATCAATTAAATAATTACGTTTTAAGCTAAGTAGGCAGGAACATGTTTGTTGCGCATAGCTGACAGAAGTCAGAAGGTCGACATAATTATAACTTCATATATTCAAAACGTAAGCTAATACCATAACTTTGCGACCTGAAAAATTGTTTATCTAACATAAGATCCATGTGTTATATTAGATACAACATATTGACTTGACCTCTTAGCTCTAAAAAACTGAACATGAATATCTGTATTTGTTATTTATTTGAAAGAAAATAGTCCTATTTATTTTGTCATTACATTGATAATGTGAAACAATAGCTTTGATCTTGAAAAGAGATAAAGTAGCTTTCCAATTCTGGTTTTTCACTTTTTTGTTTTCTGTTCAAAAGTCTACATGTGGGTTAATGTTTTTCCTTATTTTCGTAAGGGTGCATGCTGTATGGATGCACAGCAGAGCAGTCAAGCATTAAGAAACATGGCAATCAGACATCGGTAAATCTGTAATTTTGTCTTTTAAAGTTGCTGCATATTTCTCTCAAAAAGGTTAACGCCATCTATATGAATAGTTTGGCTTCATTTCAAAGATTTTCACTGTCTGATATATTTGGATCTAAATTCGAATAATTTAAAAATCTACCTCAAATATCGTATATTTCCTTTTTTTGAAGGTCATACAGGAATATAGGAGGGAGGAACGAGCTTAAGGTCATACTCCCAAAAAAGCCGACCTCCCAAAAAAGCCCAAGTGCATGTGTGGATGGACACAATTTAAAGAATTCTAAATTTCTAATCATAGTTTCCAGTTTTTTCCCAAATAAGTGGGCTAATTCAAAGAATTGGCTTGTATTTTTAGTAACAATTTTAAGGATTATAATCCAAAATTAGGTCTATCTTTTTGTTAAAAAAGAAAGGTCTTGATCTCTTTTTTCAATTCAAAGGAATTCTTGGTCATATTGCTACTTTACAAAAAAATCAATGTCTATGTGGATGTGACATCCAAACAAGTTTTTTGGATTGTAATCCAAAGGATTTTAGCACCTTGGAATACAAGTGCAGTCTAATGGATTCTCATCCAAGGTGAAATCCAGCTGATTTTTGTCCCAAAAATCCAAACAAGCCTTAAACTAATCCAGGATTAAAAAATTTGATAGTTTATTCAACATCAGCGAAGCTGACCATGTTTTTGGGACATGAAGAATTATCAAATGGATCATGCCAACTAAGAGATAAGAGGCCAGTGAACCAAGTTATGCAAACATTAATATGCTCATTGTTGTTATTTAATGAAAAACACAATAATTAATGTCAAATCAATACATCCACACTTCGCACTTTGAGATGAAGACCACTAAATTTTTGTGAACCTATGTTTTAGGTGGGGAGAGATCTTCTATAGAGTGCTAATCATGCAAGCAAGAAGTTGAGTAGACTTTTCAATTGCCATATAGGGAAATTTCATCATATGCCAGATGCTCCATTTTTTTCCGCTTTAGTTGTCTACTCCTTTTGACCAGATTCGAGACTCAAATGGAAGAAATATAGCATCAATATGGTCTAAACCATTAAAGCTGCCTAAAAGTAATAATTCTGTGTACATGTGCATAGAGTGGCCTTAAAATGAACGGCCTAAAATAGAGAATGATGTTGGTACATGGTTTGGGAAATACAAATGAAAAATAATAAACATTGGGTCATAATCGGTACAGTTTAAAACCGTGGACACTACTTTTGACTGTTAAGCTACATAACCAACTACTTTCAATTGTCCGATTGGCAACTACTTGATGCATATGTTAGAAAATTTAAAATAGTCAGTTTTGGTTTTTAGGCACTCCAAATGATATATATATAGACTTAAACAGAGTCAATCTTCAAAGTCGCTGCCATAGTTTATGAACTACATCCTAATGCAATATTTGTAATTTGTGTTGGACTTTTGTTTCCATTAAGTTCTCAATGTTGAAACACAAGGAGCTCATAATTTACCGTTTATCCCCAAACAAAATGATTTATAATCAAATCGGGAGAGTTAGATAATATAGAAAGAATCCAAGATGTTGATCAACTCGTCCCAAATTTAAAATTGGCAAACCAAATCAGAAATCCCCTCCATTGGATGTGATTTAATACATTTAAACGGCATATAAATGAAAATTCAAATAGCGTTGATGTGCTTTACCCATGCATTATGTGGCAACAATTAATTAACTTTATTACGATTCTAAACATTGATTGTATCATATTTAATATGGATGAAACACATTGAAATGAAATTTTCGTTTACAATTAGTTTAAATATATGTTAGATCACATCAAAAGAAACAAATTTACCATTCCATCGCCAATTTTTAAATTTGGATGATGGGTTCTGCATCTTGAACAACGAAGTAATCAATTCTATGACAACTTTGAAACTTCGAATGAATGTCGCCACATTTTGTATGGATGGAACACATCGAAATCATTTTGGTTTTCATTTATAGGTAGGCTAAATGAATTATAGTCCACACTCAATGTAAAGTTTGTAAATTTGGGTAAAAAAGCTCACATTTTGGATACCGCTAATATGAGCCTAGTCTAACGCTCTCCCTTACCTCGCAGCCACACACACACAAAGGGGATAGAAATTGACTAGGATCTTCGTGTGGATTAAATATGCAGATCCAATCCCACTCAAATTTTAATTGGCCAATTGAAATAAAAATCTCGTCTATTGTAACATATCAAAATTATATACAAATAAAATTCAAAATGATTTGCACATATTCTACCCATGCAAAATGAGGTTGCAAAATCAACATTTCTGAATTGTCATATAATTGATTCATTTGTCGCTACTAGATGCATGGGTGAAATTTATCCAAATCATTAGAAATTTATTTGTAGGTAGTTTAGACGTGTTAGGTTACATCTAATAGAATAAATTTTTCATTTAGGTTACTTAATTTTTAATTGGAGTTAGTGTGATCTGCATGTTTGAACCACTTAAATGGATCTTAGTGAACTTTTATTTCTCTCTTTACATATATCTTGTATAAGAATAATAGATATGTACTGTTAGCGCAAGAAATTTTCTACATTGCAGCACAAATCCTCATGGATCTTGATTTTTTGTCAAGTTTTCATTATTTAAAAGTTGTATATATATTAAAATCCTAACACAACAGAAATCAAGTGAACCTAAGTCTATTTAAGCGTCAATTGCATGGTTACAAATTCTCTCGTTAATAAAATTTTTTGTAATAGGCTTATGTTCACTTATTTTTGATGTGCTGAAGTTTTAATATATGTAGATCACAATCAAATAATCAAAACTTAAAAATCAAGAATCCCACAGATTTGGACTATTGGTATAGGAAATTTCTAATGCTGGCAGTGCATATCCATTATTCACACACACACATCAGACAAAAGGATATGTGCTGTCACACAGGAAATTTCTTGCACTGATAGCTTGGTTTTGATAAAAAATTCAAAAAAATTGGGTTTTGTTTTACACATCATAGATAAATACCACATCAAAAATCAAGTGAATCCAATGCTATTTAACCCTCGATCTACCCGTTGCAAATTCAATGGTTTCAGAAGAATAGAACTTTTTGCACCGGATGTATCGAAGGTCAGGTATGCCGAGAGTTTACCGATATTTGGGGTTTTGGTGTTTTAGAATGTGTGCAACAACAAAAAAATTTCAACATTTTTAAATAAATCTGAGTAAACAGCGCATGAGCTCATATCCATATTGATATATATATATATATATATGACAATTTTTAATTGTAAACATTTTGCACGAAATTTTTGTGTGTGAATGATTTTAATTTTTTGAATTTTTTAAAAAATTTCCTATTTCTATTCATATAGTTATACACTGCACAATAATAATAGTTGAAAAATAATGTGATTTAGCATTCGATCAAGGCATTACAAAAAGTTATATTATTCTGAAACCGTTAAATTTTGTAATGGGTGGATTGGTACTCAAATCCCCCTAAGCTTCACCCATTCTTTTTCCGGGTGTATATAATTATTGGATTAAACATAAAAAAATTGCAAAAAATTCTAAAAATAGATAAAATGTTTTAAGCAAGAGTTTTCGCACCATGTTTTTCCCACTAGAATACTACTATATATATATGAGGAATATGTAGATGTGTTAACCGTGCATGAAATTTTTTATGTGATGTAAGCATTTTAGGGGTCAAAAAACATTTTTTTAAAATTTGTTTACAATGTGTTCTACAACTTTTTGGCCATCTCCCTACCAATTTTCAAGTAAATCCAACACTTTTTGAGCCTCCATCCAAGCATTTCAAAAAGACTGGAGAATTTGAGCAGTCTTTTTGAATGCATGGATGGAGGCTCAAAAAGTGTTGAATTTACTTGAAAATTTGTGGAGATGTAGCCAACAAGTTGTAGAAAGCATTACAAAAAAATAAAAAACTAAAAAAATGTATTTTGACCCCAAAATGATGTCAGCACAGGAAAAAAATTTCGTGCTATCAGCACACATACATACATTCATATATACATATATACATACATACATATATATACATACGTGTGTGTATATATATATATAACACAAAAGAGGGTGGTTGTTCCATGTGGCACCCTTGTATCATGTGGTAATGTTACGTCGCCACATGAGATGACACATCATCCCTCACCCACAAACACCCCCCAACCCACTTAATTACAATTTTGCCACAAGGACTTTGCCCTTCAACCCCCCATATTTACAAGTTTGACATTGAGACTCTTTTCCCTTTCATCCCCAGATGATACTCTCACTCACACACTCTTCTCTATCCTTTCCCACTGTGTTCGGGTCCCACATCATGTTGATCAGTTTTTTGGATGCTCGTGCACTATGCGCACTGGTTATTTCTAATTTATATTATAAAGAATAAATTACAAGCTTGTCATTGTGGAAATTACAAGCTTGTCATAGTCCTATATGGCACCCTTTGTCTTATTTGGCAACAAGAGAGGGGTGCCATATCAACCCTCCATCAAAAAAATCCCGACATACCCACTATTTTCAGGTATGTCATTGCCCTTAGAAAAACCCAAAGGGCATCCTTAAAGCACCCACCTTGTTCCTCACATTTTTATGTTTGTCATTCAGACTTTAACATCCCTAGAAATTCACACGCAGCCAACTTAATTATGGGTTTGCCATTGGATTTTTTCCACTTTGCCCCTCCGATTTTTTTGCACTTTAACCACCTGCTTTTTCCCCTTTTATCCCCCAAACAATACCCACCGTAACACCCACTCCTCTCTCTCTTTTGTCACTGTGTGTGGGCTCCGCATCCTGTGTGTTTTTTGGAGGGGTTCTCGTGCACTTTGTGCACTTGTTATTTCTGGTGTGTATATGTATGTATGCATGTATGATTGGATCAAACATGTGGATCTATCACAATCAAATTTAAAATTTTGCAAATAAATGGAAAATTCATTCCATTAGTTGCGATGTTTTAACTAAACAAACATTGAAATGATTTAGATATGTTTTACCCTTACAAATAATGATAGCAAAATAAAAGTTTCGGAATTGCCATAAAATCTATTAAATTGTTTATATATGTATGTGTCTTGATAGGATCGCATGTTGGCTACTGATAATAGTCGATATATGGAA
Organism: Scilla litardierei; assembly: GCA_030789695.1. Classification (NCBI taxonomy): domain Eukaryota; kingdom Viridiplantae; phylum Streptophyta; class Magnoliopsida; order Asparagales; family Asparagaceae; genus Scilla; species Scilla litardierei. Next base: position 385,366,131 of record CM061142.1, read on the forward strand.
AAGTGAATATAGGCTGACAGCCTATTTGGGGAAACTTAGGCTGAGAAAGGAACACCTGTTTAGGCTGACAAAGAATCGCAAATAGAGAAAACAGCTGTTCCTTCTCAGCCTGTATGTTTCTGATACTTGGATATTTAGGCACGCAAATTGGATAATACTCCTTGATCATCTGGCTTCATAGCGAAGCAGAAAGGTTTTTCAGAACTTTTGCTGCTATGGTCTCATCGTGAATTTGAAGCCGAATCAATTTGATGTTACAGATTTGCTCACTGGTGAGAATCTTCTTTGGGGGAGACTGCAGTCATGAAGGAAATCATTTGGGAGAATCCTAGAATGAATTCTAATGGTGGAATTTGGTTACACGAAACATCATGATCGTGATACAACTAGGGCTTTTTGTGGGGATCAAAGGTAGAGTTTTTATGGCTTGTGGACTACTAATCTAGGGTTTAATAACGAAGAAAAGATCTGAAATTAATATTTAATTTATCGAAAAATAGATCTAGGGCTAAAACAATTATCTAGCAATTAGGGAATAATCTAGAGCAACTAGGAATAAAATTACCTTGATCAATTCTTCGATAAAAGCCATCCTAGGGCCGGTCGGCCCCTTTAATGGGGGAGGGGTTAATAATTGTCTAATTACCCTCTTGCCCTCCCCACTTGTGAGTAATCACAAGTTTGGGACCGGGTCCGTGTTGGACCCAAGTCGTCGCCTCCGATGGTAGACACGCATCCCATGAGTCGGCCCCCTTCTTGCCTAGCCGCCACACCCCTATGAGCCGCATCATTACTCCCCCCAAAAGTGCCACCTTGTCCTCAAGGTGGAAATCTGGAAACTAGTCGCGGATCACTGAAGCAGCCTCCCAAGTAGCATCGTAGTCGGGAAGGCCCCGCCAACGAATCCTCACCTCCTGAACCCCGCCTGCGGTCTGTCGGATCCCTGTCAACTCCTGAGGCTCCAGGAGCACCTCCATGTCATCTGTCAGAGTGGGTAGGAGAGTCGGTGACAGAGTGTGATTCCCGATGGCTCGTCGTAACTGTGAAATGTGGAACACCGGGTGAATGGTCGAAGTTGTGGGCAACTGCAGGCTATAGGCCACCTTTCCGATCTGAGCGGTCACCTCGAAAGGTCCATAGTAGCGGGCCGCTAGCTTCTCATTGCTCCGACGAGCCAAGGTCCTCTGCCTGTAAGGCCGAAGCTTCAGGTACACGCGGTCCCCAACCTCAAAGTGCTCATCTCGCCGGTGTGCATCTGCCTTGGTCTTCATGATCTGCTGGGCCCTCAACAGGTGTTTCTTCAACTCCTCCGGGTATTTATCCCTCTCAGTCAAGTGCTCCTCTACCTGGGACACCGGCGTGGCTCCTCTGCTGTAATGTATCAACTGTGGAGGGTCACGGCCATAGAGGATCCGGAATGGGGTGCTCTGTGCTGCCGAATGGTACGAGGTGTTGTACCAATATTCGGCACATGCCAACCACCTGGCCCACTGCCTCGGTGCCTCGGACGCGAAGCACCTCAGGTATGTCTCCACACTCCTATTCACCACCTCCGTCTGTCCATCTGTCTGCGGGTGATAGGCCGTGCTCCTCCGTAACTTGGTCCCCTGCACCTTAAATAACTCTTTCCAAAAGCTGCTGATGAATACTTTATCCCGATCTGATATTATGGAGCCCGGGAACCCGTGCAGGCGAACCACCTCCCTCATAAAAGCTGCTGCCACCGTAACTGCAGTGTATGGGTGTCTGAGGGGTATAAAGTGGGCGTACTTGCTGAGCCGATCGACCACCACTAATATGGAACTGTACCCCTCTGATCGCGGCAACCCCTCAATGAAATCCATACTGATATCCTCACATACTCGCTCTGGCAAAGCTAATGGCTGTAAAAGTCCCGCTGGTGCCATTGCCATATATTTGTGACGCTGGCACACGTCACATTCTGCTATCCGCTGGGCAATGTCTTTTTTCATCCCAGGCCAGTATAACTCCCTCGCCATCCGCCTGTAAGTCTGCTGTACCCCGGAGTGCCCCCCGATGGCGCTGCCGTGGAACTCCTGAAAGATCATGGGAATGTAGGCGGACCTCCCTGGGAACCACCAGCCGGCCGTGGTATAGCAACCTCTGTCCCTCCATGTTGTATCCCTGAAAGTCCGAGGACCCCTGCTGCAGTGCCTCACGGATCCTCGTCAAATCTGCATCAGCCTCTATCTCTCTACTCAAGGGCTCACAATCCAAGAGGACGGGTGCTGAGATGGCCGCGACCTCTGCAATCTCCTCGCGGCGCGACAAGGCGTCAGCCGCCTTGTTCTCCAGGCCTGGGCGGTACTGTATCTCGAATGTAAAATGCACCAGCTTGGAGAGCCACCTCTGATGCTCCTCAGTGACCATGCGCTGCTCCAATAAGTACTTCAAACTCCGCTGGTCAGTCCGCACTATGAACTTCCTACCCAACAGGTAGGGCCGCCACTTCTGAATAGCTAGTACAATCGCCATCAGCTCCCTCTCATAAACTGACTTCAGCCTCGCCCGTGCTGACAGGGTCTGGCTAAAGAAGGCAATCGGCCTATGGTCATGCATCAACACTGCCCCCAGGCCATACCCTGATGCGTCGGTGTCTATCACAAAAGGTCTGCTGAAATCTGGGAGCCCCAAAACTGGCACCGACGTCATCGCCAGCTTCAGGGCCTCAAATGCCCTGGTCGCCTCCTCGCTCCAGTGGAAGTTGTCCTCCTTCAGTTGCTCGGTGAGAGGCCAAGCAATCGTGCTATATCCCTGGACAAACTTCCTGTAATACCCTGTCAAGCCCAAGAAGCCGCGCAGACCCCGTAAGGTGGAGGGTACCGGCCAATCTAGCATGGCTGCAATCTTGGTCCTGTCGGCTGCTACTCCCTCTGCTGACACCACGTGTCCTAAGTACTCCACATGTGGCTGGCCGAATAGACACTTCTTATTCGCACAGAGCTGCTGCTCCTGTAGCTCATGCAACACTGCTCGCAGATGCCCCACGTGCTACTCCATACTGCGGCTGTACACCAGTATGTCATCAAAGAAGACCAACACAAACCTCCTCAGAAAAGGTCGGAAGACCTTGTTCATCAAAGCCTGGAATGTCGCCGGTGCATTCGTCAAGCCGAACGGCATGACTAGGAACTCATAATGCCCCTCGTGAGTCCTAAACGCAGTCTTTGGCACGTCGGCCGCCCTCATCCGTATCTGGTGGTAACCCGACTTCAAATCAGTTTTGGAAAAATATGCTGCTCCGTGGAGTTCATCCAATAGCTCATCAATCACAGGAATAGGGAATTTATCTGCCACTTTTTCCTTATTTAGGGCCATGTAATCCACGCAGAACCTCCAGCTGCCATCCTTCTTCTTCACCAACAGTACTGGGCTAGAAAAAGGGCTAGTGCTCGGTTGGATCACCCCTGCCTGCAGCATCTCCTCCACCAACCGCTCTATCTCATCCTTCTGTACCTGGGGGTACCTTTAAGGCCGCACACTGATGGGAGACACGCCCTCCCTCAAAACGATGGCGTGCTCATGATCTCTGTGTGGTGGCAACCCCTGCGGTGTCTGGAAAACCTCCTCAAACTGTGCCAACAACTGCTCGACCTCCGGTGTTACTGCCTGTGGGGGGTCCTCACTCTGTACCGACGCTGTCACTGCCTGTAGCTCCACCAAGTACCCCCCCTGCTGTGTGAATAGCCCTGGACATGGCCTTGTAAGACACCAGGGAGCGACAGAGACTGGGGTCCCCCTGTAACACAACTGTCCTCCCCCCGTGCTGATACTCCATCCTCAACAGCTTCCAATTCGTCTTGGTCTCCCCGAGGGTCTGCAACCACTTCATCCCCAGGATGACATCTGTACTCCCTAGCTCCAAGGGCAGGAAATCAGCGACGATCTGCTCCCCCTGAACCGCCACAACCACTCCGCGGCAGACACCAGTGCTATGTGTCACATGTCCCGTGCCGAGCATCACTCCATACCGCCCAGTGCCACTCATCTGCAAACCCTATGCCTCCGCCAGTCTGCTGGAGATGAAGTTGTGGGTGGCCCCACTGTCGATCAAAACTATCACCTCCTGGCTATCCACTTGTCCCACCAATTTCATGGTGGTTCGGCGTGAACCCCACCACGGAATTGAGGGACACCTCTGCAAGGTCTAAGTGCTGGTGCTCCATCTCCTCCTCATCCTCTCCTGCCTCTAGGGTGATAACCTCGTCCTCTCCCTCCTCATCGCCAGCTATCAGTATCTGGAGAGTCCGAGCGGCGCATCGGTGTCCGGGGGTGAACTTCTCATCACATCTGAAGCACATCCCCTTCAACCGCTTCTCCCGTATCTCTGCATCTGTCATCCTCCGCACCTGCCCCCCACCGCGGGGCTCCTGCCTCCTGTCAGTACCGCTCCCAGCTGCGGCGGTCACCCCCTGGCCCGGGGTGGTTCCTGTAGTAGGTGTCGTCCTCTGCCCTGCAGTAGCCGCCTGACTCCTGAATGTGGCACCTCCCCACGCCCCGCGGGCCCTCCGCTCTGTCTCCTGGTGATCCTCTACCTTCCTGGCCAGTGTCATCATCCCACGCAAACCAACGGGCTCGAACTGTCTCAGCCCCGACCGCACCGTGGGCTTCAGCCCCTTCATGAAACAGCCCTCCAGAGACTCCTCAGAGGCTCCCCGAACTCGGTGGCAGAGCGACTCGAACTTCTTGATGTAATTACCCACGCTCCCCTCCTGCTTCAGCGAGTACAGTCTCTCGAACACGCCGCCAGCCTGTCCTCCTCCAAACCGCTCTATCAAGAGCGTCGTAAACTCAGCCCAGGTCTGAAAAGGCTGCTGCTGATCTGTCCAACGGAACCAGCCCAAAGCCTCTCCCTCCAAGCAGACCCCTATCGCCCGAAGCCACTCCTCTCCTGGGACAGCGGACACCTCCAAGTACCTCTCCACCCGGTAAAGCCATTCATCTGGGTCTCCTCCCTAAAAAACAGGCACCTCCAGCTTCCTCAGACGCCTCTCGTCAGCGAATCCACCTCTCTCCTACGGCTGGAAACCTCCCCTGTGCTGGTATCCCTGTCGCCTGTCTGGAACATAAGCCTCAGCCCGCTCACGGTAGCCTCCCCCTGCCCCATGCCCCTGCCAGTCTCCCGGAGGGTGCCCAAACTCCGCCTGGTGGCCTCCTGGGGGGTCCTGGTCCGCTCTCCAGTCTCCCGTAACTCCCCCAAAGGGTGGGGGCTGAGTCGATGGCCCCCCTGTGATCTGGTGGTGCCCTCCATTCTGCTGAAAATCTCCGCCCGGTCCTCCAAAGGGCTGAAAACCCCCAAACTGAACTCCACGGACCTCGGGCGGGGCCCCCGGGGGTCGAAAAGTCGTCGAAACAGGCTGTCGGGCCTCCTGGGGGGTCGGCTGCCCCCCCAGGGGTCCGGCGGGCCTCGGAACCCACCCCGGGGTCGGCCGAGGCCCCCCAGGCTGTCGCCGGGGGCAGCCGGCCCTGAAAATGGGCCGGCGGGCCCCAGGCGGCAGCGCCTGGGCCCGCCGAGGCCGCAGGAGGGGCCGGCGGGTGCGGCCGCCCCTCCCAGGGGCCTGGCGGCCCCCGCCGCCCCTCTGGGGGTTCGCCGGGCCCCCCAGAGGCCCCTGGGTGGTCGGCGGCCACCCCACAGGCTGCCGGCCTGCTGGGGTGCTTCCTCCGGCCCCCTTGTCGTCGTGGCGCGGCGGTGCGTGATCTTGGTGAGTCCTCCACGCGTGGTCTCCTTATTCGAAGCCCCCGTCTTCGTCTAGATCCGGTTCATCTTCAAAAAAAATTGTCTTTTTCCCTTTGTCCTTTGCCAAAGGTGGCTCCTTTTTGCTTGGATCCGCCTTTGGCACAAGATGAGCGGTCAACGCCGCTATAGCCTCCGTCAATTCCGATAGTTTCGCCTCCACGGCTACCAATTTCTTCCCTTGATTCTCCTTCACCTCTTGTATCTCTCCCCGGATTTGCGCGGCTATTTCGACGTCTTCTTGCCCTACGTCGATGAAACCCTTGCTAATTTGGGCCTCCATCCGTTCAACTTTCTCTTCCAAAATATCGACCCGCTCCTTGGATCGTGTGCTCGCCATGGATCGACCGCTCTGATACCAATTTGATACGACTAGGACTTTTTGTGGGGATCAAAGGTAGGGTTTTTATGGCTTGTGGACTACTAATCTAGGGTTTAATAACGAAGAACAGATCTGAAATTAATATTTAATTTATCGAAAAATAGATCTAGGGCTAAAACAATTATCTAGCAATCAGGGAATAATCTAGAGCAACTAGGAATAAAATTACCTTGATCAATTCTTCGATAAAAGCCATCCTAGGGCCGGCCGGCCCCTTTAATGGGGGAGGGGTTAATAATTGTCTAATTACCCTCTTGCCATCCCCACTTGTGAGTAATCACAAGTTTGGGACCGGGTCCGTGTTGGACCCAAATCGTCGCCTCCGATGGTAGACCCGCATCCCATGAGTCGCCCCCCCTTCTTGCCTAGCCGCCGCACCCCTATGAGCCGCATCAGATCGCAGGATGAACCGTCTATTATTCCTTGTGTTTTCAGCTAATGGGCAGCATGCAGTTTACATATTGATGTATGATTGGATTTGGCTAATTTGTGGCTCCATATAATATTTTAATGTCTGATATAATCTCTTTCTTTGCTATGTACATGCATGTTTGTTCTTAGGGGTGCCATCTTGTCCTTTCATCCCTCATCGGGATTGTTTGTGGCTTCTTGAACATCCCAGATGCCTCATATTGGTTTCTGTTTGCTGTTATTGCTGTTGTATTTGGTCCTCTTGTGCAGCTTGTCTTTCTTGTGTTATGTTCTTTTCCCAGATAGTTTCAATCACTGCCATGCTTTGTGAACTTCTCCTGTATCATATTAGTCATAAGCAAGTAACGTTTTCATGCATCTCATGAGTGTTTAAAAAGTTAGAAGTGAGAATTAGCCTTAGATTCTGTATAAAAGATGTACCAATGAGCTAATTGTTGTTTTTATTTTTCCTGCTTTACTGGAGATGGTCTAACAATAAAAAACTCGAATTTATCAAGCTTGGAAGTCCATGAGTCCTTTATTTCTTAAATTTTTGATCTTTCTAAAATTGGTATGACAACAATTCTTATTTTTGTGAACACCGAAATGAGTGAATTGTCAATTTAAATTTGTTTTTTCTTTTCTTCTATTTTACTAATGTTTATAAACAATATTTTCTGCTCGTTCTATCCTGTCTCATTAATTGATGTGGGGCTAAAGGTTGTTGAATGATTCATGTATAGAGAAATTCCTTATAGATATTATTCTTTTGCTGTTTATGGATGACTTACATTCTACTGAAGAGTTTTTCTGATCAGAAGCTCAGAAATGGGATTTAAATACTGCAACCACCAACACAACACAAATACAAATAATAGCGGAGAGTTTATAGCGTAATTATATTAATGCATACTTTGGTGGAGGCTGCATTGTTTGCTTTTTATTGCAAAGGATACTTTGGCAATCAACCATTACTTGGTTCCATTTCAAGATTTTTTTGTGCTTTTGATTTATATACCAATAAAATGGTTGATTTTCTTTGGTAGGTGTGCGAAATACTTGAAGATAATGCCATGATGGTAAAGGGCACGAACAATGGAGGTGACCCTTGGATGGTTGCATCTTGGTTAAGAGACCATTTACTTTTGCCAAGGGAAAGAAAGGATGCCAAGTTATGGAAGAAGGTAAGCTTTTTATTTATTCTCAGTATCTGTAAGTTGACACCATACAAATAATGCTATTTTCTTAGTCTAGTCTTTTTATCGATTTCAGTTAGGTCAGTTGCAATGTATTTTTTAATATTTTATACTCGCTTATGTTTTAATTGGTCGGCTTCACTAATCTATGGATGTGAACCATGTGACCTAGATTATTTTTGCTTGGGTGGCAAACTACTCTGTTAACCCTTTTCATCATTGTTAGCATTATTACAAACACCGTAATTACCTAATCTTAAGGTGACTAAGGTATTTTACAAAAGTGAAATACTATACGATTGTTGTAAAGAGTCAAATAACTATTTGGTAATCCAACATCATTTGTTCTCACAAGGTACAAGGTAAAGGAGAGTCCTGAATGGTGAATCTACAAAAAGCATTTCTCCTCTCAGATGGAAAAATGGCATCTGATGACTAGTTCAATTGTCTGAATGTGAAATTATGTAAATTCGCATCATTTGCAAAATAACACAGCCTGCTATTATGCTTTAATACTTGGGTACTCAATGAGAAGTCAGCAAAAGTATTGAACATTTAGGCATCATAATTATGGATCATGATGAGCTGGGGAGCCATCATTATGAATCTGAATCATCAAAAGTTTGATGTTGAAAAGTGCAAATATTATGCCGTTTTTGCTGCTTAAGGATCTCTTCCCTTCTGGCTCTTTTGTTTTGCCTATGCCATGAGGAGTTAAATGTGATACCCTGCAACAGTCTGTTATCTTTCTCCCTCTTCTGGACTCTTGCTTGGAGAAGAAGATGGAAGGATGCTAAGTTTGCATTGAGTTAAACTGCATGGCCGCCATTCTGTTCCTCTCCGTCTTCATGTATTGAAAGCTCTATAAGCAAAGAAAATAATTCATTTTGAACACTTCCCCATGCAACAAGTGGTTGCAAAATGGATAATTATCCGGTAATTTAATAATAGATACCTCATCATGTATTGAAAGCTCTATAAGCAAAGAAAATAATTCATTTTGAACTCTTCCCCATGCAACAAGTGGTTGCAAAATGAATAGTTATCCAGTAATTTAATAATAGATACCTCATGGATTCATGAGCTAAACATCCCACAATGCATATGGTTTTTCATTTACAGATGTTTTGAGGCATGTAGAGTAAAATGACCATAATGGATAGGGTAATTTTTAGATTTAGGAAGAAAAATCAAAATAATTTTAGATTTCGACCCAAAAAAATAATTACAGAAATCGACCAAGTTTGGCCACGTCAGCACCTTGGCACGCGCATGAGTCTGCTTTGACTTGGCCGCACTTGCCAAGTGTAGCCAAAGCGTGACAAATTGTGAAAACTCAATTTGGCCGCACTTGGCAAGTGCGGCCAAATTGTTAGGTGTAGCTCCAAGTGCGGCCAAATTGTTAGGTGTAGCTTCACTCAAACCTTCAAAAAGATTGTTTGCATTTATTATGATGAAGAAATTGTTAGCGTAGTGGTATTACCGCTAGTTTGGAGATAAGTGGTCCTGTGATCAATTCCTAGTGTTCCCCTATAAAAATTAATTTTTCATGTAAAATTTAAAAAAAATATTTACGCATACACAACAAGATTCGAACCCACAACCTCCTGCACCTCACCCACACGCCTTACCACCCAGGCATGTATCTCATCAGTAAATTATATACAAATAATCTATTTGAATGTTTAAAAGAAGCGGCCCTTCAAATGACTTGGCCGCACTTGGCAAGTGCGGCCAAATTGTGAAAACTCAATTTGGCCGCACTTGGCAAGTGCGGCCAAATTGTAAAACAGGCCCAAACGCGTGCCAGAATGCTGACGTGGCCAGACTTGGTCGATTTCTGTAATTATTTTTTTCGGTCGAAATCTAAAATTATTTTGATTTTTTTTTCCTAAATCTAAAAATTACCCTAATGGATATATTGGGATAACCTAACTCCACGATCCATGTGCTTCCTTTAATTATTTTGCTGATAGAACATTCATGTACTAACAGTTGATGCATTTTCCTTTTTGAAGTGAAAACAAAGTTCTGTTAGAACTTTACAACTGTATACGTTGGGAAAAAAATGGAGTGGATTGTCCAAATTCCGGCTTACCGTGCACTTCTGTAGGTGGTGGGCATAACTAGCTTGGTTATGCCTAAGGGTTTTACAAATTTAAAAAATTGGCCATCCAAATAGGAAATATATTCTGTTTGATGTGATATTGATAACTTAAACTACATGTACACAATAATTGAAATGATTTCAACGTGCATTTTACATGTACATCAAGTGGCAATCAAATAATCAATTTTATTGACAGTCCTAAAATATTGGTTTGTTGCTACTTTTATATGGGTTAAACACATTGAAATCATTTGACTTCTTGTTTATTCATTCAATGTCTATTTGTGATCCAACAGAATGAATTTCTGATTCTGATTGCTAATTTTTTGATTTTGGGTGATAGGATCAGCATTGTGGAGATCCTATTCCACACCCACCCACCCACCCACCCACCCACGCACATAGGGGGGGGAGAGAGAATCATATATAATATAAAAATAAATATGCATAGATAATTGAATCAGGGTTGGAACGGGAGGATTTAGATGTAATCATTTCGAAATAAGGAAAGTCAGTCATGAATCATGATCCAATTTAGTATCAGGTTCAGAGTCTTGTCCAGACTGGAATAACAGTGCCTGATGTGGCGGCACATTTGGTCTAGAGTGGATCTATTAGACAAGTCTACATGCAACCAAATAAGCTGCATCAGAGAAAACATAATGGAAAATGTTAAAGAAAATGAAATCCCAGATATTCTTGAAATGTTCTCACTGCCTGCCAAAATCACGTTCACCATTGAGAATTGATTATGCCCCCAGAGAGAAAAGGGAAAGGCTTCTGCAGTTAGCTAGGTCAAAAAGTAAGAGACAGTATTATGAGTTGGGTTAAGAAATCAAACCTGAAAAACCTATTTGTAATATGTAATTGACTGACTAATATGTCCTATTAAAATATCAAATGGATGCATATAGGTCAAATAACATATTGTTTTGTCCGCATAATCAAGGCTCGACCCGGTTTGATGCACTTTTGCATTAATTTATTGTTCATCCCCAGAAACTATTTTTTACAAAATTGCTTAAAACACATGGCCAATAATGTAGGCTCTAAAAATGGTGATGCCAGTTGGCCTTCTATAGCTGAGGCTGTCAGTTTCATCAACCAGAAGTTTGGACCAGTTTTGTGTGTTGACCTAGGCTGATGACTTGTCATAAATTTGTCAATATGTACCTTGTTCTCCAAGCTGATTCTCCAAAGACATTGACCACTGACATCTCTCTGTAGTTCACAGCTGTTGCACTGTTAGTCTGTTAAATATGTCTATAACAAGTCTTCTTCCATAATTGTAATAATAAATACACTTTACACGGATGCATTGTGAAATGGATGCATTGTGAAGACTTGAGACTTGAACCTTCTGGTGATGGCCTGTGTTGTTTTTGTCTAATATCTTGACTACTGTATGATGATATTCTCTCTGTGATATCTACAATCACAAAGGCTTCATGTCTATAATATATAGACTTGGCTTTCATTTGCAAGGTTGAAGAACTACTACTAGAAGATTCACGGATAGATCAATACCCAAAGTTGGTCAAAGGAGAGTCAAAGATTGTGATGGAATGGCAAGGTATGCCTTCATTTAAGAGCATTTATATTCAATTTTTATTTAGAGCTTAGTTTATATTTTTATCACATATTAAAACAATGTGAAAATTTTATTACGTATTTAAAAATGCAAAATTTGAAAATTTAATCTCATATCGTCATTCCCCGAAAGTGTAACAACCCTTGTATATGCATGGGATGAAATCACATATATATACAAGGCTACAACCTATTATAACACCAAAATTCATAAAGAACTCATAATCATAATAATGCCCAACAATAGCATGTCATAACCAAACCATTTATTCAATAAATACTCAAAACTCCAAAATGAGATCCCTCTTCCAAAAAATAAAGAAACAAATATTTTTAACAAAGATCTTTACATCTAGTTCAGTTATCCCATAATCCAATTTACCCTAATTTTTTTATTGCTGGAGGATGGCCCCCTAATCAAGCCCTTTAAGCTCCACGTATGCAAAGCATGAACCACCTGCTACTCAAAATTTGAATATTAATAGAAGGGTGCATGAGCTACACATATTAGCAAGAAACAATACAACACTGGCAGATGAGACATGTTTTTTTCATATGGTTTCGAAAAGAAATAAAACTGAGTTACCATGTCAGAAATGATCTTGAAATAAATTATTAAATCTTGGAAAAATCATAAATTCACATGACACATAAACATAGATAAGTAAATCTGGATAATGCATAGAATATTTCTAAATGGAGATAACATATTTTTTATTCAGAATAATCTTAATCTCAAAAGCAATATACAGAAGCTATCACTTATGTGATAAGCAATATGTGATAACATATCAATTAACTAATGATCTTATAACACATCTTTAATTATATATATATATATATATATATATATATATATATATATATATATATATATATATATATATATATATATATCTATCTATCTATCTATCTATCTATCTATCTATCTATAGCCATCTGTGTTCGACACACTAGGACACGACACATGTTCATCCGTGTCTGACACTTTACACAGTACATGTTATTCACGGTAAAAATATGTATCATATGAAGTATGGAATGCCATCTCTTGACAAAAGTTACTGTTATATATCATGCTACTAAAATTTAGTTCTTTTTTATATGAATATAGAATCAATATATGTTAATATGCGTTAGATATGCATAAATGCAAAAGAAATGCATATTTAGCAGTATCCTTGTGCTTAACGTTTAAGTAATTGCAGTAACCGATACCCAATACCATCTTTGTCGAGTGTCGAAGTGTGGCATTTGTGTCCGTGTCTTTAAATCATAGTTCATAAGTAATCTCGGTAACACGGGCTAGAAGCCTAAGACATAAGGTTACCCTATGGACCTAAGTGCAATATATCCTTAGTTGGAATAGAATGATGATCATAACTGAGTTATCTGAAGAACCAAAGGGCTCCAAAGAGCATATCAAAGTGATCCGAAGTTTTAAAAGGCTCTAGATAGCATAACAGAATCATTTTTCTCAATATTGGATGCCGAACTCATGTCGATATGAAAAATGCAATATCAGATGGTGGATATTGAGGATATATCGATGATATTTGGCAAATAGTGGGCATTATATCCGATCCTAAAAACACATGCATGACATATAATATCTAACTATATGTGAATTATATAAAATTATAAAATATATTTAGAGTATATTTACTTGGATAAGCTGCATTAAACCACAAATTCATAGTCGGTACCTAACGTGAGTAATGAGTTTTATAAAAGATCGGTTGCTTTTGTAGGATCCTGTGCATGACAAGTATAATACTAGAAATGGTGTTAATAGTGTCTTATAGTTCTACTTAGATTTCTAAGAGGGTTATCATTTAGAATCTTGGACAACGAATATAACTTGCAAAGATTGTATAAGCATGGGAAATATTCACAAGTAGCCATTAAAGAAATCAAACCAAAGAAGCACAATGCAAACACAAAAAATTTATAATGTTTTGGTCTTCCTGACCTATGTCAAGTTCCCTAGAACCATGCTTGAAATTTTCATTATCCTCTGATAGATCCGGCCCACTTGGGGCCTAGTTTCTTGGATGTTTATTGGGTTTTGTGTTATTTCATTATAGTATGGGTATTTGGGTAATTATACATTTTATTAGAAGATTATAAATAGGGGAAGAGGTGGCCGGCCCTAATTATGCTTGATTTTGATATTGTGTGAGAAAGAGAGTTCTTCGGGTTCTTCGGGGAAGGTGCGGATGTCTCTTATCAATTGGCGTCTTGGGAGAGAAGGTTACCTCTTATTTGTAGCCTATTTATCTAGTAAAAATTCAATTTTTATTCCAATAAATTTCAGTTTCATCGAGTTCCTATCATTTTGATATCGGAGCACGTCGATCCATGACGACCGCTACGAGATCCAAAGATCCAATCAATGTGGTAGAGGAAAAATTGACGGTGGAAATCGATGGCATCAAAGGCGAGATCGCGAGCGTGAAGAAAACCCTAGCGAATCATAGTGGGCAATTGAAAGAACACGTCGAAGCTCTAGCGAATATCATCGTCCAACTCGGAGAGATTTCGTCGCATTTAAAAGGATGTGATGGCAACCCTAAAGCGACGACAAAGATACCACCTTTGGATAAGGGAAAGGAGAAGGTGGAGAAAATTGATGTGGAATCCGTTCATGAGGAAGAGAATTACGAGGAGGAAGATGGAGGGCCATGGGTGGACTATCGCGAGGCGATTCGTCGAAAAGCAGAAAAGGCGAGACGGGAGGCCGGCGGGCCAAGCCGCCTCCCCCAACAGGCGCGGTAGGCCTTCGGGGGGTCGCGAGTTCCTTCCCAGGCCCCCGCGGGGCCCCAGGAAGCACGGCGGGGGGCGGCGTCCCCCCACCCTTGGTCGGGACCGGCGAAGGCCCCAGGGCCCTGGCGGACCCCGCCGACCAGCGGTAGGGCCGTTGGGACCCCGAGAACCCTCGGCAGTGCCCCGCGGCCCCTTCCCAGGGCCGACGGAGCCCCGTCGACCAGCGGAAGACCCCCGCGGGGGGTGGGGTGCATGGCAAGATGAAGCGCCGCCCTTTGGTGATTTTCAGCCTTATTTAGAGGACCCGACACGGAGTTTCGACGATGGATTTGACCTGGGAGGCTTTCAGGGGTACGATGATGACGGAAGGGAGTTTCGAGACCCTCCTGACCCTCGGTATGGCGATGATAGATGGCATCCTCCGTCCCACACCTATGAGGGACACCCCGGGGAGCGGGGGAGGGTACAGAGATTATCAGCAGGAGCACGAGGGCTAGACTGAAGGCTACGAAGGATGAGAGGGGCCCCGAGGGGGGTATGGAGATCGAGGGAGTGGGCCATATGGAGGACATGAGACCCACCAGGAGAGGTGGCAGCACTACCATCAGCCCAGATATGACGGGGGACGAGGAGATCGGGGAACATTCAATATAGACCAGTTGCAAAAGCTGAAGATGCATGTATTCAATGGAGGTGGATACAGTGTCGTGGATCAACAGAGCAGAGAGATTTTTTAGAGTCTCTCGCATGACTGAGGAGCAGAAGCTAGATGCAGCATGTATTTGTCTGGATGTGAATGTCCTCGCTTGGTTTCAGTGGAAAGATGCGAGGCGTCCTTTTCGCTCATGGGAGGAGATCAGAGACCAGATGGTGGAGAGGTTTAAAGACCCCCACTTGGGGAACATGAGGGAGCAGCTGCTATCACTCAGGCATGATGACACAGTGAGAGATTATCTAGAGAGGTTCGAGGCCCTATCAGGACAGGTGCATAGAGTGACTGACGAGACGATGGAGAGCACCTTCATGAAGGGGTTGATGGCCACTATTCGAACAATGGTGCACATGCAGAAGCCTCAGAGTCTGATGGAGGCGGGAGGCCAAGGAGTATGCTCAGATGGCGGAGGACTGCCAGTTGGAAGAGAGAAAGGCGAGATGCGGTTGGAGTGGACCGGTTTTCCGCGGTATTTCGACCACGACAGGAGAACATAAGACAGTTACGGGGGCGGATCAGACGAGTATTGAGAAGACTGTGGAGAAGAGCGGCGCACCGCCAACAGAGGGTCAGTTCAGAAGGATGGCTGACGTCGAGATGAGAGAGAATGCAAAGAGGGCTATGTTTCAGATGCGATGAGCGGTTCACCCCAGAGCACCACTGTGAGGTGCGCAAACTGCAAGTGCTGATAGCCGGGAAAGATGTGGAAGATGAAGATGTCGGATTGGAAGACGACTCACACTCGAAGTAGAACCGCCAGAAACTTCATGCACCACCTTGAGGACAAGGTGGATTTTTTGGGGTTTGAGTTATTTTATTATAGTATGTGTATTTGGGTAATTAGACATTTAATTAGAAGATTATAAATAGGGGGAGAGCCGGCCTGCCCTAGTTATGCTTGATTTTGATATTGTGTGAGGAAGAGAGAGTTCTTCGGGTTCTTCGGGGACGGTACGAACGTCCCTTATCAATTGGTGTCTTTGGAGAGAAGGTTACCTCTTATTTGTAGCCTATTTATCTAGTAAAAATTCAGTTTTTATTCCAATAAATTTCAGTTTCGTCGAGTTCCTAGCATCCTCTTACTAAACCATAAGAATAGTACAACCCTTAACACCATAACTCGGTTTTAAGTAAACAACCTCTTAAACAAAGCTTGAGAGAAAAACTTGCTATCATCTCAAACAAACCTTGAGATAAACTTACACCTTTGCAATTGAAATTGAGAGCACACCTTCCTATAGCCTTGAAGATGAAGATCTTGTATATAGGTGACTATGGGAATGACTATGGGAATGACTATGGGAATGTATTTCTATTCTAGAGATTTAGAATTGAGGAAATAGAAATCTATGGATTTGGCTCAATGGAGAAGATGAACAATTCAGGGTATTTTGGCCAATATTGAAAATAGCTTTTCTAAAATTTTGAAAAACGTTCTTTTTTGTTAAATAAACGTATTATAAAAAATCATGTTCTATTTATATGCATAAAACCATTAAAGAAAATGTCAATACCATTTACACGGGCTATAAAACGATTGTTAATTAAAGTCAAATCTGGCAACGATAACCTCATTAGTCAACTAGTGCACAACCATTAGTCACCCAATGGTATACCGTTATTCGACTAATGTAAACACACTAGTCGACTAACCTGATATACCAAAGTCTCGGTTTTATATTAGTCCATTAGGGAAAAGGTATTAGTCGACGAATGATGATAAAAATGCACAGGTTTGAGTAGAAACGTAGGGGTTTCAATATGAATTTATTCTATTAATTCTAAATCTTTCTTAAGGTTTCTTATGTGTGTGAGGTATATCTCCAAGGCTTTAACAATTTATCTATGATAAGAAATATAAAATATAAAATACATCAATTACATAATTTGTCTTGATATCTTTATTGATGCAAACTTCAGCTTTATTTTCTTGTCATATGAATTTTCAATTCCGTCTTGTCTTTGCCTTGAAACAACATCACCAAGTCGTGTACAGCATAGTATCTGTCATAAGGTAAGGTTAGTACAAAAAGTATGTTTGATCATCAACGAACTCATATTGGGGTTGACTCAATATCTAACATTCTGTCCTTTTTTTATGATGACAAACATATAATACGTTAAATTGATAAAATATACATACCCCCTGAAAAGATGCATATTAGTCAAGTATTCAAAAATAACTCACATCAGCATCAATACAAGTTAGCATCATGCATATTTTACTACGTATGGCATGTATCATATCATGTATCATATGTGTAATCTATCACGTGTATCTAAATATGTCAATATATTATAATATATCATACAAATCTGTTTATGTGAATATATTATGTGTTTTCTTCCTTTTATTCTAACTTCACCAATGTTTGTGTATGTTCTTCATTTTCTTCATTTTATGTATATTTCTACCCCGTTGTCATTACCAAAAAGAAGGGAGTGACTCAATAGACATTCTAAAAATTTAAGTGTTATAAGTGAATCATCTTATAATTCATTTTCACTGATAATCAAAGTTCTTTACTTAACAAAAAAATCAATTTAAGTTCTTTACTTAGCAAAAAAATTAATTTAAGTTATTTACTTAACAAATATTTATGCAGTATGAATTGTAGTTGAAATTTGTCTCCGTATATTGGCGTACAAGTATTGAAGCATGTCATAATTATGAATCTATGAAACATTGTATCAACTATGAGTCCGAAACATCAATGTAAGTCAATATATCAATCAAGACTCTCTATGAGTGTATCAAGGTATCATACATGAATCTCATATTTATTTATGCAAGCTATCCATCATATGTTAAGTGTATCTCATATGTAACTTTTTAAAATTTCATAAAATGAGAGTGAATCAATGTGTCATATGTGTGTATCATAATACGTGGTATAATGAAGCATATGGGTATCATACAAGTTATATCATATTATCACATATTGGGATCATGAATCACAATGTATTATGTCTATATGAACATGTATGACAGTAATACGTAATGTAAGCATATTGCAATGCAAGCATATTGTATCATAATTATTCATGATCTTATGCAAATATACCATGTAACACAAAGAACTATGGCATATATATACGCTACCAAAATAGAAATGAATCCAAAATCCATCAACATTCTCAAAAATTATGATTCTCAAAAATTTAAAATCATTATGTCAAAACATGTCATACAAGTCTCAAATGTGTAACATATTGATATGTATCATGAATATAGCAATTTAAGTATGTATGACCATATTGAAACAAATCTCAATAGTGATTCGACACAAGAATTAGAAATTAAAAGATAATTCATTGATTGAAAAGGTTACTTAGATAGTCTTAAGTTCTTTACATCAAAGCAAATTATGTCAAGCGTCATCATCTCACAACGAAATTCATTTCATTATATCACAAAATTCATCATTTCACAACATACATCAGGAACTACTACGGAGAGAAGTCATCCATCATCTTTCAGATTGCTACTTGACCACTACGGAGTTCTTCTTGATTTGGTCGAACTTCAGCTTATTCATAATTACTTCTTGGTTGTAAATGATTGTATCTTGTTTCTGCTGCAACTACCCATCTGGTGCATCATGACACAATGTGACGCCATTAACATGTTGACATTGCTTGATAGGGATTGAAAGTGGTCATATGGAACAGAGAGTAAGAGAAATATGTGAAGGACCATGGTATAGTGCAGCTTTGGTTTTCCTGACCTATGTTCAGTCCCCAAGCACCCTGCTTGAGCTCCATTATCCTCTTGCTAAACCGTAAAAATAAGTACAACCCTTAACATCACACCCGATGTTAAATAAACCTCTTAAACAAAACTTGAGAGAAAAACTTACCATCCTCTCGAACAAACCTTGAAAGAAACTTACATCTGTGCAATTGGAATTGACAGCACAACTTCCTATAGCCTTGAAGATGATCTTTTTATGGGTGACTTTGGGGATGGATTTCTAGAATATTCTAGAGATTTAGAATTGAAAGAATAGAAATCTATGGATTTGGCTCAATGGAGAAGATGAATAATTGAGGGTATTTTGGTAAATATTGAAAATAGCTTTTCTAAAAAACTTTGCAAAACTTGATTTTTCTTAATAAATCTTGTTATAAAAACCCTGAGATTTTTCTATTTATAGGCATGAAAACCCATCAAATGGAATGTCAAAAATATCCTTTACAACGACTATAAAATGGCTAGTTAATCAAAATTAAACCTGGCAACAATAATCTCATTAGTTGACTAATGGAAACAGGTTGACTAGCCTGATATACAAATGTCCCAGTTTTATAGTAGTCGACGAAGGAAAAAGCATTGGTCGACTAATGATTATAAAAATGCACAGGTTTGAGCTGAAACCTAGGGATTTTGATATGAATTAATTCTCTATTAATTCTAAGTCTTTCCTAAGGTTTCTTGTGTGTGTGAGGTGCATCTTCAAGGCTTTAACAATTATTATATGACAAGAAATATAAAATACATCAATTACTCATTTTATCTTTATATATTCATTGATGTAAATTTTAGCTTCATTTCCTTGTCATATGAAGCTTTAATTGCATCTTGTCTTTGCCTTGAAACACCATCATCAAATCTTGTACATCATTTAATATCGGTTTTCATAAAGTTAGCACAAGAAATATGTTTGATTATCATCAAACTCATATTGGGGATGACTCAATATCCAACATATTTTTGACAGAAATTATGGCCGAATTATTTGCTTGTGGTTGAAATTGCGACCAATATATCAACTTGTAACGCCCCAGAAATGGGTGTCGTCACACTCAATAGTTTTGCAGGTCCTTCTGGATACCCGTGAAGTCAATATAGGATGAATAGAAATATACCGAAAACATACCTCAATGGAAGGACCCAGAATAGCTCAAGAGAGGAAGAACTGTGAAACTCAGTATAAGACATGTGAAACACCTGAGAGATATATGATTGGGTTAGACAGTAGATTATACCTATATCCAAGATTTCAGTTTATGTAAAAAAGAAAAAGTACAAGCATTCAAAAGAGGTGTAACAAGTGTATGAAAAAGTCAGGTTGTGAATAAAGAAGCATTTAAAAAGATATAAATGTTGACATTTAAACAATGAGACAACAGTGACATATTGATAAACAAAAAGGTAGGAAAACAACTCACTAGCATGCATCCATAACATCAATCATTACTATGTTTAAACAAGCAAGACAAAACAAGAAACTGAAGCAATAAGCCTAGCATGAGATAACCTTTCCTACAAGAACTATTGTACACTAAACTGAGGTGCCATATACTAGTGATGTGACTCATATTTAGATAGCACGATAAACAACGTGAAGTCCACCTAGAACCGCAAGGTGCGACCCCGGGCCGAGTAATAAGAACTCAGGATCCATAAAAAGACATCCTCCTATATAGGGGCCAAAAGCATGGCTTCAATCGCTTCTGTACTCTCTCTAATATGAATTATCCAAAACCTGTTAGTCAAGTGTAGTGTCATTGTATATGTCTATTATATTGTTTTCATGCCATGTGTTTATGTCATTACTATTATTGTGTCTGACATTGTACTGGTTGCATGTATTGTCATGTGGAGTAGATTCTAAAGGTAACTATCATGGGTTCAAGAGGTGACCCTCGACGTATCGTGGCACTTTGTCCCATGTAGCACTTAGCTCTCAACATGTTCAGGCACGGCATACAGAGTTTGCAGTCATCGTATAATATTCAATGGTCATGCATAAAGTTCAGGCTTATACAAGATTTAATGGTCAATATCAAAGACATGTATGAGCATGTACCATATCAAGAGTCTACTATCAGTGTGTATTAGTCAGTGATCAGATACATTATCAGAAACATGCATTCAATGTACAATATTCAAGCAAGCAATTTATGTTATGCTATTAATTGCAATCATGCCAGGAATTGGATATGTGAACTATGAAGCAAGAGCTTTCAATGTAACGTCATTTGTTCATGTTATGTATAGTAAAAAGAAGAATACAAATGCATGGTATATGAGACTGCCAATTAGTTTTGTAGTAAGTAGAATTTTGTAAGTGACATGCCACAAAACTAATTTGCTCATCAACCTGCATAAATTAGTTTTAACTCTGATAATCACACTAATTGATTAAGATGTATATTATGTATTCATATTGCATTTTAGTCCGGTTAACAATGAAGAATGCAACATGATGATGAGGGAGAGCCATTATTTGATAAATAATCAAATAATGCAATTGTTAGAATGAAATCTTAATTATTCGTGTTAATCAACATAATAAGTTATGTTCTGTAAATGTCATTAACTAAATGCACAAACCTTTCATTGTGTGTGCATAATTCTGATGATGAACATCATACCAAGTGGTATTCTGAATGATATTTATGGTAATCACATTAATCTTGACAAATGTTAATCACATTATGGCGATAATATTAAAATGCAACATAGGATAACCATATAATATTACAATTATAACATGTGGTTAACTTGCTGCATTTTAACATCAATTAGATATAATGATCCCCTTTGCCCATCCACAACATGGCATGTTAGCAATAGATATATAGAGTGCATCAAACGTAAATCAAAACTGCACCCAAATAGACTCATAGGAAAACCCCAAAACAGCCCCAAAGAAAAGCACATTGAACAGCAAAACAACTATAAACCAACAAGCATGCAATTGTCCCAAAACAGCAGGTAACAGGACCCAAATCGTCAAGCAAAACTGGACCCAAAACCCGCATGCAATCAAGTAACATGACACAACTCTCAAGTTTATATGATTTCAAAAACAATTTAAACAAGAAAACAAGATATAAACTGAGAACTTAGACATAGAGATAATCTACCTCAACCGAAGACCAAGAAAATCGAGGCGATCTGTAGATCTGAAGCTCTGAAGAAATCTGATCGCTCGAATCAAAGAAATTTTGAATAAGAGAAGGAAAATAGTGTGCATCCTAAACCCAAGAAATGGCGTGATATAAATAGAGATAGGAGAGGGAAAAGACGCCCTAAAGAGATCAGAGAGGGGACTCGAAAAGGAGGCGGCTAGGGTTTTCGAAACAAAAGTGGGCCGCTTGTGGTCTGGGTTCGGGTTAGGGTTTCGGTTTCGAGCCGATCGGCTGCATTTGGGCTTGCCGCTGCTCGTCGAGCAAAAGAGAATGGGCGGGGGGTTCTGGGCTGCCGCTCGGTTGTCGCTGCGAGGGAAAGAAGCGAAAGGGGAAACAGGCTTGTGGGGATTGATGGTGTTCTGGGTTCGCCACGTGCGAAACGAAACGAGGGCTCGTTTTCTGGGCTTCAGGTGAGAAAATGAGGGTTGGAGAGAGAGAAAGGAAGCATCTGGGTTTTTTATGTTGGGTGCGGGTGCGTGAAAATGAGAGTGGGGAGAGAGTGGGGGGTTTTATTTAAAAGGGGACGGCTAAAAATGGGCCTGGGCTTTAATGCAAGGGAAAAAAGAAAAGAAAAAAGAATGAGAATGGGGAAAATTTTAATTGGGCTTTAGAATAAGCGGCCATTACACATTATACAACCTTCAAAGAAATTCCGTCCTCGGAATTCCAAAACGTAAGATACAGGTAACGGGAGGAGCTTGAAAGATATGATGGATGATTTGATTCATGAGAGATTGAGTACATGATACGAACCGATAGATAGAAAAGTCTAGGAGGTCAAATAAGTTAAGACGAGTATGTTTCACAGTATATAACTACTCGACCTATACAGTTCACGAGGTGATCAGCGCGGGCCTGCATGGGCCACCACTTGTAACGCCCCAGAAACGGGTGGCGTCACTCCCAATAGTTTTGCAGGTCCTGCTGGGTACCCGTGAAGTCAATATAGGATGAATAGAAATATACCGAAAACATACCTCAATGGAAGGATCCAGAAGAGCTCAAGAGAGGAAGAACTGTGAAACTCAGTATAAGACATGTGAAACATCTGAGAGATATATGATTGGGTTAGACAGTAGATTTTACATATATTCAAGATTTCAGTTTATGTAAAAAAAGAAAAAGTACAAGCATGCAAAAGATGTGTAACAAGTGTATGAAAAAGTCAGGTTGTGAATAAAGTAGCATTTAAAAAGATATAAATATTGACATTTAAACAATGAGGCAACGGTGACATTGATAAACAAAAAGGTAGGAAAATAACTCACTAGCATGCATGCATAACATCAATCATTACTATGTTTAAACAAGCAAGACAAAACAAGAAACTGGAGCAATAAGCCTAGCTTGAGACAACCTTTCCTACAAGAACTATTATACACTAAACTAAGTTGCCATATACTAGTGATGTGACTCATATTTGGAAAGCACGATATGCAACGTGAAGTCCACCTAGGACCGCAGGGTGCGACCCAGGGCCGAGTAATAAGAACTCAGAATCCATAAAAGGACATCCTCCCAGATACCGCAGGGTGCGACCCAGGGCTGAGTAATAAGAACTCAGGATCCATAAAAGGACATCCCCCTAGATATGGGCCAAAAGCATGGCTTCAATCGCTCTCGTTCTCTCTAATATGAGTTACCCAAAACTCGTGAGTCAAGTGTAGTGTCATTGTATGTCTATTATATTGTTTTCATGCCATGTGTTTATGTCATTACTATTATTGTATCTGACATTGTAATGGTTGCAGGTATTGTCATATGGACGAGATTCTAGAGGTAACTCTCATAGGTTCAAGAGGTGACCCCCGACGTATCGTGGCACTTTGTCACATGTAGCACTTAGTTCTCAACATGTTTAGGCACAGCATACAGAGTTTGCAGTCATCGTATAATATTCAATGATCATGCACAAAGTTCAGGCTTATACAAGATTTAATGGTGAATATCAAAGACATATATGAGCATGTACCATATCAAGAGTCTACTATCAGTGTGTATTAGTCAGTGATCAGATACATTATCAGAAACATGCATTCAATGTACAATATTCAAGCAATTTATGTTATGCTATTAATTGCAATCATGTCAAGAATTGGATATGTGAACTATGTAGCAAGAGCTTTCAATAATGTCGTTTGTTCATGTTATGTATAGTAAAAAGAAGAATACAAATGCATGGTATATGAGACTGTCTATTAGTTTTGTAGTAAGTAGAATTTTGTAAGTGACATGCCACAAAACTAATTTGCTCATCAACCTGCATAAATTAGTTTTAACTCTGATAATCACACTAATTGATTAAGATGTATATTATGTATTCATATTGCATTTTAGTCCGGTTAACAATGAAGAATGCAACATGATGATGAGGGAGAGCCATTATTTGATAAATAATCAAATAATGCAATTGTTAGAATGAAATGTTAATTATTCATGTTGATCAACATAATAAGTTATGTTCTGTAAATCTATGCTATCGAGGCGTCGACTAGTCGCCGACTAGTTGAGAGTCGGTGGATGACCGACTTGAAATTTTTCAAAAGTAGGTAGGTGAGTCGGACACCGACTAGGCGTCGACTTGGTCCGACTTTTTGACCGATTTGGTCCGACTTTTGGTCCGACTTGGTCCGACTTAGGCCGACTTTTTCAGCATACTTCTACAATCAAAATACAAGAGGGAAAATTGTTTGTCTCCCGTTCTAACTGTGTGATAATCAAAACATTCACAGTGGATCGAGTTGAATTCCAAGAGGAAGCCAAGAAGGCCTTGAAACTCTCCCCACCAAGAGATTTTCAGCAAATGACCATCAGTAATGAACTCTAGACAATGTTTACTCTTAAACTACGATTGGCCACATCCGTTTCCATGTAGAGATCTCATTCTTGGCGTATAGTTTCCTGATTCTGCCATGAATTCAACTGTCTCATTGCCTGCTTCCCTATGATCCTTTCGACTGATGGCTGTTCGCCTCCATCGCGAACTAGGTGTATACTGATTGAACTCTAATATGACAGTATCTGCAATAATATGCAGAAAAAGATTAAAAATTTTGTGAATTTTTAAAGAATTTATTTAAGCTGGAAAATTATATGTCCAGTACAAACCTAAAAAAGAGCAACATCTGTTACATGAAATAAAATATGTTAATATTTGGGTGCGACTAGTCGTCGACTAGTCGCTGACTCGTTCGACTAGTCATGAGTTGGTACTTGGCCGACTCGTTGCCGACTCACCGACTTAACTGCATAGCTGTAAATGTCATTAACTGAATGCACAAACATTTCATTGTGTGCATAATTCTGATGATGAACATCATACCAAGTGGTATTCTGAATGATATTTATGGTAATCACATTAATCTTGACAAATATTAATCACATTATGGTGATAATATTAAAATGCAACATAAGTTAACCATATAATATTACAATTATAACATGTGGTTAACTTGCTGCATTTTATCATCAATTAGATATAATGATCACTTTAGCTCATCCACAACATGACCTGTTAGCAATAGATATACAGATTGCATCAAACATAGACCAAAACTGCACCCAGATAGACTCATAGGAAAACCCCCAGAACCTTCCCAAGGAAAAGCACATTGAACAGCAAAACAATTGTAAACCAACAAGCATGCAATTGTCCCAAAACAGTAGGCAACAGGACCCAAGTCGTCAAGCAAAACTGAACCCAAAACCCGCATGCAATCAAGCAACGGGAACTCTCAAGTTTATATGATTTCAAAAACAATTAAAACAAGAAAACAAGACATAAACTGAGAACGTAGACATAGAAATAATCTACATCTACCGGAGACCAAGAAAATCGAGGCGATCCGTAGATCTGAAGCTCTGAAGAAATCTGATCGCTCGAATCAAGGAAATTTTGAATAAGAAAAGGACAATAGTGTGCATCCTAAATCCTAGAAATGACGCGATATAAATAGATGATAAGAGAGGGAAAAGACACGTACAAAGATCAGAGAGGGGACTCGAAAAGGAGGTGGCTAGGGTTTTCGAAACAAAAGGGGTGCGGCTTGTGGTATGGGTTCGGGTTAGGGTTTCGGTTTCGAGCCGATCGGCTGCATTTGAGCTTGCCGCTGCTCGTCGAGCAAGAGAGAGAATGGGCGGGGGGTTCTGGGCTGCTGCTCGGTTGTCACTACGAGGGAAAGAAGCGAAAGGGGAAGCGGGCTCGTGGGGGTTGATGGTGTTCTGGGTTTGCCGCGTGCGAAACGAAACGAGAGCTCGTTTTCTGGGCTTCGGGTGAGAAAATGATGGTTGGAGAGAGAGGAAGCATCTGGGGTTTTTTGATGCTGGGTGCGGATGCGTGAAAATGAGAGTGGGGTAGAGAGAGGGGGGGTTTTATTTAAAAAAGGGAAGGCTAAAAATGTGCCTGGGCTTTAATGCAAGGGGGAAAAAGAAAAGAAAAAAGAATGAGAAGGGGGAAAATTTTAGTTGGGCTTTAGAATAAACGGGCCATTACACAACTCACGGTAAAAATATCAACGACATTATCCCCAGAACGTCGCATGCCTTGAAAACTCAGGGGATGTGGTCGTAAGGGAAAACTATTGATATTTCCTCTGACATTGGAAATGCTGGTGACATTTAGAACATTGAACAAAATAGATTGTGCATGACAAAATTCATGTATAGGATAGTGTGGATCATAGCAGGCTTGAGTTGAAATCTTTTTTAAATATTAATTAGTCATATATTCTCAAAAATGTTATTATCTTTTTATGTGCTAATGGTGTCAAAATTATTAACTCTGACCATCAGAATAACAAATACGTGCTTCAAAATTATTTACCAAATGCAGTTTTCCCATAGAATTCAAATAAGAAATAATTTCTAAATAAAACTCTTTTGGGCATCTTCACGTGGCTCCAAACAAAAATACGAATGATGCCCCAAGTCTCAAGATCCTACAACGGTATTTATGACATAAATATTATTTAAGAAAAAGTTCATAGTTAACAAGTTCCTAATGTTACCCAACACCTTAACCTTGCTAAAAAAAGTTTATGCTACAGTATCAGAATTTTCTGAGATTTAGTATTATTATGAACTTTACTTTAAATGAGTTAAAAGTGAAAGCACTACTTATAGGGTTTGGGACTTATTCTGTGAAATTTATTGGCTAAATTTTGATTTACTTGTATTAGGTTCTAGGTTGATTCTGCATACTTTTTATATTGTAGCTATCACTTGTGGATCAGTTTTGTACTTTGGCAGATTTGGTCTGCAATAAGTCAGATTTTTAAATAATTTTGTGGAGTAATTCTATAAAATTTAAGGTTGCAGTTAACCAGCTTTGGGCCAACTCTGTAATTTAGCAAGACCAATCTGCAATATTTTTGTTTCATTTTTATACTCTTAACGTTAATTCTGCAATTGTTAACTCGAAGTTTAACAAAAACTGGGCCTATTCTGAACTTTATATATTTTACAATTCAACTAAATATGGGTTCAAACATCATTATATTGTTAACCTCGGGTTTGCATATAATTTTGTTTGCAACTGCATGGTCGTATTTGAAAAACACCCTAGAGGGGGGTGAATAGGGTGTGTGGCACAAATTTAAAAACAATCACAATCACAGAGATAATCAGACACGGATATTTTTTAACGGAGTGGCTCCCCACCAAAACTCCGACCCCAAGACCTATGAGGATTTCACTCAATAAAACTGATCACACTTACGGGTAGTGATCTCACCGTACATAAATATAGTTCAAGAGTTAACACGCAGAGATAGCTTCAGAGTAAAGCTAATCGCAATACACTCCCACAATAAAATAGATTTAAATAGCTTTAATACTGCGGTGAAAAATCAGAGGGATATCACCGTGATAAAGTTTGTGAGATTGTGATCGCGTGGACGTAAACGGTTCGCTGATCCGATGTCTGGATTGGAAGATATAGTCTTCGAAGATGACTGCGCGAATCTGAATTCTTCAGTGGCTGATCTGTAGAAAAACATCCGAACTGTGTATAATCCTGAGGACTGAGCAAAGAAAACTATCACCGTTGCGAAGAGCATGAAGATGTGGTCGTGTGGGCGCAAACAGCGAGTCGATCCGACGTCTGGATCAGGAGATATGAGCGTACGAAGTCGAATGCGCGAATCTGGGATCTGCACTTGAAATCTGCCCTTGCACAATCCGAATTTTTGAGAATGAGATCTGGACTTTAAAATCGGCGGAGCTCTTGTAGATTTGATGAATAAAGGAGGAGCCCTTGCATTTGTTTTTGACAGAGGAAGGCGCAACAAAGAATCCCAAAAAAACGTTTGCGTGTTGACAGGAGGCGCCACAAAAACAAAGAACGCAAGAAAAAAAAAACTTTCCGTGCGTTAATTTTTTGACAGGGGCACACACAAAAATTCATTATAAAAAGAAAATGGCAGCTTGAATTTCTTTTGTGCGTTCCACTTGTTTTTATATGAAAGCACTGCACACCACACATTTTTATTTGCTTATGTTTTTTGAAAGATGCGGCAGAGTTTGTAATTTTTGACAGAGGCTCCTCAAAAAAATAACTCAATGAAAAATCTGTGTGTTTCCCTTTTTCTAATTGTTTCATGAAGAATGCAACTGCTTGAAGAGTTTGTGTTTTGGGATAAAAACAACAGAGCCATCTTTTTTTCTGTTACAAAACTTTTGTGCATTCAAAAGTCTTGTACATACAAAATTTTGTGCGTTCAACATTTGTTTGGTGCATTTCAAAAAAAATTTTGTGCGTACCTTTTTTTTGTTTTTTAAAGAATACGGTTACCTGAAAGTTTGTGATGAGGATCATTTAACCACCGAGCTGTCCTTTGCTTCTATCACCTCTTGCGTGATAATGGGATGAGGTTTTTAAGAGTTTCTGGATGAGAACATGGAGTTTGAATTCAAGTAGAAAATCCCTTAAGTTTCCAATCAAATCTTCATTTTGACTGATTCAAGTCTTCATCTTCTTATATATGATGTAGGATTATTTTGAGTTTCCTTTTTGCACTAATGTCCACGTACAATCTCTCTCTTGCAAACAAAATTTATCTTGCACTTTCCCCCTGAAATCACTTAATGAAAGATGTTAGTCACACTTGACTTGTTTGTCATCATCAAAATTAAATTGTACGACGTAGTTAGTAGACTAACTAGGTCAATAATCTCCCCCTTTTTGATGATGGCAAACACGTCTGGAAAAATTGAGAAATGATATTAAAGAGCAAGTCATATAGTACACATAATTATAAACATCATACAAAGCTCCCACTGTCGATGTGCTCTCATGAAAAGTTGTGACAAGCTCCCCATCAAAATGTGCATCTCTCCCCCTTGTGCATTATTTTTCTACTATTTTTCTACTCTCCCCCTTTTGCCATTAATCGAAAAGATCACGAAAATAAATTGAAGAGGTTAAGAATGAGACATGAAACAAGTTTAGCATATCGAAGAAACAAGAAATTGATGACGATGCTCATATTAATGCGTTTTCCCCACGAACTTAAAGAATAACAAATGCCATGAGCATTGAAAGCATACGGTCGTTGTAAGAAATATAACAAAAAGATGTTGTATTATGAAACACTTTAACAATAATAAAGGTGCTTAGAAATTAGGATATCAAAATGTAAGATTATCTAATACAATTTGTGAGCCTTCATTGCTATGGAATAATCAATAAGTAATGTGTCGAGCGACACCAAACAAGGAATACCATGATGTTAAATTTCGGGTCCTTTGGAATTGAGATGCGCTAAGTGGTTACTTCATCTACCATATTTCATACGCATTGCTCACCATGCCCCCGAAATCCGGTTACTAGCCACCGGTATCAAATGTGGCATATTTGAAAAAGTTAAAGCTAATCTCAAGTTTTTTTAATAGCTCATTGCAATTTTTTTATATACATTAAATTACAATGTTAGTGTCTCAGAATAATAACGCATGAAGGCATCGACATATTCGGCTCCTACTAAATAATTTTCTATAGAGATTTAAGCGCACACAATTGTAAGGATAAAATATAAATTAAGAAACTTTAGAATCTAAGCGCATCCAATTGTCTCCATAGTTTATAAGACTCAATCAATCTATTTGATTTGTACAATTTGGCATGCTTACGAGTTTCACTTTTTCATTAATAATTCAAGCATGTGGATTTTACAATAATATGGTGCATCATCATCAAAAACATTTTAATGTTTCTAAGATGTCTAACAAGGTTCATATCAAATTCTCAACCAAAATCAATAATAGTGATGGCGATCATGCATGCACATACAAAGAATGACCAAACCCATGTAAAGATGAAATAGTGTGCAACGTGTGTAGCTTAGATACAATATTTAAGCATGTGTATGTGCATGGATATTCGTGCTAATGCTCAATTAGTGACATAATCCCCAACTCCCTTCGAATGAAGCAAAATTGTTTTTGGTTTAAGGACCATCAAATTAAAGCTATTTCTAGTGCGTATACATTCTGTCGTGTCTCCAAGGATTTGGTTCTTTGGATGATCCTTCTTGAAGCGCCAATCCTTAGGGAGATCTTGTGATGACGTAGTAGCTTCTGCTTCTTTTGGTACACCATTATTGTTGTTCTCTTGCTCATTGGAATTGCTAGTGTTTATCTCCAATCCATCCAAGCCACCTGCAATATCTGAAGATTCTGCAGCACTAGAAGATTCATTAATAGCACTTTTTCATCAAATTTCACATGCACAGTTTCTTGAATAGTAAGAGTTCTTTTGTTAAATACTCGATAAGATTTGTTATGTGGTGAGTAGCCAACAAAAATACCCTCATCGGATTTAGCATCAAATTTATCCAGATTTTCGCCTACTTTCAGAATATAGCACTTGCATCCAAATGGTTTTAAATGTGATAAGTTGGGAGCAACTCTCTATAAAGCTCATAAGGTGTTTTCTTTAAAATGGGTCTAATGGACACGATTTAAAATGTTGCAAGAAGTATGAATAGCTTCAGCCCAAAAATATAAAGGCAATTTGTAATCATGAATCATGGTCCTAGCCATTTCTTGCAAAGTACGGTTTTTCCTCTCAACCACCCCATTTTGTTGTAGTGTCCTCGGGGCGGAAAAGTTATGTGAATAACCTTTTGAAATACAAAAATCATCAAAGCTAGTATTAAGAAATTCTCCTCCATGATCACTTCTAACTTTGACTATAGAAAAACCTTTTTCATTTTCAACTTTTTTACAAAACATTTTAAAAACATCAAAAGTTTCATGTTTGTGTGTCAAAAAATATACCCAAGTGAAACGTGAAAAGTCATCGACAATAACAAAGCAATAATGCATACCACCTAAACTAGCAACCTTTGTTGGTCCAAATAAATCCAAATGTATTAGTTGCAATGGCTTAGAAGTAGTTACAATATTTTTAGGATTGAAACTACGTTTATGTTGTTTACCTAGTTGACATGCATCGCAAAGCTTATCACAATCAAAACTAATTTGAGGTGAACTTCTCACCAGTTTCTTTCGAGCAAGGTTTGGGATTAGGTCCATGCCGGCATGGCCTAATCTTCGATGCCAAAGCCAACTAGTCTTATGTGATGCAACTAAACATTTTAGATTATTTGAGTCACTAAGTTTGATAGTGTAGATGTTATTGTAAGATGTACGCTTGAAAAGAGTGTCATCACCTTTCAAAATATATACTTTGTCATTTTCGAAATGCACCTTAAGGCCTATAGAGCATGGCTGACTCACACTTAACAAATTATGTGCTAAATCATCAACAAGATTAACATTTTCAATGACCACAAGAGGATGCTTACCAATGTTACCTTTACCCAAGATTTTGCACTTCTTTCCATCTCCAAGAATAATCGTCCCTCCATCTTTCCTTGATAGCGTCGTAAAGAGGGATTCGTTGCCCGTCATGTGGTTTGAGCAACCGCTATCAAGGTACCAAATGCTGTCATTTTCCACTTGAAGATGCACCTACAAAAGAAGATGCACCCTTTGATAACCAAATTTTGGATCCACAATTGTTAGTTCGATGCTTTGGAACCCATATAAAATATTCATGATAATATTTGGCCAAGCAATCATTCATAACATGCCCACTTTTGTTGCAATAAAAACATGTAACATTGAAATGCTTATTAGTAGATGACATATGATTTTTGTGCATGCAATGTTGAAAGCTCATGTCTCTTGCAAAATTCTTTTCAATGATCTTCCTAGTTTTTTTCTTAGGTTGTTTTTTCTGAAAGCCAAGACCATGTTTACTAGATTGTTCATTTAGCCCATTTATCATCTTATTAAAGCTTTCTTGGCTATTTGTGAATTTCTTTAATGTCAAGCTAAGACTTTGATTTTCATTCTCAAGTTCACTAATCTTAGTCTCGTCTTTTTTCTTTTTCGCTAGTTTCTAAATCCATGGCTATGTGTTTTCCTTTTATTAAATTAGATTTTTCTTTTCCAAGCTCTTCCAATTTTTCTTCATAGCTAGCCACTTTTAGGTTCAATAATTTTATTTCAGAATCTTTAGAACCAAGAATGCTAATTTTCTCTTTTAATTCTTTAGCTAATTAACGTGGTCAAGATCTAACGTAGCCAATTTTTTATTAGTATTTTCTAGCTCTAAGATTTTTGTTTCTAATTGGGTTTTATCAAAATTGTATATTATTTCCTTTTGTTCTTTCCACTTAAACAATTAGCTCATCTCTCTCTTGTCATGCTCCCTAGTTCCTCTTTTAATGAATCACGAACCTTTTTTAGTTTAAGGAATTTAGGACCCATTTCTTGAAGTAGTTTTACAAGAAATTCGTAAGCTTCCTCCATGCTAGAAAACATATCATCGCTAATATTCATTTCATCATCAAAGCTTTGAACAAGAGAGCTAATTTTTACCTTTTTGTTTCCAATCATAAAGCAAGTTCCAGTGTTGTCGTTTCAGTCATCATTTGAGGAGAGCTCCTCTGCGTCACTTTCTCCCCTACGTAGCCACCATTCCTCGCTTTGATGTCTTCTTCTCTCCATCACCAGTCTTTTCCTTTCCTTTTCCTTTCAGAAGTGGACATTCTGCTTTCATGTGCCCTCTCTTGTTGCATCTGAAACATTGAGGTGCAGAACATTCTTCATCATTTCCCTTGGTTCCCCAAATGCTTCACATCCTTCTTTTGTTATTTTTCATGAATTTCACAAATTTCCTTGTAACAAGAGACATACTTTCATCGTCTGATTCATTCATCTCCTCCTTGAGCATTTTGGAGACTTGAAAGGCCAAATTCTTTTTCTTTGTTTCATCCTTAGATTTCTCTTCCATCTTTGGTGTGCTATCATTGGACATCTTCAATTGAACCTCATAAGCCATTAATATTCCCATTAGCTTCTTGAAACTGATATCTGCCAAGTCATGTGCTTCTTCGATCGCCGTCCTCTTTTGAATCCAATCGCCAGATAAAGAGTATAAAATCTTTCCACCCAGATCTTCCTCTGGGATGTCCTTCCCTAAGGATTTCAATGGATTGATGATATCTGCAAAACGAGAAAACATAGCACCAATAGACTCATTAGGCATCATAGCAAAAGTTTCATATTTCTGTAATAACATTCTAATATGAGTTTTCTTAACTTCACTAGTTCTCTCATGAGTTACTTCAAGTCTCGTCCAAATATCATTAGCAGTAGAACACGAACTAATGCGGTTAAATTCAGTTTTACTAAGACCACAATACAAGATGCTCATGGCCTTAAAGTTTAGATTTTGTAACCAATCATTTTCTTTTTGCTGCTCAGTGGTGGGTTTATCAAATAGTGTAAAGCCTTCACTGATTATTTTCCATAATGTCATATCGATACCTTTGATGTGTATGGACATACGTTGTTTCCAGTAACTATAGTCCATACCATCAAATAGAGGTGATCTAAGATACGACTATCCTTTTCTTTGATTGTGCGTGTCATATGAATATTTGTGCGGAATTTGTGCCATAGGATCGAAATTCCACTAGACTTTGAGTCTAAAAGGAATCATGCTCTGATACCAATTGAAAAACACCCTAGAGATGGGTGAATAAGGTGTGGCACAAATTTTAAAAATAATCACAATCACAGAGATAATCAGACAGATATTTTTTAACGGAGTAGCTCCCTGCCAAAACCCTGACCCCAAGACCTATGAGGATTTCACTCAATAAAACTGATCACACTTACGGGTAGTGATCTCACCGTACACAGATATAGTTCAAGAGTTAACGCGCAGAGATAGCTTCAGAGTAAAGCTATTCACAATACAATCCCACAATAAAACAGATTCAAATAGCTTTAATACTGCGGTGAAAAATCAGAGGGATATCACCGTGATAAAGTTTGTGAGATTGTGATCGCGTGGACGCAAACGGTTCGCTGATCCGATGTCTGGATTGGAAGATATAGTCTTCGGAAGATGACTGCGCGAATCTGAATTCTGCAGTGGCTGATCTGTAGAAAAACGTCTGAACTGTGTATAATCTTGAGGACTGAGCAAAGAAAACTATCATCGTTGCGAAGAGCATGAAGATGTGGTCGCGTGGGCACAAACAGCGAGTCGATCTGACATCTGGAACAGGAGATATGAGCGTACGAAGTCAAATGCGCGAATCTGGAATCTGCACTTGAAATATGCCCTTGCACAATCCGAAATTTTTTCTATATGTTTGTGTGTGTAATACATTTGAGGGATGTTTTTGAATGGGTTTGCTAACTAGCTCAAAAGGGTAGGTAGAAAGACGATTGAGCTTGAATCTGTGAAAAATCAATGGATAGGATGAGAGTTTGTGAACATCATGAAGTGAAAATCCTAAAATTTTAGGGAGAAACCCAAAAAATTTGGGTGAAACTAAATCCGAAGGAAACTAAAATTTTAAATTTTAGGAAGAGCTAAATTTGCATGGAACTAAATTTTAGTTTAAATAAAAATTTTTGGGAAATAAATTCTCTGGAAAAACTAAATTTAAATTTAAATTTTTTATGGAAACTAAATCTGAAAGGAACTAAAATTTTAAATTTTGGAGGAAACTAAATCTAGAGAAAACTAAATTTTGGGAAACTAAATATCTTAGGAGGAACTAAATTCTTTAGAAAAACTAAATTTTAGCTTGAATGTGGTTAAAAAAATTTTGTTGGTGACAATATTTTGAAGCTGGCTGCAAACTTTTTTGGGTGATTTTGAAGATATTACAAATTTTTGGGAGGGAGATTTTGAATGGGTTGAATTATTCGGTAGAATATTTTGAATGCCCAGTGACATGATTATGGATTAAATATGGAGGAAACTAAATTTTAGTGAAATAAAATTTTAAAATTTTAGGGGAAACTAAATCTGGAGGAAATTAAAATTTTTGAAGAAATTAAATTTTAATTTGAAGGTGGCTAAAAAATTTTATTGGGGGATGTTTTGAAAGTGGCTGTAAATGTTTTGGGGATTTTGAATGTGGTTGAATTTTGGGTAAGGATATTGTAAAGGTGACTGCAAATTTTTTGGGAGAGATTTTGAATGTGTTTAAATTTTTTCAGGGAAATATTTTGAATGGTAACCAATGATCACGATTTATGATTAGTGTCTGTATGTATGTATGTATATGGGCCTAAGGCCGAGTTAAAATGCCCTACTCACGTCCCCCTCCCCCTTATTTTTTTTTTTGAATTTTTAGAAAAGTTATGGTTATTGTAAACAAATATCGACGAGAGTTTGTATTGGGATTATATCTTATCCATAGGATAATATCATATCTATTGTAACTCTATCCATGTACTATCTTCCCCCTAATATAAATAAAGGACTGTGGTCTCCCCCCAGATTGATGCTTCACAACACGTTATCAGCATGAGCCTCTAAAATTTTTCCACAAAATCCGATCATTGCAAAAGCAGAGGAGAAGGCGGTAGATCCACGCACGCGGCTTCGTCCACTACGAACGGGTGTCGTTTTCCACGCATAGGCTTCGTCAACCGTCGCTAGATCTGGAGGACGGATCTGGAGGACGAATCTAGAGGTACTATCCTTAAAATTTTTATTTTTAATCATGATTATGATTCTTTTATTCATCGATTTCGCAAAATCAGATTGGAGTTTGTGTTGATAGTCTATAAAACGACGATTTTTAATTGTCGAATCGTGTTTTTCGTATCATATAAAAACCCTATTTTTAGGGTTCATATTTTCTACAATATATTCGATAACATGAATAATTTGCGGTACCCCAATTTTGGGCTACCCCACACGGTACTTTCGCCGTGCCCGACTGCCCGCACGGCGGCGTCGTCCCCGCAACCGCCCAGAAGCCGGTACCCCCCCGACACCTCCCACGCTTGCCTCCTCGGCAGTGCCATCCCTGCAAACCGCCCCGAAGGCGGTGCACAAATTTTCCTCGCGTCGCCTAGACGGCAGTGTCGTTCCCTCTAACCACCCCCGAAGGTGGTCGACCTGTTAAAACCCCACCCGCCTCACGGCGATCCTCCCCCTCGCCGCCTACCTGCGACAACCCCCCACCCCTTGATCGATAATATTGGGGCAGATGCGGCTAAACCTAGCCCCCCCCCCATTTCCAAAGTTAGGCCTTCGAGCCCAACTGATCAAAACGAACAGAAAAATTATAATATCTCCTTTTTCTGCTGTGGGCCGAAGCCCACAGCGACTTGCGGGCTTCGGCCCATAAGTAATATGTAACGACTGCTTTTCATATATCTGGATTTATTATAATATAATATATGTTTTGGTGGATTTTTCTCCTCATATGTGGTTTTCGTCTCCGTAGCTTTCATTTTTGATCGATTCGTCGTATTTTCTCGTTTCTTCCTTAGGATCGTCGATTTCGAAGTATGTCATTCGTGACGGACTTCATAACGGTCGTATCTAACTATTAGATCAAGCCTAGGAGTCTTAGGAATCGATCCCGGGGCCCCGCGCTCCGTATCGGAACTTTTTGTGCTCATTAGCCGGTATAAGAAGGGGCATCGACCGACTAGATGACGATCCAGTCGGTCGGCAATCCTTCTTGGACCGACTAGTTGGCTTTCTAAAATTATTCAGGAGTTACTGTTTATCGTTAGTCGGTCTAAGAACGTTGGTTGACCGACTAGGTTGCAAACTAGTCGGTCAGCAATGCTTCTTTAACCGACTAACACATCATCTTAATTTTAGTTGAGTTACTGTTTACTCTTAGTCGGTCTAAGAACGTTCATCGACCGACTAGATGATAAACTAGTCGGTCAGTATTTGTTCATGGACCGACTAACTCTAAAATCCTATTTTCGTTCAGAAGTTACTGTTTACACTTAGTCGGTCTGCGTTGGTCGACCGACCGACTAGTTGCCAAACTAGTCGGTCAGTGGTTGCTCTTTGACCGACTAACCAGTGTTGAAACCCTAATTTCTGGGCAGCCGCCAGCCCATCCTATTTAAACCCAACCCAAACGATTTCATCTTCTCCAACACGACCCAAAACCCTAAAATCTTCCCCCTTGAGCCCCCATCTTCCTCCAAGCTTCATTCCTTCATTCCAAGCCATAAATCCATCATCCAAACCATCAATTCACTCTATCTACCTCTCATCTTCCCCAAAATTTCACCAAATCCATCAAAATCCCCAAATCTCCCAAAACCCTAATTCTCCCAAACTTCTCCAATCTTTTCCAGATCTGATCCTAGGGTTCCCCGGAGTGTTTCTTCCGCCTCCTCTTGGTAAGAAATCGATCTACCGTTGTTTTCTTAACCTATTTATATTTTTATGAAACCATAATAAATTTCATGTTGTTTGATGTTTGTTTCCCCCATAACAGCGATTTCCCCGTAGATTGGCATCCGTGTGACGAAGAGGTCGTCATCCCCGGTGCTAGGCAAGTGAAACTTGCCACTTAGGGTTTAGGCCATGTTTTAGGCCATTTGCTAGTTGTAGGCGTAAAAGAGGCTAGGCGACGAAATGATACTCGCCTAGGCGCAAATTGAGGAACTAGCTTGACAACGAAGCTAGTTCCGACATTTAGCATGTTGCACAATTACCATGTCATGTTTACTTTCCATTAACGGTACGCAAATTGAATGTCATGTCATTGCATTCTTTAAGTGATCCCGTGATTGCGTAGCATCGCTACACTACTTGTGTTCCTGGCTCGTGACCAGAAGCGAGCATAATGAGTTGCTAACCCCAACGCTCGATATATTGAATTGTGAACTAAGAAACAAGCTCCCGTGCGGGGCAACCCTGGCTCACTTGCTGGGCTCATGTGCAGGGACCCTGGCTTGTTTACGTGTGGGATGGGGTAAGGGTTAAGCGGCCAGGCAACTGGGGGTCTGTTTGATCAACAACTGCAGTTGTAAGGCGTAAACTCTTTGGGGTGGGGTAGTGTTTAGTGCCGATCGGTCTGAATGTTGTACCATTCAGCGAAGGGCGTAAACATCTACAAAACAACCGTGAAATGTGAATTGTGTTTAGTGCCGATCGGTCTGAATGTTGTACCATTCAGCGAAGGGCGTAAACACCTACAACGATGTGAATTGATTGAGATTGATAGTAGCGTGACTACTCTTGTCTTGTCTTGTCTTGTCCCGATGATGGTTCTCTTGTACAAATCGTCTTGCCATGTTTTAATTGTGCACTCATCTTATAACTGCCATGTCATGCATACTAAACTGCTAGGTTGCTAGTTGCCTTACTTTCAGTTTCCTTGCCCAAGTCTTTTAGACTTGCTGACATGTGCCCCTTTACTCTTTTGGGTGACACATGTTAGATCCTGAGCCTGAGTACCTTGTTGAGGACGAGGTGTTTGCTGACGCCGAGCCCGAGCTTGTGTTTGACGGGGAGTACGTGGACACTGGGGACCAGTCCTAGTGTCTTCGTTGTGTTTTACTTTTGTTAGACAGTTGTTTTGTTATCGGTGCGTAGCACCTATACTATGTCATGTCGTTGCTTTTGTTGGCCTTGTTCTGGGCCTTTAGACTCTTTTCCTTTAGCCTGGTGGCTTTTCTGGATGTTGAACTTATTTTCTTGTTGGACAATGTATGAGATGTGAGATTTTATTTCAGTCTCTCCTTGTGTTATTATTGTTATTCCGTTGTGGTTACAGGGACCTGCTTATGTATTATTGACGCTTATCGGGTTTGGGGCTTCACAGCTCCACTCTCGTGCGGACCTTATCACGTCTCGCCTCCATTTTAGGGAAGCGGGTCGTGACAGGTTTTGTTGGTGGCCCATGCAGGTCCTTCTGTAACTGCGATTTTTGGAATAGCGATAATAATATTAGAATGTCCAATAAATTAAGTTCGACGTCCGAGTCATAAGCTATGAGTCTAATCTGATTCGTTTTCTGTGTCACTAGATGGCAGGAAGACGTTTCACCCGTAGTGGGGGTAGTGGTGCGACCCCTCATGATGAGGAGCCTGAGCGGGAACCCACCAGCGGTGAGATGATGCGGATGATGCTCCAGATGATGCAAGTGCAGCAGGGCGTGCTTTTGCTAGTCCAGAATGCTCCACTTGCTCGAGCTGCCCGGGCTCTTCCGGATGCCCCTCGCTCTGAGCCAGGAGCGAAGCAATTTCGGGAGCTGGGTCCCGCATATTTTGATGGTTCTGAGGGTCCTCTGGCTGCCGATGAATGGATTCGGAACATCGAGGACAATCTGAAGATGGCCAAGATCACCCCGGCTGGATGGGTTGATTTGGCGAAGAGGCAACTCAAGGATAATGCTCGGAATTGGTGGGATGCGGAAGAGAAGTTGTTGGTGGAGCCGATAGCTTGGGCTACCTTCAAGGCCAGATTTGAGGGTGAGTTCTTCCCGAAAGCTGCCAGGGAGGAGATGCTGCAGCGTTTTATCGATTTGAAGCAGGGGAGCTCGTCGGTGGACATGTATCACCAAGAGTTCATGAGGCTGAGTCGGTTTGCACCAAAGATGGTGCAGGACGCTGAGGAGAGGGCTCAGAGGTTCCTGCAGGGGCTTGCTTCGGAGCTCCAGAGCTTTGTGACCTCTTCTGACCGGGAATCTTATCAGAAGGTTCTGGTCGCTGCCAAGCGGCAGGAGCTGCTCGTGAACCAGAGGAGGGGGTCTGTTGGTGCTGGGAAGAGGCCTGTGGAACAGGCGAGAGCTGTGGTTAGACCTGGATTCAGGCCTAATCAGTCCGCTCAGTTTAAGAGGCCAGGAGGGCCTATTCTGAAGACTTGACATTTCTGCGGCAAGCCTGGCCATATCAAGGATCAGTGTCGGAAGTTTTTGGGCCAGTGTCTGGTTTGTGGTGATGCTTCCCATGTCGCGAAGGATTGTCGGCATGTGGGTCCGCTGCGGAGGGCACCTGTTGCAGCTCAGCCGTTGCAGCAGCGAGCGTCTGTTCCTGCTGGCCGTGGAGCAGCTCTTGTTCCGCAGAGGCAGGCTTTTCAGCAGGCTGTTCCACCGAGGAGGCAGGCTTTTCTGATGACCGCTGCGGAGAGCGAGGCTGTGGATGAGGTTATCGCAGGTAATCCTCAATCTAGCTGTTACTTTCCTAGCTGGTTTTGATTGTTAGATTGTGTTGTTTGCTTGAACTTGGTTGTTTGCTAGAATATGGTTTGATTGTTAATTGCTTGTTAGGTGTGGTTTTGGTTTGCACATTTCCTGCACGAGTCCTCTTTGACTCTGGTGCATCGATGTGCATTATTTCTCGGAGCTTCGTGGAGAGGCATTCCTTGTCGACGTCCCCTCTTCCCAAGAGTTGGAATATCGTCACAGGGAATGGTGTGGTCTCGGTGCATCGTGGTTGCAGTTCTTGCTCGTTGGTGGTCTGTGGACATGAGCTTTTTGCTGATTTCATTGTCCACGACATTATCAACTATGATGCAGTTCTTGGGATGGACTGGCTTGCGAGCTTCTATGCTACGATCGACTGTCGGAGGAAGAAGGTGGTGTTCGAGATTCCCGGACATCCAGTATTTGAGTTCAGTCGTGGCAGCAGTTCGCTTGGTCCTGTCAGATTTCGGGCCAGGCCGGTGGAGGCTGTGGCTATGCAGATGGAGCTGGAATGGCCAGCTGTGGTGCGAGATTTTGGTGACGTCTTCCCCGAGAAGATGTCTGGTTTGCCGCCTGATCGAGCTCTGGAATTTTCTATCGATCTTGTTCCAGGTGCGCAGCCGATTTCGAAGGCGCCGTATCGTATGGCACCTGCAGAATTGGAAGAGTTGCGGAAGCAGTTGGATGAGCTTTTGCAGAAGGGTTATATTAATCCTAGCGTGTCTCCGTGGGGAGCACCGGTGCTGTTGGTGAAGAAGAAGGATGGTTCGCGTCGCATGTGCGTGGACTATCGGGAGTTGAATGCGGTGACCATTAAGAATAAATACCCGTTGCCTCGCATCGATGATATTTTTGATCAGCTTGGAGGTTCGAGGGTGTTTTCTAAATTGGATTTGAGGAGTGGTTACCATCAGTTGAAGGTGAAGAAGGGAGATGTTCCGAAGACAGCGTTCAGGACGAAGTATGGACACTATGAGTTTGTGGTTATGCCTTTCGGTGTAACTAACGCGCCCGCAGTTTTCATGAATCTGATGAACCTGATTTTCTACGAATTTTTGGATAAGTTTGTCGTTATCTTTATTGACGACATTCTGATCTATTCGAAGTCGGAGGAAGAGCATGCCTCGCACTTAAAGACGGTGTTGGAGATTTTGAGGAAGCATCGTTTGTTTGCTAAGTTTTCGAAGTGCGAGTTCTGGCTGGATAGAGTTGCTTTTCTCGGGCATGTGGTGACTGGAGATGGTATTTCAGTGGATCCCGAGAAGATTCGAGCCATCAGGGAGTGGCCTGTTCCGTCGTCGGCGTCTGAGATTCGGAGTTTTCTTGGACTTGCTGGTTACTATCGGCGATTCATTAAGGACTTTTCTCGTATTGCTAAGCCGATGACCAGGTTGACGCGGAAGGGTGTTGCTTTTGTTTGGTCGGGTGATTGTGAGGGTGCTTTTGGTATTCTGAAGGAGAGGTTGACGACTGCCCCTATTCTTGTTGTGCCTGATCGCAGCGGTGGATTTGAGATCTTTTGCGATGCTTCTGGCAAGGGTCTCGGTTTTGTGTTGCATCAGCACGGACATGTTGTGGCGTATGCGTCTCGTTAGCTTAAGGTTCATGAGAAGAATTACCCGACGCATGATTTGGAGTTGGCTGCCGTTGTGTTTGCTCTTAAGATTTGGAGGCACTTCCTGCTGAGTGAGAAAGTGAAGATTTTCACCGATCACAAAAGCTTGAAGTATATTTTCACTCAGAAGGAGCTCAACATGCGACAGCGTCGATGGTTGGAGCTTATGGCGGATTATGATATTGATTTGCAGTTTCACCCTGGCAAGGTGAATGTGGTCCCGGATGCTTTGAGTAGGCTTCCAGCGGTGATGATTTTGACCTCGCAGTGGAGATTGCAGCAGGATTTTTGCGAGTCTGGTGTGGAGATTGTTCTTCCTGGGGAGGCTTCTTCGTTGATGTACATGCAGGTACAGTCGACGATCGTGGATCGGATTAAGGCTGGCCAGGCTGAGGATCCGAAGCTGATGAAGATT
This sequence comes from Scilla litardierei, assembly GCA_030789695.1. Lineage (NCBI taxonomy): Eukaryota > Viridiplantae > Streptophyta > Magnoliopsida > Asparagales > Asparagaceae > Scilla > Scilla litardierei. The sequence goes on from CM061142.1 coordinate 385,408,495, forward strand.
CGGGAGCAGGTGGAAGCCGGTCTGCGGACTGACTTTTTGATTCATGAGGATGGCTCGCTGAGGTTTGGAGCCAGGTTGTGTGTGCCAGCTGGGGATATCAGAGAGGAGCTGATGGTGGAGGCACACAGTTCGCCGTATTCTGTGCATCCTGGTGGCACCAAGATGTACCAGGATCTTCGTCTGAATTATTGGTGGCATGGTATGAAGAGGAGCGTGGCTCGGAGTGTAGCCAAGTGCTTGGTTTGCCAGCAAGTGAAGGCGGAGCATCAGCGTACGGCCGGGTTGCTACAACCGCTTCCGATTCCGGAGTGGAAATGGCAACACATCACTATGGATTTCGTGACTGGACTACCTCGGAGTCCGAAGCAGAATGACGCGATTTGGGTGATCGTAGATCGATTGACCAAATCTGCGCACTTTATTCCGTTCCGAGTGGGACAGTCCACTGAGGCGCTAGCGAGGAGATATATGAAGGTAATATTCTTTTACTCTCCGTTTTATTTCCTTTTCCTAGTTTGGATAGTGGTGTAACGTGAATCGTGCAGGAGGTTGTGCGACTTCATGGAGTCCCCGTGAGTATCGTGTCTGACAGAGACACGAGGTTCACATCTCAGTTCTGGCAGAGTTTGCAGAGGAGCTTGGGTACGCGTCTGAGTTTCAGCACGGCGTACCATCCGCAGACGGATGGCCAGTCCGAGAGGACGATTCAGATTTTGGAAGACATGCTGAGGGCGTGCATGTTGGATTTCAAGGGATCGTGGGAGGACCATCTGCATTTGATGGAGTTCTCTTACAACAACAGCTTCCAGGCGAGTATTGGCATGGCGCCTTTCGCCGCTCTTTATGGGAGGAAATGTCGATCGCCAGTGAGTTGGGATGACGTTGGTGATCGGGAGTTGTTGGGACCTGAGATGATCGTGGAGGCCGTGGATATCGTCAGGAATATTCGGGAGAGGTTGAGAATTGCTCAGGACCGTTTTAAGCATTGGGCGGATGCTAAACGTCGTCCTTTAGAGTTTCAGCCGGGCGACCATGTGTTCTTGAAGATTTCCCCGAATCGTGGTGTGATTCGTTTCGGGAAGCGTGGAAAGTTGAGCCCACGATACATTGGACCATTTGACATTTTGGAGAGGGTTGGCGAGGTAGCTTATCGCTTGGCCTTGCCGCCATCTTTGGAAGGAGTTCACAATGTTTTCCATGTGTCGCAGCTTCGTCGATACATTAGCGATCCGTCTCATGCGGTAGATTTTTCGGAGATTACCGTTCGCCCCGATATGACGTATGACCAGCATCCAGTGCAGATTCTGGACAGGCGTCAGAAATCGCGTCGGAACAAGATTGTCAATCTTGTGAGGGTGATGTGGCGACACGGCTCACCTGGAGAGTCTACTTGGGAGAATGAGGATGAGATGCGAGAGCGTTTCCCACTTTTGTTTCCGGACTCGTGAGTATTTGGAAATTCCGAGGACGGAATTTTTCTTAAGTTGGGGAGGATGTAACGACTGTTTTTCATGTATCTGGATTTATTATAATATAATATATGTTTTGGTGGATTTTTCTCCTCATGTGTGGTTTTCGTCTCCGTAGCTTTCATTTTCGATCGATTCGTCGTATTTTCTCGTTTCTTCCTTAGGATCGTCGATTTCGAAGTATGTCATTCGTGACGGACTTCATAACGGTCGTATCTAACTATTAGATCAAGCCTAGGAGTCTTAGGAATCGATCCCGGGGCCCCGCGCTCCGTATCGGAACTTTTTGTGCTCATTAGCCGGTATAAGAAGGGGCATCGACCGACTAGATGACGATCCAGTCGGTCGGCAATCCTTCTTGGACCGACTAGTTGGCTTTCTAAAATTATTCAGGAGTTACTGTTTATCGTTAGTCGGTCTAAGAACGTTGGTTGACCGACTAGGTTGCAAACTAGTCGGTCAGCAATGCTTCTTTAACCGACTAACACATCATCTTAATTTTAGTTGAGTTACTGTTTACTCTTAGTCGGTCTAAGAACGTTCATCGACCGACTAGATGATAAACTAGTCGGTCAGTATTTGTTCATGGACCGACTAACTCTAAAATCCTATTTTCGTTCAGAAGTTACTGTTTACACTTAGTCGGTCTGCGTTGGTCGACCGACCGACTAGTTGCCAAACTAGTCGGTCAGTGGTTGCTCTTTGACCGACTAACCAGTGTTGAAACCCTAATTTCTGGGCAGCCGCCAGCCCATCCTATTTAAACCCAACCCAAACGATTTCATCTTCTCCAACACGACCCAAAACCCTAAAATCTTCCCCCTTGAGCCCCCATCTTCCTCCAAGCTTCATTCCTTCATTCCAAGCCATAAATCCATCATCCAAACCATCAATTCACTCTATCTACCTCTCATCTTCCCCAAAATTTCACCAAATCCATCAAAATCCCCAAATCTCCCAAAACCCTAATTCTCCCAAACTTCTCCAATCTTTTCCAGATCTGATCCTAGGGTTCCCCGGAGTGTTTCTTCCGCCTCCTCTTGGTAAGAAATCGATCTACCGTTGTTTTCTTAACCTATTTATATTTTTATGAAACCATAATAAATTTCATGTTGTTTGATGTTTGTTTCCCCCATAACAGCGATTTCCCCGTAGATTGGCATCCGTGTGACGAAGAGGTCGTCATCCCCGGTGCTAGGCAAGTGAAACTTGCCACTTAGGGTTTAGGCCATGTTTTAGGCCATTTGCTAGTTGTAGGCGTAAAAGAGGCTAGGCGACGAAATGATACTCGCCTAGGCGCAAATTGAGGAACTAGCTTGACAACGAAGCTAGTTCCGACATTTAGCATGTTGCACAATTACCATGTCATGTTTACTTTCCATTAACGGTACGCAAATTGAATGTCATGTCATTGCATTCTTTAAGTGATCCCGTGATTGCGTAGCATCGCTACACTACTTGTGTTCCTGGCTCGTGACCAGAAGCGAGCATAATGAGTTGCTAACCCCAACGCTCGATATATTGAATTGTGAACTAAGAAACAAGCTCCCGTGCGGGGCAACCCTGGCTCACTTGCTGGGCTCATGTGCAGGGACCCTGGCTTGTTTACGTGTGGGATGGGGTAAGGGTTAAGCGGCCAGGCAACTGGGGGTCTGTTTGATCAACAACTGCAGTTGTAAGGCGTAAACTCTTTGGGATGGGGTAGTGTTTAGTGCCGATCGGTCTGAATGTTGTACCATTCAGCGAAGGGCGTAAACATCTACAAAACAACCGTGAAATGTGAATTGTGTTTAGTGCCGATCGGTCTGAATGTTGTACCATTCAGCGAAGGGCGTAAACACCTACAACGATGTGAATTGATTGAGATTGATAGTAGCGTGACTACTCTTGTCTTGTCTTGTCTTGTCCCGATGATGGTTCTCTTGTACAAATCGTCTTGCCATGTTTTAATTGTGCACTCATGTTATAACTGCCATGTCATGCATACTAAACTGCTAGGTTGCTAGTTGCCTTACTTTCAGTTTCCTTGCCCAAGTCTTTTAGACTTGCTGACATGTGCCCCTTTACTCTTTTGGGTGACACATGTTAGATCCTGAGCCTGAGTACCTTGTTGAGGACGAGGTGTTTGCTGACGCCGAGCCCGAGCTTGTGTTTGACGGGGAGTACGTGGACACTGGGGACCAGTCCTAGTGTCTTCGTTGTGTTTTACTTTTGTTAGACAGTTGTTTTGTTATCGGTGCGTAGCACCTATACTATGTCATGTCGTTGCTTTTGTTGGCCTTGTTCTGGGCCTTTAGACTCTTTTCCTTTAGCCTGGTGGCTTTTCTGGATGTTGAACTTATTTTCTTGTTGGACAATGTATGAGATGTGAGATTTTATTTCAGTCTCTCCTTGTGTTATTATTGTTATTCCGTTGTGGTTACAGGGACCTGCTTATGTATTATTGACGCTTATCGGGTTTGGGGCTTCACATCTCCACTCTCGTGCGGACCTTCTCACGTCTCGCCTCCATTTTAGGGAAGCGGGTCGTGACATAATACAAAAAAGCTGTGTGCCCGATGCCCTCAGCCTCATTGCGGGCCTTAGGCCCGCAACCGGTTTTTACAAAAAAAATTAACTACTGCGAGCCTGAAGCCCTTAGCCACACTGCGGGCTCAGGCCCGCAGGTTGCATTAAAATGAAAAAAAAGAAAGAAGGAGAAAATGAAAAAGGAGAAGGGGACATATATAGATAAATCGTTTTTGCGGGCCAATAATTCCAGGAAATTTGATAAAAATAGGGAAGTAAAATGGGACCTTGTGGGGACATTTGGGGGCTTGTGGGGATCTTTTGGGGGTATATATATAAAGGCAAATTTTTTCCTTTTTCATGAACAAGTAATTTGGGCATCATTCAAATTTATTTGAATTAGCCCATAATGCACACCATATTGCATATTTATTTGATCCCCTTTTAGGATCATACTTATATGCATTACATCACATTTTATGGCTCATTATTTGGATAAACTTATGCTTGGTTGTGCGGCATTAACTTAATAATTAAGAAGTTCCTGCGACCGCTCTGTTAATCACCTACCTAACGGTGTATGACATTACCTAGTGGTACAATAATTATTAAGTATTTAAATTGTTATGTTTATCATTCAGTGAATCTGTAATGCATGTGATGCCTATGATGAAAATGTTTGATGAGCACAAATTTTTGTATGGATGGCTAATTTTGGTTGTGGATCGGCTGTTTAGTCCCACATTTTACTTTTCCTGCATTTTTCTTTTCTTTTTGAGAGAAATTGTAGTGAGGAAATCATGTAATGTCCAAGACCGATGACTACTTTCCATGGTGGCGGAGGCCACTCTTGAAGCTGAAGAATTTAAAAATGGGACCCATGAGATTTCCAAAGTTGTAATTTTTCTCTTTCATTTGTATAATATGGACTGTAATATGGACTTTGGACATTATTTATTTTATGTAGGACTGACTGACCTATGCAATTAGCTTATTCATTTAAAAATTGCCTCCGCATGAAAATATTTTATGTATTATTAATTCATGCAAATTTGTGCTCTGCTTGATAAAATGGCAAAAGTCGCCAACGCAGATTTCAAAGTACTGGATGCATCAGACAGGAATTACTTGAGCTAGCAGCTCGATGTTAAATTTCACCTGCAGGCTAGGTCCATCATTTCTGTTGTGACAAAAGATGGAAAGGCGTCTGACATTGGAAAGACGCAGGCCATTATTTATATGCATCCTCACGTGGACAAGACCCTAAAGACTGAATACCTTACAGTCGAAGATCCACTTGAGCTGTGGACTGTCCTTGAGGAAAGGTATGAACATCAGAAAGATGTTATACTTCCAAGGGCAAGATATGAGTGGGAGAACCTGAGACTGCAGGACTTTAAGTCCATAGCTGAGTACAACTAAGCTCTTTTTAGTATCACCTCATGCCTGAAGATGTGTGGTGAATAGTCTCAAAAGATCGCATGCTAGAAAAGACGCACACGGCTTTCCACAAAAAGGATGCGATACTGATGCAGCAATACCTTGAACGAAAGTTCACCAAGTATTCTGAGTTATTGTCATGTTTACTCATTGCTGAGCAAACCAGAGAGCTCCTCGCCACTCACAACATGCGCCTCCCTGGCAATGCCCCCTCCCAAAAGCTCACAATGCATTTTCTTCTAAAAAGAAGAAAGATAATAAAAGAAAAGGAAAGACCACCTAATGGTGGACAGAACAAGAAGGCCAAAGTCCAAGTCCAACAGCGAAGAAATGAATGGAGGCGGAAGTTCACTTGGCGCAGAAACGACAACAACAGAAATGATGCACCCCCAACCAAGAGGAAATGGAAGACCAGTGCCATAGATGTGGCATGAAAGGACACTGGTCTAGAGTGTGCAGAACTCCGCGGCATCTCCAGGAATTGTATAAAGAAAACATGAAAAAGAAAGCTGAAACAAACTTGGTGACCATAAATGCTTCAGTCAAGTTCACAGTTGACGACTTCGAAAGAGATGACATACTTGATTAGCTATTTTTTTCTTATATTCGTATTTGTTTTGAAAACAATAAATGTTATGAGAGCTATTTGAATATTCTGAATTTGTTTTGAATAAAATTTGATTATGTTCCTGAAAAGTAAATATGCTTATTCATCTTTTTATAAATGAACCGCTCTGATGACTACTTTGTACACAGTGATTCGACACATACGATCCTTCATTATAAATGTTATTTTATAACATTATACCATATAAAAGCCCTGTAAATACCATTGTATGGCCATCAAATATTATTGAAGGTTCTGAGAACGCAACTTTATTGCTCCCAAATGGAACAGAAATAAAAATAAAGGATGCACTATTCTCTTCGAATTCCAATAGAAACTAAGTTTTCAAGGACATCCGTTTAAACGGATTCCATCTGAAAACAGCAAATGTAAACGAAAAAGAACTTGTGTATGTCACGTCTCAAGAAAAAGGAGTAAAATCCATACTTAAATATTTTGAGAGCCTTTTATCAGGCTTCTACCATACAAAGATTCGGAGAGAGGAAGCTAATTTAACGGAGCACCTGAAGTGTCCGACATCAGCCAAGTTTTTACTTTGGCATGATAGATTTGGCCACCCTGGGTCAGTGATGATGCACTGCATCTTATCTCAATCCTATGGGCATGACTTTAAGAACCGGAAGATTCTTCACAAGGGAGAATTCCCTTGCATCCCCTGCTTCAGGGAGAAATTAATAACAAGGCCATCACCACTAAAAGTGGATATTGAATCTCCAAGTTTCCTCGAAAGAATACACTGAGATATATATGGACATATCCACACCCAAGTGGGCCATTTCGATATTTTATGGTATTGATTGATGCATCCTCAAAATACTAGTATGCGTGTCTAATACCGCAACTTAGTTTTTCTAAAGCTATTGGCACAAATAATAAAGTTGCGGGCGCATTTTCCAGACAACAAAATAAAGAAAATATGTCTGGATAATGCTGGGGATTTTACCTTTCAGACATTTCAAGAGTACTGCCTTGCAACGGGAATAGAAATTGAAACATGTCCATACCCAAAACGGGTTGGCAGTGTCATTAATAAAAAGACTCCAATGGATTGCACGTCCATTGTTAATAAAATCCCAGTTGCCGGTGGATGCATGGGAACATGCAATTTTGCATGCTGCATCATTGATAAAAATAAGACCTCTGGAGGTCAGAGTCTCTCTCCAATGCAACTTGCATATAGAATACCACCGAACATCTCACTTGAGAATATTCGGTTGCGTAGTTTATATCCACATTGCACCACCACAGAAGACCTCAACGTCGCCTAGGTATCTATGTAGTGTTTGACTCACCCTCAGTTATAAGATACCTAGAACCCCAAACGGGGGACACATTTAAGGCACGTCGTGAAGACTGTGAATTTGATGAGACGAGTTTCCCCAAAATGGGCCCAGTTACTGAAAAATTGGAGCGAAGCAAATTATATCGTGGGATACAAAATCTTTGACCCACTATGATCCGGTAACAAAACAATGTGAAGATGAGATCCTGAAGATCCTCTACATACAGAATACTGTTTACCAGTTACCAGACTCATTTACTGACATCCAGAAAATTGTCAGATCACACATCCCTGCTGCAAATACTCCAGCTAGGATTGACATCTCCGAGAATGGATGCAATCCACTTGCAACAGAAGTAGCTGCTTCTCAACAGAAAAGAGGCGGACCATCAAGTTCCGAGGACAAATCCGAGAAAAAGAAAATTATCTGGAGACCTTGTGACGATATCCCCACAGAGAAATGAGCTCATGTCCATACCCTCACCCCTCCCGGAATCCACTACAGAGGAACTGCTGGAGAAAATGAAATATCATTAAATTATGTACGTACATTGGAGGTTTTGGACAGAAAGAGTATAATCGTCGACGATGACTTCACGTTTCATATTGCCATTCACGTCGCTGAAAACGACGATGATCATGATCCACATTCTGTTGCTGAATGTAAATGAAGATATGTTTGGCCAAAGTGGAATGTTGTAATAGAAGATGAGCTGGACTTGCTTAAGAAACACAAAGTCTTTGGGCAAATTGTCCAGACACCAGTTGGTATCAAACTTGTTGGATACAAATGGGTATTCGTCAAAAAAATGAAAATAACGAGATCGTACGCTACAAAGCAAGACTTGTAGCACAGGGATTTTTCCAAAGACCGGGTATAAACTATGAAGAAACATACTCCCGGTAATGGATGCGATCACTTTCCGATTCTTGATAAGCTTAACATCAAAGGAAGGATTAGATATACAGCTTATGGATGTTGTGGCGGCATATCTATATGCTAATCTCGATAAAGAGATTTATATGAAACTTTCTAATGGCTTTTCAATGCCTACTGAATTAAAAGATAGACCTCGGGACGTCTACTCTGTTAAGCTTTAAATATCATTATATGGTCTTAAACAATCGGAAGAATGTGGTACAACGAACTTAGTGAATTCCTTGTACAACAAGGATTCAAAAATAATGAAGTCTGCCTTTGCATCTTTATAAGAGCAAATGGAAAAGGATTCGTCTTAATAACAGTCTATGTAGACGATCTGAAACTCATTGGATCTCCTGAAGAGATCGCTGAGATATCTGTAAGTCTAACAAAAGAATTCGAAATGAAAAACCTAGGCAAAACAAAATTCTGGCTTGCGTACAAATTGAACATTTAAAAGACAGAATCCTGCTACATCAAACCACATATACAAAGAAAATGTTGCAAAGATTTCATATGGACCAATGTCATCCACTAAGTACACCTATGGTGGTACGATCTCTGGATGCACATAAAGACTCTTCCGGCCGCTGGAAGAGGGGGATGATATACTTGGTCCAGAAGTCCCTTATCTGAGTGCTATTGGAGCACTTCTATATCTGGCCAACTGCACTCATCCCGATATAGTGTTCGTAGTAAATTTACTAGCCAGATACAGTGCAGTGTCTACACATCGTCACTGTGCTGGGATTAAGCACCTTCTGCGCTACCTCCAAGGGTCAACAGATTTGGAACTATTATACAAAAATGGATTATACTTCACACTTGTTGGTTATGTTGATGCAGGTTACAGGTCTGATCTCCACAATGAAAAGTCACAGACAGTGTACGTGTTTACTTATGGTGGGACAGCCATTTCCTTGAGATCCGTCAAGCAGACCATGACGACGACCTCATCCAATCACTCAGAGATCATCGTCATCCATGAAACAAGCAGAGAATGTGTCTGGCTACGCTCAGGTATATATCCCATCCTGATGACGACCGGATTGAAGATTGGGGACCTTGAACCTACTACTATGTTCGAGGACAACGCACGAGGTGCTTACATCAAAGGCGACCGAATGAAGTATATTTCACCAAAATTCTTCTGAGTGCATGAGCTACAAAGAGATGGCAAGGTCGAGGTCAGGCAAGTACAAAATTATGTGACAACCTGACAGACTTGTTCACCAAATCTCTTCCTACAGCTACTTTTAGGAAGTTTGTACAGAAGATTGGAATGAGGCGCCTAAGAGATCTGAAAGCATGAGTGCTTATACAGATCAGGGGGAGTTAGAGAGAGTTTGTACTCTTTTTACTTTACTATGGTTTTTTCCACATGGTTTTTCATAGGCAAAGGTTTTAACGATGCAAACCTCATAAACTCAGGATCCTGAAGTATCCACCACATGTGAGACTCATAAAACATAAAACACTCAGAATTCCGAAGTATTCATGAGCAGAGTCCGCATCTATGGCTCAATAAGGGAGAGTGTTGTAAACGGATGGTGATGAGAGTTTGCATTGGGATTATATCTTATCCATAGGATAAGATTATATCGATTGTAACTATATCCATGTTCGCTCTTCCCCCTACTAAAAATAAAGGACTGTGGTCCCCCCCAAGATTAATGCTTCACAACAATTCTACACATTCTAAAACCCCAAACCCCCAAATATGGGTGAACCCTATGGTATTTGACAATCGATCCACCCATTGCAAAAAGTTCTATTGTTCTGAAACCGTTGAATTTGCAACGTTTAGATCCCCCGGCGTGTGTGAGTGTGAGTGAAAATTCAACTGAATATTTGCATGCTACGTGCTAAACAATCTTATGTGTATTAAGTCTTTTATATTTTTCTAACGTGGGTCAAGTATCACCTATATAAATTACCATTCGCTCGTAAATCTACTTAGACACTTGGTAAAATCTGAGCCAGATTTAAATAATATGTTAAAGTGAAACCTATAAACATAAATTTCTGGAGAACTTTTCTTGGATTTAAAATGTACAGTCTCTATCCTGTTGTTACATAACAAATGCTGATATGTGCTTAATGTTATTTTACATTAACGTCACAGTTACATGGCTATAGTATTGTGGAAATCTACTCTTCCTAAATTAGAGTTCAACAATAATTTAAATCTAGATATCCCTCTAATCCCAATCTTAGTTTTCTTGGTCAAGCTTTCCACCTGGCATTGCACTTCTTTAAGAAAACTGTCTCTACTTGAGTCATTGCAGTTAGTAACTAGTTGGTATCTATATATAATATGCATCATAACCGCCAAGTCTCTACTTGAGCCATTGCAGTTATTGACTAGTTGGTATCTATATATATTATGCATCATAACCGCTAAGTCTCTACTTGAGCCATTGCAGTTACCAACATCAAAACCGATAGCGGTTAAGACATGTTTTTAACAATAAATATATATATATATAATTTTGATGAAAAAATCTACTCCTAATCAAGTTAAACAAATCAAACGAAGAAGACCCAAGAAAAAAATCTAGAGGAATGTTTAGTGATTTTTGTTTACATGGTATCTGCCTAGTTAAGGAGATAAAGACCCAACATTTAGGTTTTATTTAATCTTGACAACGACGTGCAACTTTTTGGGTTTTTAATATCAGACATCAACATGGATGTAGAATGTTCTATACGTGTCTCGGGCAAGTGTCATGTAAGTTCATGTGCCCGACATGGATACTGCAATCTGTGTCAATCCTAATGCTAACACCCTAGTTAAGTTTTTGCCGGTGCATCGAAATAGGTTTGTACAATACAAATGGAGGGCAGAAAATTTATACGTGACGAAATGGCCGCCAGGTTGTGTAATAATGTGTGAATTTAACTGATAATTTAGAGCTTATGTAGCTTCTGGATATGAGATATGGAACACATTTGCAGGATCAAATGTTTTCAACTTGAACTGTCGTTGATCAATGTGGAAGAAGGTTTAACATTAACTTTAATGCAATTATTTTGCAGTAATCCTTAATTGTTGATTTCTACTGAACGTCAGTATTTTGGCTGCTTCAGCATCGAGCTTGGATTAGCACAATTCTTACATTCTTTTGTTGTTTGGATGGTTCTTTGCGTCCAGAGAAACATATCACATCATGCCTTTCTTTAATTAAGTATAGTAGATAAAGCATTGTGCCATACAAGGGAGGCCATTAATGCATTACATTTTCTGCAGCCAGTGGCTCTCTGAGTTCGAAAATGAGGGGAAAACGAGCTGTAAGCAAGCTGAAGCCTGGCGACCAAAGTTTGTCGTCTGCATATGAGCAGAGGGAAGCTGCTCTCAGTGAATCCTCAGTTTCTTGAACGCGTAGGCTTGGTATTGGACAGCTCTGCCTTGGATATTGGTACATACACACACCATAATTAGATCTTGTACTTTGTAACCACAAGTGTTGTAATGTAGAATGAAATGGTGGCGGATTTTATGCTTTGTATGTAGTTTTACTCAAATGGGAATGGGCCATGCCGGTCCAAATAGATACCCGATTTAAATGGGCAGGCTTGTGAGCCGATACAAAGCCCACATGGGTTTCTTCAAAAATACCCACAATGGGTTTAGAGAGTTCTTTGGGCAGCACATTGGGCCTAACTAATAAAACTACAATTGAAACACTAAAATAGAAAATTGATTAATAGTGGTGAATAATATATTGATTGTTGTGAATGGAAAAGTAGGGAAATAGGTGTAGAGGGTTAAGAGCCCCTTACCCTCATATTTATAGCTTTCAATAGTGGACTGGATACCCAATAGGCCTTATGGGCCTATTCATAACACTTCCCCTTATCCAACCAACATTGAATAAGAGGTGGATTCTTCAAGATCCGAGTTAGGATAACTGCCTTGTTAAATAAAGAACAGTTAATCCATAAGTTCCCCTGTTTTAGGGATGTGTCTAGGGGTGGATACTTCAGGATCCAGAGTCAACGAGGTTGCCTCGTCAAAACCTTGACTACGGAAAAACCTGTGGGAAAAAATCAGTAGCCAAGGGAAAAGAGTACAACTATGCGGTTGACTCCCCCTCATCTGACCAAGCTTCAGGCTTGCAGATTTTCTATGAATCTATACATCAGTCTCCTATGTATCGATTGCCGCAGCAAGAAAGTAGTGTTCAGGATTCTAGGTCACCAGGAATTCGAGTTTCATAGCAGAGAGCAATCGCTTGGGCCCGTTAGATTCCGTGCCAAGCCGAAGGAGTCGATCGTTGTCGCCATGTAGATGGAGACCAGTAGACCAACAATCGTCAGAGACTTCGACGACGTCTTTCCGGAAGATATTTCAGGTTTGCCACCCAACAGAGCTTTGGAGTTCAGTATAGATCTGATGTCGGGAGCGCAACCTATTTCGAATGCGCCATATTGGATGGCTCCAGCAGAGCTTGAGGAGTTGTAGAAGCAGTTGGATGAATTGTTGCAGAAGGGTTTTATACATCCTAGTGTGTCACCTTGGGGTGCACCAGTTCTATTGGTAAAGAAGAAGGATGGATCCCGCCGGATGTGTGTGGACTACAGAGGGCTGAATGCAGTGGCCGTGAAGAATAAGTATCTGCTACCCGGATTGATGATATTTTTGACCAGCTTGGTGGTTTGAGAGTTTTCTCGAAATTGGATTTGAGGAGCGAGTACCATCAGCTGAAGGTGAAGAAGGACGATATTCTGAAGACGGCCTTCAGGCCAAATTACGGACACTATGAGTTCGTAGTCATGCCTTTCGGTGTGATCAACGCTCCAGCAATGTTTATGAACTTGATGAATTTGATTTTCTACGACTTCATGGATAAGTTCGTCGTCATTTTCATCGACGACATTCTTATTTACTCGAAGTCGAAAGATGAGCACAGCCGTCATCTGAGGACAGTGTTGGAGACACTGAGGCATCATAAGCTGTATCTCAAGTATAGTAAGTGCGAGTTCTGGTTGGACAGAGTCGCATTCCTTCGCCACGTGGTGTCTGGTGATGGCATGTCGGTAGATCTGGAGAAAGTCAGAGCAGTCAACGAGTGGCCGACACCGCAGTCAGCAACAGATATCAAGAGTTTTCTTGGACTAGCGTGCTACTACCATCGGTTCATTAAATATTTCTCGGGGATTGCGGAGCCGATGACAAAGCTGACGAGGAAGGATGTGGAGTTCGTTTGGTCAGGGGATTGTGAGAATGCCTTCAGTATTTTGAAGGAGAGGTTGACCACAGCACCGGTATTGGCTGTACGGATCGGAACGGAGGCTTTGAGATTTATTGTGATGTATCCGGCAAGGGTCTCGGATGCGTCTTACATCAGCATGGTCACGTGGTCGCGTACGCTTCTTGGCACTTGAGGAATTATGAGAGGAACTACCCGACGCACGATCTGGAGTTAGCAGTAGTGATATTTGCGTTGAAGATCTGGACACACTTCCTGCTGAGTGAGAGTGTGAGAATTTTCACCGACCACGAAAGCTTGAAATATATTTTACGCAGAAGGAGCTCAACATGCGTCAGAGACGATGGTTGGAGCTGATGGTAGACTATGAGATAGATCTGCAGTATCATCTGGGGAAGGTGAACGTGGTGACAGATGCTTTGAGCAGACTCCCTGCAGTAATGATGCATACTGTCGACTGGAGAGTACAGCAGGAGCTAAGAGGGATGAACATTAAGGTTGTCTTACCATGAGTGATCGTTTCGTTGATGAACTTGCAGATTCAGTCAACGATTGTGGATCTTTCAAGGCAGCTTAGGCAGGAGACCCGAAGCTGCAGAGGATCAGAAGGCAGGTAGAAGCAGGACTTCGGACGGAGTTTGTTATTCATGAGGATGGATCGCTAAGGTACGACAGTAGACACTGCGTACCTGTAGGAGATATTAGAGAGGAGTTTTTGAGTGAGGCTCATAGCTCGCCTTATTCCATACATCCTGGAGGCACAAAGATGTATAAGGACCTCCGTCTGAACTATTGGTGGATTGGCATGAAGAGTAGTGTGGCACGGAGCGTTGCCAAGTGTTTGGTATGCCGGCAAGTGAAGGTGGAGCATCATCGGACAGCAGGATTGCTACAACTACTTACTATTCCGGAGTGGAAGTGGCAACACATCACGATGGATTTCGTGACATGCCTACCTCAGAGCCCGAAGCAGAACGACGCAGTCTGGGTTATCGTTGATCGATTGACCACGTCTGCACATTTCATACCTTTCCGAGTGGGAAATTCCACGGAAGTCTTGGCGAGGAAGTATTTAGAGGTAAAGATATTTTACTTCTCGATTTATAGTTCCTCCTTGAGTTTAGATCGTGATGTAGATTGTGTACGTGCAAAAGATTGTGTGCTTACATGGAGTTTTGGTGAGCATCGTATCTGACAAAGACTTGAGATTTACATCTCAGTTCTGGAAGAGTCTGCAAGAGAATTTTGCTATGAGTCTGAGTTTCTGCACGGTGTACCACCCACAGACCGATGGTCAGTCAGAAAGGACTATTCAGATTCTGGAGGATATGCTGAGAGCTTGTACGCTCAATTTGAAGGGTTCCTGGGAAGATCATCTCCATCTAGTGGAATTCTCATACAACAACCGCTACCAGGCGAGCATCGGCATGGCGTCGTTTGATGCCCTATATGGAATGAAATATCGATCGCCACTGAGTTGGGATAACATCGGAGACCGAGAGCTGTTGTGTCTGGAGATAATCGTAGAAGCTGTGGATGTCGTGAGGGACATCAGGAATAAGCTTCGGAGTGCGCAAGATCGTTACAAGCATTGGGCAGACACCAAGAGACGACCTTTGGAGTTTCAGCCAGGAGATCATGTCTTCCTAAAAATTTCTTCGAACCGCAAAGTCATTCGCTTTGGGAAGAAGGGAAAGCTGAGTCCGAGGTTTATTGGACCGTTTGATGTGCTGGAGCGTGTGGGAGCAGTGGCTTATCGCCTTGCTCTGCCACCATCTTTGGAGGGAGTTCACGACGTTTTCCACGTATCCTAGTTACGTCGATATGTCAATGACCCATCGCACACTGTGGATTTTTCAGAGATCACGGTTCGATCGGAGCTGACTTATGATCAGCAGCCAGTGCAGATTTTGGACCGTCAACAGAAGCAGTTGAGCAACAAGGTAGTTGACCTGGTGAGAGTGATGTGGCGTCACGGATCGCCTGGAGAGTCCACTTGGGAGCACGAGGAAGAGATGAGAGAGCGCTACCCGCATTTATTTCCTGAGCAATAGTTGATGTAGATTCCGATGGCAGAATCTTTTCTTAAGGTGGGTAGGATGTAACAGTCACTTTCTGACCGTATGTATTTTAGCGTGTAGCCGTGTTTTGTGTGCGTTTTGTATATCTGATTTTTTTATTTATTTTGGTTTTCCGTAGTTTAGACGTGCGATCGAACCCCGTTTTCACAACCCACTCGATGGTGCGAGCGCCCCGGTATTTTTCTTATATTTTTCGGACGTCGATGGACCAACTGCCTAACACTTTATTAATTATTAAATTTTTTATTTTTTATAAAATTTCGATTTTTGCTGTACGTTTCTGTTAGGCAACTTAGCACTGTTAATACTAATAATGCCCTTATCTATCATTGTACTGTTCCTTTTTTAATTTCAACCCAAGTGGGTAGTTTATATATTTCTTTATAACCCAAATCAAATCATTTTTAATATCTTAACCTTTTCCCTTGAGATCCTAAATGTTCCCCTACTCTCTCTCTCTCTTATCACTACTCACGTAACAGCCCACTCCCCATATTTCTACACCACGTGTAGTCTCTCTCTCCCCGCTAACCTATCCTATTAAAACCCCTAGGAGCCCTGCGAGTTCTAACTCACGCAACCTAGGCCTGGGTTCCCCTTTCCCCATGCGCCTTTTCCTCTTCCCATCGCCGGCTAAGCACCGTCCAACCCCCTTAGAGCTCTCCAACCTGCATCCCCTTTACCCATGCGCTCTGGCCATCCTCCTCGCAAGCACAGACCGTCGACCCCCCTTCAACATCCGACCACCCTCTGCTGCAAACCGTCGCCAGCCACGCATCTCTCTCCGGCCTCTCCACTTGAAAGCCGCCGGCCAAGACCCCCAGCAACCTGCCTATCCCCTCGTTTCATTCCCACGGCCAAGGGCTCCCCGGCAAACCCTAGAGGCCGCCGAGACTTCACCTACAACCCACGCAACACCACACCTCCGACCACCCCTACGTTCTTCTTCTCCAGCCACCAAATCCCACAGATTCGTCGGCCTCCACCAACAAACAGCAACCGTCGACAGCCCCCTTGCGCCCTAGGAGTCCACGCATGCCGCAGATCTCACATCCTTCTGACGTCGTTGCCGTCACCATTACCGTTGTCGCTTCGTTGCGCTACTCGTAACCGAGGCGATCCCGTTGCCGTTGCCGTTTTGCTGTGCTACCCGCTGCCGAAACGATCCCGAGGCGATCCTTACTGCGATATCCGCAGTCGAGAACACCGAGCACCGCCACCATTTCAGATCCGACGTCAGACGCGTGCGCATTTGTCGTACTAGGTTGGTCCTCTCGCTCGTAGCAATCCAAACATTAAGTCATCAAACCATAAGTAAAAATCGACAACTAACTCACTAAATTTACATTTACGCACCATTAAACTGTTGTAACATCTGGAATTGACAATCGGACTATATTGACTGTGCACATAGGATAGAATCGTCGTAGAGAACCGTAGAACAGATTTGATTACATGAACAAGTGTTTTGAAACTGTTAGTATAGCCACGATTAACTTAGAAACATACCATAATAGGACCTTATAAAACGCGACCTGACATCGCCCGTTGACTTGTGACAGCGGACGTTGACCGACACGCTATCTGCGACGAGACGCTTCCGACGGACGTTCTTTTTGCCACCGCAGGCAAGTGGCCCCACTTGCGTAGTTACGGCCATGTCTAGGCCATTTCCTTCTTAAAATTGTAAATCGTTGAATAAGAGAACCGGACGTGAAATGATAGCGTCCGGGACCCCCCTCACGAAGCCTAGACTTGACGTCGAAGTCTATGCATATAAATTGCTATAACTGTCATGCTAGGAAACTATCTGTGTGTGTGTGGACCCCCTAGAAAGAAAAGAACATATTATACTCATGTCATGCCATGTAACATCTTTCACGTCATGTCTTACACAGCTTGCGGGCAATAGGGCACTCTCCAAGACAGTCAGAGTGACCCCCTTGTTTGGATAACCTGCGGGAACCCGACACTCATCGAGCTAGAGTGAGTGACCTTGGAACCTGCGGAGAATAAGGACACTCTCCAAGACAGAGAGAGTGATCCTTGGTACAGATCGACCTACGTGAAGCTCGGCATTCATCAAGCTAGAGTGAGTGACCCTACAACCTGTGGGAATTAGAGGCACTCATCAAGCTAGAGTGAGTGGTCCTCATCCAGTCTTGTCCAGTCTTGTCTCGAGTACTTGGGGTGGGGTAGGGTTGAGCGGCCACCAGGTTAGAGAGTTTGGCCACTTTCTAAGATGAAGGCATGAACCCTCTTGGTGTCGAGTCGCTTGGTGTCACAAGGTCTTGGTATCGAGTCGCTTGGTTTTATACAGCTTTGTCTAGTCTCGTCTTGTAGCCGGTAGCACAAGCTATGACCATTGCCTGTCACGTTTACTTTCTGTACAGTTTTTTACTTTCCTTACATATATGTGAAGGGTTTTCGCGGACCCTCAGGGCACAAAAACTCTATTCTCGTTCTAAGTCGGACAGAACATAGACATAAAATAGCAGCTGAAAAATTATGTTAATCTAATTAACATGCAGCACAAAGGAACCAGACTCTCTTAGCCAGGATCTCTGTCAACTCGGTGTGGATCTAACCACCCCAAGAGGGATCTAAACTACTGCGAATAATTAAAACGAAAGCTTCTAAAACATACCCGGAATCTTGACCATTGGGCGGGCAAGATGTTCCGCACCGTCTTCCGAGCCGCTTCCCGTCCCACGTCGAGCCGCTCCTCAAACCGCTCTGCATCACGAGACGAGCAATCCTCGTGTCGCCGAGCCAACCACGCGCTGAAGAAAGTTTCACGCGAGTGATCGCACCCCGGATACACGTCCCGAGGCGACGGTTGTAGTTTTACCGCAAGCGCACGGTATAGCGGCGAGCGGGTATCGAACACAGGGAGGACGAATGACCGTGCTTGCTCCTGATCCACCTGGCTATTTATGAACAGAGAGAGATGATTGCCTTGGGCGATCCTGTCACAATCGTCAGACAAATTTGCGAAATATCAAATCAAATAAAGAACGTCTAGGGAAAGGGGAATCCCCACTACTCACCGTATTTCATAAGTGTGGTTCGCCGGTATCGAAATCGCTAGTATGCGAATTTGGATGAACTAGTTGCAACTAAATGTGGAACCAAGCTCACGCTCTCGCGCTGTTGCCGGTCTATAGCTATCCTAGGCTTGGGTCCAATCTCTTGCAAACCCTAGCCTAGGGAAGCTAGCATTAGGATCAACATCATCGTTCAATTGCGCACCGAGCCCAATCTCTTGCAAACCCGGTCCACAATCTAAATTGGGATAGTTCCTACCCGTCCAATCTCTTGCAAACGGGTATCGGCACGGAATCGCAACCGGAGGTCCTAGCATCGGTCCAATCTCTTGCAAACCGATACTTCGGAAATCTGACTCCAACCCAATTCGGATTTCTAGGGCTTCCTATCAAATTGGGACCCAATCTCTTGCAAATCCCAATTGATATAAATACCTAGCTATCCGTAGTAATTCGATCCCAATCTAATCCCTAATTATTGATTCTAGCACAATTTCTACCAATTTATCACAAATACGAAATTGGGCTTGTAGGGTTCATCCCCACGCCCCAAGACGTGGAGACTACTCACAAATCATAGCAATAGCACAAAAATAATCAATGAAATAGGCAATGGAATTCATCACAACAATGATATAAACAATAAAAATAGAGTTTTTGGGGAAGAACAATGCAAACCAATGTAGATCTTCAATTAATCCAACAAAAATCCAAGTTTTTCTCCTCTCCAATCACAATTAATAAAGCTAAAAAGTAAACTCCAAAAAGCTGCAAAAAATCTGAGAGATGGCTCCCTAAACTAGGGTAAAAACAGAGCTTAAATAGCCCCAAAAATCGTCTAAAAATCCTGACCAAAATGCCCCTGCACAGCCTGTTTTCCGCAAATTTCGCTACAGGCAGCGCATCGCACTCGGCCGAGTGACAAAAGTCGCTCGGCCGAGTGAAAACCCTGTCATTTTTCCAGTAAGTCGGGGGCTTCAGGGGTCTTCAGTTCGGGGGCGGCTCGGCCGAGTGAGTTGTCGTCACTCGGCCGATGGCTTCAAGGCACTCGGGCGGACGTAATAATCCACTCGGCCGAGTGGGTCTTCTGAAGCTCAGATGGCCGAAAAACAGTAACTTCGATATTCTGGAGGGGCTTCGTCTGGGCGCCACTCGGGCGGACGTGGTATCGTCACTCGGCCGATGTGGTCTCCGTCGCTCGGCCGAGTACACATGGAAATCGTGTCTGAACGGGTCGGCCGAGCAGTGTCTCGCTGGTCGGCCGAGTGGCTCCTCCACTCGGCCGAGTGGGACACAAAAAATGCCCAAACTGATTGTTTTGGCCTCCTCGTCGCTCCTGCGACGTCCATTCTTCTTCCGCTCCTCTCCAACAGCAAAATACCCCTCGGGGAGGTCATCGGTGGCCGTCTATCGTGAGCGCATCTCATGATCACTCCAAATCGCGCCAAATCACCTGAAATGCGACAAAAACAACAAAGCGTGAAAAGCATCGCAATATCGTCGATATATCGTGAAAAACATGATTTGGGCGATCTAAATGGCATGCAAACATGCGGAAAAAGGGTGTAAAATAAGGAGTGATCAAAATCCCCCAAGCTTGCCTCTTACTCGTCCTCGAGGAAGATAAGTAAAAGGCGAACCTGGTGGATTCGGAATACGAAAACGACGAAAAAAAACGAAAAAAAAATGAAAAACGAAGAAGAATGAGAACCAAACGAAAATAAAGAAAGAAAGAAAGAAAGATAGGATGCTAGATCATTTTCTCAGGACGCGGGTTTCACTTACTCTTATAGCATGCATCGAGCGAGAAATACATGTCAAAGAACCTCATTTTGACATCATAGTATAATAGTGCAAGTAGAAAATAGAAAACCCACGAACGATGGTATAATCATGAAAAACGGAATAATTTTAAAATTAACATCGCCTGAATCATCTAAAGCGGTATACAGATCTCAGATCACACACTTTTCAATTAAACGCTTTCTATCTGGAGTGTAAGAGTATCACATCATAGAATAGAGAGAATAGAAAAGTATGGATTTCATGAAATGAATGCTAGGCTTAGATTTCTGGATTTCGTAAAGCTAGAAACAATCTCACCGAGTATAAAATATTACTTAGCCTAGGTTGTCGTGCAATGTCAAGTAGTCACTCTCTCACACATCAATGGATCCCCTCCCCCAAGCTTATCTAAAAGCGTGGTGGCACAAAAATATTTACATCCCCGTTTTTATATAGCTCCAAAGTCAAAGAAGAGAAAGAAGAAAGAAAGTAAGCGAGATGTGATCTTTTATTGAGGATTTTTCCTCTTTTCTCTCTCTCTCTTTTTTTTAATATAAGATATATACAATGATCCCAACTCAAAGAGAGATAATGATATACAAGAATGTTCTCCTCTCTTTTTATTGTTGTTTTTTTTTATAATGAGGGGTTTGGAGCTAGGAATTAATAGCGGGGGAAATGCCATAAAATAGAGTCACTAAGGGGAGATTCACCAATGATCTTTAAAAGTAGAGAAATGATGTTCAAGATTTGTGGAGAAAGAAATAAATATAACTCTCGGCTCACTCTATAAGACATGCACGACAACTTCAGCGGGGTAATCTAATCTACTCAGTTTCGATCACAAAAAAGCTAACTAATCCAGATATATCTTAGCTAATCATCATTCAATCATCCGGAAGTGAAGTGTACAATTCATGCATATAGAAGTGATAAAGGAAAAGAAGTCAGTACTCCAGACATAGGCATTCAATGCGTGAATCTTGGTGTGTTTTCTGTGATAGCATACATATGAATATTCAGGCTCAGCTAATAATAAAATTTCATCCATTTTCATGAGGGAAAAAAAATGTGGGTTACTACTCCTAAATGCAAAGCAAGTCATAGCATATGATATCAGAAATGAAGTCTAAGACACGACAAATATAGCATGCATATAGAATAAGCTAACTCCACGTGGACATCATCACAGAAAATTCATCTCTAGCATGAGATGAAAAAGAAGGAAGTAAAGATAAAAGGAAAATAGAACTATGCAATGCGGCACACAGGAAAGTAAGGAAAACGTGATGCATGGCAAAATAAAAGAAAAATAATGAAAAATGAGTGCAAAAGTGAAAAGCGGTGTGAAAAACTGAAAATAAAGGTGGCAAATCGAAAAAGAAAGTGAGAACTCACTCCCCCAAGCTAAACGGCACAGTGTCCTCAATGTGCAAAGTGTGGCACACAGAGAGAGAAGTAATGTGAGGGGCAAGTGAGGATGCATGCATGATGTGGAGAAAAAAAAAGATAATGAAAGGAAAAAAAAGGAAATGAAAATATGATGCGGAAATGATGCATGCACAGATAGGAGTGATATGAAAATAAATGAGGCACCAAAAAAAACTCTCCCTCTCTCCCAAAAAGATATATATAGATGTGATCAAAATGAGAATCCCAAGTAAATATGATACGATAAGCACAAATAGATATGATCGAAAATATAATCCCAAAATAAGTGAGGGGAGGGGGGTGTACAAAAGTGCATCAGGACCCAGCAGAGACGGGCAGCACAACGGCAAGAATGGATCAAGGCATCAAGAGTGCCTAAGAAAGCGGTGCCGCGCCGTCTCCGTCCTGAGGCGGAGGTGGTGGTGGTGGTGTAGGCTGGACAAGCTGCTGAGCTGGGGTGGGCGTGGAAGTGGAAGTGGAAACAGGTCTAGTGTGTGTGGGAGGGTGTGTGGGAACCTGCTGGGTGGGCGGGGGTACGCGCGGAAGACGCTCTAAGATCTGTGTCAGGCAGTAGTGAATGTGAGGGATCAGGTCAAGGTGTCCAGCCATCGCGGAGACGGTGGCGGACAGGGTCCTAAGGTCTCCTCTAAGACCACTCACCGCCAACTCAAGAGCACGTATGCTCTGTAGTACAGTGTCGGGCGGGGGTGATGCAGAGGGACGCACCTGTCGGGGCTGCGCAGGGCGAGGCTGGCGTACGCGAGTGGAGTATGTAACGGGCTCAGCAGGGAAGGGGACGAAAGGTGCCGCGCCTGGAAATGTGGGCCGGGCCTCAGTGTGAGGTCGGGACGGGCGGTGGGAAGTGGAGGCAGCGGCAGCGAAAGAAGAGTACAAAAGCGGCTGCGAGGCGGCAAGAGAGGTCAGTGGCCCAGAAGTGTGGACAGACGCCACGACGCTCTCGGAGAATACGACAGCTGTGGAGGGAGAGGAATCTCCCGCTGGGGCGGAAGTGTGGGGACCAAAAGGCGCAATCCCAGCGGAGATCATGCTAGCCATGGTCTCCACGACCGCGGCGAACGAGGGCTCTCCACTCTCAACAAAGGTCTGCGGGCGCTGGGGGAGAGCGGAGCAAAGAGGCTCCACGGACAGAGGGCCGGAGGTGGTAGCGGGAGTGGTGGGGACAGCCTCGGAAGTGGTGACAGTGGTGGAAGTGGGCTCAGCAAAAGTACTCTCGACACAGGCAGAGGTGGGGACAGAAGTGTCAAGAGCAGTGGAAACGTCAGGAACAGGCTGAGAGGCCGCAGGGTCGACGGGGTGGGCAGCAGGCTCGGCAGGGTGTGCAGCAGGGTCTGCGGGAGCAGCCTGGGCAGCGTGGGCAGCGTGGGCCTGCTCGGCCTCCTCGACCTCGAGCACGTACGCAGCGGGGATGAGGACATCCGCCGCCGGAATCCAGTCAACGTGGGCTGGTGCAATCAGAGTCCGAGCAGGGCTCGGGAGAATCATGTAATCGGCCACATATGGGCCGTGCAACCAGACCCAGTGACGCTCACCATGCGGACGAAGCATCTTCATCCGGGCCATAACGTCTATCGACAAAGAGGTGGGGCCCGATACTCGCCGCAGGTCGTCGGGGAAGTCCTCGCCGGTCATAAGAGCCAGCAGGGTAATCAGGCCGTCGCAGCATATCGGTGAGCGGGCGCCCACCGATACAATGATGCGGTCTAAGTACCATGCCGCGATATCGATCACGACGGCGGGGACAAGCTCATCTCCATCCCTAGATAGAGCTCTGGGACGGGTCATCGCGTAGAGCATGTAAAGCTCTGGCGTAGACATCGTGCCCGGCTCATATCTGGCCAAAAATGTCGTGGCCATAAGGCGCTGAGCAATGCGAAGGCAGGGATGTACGATGGCTGAGGCCTTGGCCCTACTAGGGTCAAAGGCGGCGTGGAGACCCGTGATACGTGCCCAGAAGGCACCGGCGTCGAAAGAGGGTGGAGGGATATGTGTGGGGCCGTAACCACGATCGGCACCGGGGACGGCGGGCCAAGAGAAAAATGCTCTCATCATATCGAGAGTGACCTGGCACTCTCGATCCATGAACCGGAATGAGCATCCCTCATCGGTCCGGGCGATCGAACTCAAAACCTCAAGTGTCGGGCGGGTAAAAGTATCCGCCGACACCTGAAGGAAGTCGCGCCAACCCACGTTGTCGTACAACGTGAGTATCCCCTCAAGTACCCCCAGGCGTCCTAGGTCAGCGAGGTGTGCAAACCTGGAGGGTACGATCGAGCGCTGGGAGATACGCTCGAAGACGGCGCGGTGTGCGTCGTCTCGGAACGTAATCCCGAGCGGCCCGACCAGTGGGGCCGGTGGTGGTGGCTGTGGATCGGCAGGGAGAGGCTGTGCGGGCTGTGGGTGCGCTGCAGGCTGTGCGGGGTGTGCGGGGCCTGCAGGCTGTGCGGGGTGTGCGGGGGAAGGAGGAGGAGACTCTTCCGCCTCGTGGGCGGGGCCGGCGTCATCCGACCTCTTCCGCTTAGCGGAAGGTCTCCTCGTCCGAGGCCGTGTCCGGGGCGGCATATCGGCCCCGAGCGTGCCGAAAAGTGAAAAAGTGCAGCGTGTGCAAAAAGAGTGGAAAGAGTGTACCAAAACACGCCGCGAGTGCTAAGCGGTGGAAGCGTGCGAAGTCCGCGCCTCCACGAAATCCAAAACAGCCCGTAGAAGCTCCCCTGAGCTCCCCTAAGCTCCAAAAAGCAACCTGCGCATGGAAAAGCGATATCAGCGAGTAATAATCAAAATGTATGGAGCAATAGGGGTATAACAGATAGATATGGGAATTGATTCGGGTTAGGGGTTCGATTAATACACGGATCCTCGAAAACTACGCAAAAAGAGAAGAAAAATGGGCAAATCGAGCTATACCGGAGGCGATCGAAGACGAGGTCGCCGGCGGCGACTCGGGCGGGGCGCGGCGTCGGTCGGCCGGCGGTGGCTGGCCGAGCGGCGGCGCGCGCGGGCGTGGTCGGGCGAGTGAGGGTTGGGCGAAGGGGAATCGGGCGAGGGTAGGCGAAGGGGCGCGGGCGGATTTGGGAATTTAGATTTCGAAATCCGCGCCCCTTCGTCACTTATATAATAGAAAGTTACGACTCGGCCGAGTGACGTGGTCACTCGGCCGAGCGAGGCAATAGAAATTTTCTCCCCGATATCGCTTCGGCCGAGTGGCTTTGCCAGCCTCGGCCGAGTGGAGTAAGTCCATTCGGCCGAGTGACTCAAGCTACTCGGCAAGACTCGCCCTAGGAGGGTATCCGTTTTACTCGGCCGAGTGAATATATGTACTCGGCCGAGTAGCAGTTATATCGAAATCGAGAAAATAAACAGAGAGTTGGGTACAGCAGACTTCCCTCGTTCGTGAGCGGCTCGGCCGGACGAACTTCTGGACTCGGCCGAGTGACTAGTATACTCGGCCGAGTGAGCCTTGTATTCTGCTGTTTGTCTTCGTTTGGGCTCTAAACTCCGTCTTTCCTTCTCCAGTCGATTTCAAGCTCCTCCTAAGCGTCGAACGCCTTCTTGGGGCGCTCCTCATCGTCTCGTTCATCCTCCTCATGATGATCTACATATCTTCTCTCCTGTCAAGAAAAATAGGACCCGTTATCACAAAATTTTTGGTCGGGTGACTCAAAATACTAAAAATTTCTAAACGAAAATAAAGAAAAAAGATAAAAAATAAAGCAAAAATCGTCGGGTTGCCTCCCGACAAGCGCTCGTTTTAGGTCGTGAGCTCGACCCCCTATAGTTTTCAATCAATGCGGGATGTTTGGTGCATATGAGATGCACCCGTCAAACTTCCCGGGGAGCGCGCTTGGATTTGGACGTGGCGGCGTAGCGGTCTCCCTCGGAGGTCTCTTGTCCCGAATGGTGTTGGGGGGAGGCTCCCCCAAGCTAGCATTTGCCCCGGTCAACGGCTTAACCGGCGATGCCGATCTCTGTGCCGGCGGGGCTTTCTTTGGAGACTTTAATTTCGAGAGCTTGCAGAGCTCTCGAATCCTTGCGACATCAGCGTCGCCTTCATTTTCGTCGGCGGAGAAGTCGGGGGAATCGTCTTCAATCTTTTCATCTTGGCCTAAATCCGGGCCTTCATCAAGTTCTTCATCAAAGAGGGCACCAATTGAATGAGGAATCGCCTCCTCTATCACCTCATCAAGGAGGTCCATGTAATCGAGCTCCTCGTGGTGAGGCATGTGTTTCATTGCCTTAGGAATGTGGAGCTCTACCTCGATGTTGCCGACGTTTAAAGTAAGTGTACCTTCGCGCACGTCGACGATGACTCCGGCGGTGGCGAGGAAGGGGCGTCCAAGTATCAATGAGGTGTCTCCCTCCTCCTTAATGTCCATGATGACGAAGTCACATGGTAAGCATATCCCACCCGGGACTTGAAGTGGGATGTCCTCGGCAATCCCCACCGGCCTTGTTATCCGGCCATCGGCTAATTGAATGCGCATGTCGGTGGGCTTCAACTTTGTCCCGGTGTTAAGCTTTAAGAACATGGAGAGAGGCATGAGACTCACGCTGGCCCCAAGATCGACCAACGCCTTTTGAAGAGGCACGCCGCCCAAGGTGCAAGGAATCCGAAAACTCCCCGGATCCTTAAATTTTGTCGGCTCCTTCTCTCTCTTGGTGAACCAAGAGCCCTCCTCGGCTAGCATTATCTTCTCCTTCCTTTTCCTCCCCGAAATCAAGTCCTTCAAGAATTTAGCATACGTTGGGATCTCGACGATGGCGTCGAGGAAGGGAATATTGAGGCTAACTCCCCTTAGATACTCGAGGAATTTCGCTAGCCTTTTTTCCATTTTCGCTTTCGCTAGTCTTTGGGGGAATGGGACCGGTGGCATGAAGCGCCTCTCCTCAATTAATTGCTCCGCCCTAGATTTCTCCTTGTCTCGTGGCTCCTTCTCCTTTTCAATCTCGACTATCGGCTCAACCGGCTCCAAACTTTCCTCCACGGCCTCCTCAATAGGAATCATGGCGGGGGTGGTGTCCTTCCCGCCTCTAGTAGTGACGGCAACTACGGCGTTGATGTGGCCCGTGTTGCCCCGTGGGTTTTGCTCCGGTTGCGCCGGTAATCTTTGAGTGTTCCGGTTGAGCAACGCTAATTGCTCCGATATTTGAGCCACTACGGTATTGAGAGATTCTTGCCCCGCCTTCAAAGTAGCATTCACCTTATTTTGCTCGACCATGAACGCCTCCACTCTAGATTCGAAGTCGGTTCGTTGAGGAGCTTGTGGAGGGTTTTGATTTTGATTCCTCCACCCTTGGTTGTATCCGGGAGGCCTATACGGTGGGACTTGTTGCTTCGGTGGAAAGTTTTGTTGCGGAGGCCCCCTAGGTGGATAGTTTTGTTGTTGGGGTGGTGGTGGTCGAGCTTGTTGAGGCGGTGGTTGTGGCGGGTTCAAGGCTCCTTCATTGTTGGCGTAGGAGAATCCCGGATGATTCCTTGCGGCCGGATTGGACCAATACCCTTTGTTCCCCGCAACATATTGTATTTGCTCCAAGGATCCTTCTCCTTGCTCTCCTCCCGAGTACATGACTTGAGATTGGTCTTGCCAATCACACATTTGGTTGGTCGGTGCGGAGGTGGATGGGCTTCCTTGGGGTTCCGTGATATATTTCTCCAATCTCTCCACCACCTTGTGGAGAGAATCAAATTTGCTCGTGAGCTCTGCTACGGCCTTCGCCTCGTAGATGCTAGTTGGCTTTAAGGAGGATGTGGAGTGTCCTCGCTCATCGCCCCATTGTTGGTTATTTGAGGCCATCTCCTCAATTAGGGCCGTAGCTTCCTCGGGAGTCTTTGACAAGATTGCACCATTTGCCGCGGCATCAATAATTTGTTTGGTCCCCGGTTGGAGACCGTTGTAGAAGCTATGAACTAGCTCCCAGTCCTCTATACTGTGGTGCGGGCATTGGTGCTGTAAATCTTTAAATCGCTCCCAAGCTTCATAGAGCGTCTCCTGTGGTCCTTGCTTGAAGGACATGAGAGCGCTCCGGATCTTCACCGTCTTGGATGGCGGATAGAATTTGTCAATAAATGCGCTCGCCAACTCGTCCCAAGTAGTGAAGGCTCCGTCAGCTTGCGTCCTCAACCAATAGAGTGCCTTGTCCTTAAGCGTGAAGGGGAAGAGGCGCAGTCTGATAGCGTCGTCGGAGACCCCTGGCATCTGAAATGTGGCGCACTTTGACAAGAATAGTTGGATGTGGTAGTGGGGGTTCTCATGTGCGTTCCCATGAAACGGGTCTTGTTGCATCAACACCACCAATCCAGTCTTTAGCTCGAAGTTCTTGTCGGCCGCCAACCCCGGCATGGCAATGGACGAGGTGGTAGAAGAAGTCTTAGGCCGAAGCCTATCTCGAATAGAGATTATCCTTGCCATCCTTGCCGCCAATTCTTCAGGAGTTTCCCGGTTGGTCATATACCTCCCTTCCGGATCTTGTCTCTTTTCCGCTCTAAGTCTCCGCGCGGTACGTTCGATCTCGGGATCAAATAATAAGCCTTCTGGGTCCGCCGTAGATCTCGTGTACATGCACAGGGGAAACAGAGTTTCAAAGAAATGATTAATACCGTGGAAGGGTTAGGCAAGAAATAAGAAATAAAAATAATGATAATAATAAAAAGAAGAAGAATAGCTAGGGTGAAAAAGAATCAAACGCAATCGCCTCCCCGGCAACGGCGCCAAAAACTTGGTCGCACCCCGGATACACGTCCCGAGGCGACGGTTGTAGTTTTACCGCAAGCGCACGGTATAGCGGCGAGCGGGTATCGAACACAGGGAGGACGAATGACCGTGCTTGCTCCTGATCCACCTGGCTATTTATGAACAGAGAGAGATAATTGCCTTGGGCGATCCTGTCACAATCGTCAGACAAATTTGTGAAATATCAAATCAAATAAAGAACGTCTAGGGAAAGGGGAATCCCCACTACTCACCGTATTTCATAAGTGTGGTTCGCCGGTATCGAAATCGCTAGTATGCGAATTTGGATGAACTAGTTGCAACTAAATGTGGAACCAAGCTCACGCTCTCGCGCTGTTGCCGGTCTATAGCTATCCTAGGCTTGGGTCCAATCTCTTGCAAACCCTAGCCTAGGGAAGCTAGCATTAGGATCAACATCATCGTTCAATTGCGCACCGAGCCCAATCTCTTGCAAACCCGGTCCACAATCTAAATTGGGATAGTTCCTACCCGTCCAATCTCTTGCAAACGGGTATCGGCACGGAATCGCAACCGGAGGTCCTAGCATCGGTCCAATCTCTTGCAAACCGATACTTCGGAAATCCGACTCCAACCCAATTCGGATTTCTAGGGCTTCCTATCAAATTGGGACCCAATCTCTTGCAAATCCCAATTGATATAAATACCTAGCTATCCGTAGTAATTCAATCCCAATCTAATCCCTAATTATTGATTCTAGCACAATTTCTACCAATTTATCACAAATACGAAATTGGGCTTGTAGGGTTCATCCCCACGCCCCAAGACGTGGAGACTACTCACAAATCATAGCAATAGCACAAAAATAATCAATGAAATAGGCAATGGAATTCATCACAACAATGATATAAACAATAAAAATAGAGTTTTTGGGGAAGAACAATGCAAACCAATGTAGATCTTCAATTAATCCAACAAAAATCCAAGTTTTTCTCCTCTCCAATCACAATTAATAAAGCTAAAAAGTAAACTCCAAAAAGCTGCAAAAAATCTGAGAGATGGCTCCCTAAACTAGGGTAAAAACAGAGCTTAAATAGCCCCAAAAAATCGTCTAAAAATCCTGACCAAAATGCCCCTGCACAGCCTGTTTTCCGCAAATTTCGCTACAGGCAGCGCATCGCACTCGGCCGAGTGACAAAAGTCGCTCGGCCGAGTGAAAACCCTGTCATTTTTCCAGTAAGTCGGGGGCTTCAGGGGTCTTCAGTTCGGGGGCGGCTCGGCCGAGTGAGTTGTCGTCACTCGGCCGATGGCTTCAAGGCACTCGGGCGGACGTAATAATCCACTCGGCCGAGTGGGTCTTCTGAAGCTCAGATGGCCGAAAAACAGTAACTTCGATATTCTGGAGGGGCTTCGTCTGGGCGCCACTCGGGCGGACGTGGTATCGTCACTCGGCCGATGTGGTCTCCGTCGCTCGGCCGAGTACACATGGAAATCGTGTCTGAACGGGTCGGCCGAGCAGTGTCTCGCTGGTCGGCCGAGTGGCTCCTCCACTCGGCCGAGTGGGACACAAAAAATGCCCAAACTGATTGTTTTGGCCTCCTCGTCGCTCCTGCGACGTCCATTCTTCTTCCGCTCCTCTCCAACAGCAAAATACCCCTCGGGGAGGTCGTCGGTGGCCGTCTATCGTGAGCGCATCTCATGATCACTCCAAATCGCGCCAAATCACCTGAAATGCGACAAAAACAACAAAGCGTGAAAAGCATCGCAATATCGTCGATATATCGTGAAAAACATGATTTGGGCGATCTAAATGGCATGCAAACATGCGGAAAAAGGGTGTAAAATAAGGAGTGATCAGCGAGTGAAAACCTTCGCCAAGATTTCGGATCCGAATCCGAACTCCTTCGCGGCTTTGCTAGAGCCCTCAAGAGTAAGGCAGAAATATAGGGAGAAGAAGAATATTAATTTAAGCCTAGATCCGAGCGTGCTCCAACATTTACGGGAGCCGCTCAGATCTGGAGCTTGGTACGAGTTTGGAGGAAGGGGGAGGCCCTATTTATATAGGCGGCTGACTCTCCCCTTTTCTCCACAACCGATGTGGGACTATTAAATGGAGTTAATAAATTCAATTTAGTTTGCCTTTCACAAATGCTAAACTTTCCTGAATTTTAACTCCCTCGCTGTTGAGCTTCAATCTTGGTACAACCTACCAAATCGAAGGGCGTTCAACGGTGAACGCATAGGAAAAACGGCGAGTCAATCGGAGTCCGTTTGACCCTCCAATTGATCGTCCAAAGTTAGCCAAAACCATTCAAAGATGGAAAATCCAGCCGTCAAAAAATCTCGGGTTTTAAAAAACCCTAACCAGAAAATTCAGGCTTGGTGGGCCTCCATTTTTGCTGGGTTCAGCCCAACAGTTTGGGCTGACTTGTTTTGGCTATAGCTTGTGCATTTGGATTCCGTTTTTGATGCGGTTTGAACCTGCGTTTAGAGCGGGACGATCCCGTCATCTAAGTAAGATTTTCAATGCGTTTATTTAATTAAATATTTTCGTAAACAATTTACGACACATTTAAGTCAGTTTGCATCATATGCAAAATCGTCCCTATCTAAGCTTAAATTTTCATTTGCATCAAATACAAATGATCTGAGGGCATATCCCCCAACATCTCTCACTTGCACTCAGGATCATTTATCCCGAATACAGGAGATAATTGCAAACATCTTTTGCAATATTTTATTCCTTGCATCAAATGCATATTCTCCCTAATCGTTTCTACCTATTACTAGACGAAGGTTGCACTCTATGTGAGACCCTACAGCCTGACCCTTACTACAGGTTGGGCTCGAAGCCCTATACGACAGAGACCACTAGCAGTAGTTGTCGTCCCTGTTTCAGAATCATAATTATGTGGTTGATTCATCGACATGAGTATTGTCGGGACCACCCTGACTGTGTCTGTAATGAGTTCCACAGTTTTAGTCTCTTTGTCTAAACTATGTCGTGTAGATCAAGTCTAGTGTAAGGTCAAACTGTCAACCCTAATAGCTTGACTCCGGTTAGTTTCTATCGATTTTTAGTCAACTAATGTTGGACTTCTTCTAACATACTCTGATCAAAGATTTTATTAAAGATCGAACTAACTCTACAACACTAACTCCCATTGATCGGTAGAGACAAATCCTCTCTTGGTTATTACTCGCCTCGTACGCTTCAAGTGACACCCAATCAAAGACCTTTCGATAGGCCTAGCCTCGAAGCTAGGTCAATGATCTAAATGGCACCGTTTACGCACAGGTTCGTAAAATGACCTCAAGTCAAAAAACCAACTTGCCTATCATCACTAAGAGTTATCATTGACAGATTGGTCAATATAACCATATGATAACTCTTGTGGATCATTCAGTGAACTCATTCTCTAATGAGCACCTGTGTCTCGTCTCCAACTTCGCTAAGTCAAACGATCATGAGATCATCGCCATCGCTAAACGGTGAAGACTAAGACACAATGGTCTATCCGATGTTTCGATATCCTTGTCTCGAAACATTGATCGCGCCCCGGATACACGTCCCGGAGCGGCGACGATCGTAGTCTTACCGCAAGCGCACGGTGTAGCGGCGAGCGGGTATCGAACACAGGGAGGCCTAATAAAGTGTCTTCTTCGAATCACCTGGCTATAGGGAAAGTCGGGAGAATGTTTGCAATGTGCGGTTACAGTCGTTTAAATGTATAAAGGAATTAACAAATTAATAAAGACGCTTAGGGGATAGGGAATCCCCGCTACTTGCCGTATCTCATCATTGTGACTCGTAGGTTTCACAATTGCTAGACTTGAAAATTGGGTGAACTAGTTGCAACTAAATGTGGAACCAAGCTCACGCTCTCGCGCTATTGTCGGTCTATAGCCAGCCTAGGGTAGGGTCCAATCTCTTGCAAACCCTAACCTAGGCAAACTAGCGTGAAGAACAACATCATCGTTCAATCGTATCTCGAGCCCACTCTCGTGCAAACTCGAGCTACGACCAAGGTTGGGATAGTTCCTACCCATCCAATCTCTTGCAAACGGGTATTGGTATAGAATTGCAATCGGAAAACCCTAGTTACGGTCCAATCTCTTGCAAACCGATTCCGGAGGAATTCAATTGCAACCCAATTCGAATATCTAGGGCTTCCTATCGAATTGGGATCCAATCTCTTGCAAATCCTAATCGATATGAATCCCTAACTATTCGTATTATAGCAATCCCAAACTACCCATAATCAATCCTAGCAATAGTTTTACCCATTCATCATAATTTCGAAATTGGGCTCGTAGGGTTCATCCCTACGCCCTAAGACGATGAACTACTCACAATTCATTATAAAATTCAATAGAAATTCACAAATAAAATCCATGGAATTCATAGCAATATTCAGGATATCAATAAAAATTGAGTTTTTGAGGGAGAGAAATACAAACCAATGAAGAACAAGATAGCATCCAACAAAATCTCACTTTTCTCTCCTCCCTTAAAGCTTAATCTAATCCCTAAAAAGTTAATCTAAAAAACTGCAAAAAGTTCTCAAAAAGCTCTCTTAAACTAGGTTAAAAACTGGGGTTAAATACCCCCCCCCCAAAATCGCCCAAAAAACCCTGACGAAAATGCCCCTACGCAGCCTCAAATCCGCAGTTTTCGCTACAGGCAGCGCGGCTCACTTGGCCGAGTGACAAATGTCACTCGGCCGAGTGACGAACCCTGTACAAAAACAGAGAGTTGGGGGTCTCGGGGGTCGTCTCCTCGGAGGTCACTCGGGTGGACGGCCTTCAGTCACTCGGGCGGACGTCTTTCTCCACTTGGCTAAGTGAATCATCGGAGCAGACTGACGGAAAACAGAGAGTTGGTGATTTTTGATGTCGTCGTCTTGGCTCCACTCGGGCGGTGGGTGACTCGGTGCTCGGTCGAGTGGCATGGCGATGCTCGGCCGAGTGCACGCCTGTTGCGTGTCCGATCTGGCCGGCCGAGCGGGCTTCCTATGGTCGGCCGAGTGACTCCTTCACTCGGCCGAGTGAAGTGCTAAAAATGCCCAATCTTCATATCTTCGCCTCCTCGTCGCTCCTACGACGTTCTTTCTCCTTCCACTCCTCTCTAACAGCAAAATACCCCTCAAGAGAGTCGTGGGTGACACTCCGGAGTGGGTGTATCTCAGAATCACTCCAAATCGCTCTAAATCTCCTGAAATACGACAAAAACAACAAATCGTGAAAAGCATCGCAATATTGTCGAATAAACGCGAAAAACACGATTTGAGCGATCAAAATGGCATGCAAACATGCAGAAAAAAGGTGTAAAATATGGAGTGATCAAAATCCCCCAAGCTTACCTCTTACTCGTCCTCGAGGAAGATAAGTAAAAAGCGAACCCAGTGGATAAAGATAAAGAAAACGGCGGAAAGGCGGAAAATGGAAAACGAAAAACAAAATAGAAAACGAAGAGGGAAGTTGCTAGATCGTTTTTCTCATGACGTGGGTTTTGCTTACTCATATATCATGCATCGAATATAAAACACATGTCAAAGTCTTTTATTTTTATACCATAATATAATGATGCATTTGAAATAGAAAACCCAAGAATATCGATATAGCATGAAAAAATGGAATAATTCTAAGATTAACATCGTCTGAAGCATCTAAAGCGGTATACAATATCGTAGATCACACACTTTTCAATTGAATGCTTTCTATAAGGAGTATAAGAGATATCACATGATAGAGTAGTAAGAATAGAAAAAGTGTGGTTTTCATGAAGTGAATGCTAAGCGTAGATTTCCGGATTTCGTGAAACTTTAGCAATCTCACCGAGTATAAAATATTACTTAGCATAGGTTGTCATGCACCGTCAAGTAGTCACT
Source organism: Scilla litardierei (assembly GCA_030789695.1). Classification (NCBI taxonomy): domain Eukaryota; kingdom Viridiplantae; phylum Streptophyta; class Magnoliopsida; order Asparagales; family Asparagaceae; genus Scilla; species Scilla litardierei. The sequence continues at coordinate 385,442,896 of CM061142.1, forward strand.
CTCTCACACATCATTGGATTATCTCCCCCCAAGCTTATCTATAAGCGTGGTGGCATATATAAAACAATATTTACATCCCTATTTTTATGAAGCTCCAAAAGTCAAAAATAAAACAAAAGAGGGAAGAAAGAGACAAAGTATATGAGATGGGATCGTTTTCGAACTACTTTTCTCTTTTCTTTTCTTATTCTCAAATCTTTTTTTTTTCTCTTTTTTTTTCAATAGCATATATACACAATGATCCCAAATCAAAGAGAAGGATATACAAGTATTTTTTTTCTTTGGATTTTGGGGAATTTGGAGCATGTGATTTTAATAACGGGGGAATGCCAATAATAGAATCGCTAAGGGGAGATTAACCAATGAATTTAAAATAGAGAAATAATGTTCAAGATATGTGGAGAAAGAAGTTAATGTATCTCTCAGTTCACTCTATAGGACGTGCACGACAACTTCAGCAGGGTAATATAATCTACTCAGTTTAATCTCGAAAAGTAAACTAATCCAGATTTATCATTGCTAGCAACAATTCAATCAACCCGAAGTGAGAAGTACAAGTCATGCAATAAGTAGTCATATGAGAGAAAGAAAAGCAGTACTCCAGATATAAGCATCAATGCGTGAATCTTGGTGTGTTTTCTACAATAGCATACATAGGAATCATCAGACATCAGCTAATAATAGAATTTCATCCATTATCATACACCAAAAGAGAGTGGGTTACTATTTCTAAATGCAAAGCAGAACATAGCATATGATATCAGAAATAAGAGGCTATGACATGACAAGTATAACATGCATATAGAGAAAAGCTAACACCACGTCATCATCATCACAGAAAAGTCATCTCTAGCAAAAGATGAAAGAAATAAAGATAAACGAAAATAAAAACTATTTACAATGCAACACACAAGAAAAATAAGAAAAACGTGATGCATGGTAAAAAAATGAAAAAGTGATGAACAAGTGAGTGATAAAGTGGAAAAACGTGGGAAAACTAAAAATAAAGGGTGACAAAAGCAAAAAGCGTGAGAACTCACTCCCCCAAACTAAAGTGCACAGTGTCCTCAATGTGCGACGTGTGGCACACCGAGAGACGTGTAATGGGAGGGGGTGGGTATGCATGCATGATAAAAAGAAATAAAAAGACCAAAATGAAAAATATGATGCGAATGTGATGCATGCAAGGATAAGAGTGATGCGAAAATGTGTGTCACCAAAAATACTCTCCCTCACTCCCGAAAAAAGGGTATAGAATGATATGATCAGAATGTGGACAAAAATAGCGAGGGGAGGGGGGTGGGCAGAAATCATCAGGACCAAGCAGAGAATGGGCAGCATAACGAGAAAAAAAATCGGAGGCATCAAGGGTGTGCCTAAGCTGGTGGTGCGGCGCCATCTCCGTCCTGAGGTGGAGGTGGGGGGTGGTGGTGGGCGTGGAACAGTCTGCTGGGTGGGTGGTGGTCGTGGCAGTCGCTCGAGGATCTGGGTCAAGCAATAGTGAATGCTGGGAAGTAGCTCGAGGCGGTGCTGCATGGCGGTGACTGTGGAAGACAAAGCCCTAAAATCGCCCCGGAGTCCACTCAACCCCCCCTCAAGAGCGCGAACGCTCTGAACTAAGGCGTCAGGGGGTGGTGGAGCGGAGGGACGGACAGGTCTAGGCTGAGCTGGTCGGGGCTGTCTAATACAGGAGGTGTAGGTGATCGGGACAGCAGGCATGGGTGGTAAGGGTGCTGTGCTCAACAGTGGATGCCCAGCCTCAGTGCGAGGCTGGGACGCAGGCTGGTGTGAGGTGGAAGCAGCAGCAGTGGGAGTGGAAGACAAAATCGGTGATGAGGCGGTAAGAGAGGTTAGTGACACAGATGTGGGGACAGACGTCACGACACTCTCAAATAGAACAGCTACGGTGGAGACAGAAGTGTCAACTGCTGGGGAGGAAGTGTGTGGTCCAAAAGGTGAAATCCCAGCAGAGATCATACTGGCCATGGTCTCCACGACAGCAGCGAAAGAAGGCTCGCCGCTCTCAAGTATGGTGGGTGGACGCTCGGGTAGCAGAGAGGTGAGTGGCTCAACCGACAAGGGCACAGCAGTGGTTGTGGTAGTGGTAGACGTGGTGGGCGTAGGCTCAGCAAGTGTACTCCCGACACTGGCAGAAGTGGGGACAGAAGTGTCGGGAGCGGCAGAAAGTGCATCAGGCTGAGGGAACACAGGGTCAGCTGGCGGTGCAGGGTGTGCAGGTGGTGCAGGCTCAGCTCCCTCGGCCTCTAGCACGTAGGCGGCGGGGATCAGGAGATCCATCGCCGGAAGCCAGTCGTGTGCTGGTCCTAAGTGTGTCCGAGCGGGGCTCGGAATGATCATGTAGTCAGCACCGTACGGACCGTGCAACCAAACCCAGTGCCGCTGGCCGTGCAGACGAAGCATCTTCATCCGGGCCATGACGTCTATAGATAATGCAGTGGGGCCCGGGGCTCGTCGCAGGTCAGCCGGAAGGTCCTCGCCGGTCATCAGGGCTAGCAGGGTGATCAGACCGCCGCAACATATCGGGGAGCGAGCGCCCACTGATACGATGATGCGGTCCAAAAACCAGCTAGCGACGTCTATCTCAACGGCGGGGACCAACGTAACTCCATCCCTATCAAGAACTCTGGGGCGAGTCATCGCGTAGAGCATATAGAGCTCAGGCGTAGACATCGTCCCAGGCTCGTACCTCGCCAGAAAGGTGGTCGCCATAAGGCGCTGTGCTATGCGGAGGCAGGGGTGGACTATGGCCGAGGCCTTGGCCCTACTAGGGTCAAAGGCCTGAGGTAAACCTGTGATCCTGGCCCAGAAGGCGTGTGAATCGAAGGATGGGGGAGGGATGTGTGTGGGGGCGTAGGCTCGGTCGGGGGTGGGGACAGCGGGCCACTGAAAGAACGCTCGAAGCATATCGAGAGTGATCTGACACTCTCGATCCATGAGTCCGAAGGAGCATCCCTCAGCGGTCCGGACGATCGAGCTGAGCACCTCGAGTGTCGGACGGACGTAGGTGTCCGCCGACACAGAAAGAAAGTCTCGCCAACCCACGTTGTCGTACAACGTGAGCATCCCCTCAAGTACCCCCAGGCGGTCTAGGTCAGCAAGGTGTGCGAACCTGGAGGGCACTATCGAGCGCTGGGAGATACGCTCAAAAGCGACGCGATGTGCATCGTCTCGGAACGTAATACCCAGCGGCCCGACGATAGGAGCCGGTGGTGGCTGTGGGTGTGGTGGCTTGGCTGGAAGTGGCTGTGTGGGGTGAGGTGGTGTAGGCGGTGGAGAGTCCTCCACCTCGTGGGAGTGGCCGGGCTCATCCGGTCGCTTCCGCTTGGCGAAAGCTCCCCGAGTGCGTGGTCGTGTGCGGGGCGGCATGTGCGCCCCGAGTGCTCACCCAACAAGTAAAACGCGGCGTGCTAAAATAAATGGAACGATGGTACCTGAACACGCCGCGAGAGCAAAACAGCGGATGCGTGCGAAGATGCCGCCTCCTCTAAGCCAAAAGCGTGCCCCGGAGGCTCCCCTGAGCTCCCCTAAGCTCCCCAAGATAGCCTACACATCAAACAAGAATATCAGCATGTAAAATTCAAAATACATGGGGGGTTAGGGGTATAATAGATAGATAAAGAAATTAATTTGATTTAGGGGCTCGATTAGTGCACGGATCGTCGAAAATACGAGAAAATGGAGAAAACGGGTGAAAAGGGGTTACCGGAGGTCGGCCGGCGGCAAGGGAGTCGCCGGCGGTCGGGGTACTCGGGCGATCGACGGTCGGCGCTCGGCCGCCGGCGGTCGGGCGGTCGAGGCGACGGTCGGGCGAGTGGAAAGCGGCAGCGGGTGAGCGAGGGTCGAACGGGCGCGGGTTCGGGCGATCGAAGAAATTTGACGCTTCGTATTTCGCGCCGAGCCCGCGTCCGCTTATATAGGATTAGTTACGACTCGGCCGAGTGGCTATGTCACTCGGCCGAGTGATCGTAACGGAATTATTTTAAAAACTCCTCGCTGCTTACGACTCGGCCGAGTGGCTTTGCCACCCTCGGCCGAGTGGAAAAAGTCCATTCGGCCGAGTGGCACAAGCTACTCGGCAATTTTCGCCCTAGGAGCGTATCAGTTTCACTCGGTCGAGTGAAGATATATACTCGGCCGAGTGGCAATTTATTCTGAAATCGAAAAAAAAGAACAGAGAGTTGGGTGCAGCAGACTTCCCTCGTTGGTGCGCCACTCGGGCGGACGATGTTGATTGCTCGGCCAAGTGGCTAAGGTACTTGGCTGAGTGAGGCCATGTTTTCTGCTGTGATGCTCCGTTTTGGCTCTAGTCTCTGTTTTTTTCTTTCTCCAGTTGATTTCTTCCTTCTCCTAAGCCTTGAGCGCGTTCCTGGTGCGCTCTTCTTCGCCTTAGTCATCCTCCATACGATAGATATCCCGTTCTCCTCTCCTGTCAAAGAAAATAGGACCCGTTGTCAAAAAAATTTCGGGCGAACGACTCAAAAACACTAATAAAATCTAAAACAAAAAACAAAAAATAAAAACCAAAAATAGAAAAATGCGATAACCGTCGGGTTGCCTCCCGACAAGCGCTCATTTTAGGTCTTGAGCTCGACCCCTATTGATTTTCAATTAACGCTTGATGTTGGGTGCATACGAGATGCACCCGTCGAACTTGCTTGGAAGACCACTCGGATTTGGATCATGGTGGTGTGAGGTCTTCCTCAGCGCCCCTTCGTCATGGGCGATGTTGGGGGGTGGCTCCCCCAAGCTAGAGCTTGCTCCGGTCTTCTTCTTTGTCGGTGACACCGATCTTCGCATCGGTGGAGCTTTCTTTGGAGTCCTCAACTTCGAGAGCTTGCAGAGCTCCCGTATTCTTGCGACATCAGCGTCGCCATCATCAATTTCCATGGAGATATCGGGGGAGTGCTCCATCTTCTCTTCTTCGGCCAAGTCTAGGCCTTCTTCGAAGCTATCTTCGTGGGGTGCGCCGATGGAATGGGGGATCGCCTCTTCAATGACCTCATCAAGGAGGTATGAAAGGTCGTTCGGTCGTCCCTTGAGTAGATATATTCTATTTACCTCGCCCATGGGGACTCCTTCAGAATATTGCTTTAGACGTTGCCCATTCACCTTGAAAGTGGCTCCGTCTTTCCCTTCCAATTCAAATGCTCCTCCCGGTTGTATGCGCTTGATGGTGAAAGGTCCGGACCACCGTGACCTCAACTTCCCGGGGAATAGTCGGAGTCGAGAATTATATAGCAAGACCTTGTCTCCGACCTTGAAGTCCGTGACAGTTATGCGGACGTCGTGGAGGATCTTGGTCCTCTCTTTGTAAATTCTTGAGCTCTCGTAGGCATCTCTTCTAATTTCATCAAGCTCATTGATGTCCAAGAGTTGCCTCACCGCCGCACTCTTATAGTCATAATTGAGGGTCTTGATGGCCCAATACGCGTAGTGCTCCAACTCTACCGGTAGATGACAAGCCTTCCCATAGACGAGTCGGAACGGTGTGGTGCCAATAGGAGTTCGAAAGGCCGTGCGATACGCCCATAGGGCGTCGTTTAGCTTCATGGACCAATCTTTTCTAGATCGATCTACGGTCTTTTCAAGAATTTGCTTGATTTCTCTATTTGAAACTTCCACTTGTCCGCTCGTTTGAGGGTGGTAGGCCATTCCAATCCTATGGTTTACCCCGTACTTCTTCAACATGGCTTCAAATTTGTTTTCTATAAAGTGACTTCCTCCGTCGCTTATCAAAGTACGGGGCACCCCAAAGCGCGGGAAAATATTCTGCTTAAAAAACTTTGAGACAACCCTTGCGTCATTGGTGGGGGTGGCGACTGCTTCTACCCATTTGGAGACGTAGTCCACGGCCAACAAGATATACTTGTTACCCTTGCTTGACGGAAATGGTCTCATGAAGTCCACTCCCCAACAATCAAAGAGCTCAATCTCAAGAATGGGCTTCATTGGCATCTCATTTCGTTTCGAAATATTCCCGGTTCGTTGGCATCTATCGCACGCCTTGACGAAGTCGTGCGTGTCTCTGAACATGGTTGGCCAAAAGAATCCACTCTGCAATATCTTAGCGGTAGTCTTAGAAGCGGCGTGATGACCCCCGCATGGCATACCATGGCAATGCAGGATGATGGAGGTGGCCTCCTCCTTAGAGATACATCTCCGGATAACCCCATCCTTGCATATCTTAAAGAGATACGGATCTTCCCAGAAATAGCTACGGACCTCATGCATAAATCTCCTCTTTTGCTGTGTGGGCATCCCGCATGGTTTAATCCCCCAGGCCAAGTAATTGACATAGTCCGCATACGAAGGAACTTCCCCGGGCCTTATGGCGTATAGCCTCTCATCAACAAAGGAGTCATCGATGTGCAAACTTTCGTCCTCCTTGTCACGAATAAGTCTAGACAAATGGTCCGCCACAACGTTGTCCGTACCCTTCTTATCTCTGATTTCCAAATCAAATTCTTGCAATAGAAGTATCCACATAATCAACCTAGGTTTGGCCTCTTTCTTGTTTAGGAGATACTTCAATGCCGCATGGTCGGTGTGGACAATTACCTTGGATCCAAGGAGATATGAGCGGAACTTTTCAATGGAGTACACGACCGCTAGAAGCTCTTTCTCCGTAGTTGTATAATTTTTCTGTGCGTCATCCAACGTTTTGCTTGCATAGAATATTGCATGAAGCTTCCTATCTTTCCTTTGCCCCAATACCGCTCCAATTGCTTGGTCACTTGCATCACACATAAGTTCAAAGGGAAGGCTTCAATTAGGGGGCTGGATGATAGGCGCAGAAATTAGTGCCTCCTTCAATGTATTGAAGGCTTGCAAGCATTCACCTGAAAAAACAAACGGAGCATCTTTAGCAAGCAAGGAAGTAAGAGGTCGGGCAATCAAGGTGAAATCCTTGATAAAGCGGCGGTAAAACCCCGCATGACCAAGAAAGCCTCTAATGCCCTTGACATTAATAGGAGGAAGGAGTTTCTCGATTACCTCAATCTTTGCCTTATCTACCTCAATTCCTCTCGAGGAGACAAGGTGCCCAAGAACTATACCTTCCGTGACCATGAAGTGACACTTCTCCCAATTTAGAGTTAGATTATTTTGTTGGCACCTTTTGAGAACTTTAGTGAGATTAGCCAAACAAGAATCAAACTCGCTTCCATAAACTGAAAAATCATCCATAAAGACTTCCATAATATTTTCAATGTAATCGGAAAATATGGATGTCATACATCTCTGAAAGGTGGCGGGAGCATTACAAAGACCAAAGGGCATCCTACGGTAGGCATAGGTACCATAGGGACAAGTGAAAGTGGTCTTTTCTTGGTCATCCTCGTGCAAAGGGATTTGGAAAACCCCCGAATACCCATCCAAATAACAAAAGTATTTATGTTTAGCTAGGCGTTCAAGCATTTGATCAATGAAGGGCAATGTGTAATGGTCTTTTCGGGTGGCTTTATTTAGCTTCGTATAATCAATGCACATTCGCCATGACAGTGCGTGTAGAAATGGGCACATCCCGTGTGGGTGGCTTTATTTAGCTTCGTATACAAAAGTGCGTGTAGAAATAGGTACCATAGCTTCGTATACAAAAGTATTTATATTTAGCTTCGTCTTTTCGGGTGGCTTTATTTAGCTTCGTATAATCAATGCACATCCCGTGACAGTGCGTGTAGAAATGGGCTCTCCTTTATCGTTTTTTATAACAGTCATCCCCCCTTTCTTGGGGACGACGTGAACAGGGCTAACCCACCTACTGTCGGAGATAGGATAAATAATACCGGCCTCAAGCAATTTTAGGATTTCCTTTTTCACTACCTCTTTCATATTCGGGTTCAACCGCCTTTGAGGCTCAATGGAAGAGGCTTCAGTGTTTTCCAAGTGGATCCTATGCGTGCATAGCCTAGGGCTTATTCCCTTAAGATCAGAGATAGTGTAGCCAAGGACATCCTTGTGATTCCTAAGCACTTCTAATAGTTTGTCAAGTTGGTCCTGGCCAAGGTGGGCATTTACAATCACCGGGAAGGTCAATTTACTCCCCAAGAAAGCGTACCTTAGATTCGGCGGTAATTGTTTAAGCTCTACCTCAAAAGGTGCCGTACCCTCTGCTTCGTCACCTTGTGTGAATTTGGCTTCTCCTTCAACATCTGAGTTTAGCTCACTCTCGAAATGAGGCTCGGATTCGCTTCCTAGTGAGGACGGTGTATCGGAATAGACGCTCTCCGATTCTGCGCTTGCATCGATAGGACCACCACCTTGCTCCGGTTCATTCCTGAGATCAAGAAATACGTCAGCAGATTCATAAATGCAAGAGTGGGGGTCATAGAGTGTATCTCCCTGAATATCGGTTTGTTCGAAGTGTTCCTCGGGAGTGTAGTACTCTTCGACACATGTTCTATCGCCTTCAAAATATAGCTTGTCGTCCCTCACATCAACTCTGATATCGCCCCCAATAGTCCCATCCGGGGAGATTTGATCCATCACGAAGCTAGCAAAAGGTTGTTTGACGGGGTCCTCGATATTAATAGCAAAAGCTCCGGTAGCGTAGACCTCATCAATAAGTTCCTTGAGGAGCTCCGCAAAAGATTCATCATCTCCCTGGCCAGACTCAGTCATTGGAATTGCATCCCCCATTTTACCTGTTAAGATTTCATGGAAAATTTCGGGAGGGATTGCAAAATGGGGCTGTAAACAGAGTTAGAAGAATGAAGTAATAAAGAAATAAATTGAAGAGAAATAACCGGGTGATCCAAATCAAACTCCGTCAAAATGCGATCCCCGGCATCGGCGCCAAAAACTTGATCGCACCCCGGATACACGTCCCGGAGCGACGACGATCGTAGTCTTACCGCAAGCGCACGGTGTAGCGGCGAGCGGGTATCGAACACAGGGAGGCCTAATAACAGTGTCTTCTTCGAATCACCTGGCTATAGGGAAAGTCGGGAGAATGTTCGCAATGTTCGGTTACAGTCGTTTGAATGTATAAAGGAATTAACAAATTAATAAAGACGCTTAGGGGATAGAGAATCCCCGCTACTTGTCGTATCTCATCATTGTGACTCGTAGGTTTCACAATTGCTAGACTTGAAAATTGGGTGAACTAGTTGCAACTAAATGTGGAACCAAGCTCACGCTCTCGCGCTATTGCCGGTCTATAGCCAGCCTAGGGTAGGGTCCAATCTCTTGCAAACCCTAACCTAGGCAAACTAGCGTGAAGAACAACATCATCGTTCAATCGTATCTCGAGCCCACTCTCGTGCAAACTCGAGCTACGACCAAGGTTGGGATAGTTCCTACCCATCCAATCTCTTGCAAACGGATATTGGTATAGAATTGCAATCGGAAAACCCTAGTTACGGTCCAATCTCTTGCAAACCGATTCCGGAGGAATTCAATTGCAACCCAATTCGAATATCTAGGGCTTCCTATCGAATTGGGATCCAATCTCTTGCAAATCATAATCGATATGAATCCCTAACTATTCGTATTATAGCAATCCCAAACTACCCCTAATCAATCCTAGCAATAGTTTTACCCATTCATCATAATTTTGAAATTGGGCTCGTAGGGTTCATCCATACGCCCTAAGACGATGAACTACTCACAATTCATTATAAAATTCAATAGAAATTCACAAATAAAATCCATGGAATTCATAGCAATATTCAGGATATCAATAAAAATTGAGTTTTTGAGGGAGAGAAATACAAACCAATGAAGAACAAGATAGCATCCAACAAAATCTCACTTTTCTCTCCTCCCTTAAAGCTTAATCTAATCCCTAAAAAGTTAATCTAAAAAAACTGCAAAAAGTTCTCAAAAAGCTCTCTTAAACTAGGTTAAAAACTGGGGTTAAATACCCCCAAAATCGCCCAAAAAAACTGACGAAAATGCCCCTGCGCAGCCCCAAATCCGCAGTTTTCGCTACAGGCAGCGCGGCTCACTCGGCCGAGAGACAAATGTCACTCGGCCGAGTGACGAACCCTGTACAAAAACAGAGAGTTGGGGGTCTCGGGGGTCGTCTCCTCGGAGGTCACTTGGGCGGACGGCCTTCAGACACTCGGGCGGACGTCTTTCTCCACTCGGCCGAGTGAATCATCGGAGCAGACTGACGAAAAACAGAGAGTTGGTGATTTTTGATGCCGTCGTCTTGGCTCCACTCGGGCGGTGGGTGACTCGGTGCTCGGCCGAGTGGCATGGCGATGCTCGGCCGAGTGCACGCCTGTTGCGTGTCCGATCTGGCCGGCCGAGCGGGCTTCCTATGGTCGGCCGAGTGACTCCTTCACTCGGCCGAGTGAAGTGCTAAAAATGCCCAATCTTCATATCTTCGCCTCCTCGTCGCTCCTACGACGTTCTTTCTCCTTCCACTCCTCTCCAACAGCAAAATACCCCTCAAGAGAGTCGTCGGTGACACTCCGGAGTGGGTGTATCTCAGAATCACTCCAAATCGCTCCAAATCTCCTGAAATACGACAAAAACAACAAATCGTGAAAAGCATCGCAATATTGTCGAATAAACACGAAAAACACGATTTGAGCGATCAAAATGGCATGCAAACATGCAGAAAAAAGGTGTAAAATATGGAGTGATCAAACATCTACGACCACGAACCCTTTTAGACTTATGCTACAGACTGTTAAACATTTCTCCATGATCGAGATACTCATCTCGATACATGTTTGACCTTGTATAAAGTCTCAAGACTTTACCTAAGTTGATATCTAATGTTAACTACATTATAATATAACTTAGATAAATTATTACCAAACATCTTACTGTTATTTCGAACAAGATGTTTGTGCTATTCACACGGAGATAAATAGCCTCTAGGGCATCATCTCTCTACATCTCCCGCTTGCACTCAGGCCCATTTATCTTGGCATCTTATACCGTTTTTACACATAAGTTTTTCAAGACTTCATGTTGTAGAGCCTTCGTGAGTGGATCTGCTAAAACCGTCTACAGTATAGACTTAAGGGGTTTCTATGTGCATGTTAGACCAACCATTTGAATCTTATTTAAATAATTCACTTGGTCTTTCGGAATCCATAATATTTTATTTCCCTTGGATCTTATCCAGTTCATCGTACTTTACGATAATAATTTTAAATTAGTTACTGGCCATTTCAATTGGCTCATATCTATTTCTAATAAAGTGTCAAACCTTTTTGATTACTTTATCAAAATAAATGTTCCATTCCTTTGGTGCTTTGCATGTGATTTATACGCTCCCACTGACTTTGAAAACTTTCTGGCTAATTCATATAAGTTGGTTCGTCTAAATCATATTTAGAAAAACGAACTTATGAGTCAATGCTCCAATTTTCATGGTCAATATGAGCGTTTACATCGAGTTTGGTCCTAGTAGATCTGTACACATCTGCTGGCAAAAAATGGTTTCATCATAATCCGTTTTATAGGAATTAGGATGAAAACTATTCTCGGCCAACATGATTGTACTTCACTATTTTCGGTCTGCACCAATCTTTTAACTTAAAGATTTACTTGCAGAAAATGAGGAAACATTTTCCTTCGGCACGTAAACTAAATTCCAAAATTTATTTACGCACACGGACCTATTCTGATTGCATCAAGTTATAAATCGGAGTTACTACTCCGAATTTCATCCCGAAAGTTGACTAAGTCATCATCAGTTATGATGTCTAACTCGACAATTCGTCTCATGAGATTCGAGTAATTACACAACTTCCTTACAATTGATTTAATGAATATCTAATTGATGTCCTCATAGAACATTATCAAACCGTAGGCATTACTATCAGGGACTTAACCTAGAAGGAGGACTTAACTTAGAGTTACTGGCTATGGATCGCACTAAGTCTAACTAAGTGCGATTCATATCTTTTTAACACACCGATGTGTTAACAGACTTGACCTGAGAGAAAATCACATTTTCTTTTAATTACGTAAGATTTTATGTAGCTAAGTAGTTGACCATTCGATCTAATCGAATCAGTTTAAATACTTTTTGTCATTTCGTTCTTTATTTTATCAGACTTGTGTTTCATCAAGAACACATGTCTTAATAAAATATAAGAATAACTTATTTTGGTTAATCTAGACTCGGGTACATCAGTATGTACGAGACTGAGTTCGACAACTCATTCTCCGACTGTCTTACAAATGGGTTTCGGCCATTATATCTAAGAGGATAAGATTCACAAGTGTCCGCATACTTCATAATACGAGAGGTCGGACCCCTCTTTATGTAACTTGTGAAGCTTAGTCTCTCGATACGGCCTAGTCTATTTTGCCATATAAATTTGCTACTATCTTGTGTATTTATATATTAACATTTAATATATTATAGTTATTACAAATTACTAACACACAATATTGCTTCAGAAGCAAGGTGACGACATTCGTCAAAACGTGTTAGACGTCTTTTGTATAACAATTATTCTGAAATCGTGACATCAAAATATGTCACAGTTTCATTTCCTCCTACTTATGCCTTTACTAATGATAAATATAACTAACTTTCTCAATTGACTTTCTAGAGTGCCTTCTTCCTTTTCTACATCATATTTAGATATTAAATAGCCCAACATAAATGAATAGCTATGCAAGCATCTCATGTATCCAAATGCTTGAGCTTTGCAATCTTGAGTGTAGCTCAACATGTTGCTTGGCTCAAGATCCAGTTGGAATGCATATCTTGCACCGCTCATGCACTCGTATTCGACTCAAACAGTTTGATCGAATTCTCGAACTTTGCGGATCAAAATTGTTTTTCCATACAACCTTGAGTGTAGCACGACAAGTTGTAGGGAGAAACATACTTCGAATATCCTATATATTTAAGCTGCCCCATATAGAGGCGAGTGACATGTAGCGTGAATTTATTTGTTGGACCCAGAACTTAATGAAATCATATTTCTTAAGTCTGTTCTTTAGAAGGTCATTTTAATGTCATCGAGAATATAGTTTAATTCTATCAATTAGAATTTAACTTGATATTCAATTAATCAACCTATTTGACCAGTTAACTTATTTCATTAAATATCATATTTTGATTCCATCGGTAAACATAGTCTTTCCCTAGTTTAGTATATGTTCATTATTTAATATAGGTAGAATGGATTTTATCTATCTATATCCTCCCACTATTTTTACGATCATTTTAAGCCTTAATAATAAACGATTTAATCGAATTAAATAAATGGGTAAGAGATCCAATCACCCTGAGCCTAACAACCTTGAGTGTAGCTCAACAAGTTGCTTGACTTTGTAATCGGAAGATGACTCTTCATCGATCATATCAGATATGACCGTTTTTTCGGTTTTTACCCCTAGCCATGTGTGATCATGAGTGTGCTCATCCAAATCACAGTGTCTAGTCTAGTCGGACCCTTGTTTTCGCGTCTAGCCTGACTTGCCCCGGTGCTCGATGTATTCACGACCCGTCGGTTTGGGTTAGGTCTTAGACTACATCTAGCCAGACTACATCATTGATTTAAATTACGCCGGCGCTCGGTGTATTCACGACACGACGGTTTGGGTCAAGTCAAGATTTCATCTTATGTATTTAAGGAGTTGGTTTCTAAAGGTTGCCATGTCACAGCTTGAGTGTAGCTCAACAACTGAAACACAGGTCCTATAGTTGCCAACCCCTAAAACAAGGAGGGCTACGGCTAATCTTGAAGAAGACTATTAACGTATTTGACTTAGATATAGTCCATGGTGTCATATAGTCATGATTCACGTCATTGCGGTCCAGCGGAACACAGCCAGGGAATTGACTAAGCCAGGATCACTATCCCTTAGAAGGGTGATCCAACAAACTTAGCCAAGCATATTGACTGGATCATGGTCCATTGAATGAAGCTTATCATTTTTATATGTGTGTCATAGACTAAAAGGCTTTTATTAACAACTAATTAATCCTATCAACTAGGTGCATCCTTAAATTCAAAATTTTAGGATTTGTTTAATAACTTTTATTAAATCCCTATCAGCTATAAGGTCCACGTGCTATCCTAATCGTTATTAGGATTTTAATAAATTTATTAACAACGCAAAAGCGAAGTCCTTTAATTAGAATTAATATCATAACAATTAGAATTAAAATTTCATTAAAGGGACTACCCTAATCAGGAATTAGGTCTTAAAGTGTTGTTAATGTTTTATTAAAACATAGCATGTCATTAGAATTTATCTCATAAATTTTAACAAGTTCTTTAATGGCTAACCTAAGAGGTTGTCTTGTGTTATCAAATAAGTGACAACATATGCATAGCCATTAACATAAAGTTACACTAATTTTAACACATAAAAAGAGTGTACAACTATTTAACAATTAAATAGAATAATGTTTATCACATAAACAATTTTAGCATGCATACTTAAATTTAACATTTAAATTTAAAATATGATTTTTAAAACATTTTATTTTATCTCATAAAATAAAAACTTGTATTTAAAAAATCACAAAATTTGCATGCTACTCAAAATATTTATCGCATAAAAATTTTAAACCTTTTAAAATCAGTTTTAAAACTATCACATAAATTAAAACATCATTTTAAAATTTTCATGCTTAAAAATTATCACATGAATAGGCCCATTGGGCCAATTGGGTATCCAACCCACTATTGAAAGATATAAATACACGGGTAGGGGGCTCTTAACCCCTTACACCTATTTCTCCCTAAATTCCCTTCACAACACGTTATCAGCACGATCACGCTCGTTGGAGGAGACGGCGGCTCGCGGGAAAGGAGATCCACAAATCGCTCAGAAAAAGAAGATCGTAATCTTCTCAACGGGGAGCGAAAAGGGCATCCTTCACCAACCGTCGCCTAGATTCCTCGTCGAATCTAGTAGGTAAAAATCCAAACTTTTAGATCTAAACTTGCTTTTCTCATTAGATCTGCATGTTTTAGGATCAAAAAGTTCACAAACTCGGTTAAATTCAACATTTTTAATAAGATCTGCATGTTTAAAACAATAAAAACTTGTTTTTTAGCGATCAAAACTGTTGAAAACCCCGATTTTTACCCCCCTGCCTTCGATCCAAATTTCCGTACGCCCGTAGGGCGAAACGGCGGCGCGCCCTTCGCGCCGCCGGAGGAAACAAACGCCGCGGCCCCAGGCCGCGGCCTGAAGCCGCGGCCCGCAACCGCGGCGACACGCCGCGGGCCCCCCCTAGGGTTTCCAGAAACCCTAACCCTAACGGGCTATTTTTCGGGGGAGGCCCAATATTAACCCTAATGGGTTGTTTTCATGGCCCAAAAGGCCAGAAAATTAGCCCATCCACAGAAATTATTTTATTTATTTTTGGCCCTAAAAAGCCCAAAATAGTTAAAAGAAATTTTTAAAAGGGTTGAAAGCGGTAAAATAAAACATTATATTATGGATCAAAAAGGCAAAAAGTTTTCAAAAAAAATATATATTCTTGCACGTCGCACACAATTTTAAATTATTTTAAATGCCTGTGTTTCGATTATCTGCGTGGTTGTATGTTGCAAAAATATTATCTGCGTGGATGTGCAAATATTAGGCTATGTTTTTAGGGATCAGCCAGGTTTCCGACACCGTTTTAAATTCCCGCAATTTTTCTTTTCTTTTGAGAGAAACTTTGTATGTGAGGATGAAAATGTAAAAAGAAGACCGAAGGACACCAAAAAGAAGCTGAAGGCGTTTCGCTCAATGAAGATAGGGGCTTCTCTCTGAAGTTCCCGAGTTGTAATTTATTTTCATGCCTTTTATTTTGATGTAACCTCGGACTGGACTTTTTATTTATTTTTCGGTGTCGGCTGGCTGATCCCCATAGCCTAAGGTCATTATTTCTGTTTTTCATTGTTTTTGCATTAAACTGCGTGGTTGATTAATTAGCCTTAATACCATGTTTTAATGTCGCAATGAAAACCATCAAACAGCATGCGTGATTGTTAATTTTTAGTAATTAATTATTCACATTACCTGAAAAAGCATGTATGTTAAAACCACAGTAATTTAAATTCATGAAAATGACTACATTACATGCGTGGATGTCTATCTTATTTTCAGTCTTAATGATACATGCTATTTTGTTTCTGTACATGCTAGATCATAAAATGGCCAGACTCGCAAATGTAGACTTCTCAGTCCTGAAGGCTGATGGGTCAAACTACCTGAGTTGGCAGTTGGACCTGAAGTTCCATCTGCGCTCTCATGGTTTCAGTCTCACACAGACTGAAAAGGCAACAACTAGTACTGCCCCAGCTAACAAGGAGGCTTCAGTGGAAGCACCTCATACAGAGGAAGTTTCCGATATATTAAAGGCGAAAGCCATTATATATATCAGGAAACACTTAGACTCGACCTTAAAGGACGAGTACCTCACTGTAGAGGACCCTTACGAGCTGTGGGATGCACTCGAGGAGAGGTACCGACATCAGAGGGATGTCATACTCCCCCGTGCACAGTACGAGTGGACTCACCTCCGCATACAGGATTTCAAATCCGTAGCGGAGTACAACTCAGATCTTTTCCGCATCACCTCACGCCTGAAGTTGTGTGGTGAACCAGTGACGGAGAAAATGTTGCTGGAAAAGACGTTTACGTCTTTCCATGAAAAGGACATGATCCTTATGCAACAATATCGAGAGAGGAAGTTCACAAAGTACTCTGACCTTCTTTCATGCCTACTTATGGCTGAACAGAATAGAGACCTGTTGGTTGCCACCCACAACCTGCGCCCTCCTGGCTCCGCTCCATTGCCACCTCCTGCAGAGGCCCACTTCCAGTCTTCCCAGAAGAAGAAGACGAACAAAAAGGCAAAATTCCAGAAATGGAAAGAACAGAAGCAGCGGAAGAAGGCCACTCACCCAGCTCCTCCCCAGAACCAGAAGTTCGTGGACAAGAAGCAGAAGAGGATTCCCAACAAAGGAGGCACTCCCAAGAAAGACTGGGAGGACAAATGCTCAAAATGCGGGATGACGGGCCACTGGTCCAGAATCTGCCGCACAGCAAAACACCTCCAGGACCTCTACCAGGCAAGCCTCAAGCCTCGAGCTGAGACAAACCTGATGGAGAGCGCAGCGTTGGCAGAGACCTCATGGACTCCCGAAGATTTCATGGGAGATGATACTCTCTAGATCTGGACCACTTTTATGCAATTAGCAATGTATCTTAAATTTTTATGCATCGTATCTAGTTCTTTTTTCCATGTCAAACAATATCTTTTTAGCATTTATTTATGAAAGTGAATCTTTTATCTATATTTATTGCTTGAATGTCTTTCCCCATTTTTAGATATGGAACTTATCTGCCTAGTGGACAGTGCATCGACGCACTCGATCCTTCAAAACATAGACTATTTCACGAGCGTAAGTAGTTATTCTGGCCCACTGAGAACAATCTCAGGGCCAGCAAATATAATCGAAGGATCAGGGGAAGCAATTATATTGCTCCCCGGCAACACACAAATAACACTTAAAAATGCGTTATACTCCCCAAAATCCATCCGAAACCTCCTAAGTTTTAAAGACATCCGTTTAAACGGATATCACTTAGAGACGGTCGAGGAGGATAAAAGGGAATACTTGCTTGTAACGGCTCTTACAAATGGTTCAAAAACCATTGTGGAACGTTTCAAGGGACTCCCCTCGGGACTCTACCAAACAAGTATACAAACTCCAGAAACATCCATGGTGGAGCACCTGCAGTGCCCCCAAACACCAGAATTCCAACTCTGGCACAGTAGACTGGGACACCCTGGTTCGGTTATGATGTACCGCATCATAAAGAACTCCAGGGGCATTGACCTGAAGAACCTGAAGATTCTTCAAAAAGGCAAATTCCCATGTCCACCCTGTTACAAGGGTAAACTGATCACGAGACCCTCTCCACTAAAAGTGGATGTGGAGTCTCCCAGCTTTCTGGAAAGAATCCACCGAGACATTTGTGGGCCGATTCACCCATCAAGTGGTCCGTTCAGGTACTTTATGGTCCTGATAGACGCATCAACTAAGTGGTCACATGTGTGCCTACTGTCCACCCGTAACCTAGCACTATCTAAGCTTTTAGCTCAGATAATAAATTTACGGGCCCACTTCCCCGACCACCAGATAAAGAAACTTCGTCTGGACAATGCGGGGGAGTTTACGTCACAAGTCTTTCTAGACTATTGCCAAGCTCAGGGAATTGAAGTCGAACATCCTGTAGCGCATGTTCACACCCAAAATGGGTTAGCAGAATCTCTAATTAAGAGACTGCAATGGATCGCTCGTCTATTATTACTTCAATCCCAGATGCCAGTGAATGCGTGGGGTCATGCAATTTTGCATGCTGCATCTTTAATAAAATTAAGACCCTCTGGAGGTCAGTCATCTTCTCCAATGCAACTAGCACTTGGAGCCCCACCAATTGTCTCACATTTGAGAATATTTGGTTGTGCAGTATACGTCCCCATAGCACCACCACAAAGGACAAAGATGGGTCCACAACGTCGCCTAGGCATTTATGTTGGGTTTGACACCCCCTCCATAATTAGATTCCTAGAACCCCTTACGGGGGACGTCTTTAAGGCACGTCTAGAAGACTGTGAATTCGATGAAACATCGTTCCCAAGACTAGGCTCACAGACAAAGAAGCCCGAAGCTTCAGAAAGTATCACTTGGGATACAAAAACTTTATGTCACTTTGATCCGCCAACAAGCCAGTGTGAGGAGGAGGTCCTGAAGATTCTCCACATCCAAAACACTGTCCATCTCTTGCCGGACAAATTTACTGACAACCAGAAGATTGTCAAATCACACGTCCCTGCTGCTAACACTCCAGCTAGGATTGACATACCGCAAGATGGATGCAATCCGCCTGCAGCAGAAATGGTTGGACCTCTCAAAAAGAGAGGACGACCACCGGGATCCAAGGACCAAGTCCCTCGAAAGAGCAGGACCCTTGGCAATGGTAAACAAATACCACCACAGGATGCTAATTTAAGCCCTGCTACCCCATCTCTCCCAAACTCTCATGAAGAGGAAAAACCGGGAGAAAATGAAGTATCGATACACTATGTACGAACTGGGGAGTATTGGGACAGAAAAATCACAACAATAGATGACACATTTGCGTGTAATATTGCCATCAACGTCGCGTACTGCGACGATGATATTGAACCACGCTCTCTGACAGAATGTCAAAGCAGAGATGATTGGCCAAAGTGGAAAGCGGCAATAGGAGTGGAGTTGGATTCACTCACCAAACGCAAGGTCTTCGAACCAATAGTCCAGACACCAAAAGGTGTAAAACCTGTGGGATATAAATGGGTATTTGTTAGAAAACAAAATGAACAGAATGAGATCGTACGCTACAAATCAAGGCTTGTAGCGCAGGGTTTTACCCAACGTCCTGGGGTGGATTTTGAAGCCACATACTCCCCAGTCATGGACGCGATCACCTTCCGATTCCTCATTGGCATAACAGCACAAGAGGGTTTAGATATGCAACTCATGGACGTGGTTACTGCATACCTATATGGCAACCTAGACCGAGACATCTATATGAGATTGCCTGACGGTTATTCTTTGCCTGCAGCACTAAAAGAGAGAGACCGTGACATCTACTCAGTGAAACTGCAAAGATCATTATATGGTCTAAAACAATCTGGAAGGATGTGGTATAACAGACTGAGCGATTTCCTTGCACAGCAAGGATTTAAAAACGACCCAGTCTGTCCTTGCATCTTTATAAGAGCAAAGGCAACAGGATTTGTAATAATAGCCGTCTATGTAGACGACTTAAACCTCATCGGATCTCCTGAAGAGATCGCAAAGATTTCTAGAAGCCTGACAGAAACTTTCGAGATGAAAGACCTCGGAAAATCAAAATTCTGTTTAGGCCTTCAGATAGAGCATCTTAAAGATGGGATCCTGTTACACCAGTCAACTTACACATCGAACTTACTGAAAAAGTTTCAGATGGATAAGTGCCACCCCCTCAGCACTCCGATGGTCGTCAGATCATTGGATGTTCACAAAGACCCCTTCCGGCCGCTGGAAGAGGGGGAGGAAGTACTAGGCCCCGAAGTGCCTTATTTAAGTGCTATCGGTGCACTCCTTTACCTGGCTAACTGCACTCGCCCTGACATAGCGTTTGCAGTAAACTTACTAGCCAGATATAGTGCTGCACCTACACAGCGGCACTGGGCCGGAGTTAAGCATCTTCTGCGCTACCTCCAAGGGTCCATAGACTTAGGTCTATTCTACAGGAAAGGGGCATCAACTGGTTTAGTTGGTTATGCTGACGCAGGTTACAGGTCCGATCCTCATACAGAGAAGTCTCAGACCGGATACATGTTCACATATGGCGGTACTGCCATATCCTGGAGATCTGTGAAGCAGACCATGACGACCGTCTCATCCACCCACTCAGAGCTACTTGCGATCTTCGAAGCAAGCAAGGAATGTTTCTGGCTACGCTCAGTGATCCAGCACATACTCACCTCCACCGGCCTTACGACCGGCGTACTTGCACCCACTCCACTCCATGAAGACAATGCAGCATGTATAGCCCAGCTACAGGACGGCTACATCAAAGGTGACAAGACGAAGCATATATCCCCCAAGTTCTTCTGGACGCACGACCTTCAGAAGCAAAAGCAGATTGAGGTACAGAAGATCCAATCATGTAATAACTTGGCGGATTTGCTTACCAAATCCCTGCCTACTAGTACCTTTGAGAAACTTGTATATGGGATTGGGATGAGGAGAGTGAGTAAATGTAAACTGGGTCAGGATGAGAGAACTATGAACTCATAGATACATAGGAGACTGATGTATAGATTCATAGGAAATCTGCAAGCCTGAAGCTTGGTCAGATAAGGGGGAGTCAACTGCAGAGTTGTACTCTTTTCCCTTGGCTACAGGTTTTTTCCCACTGGGTTTTCCGTAGTCAAGGTTTTGACGAGGCAACCTCGTTGACTCTGGATCCTGAAGTATCCACCCCTTGACACATCCCCAAAACAGGGGAAGTTATGGGTTAACTGTTCTTTCTTTAACAAGACAATTACCCTAACTCGGATCCTGAAGAATCCACCTCTTATTTCAATGTTGATTGGATAAGGGGAAGTGTTATGAATAGGCCCATTGGGCCAATTGGGTATCCAACCCACTATTGAAAGATAAAAATACACGGGTAGGGGGCTCTTAACCCCTTACACCTATTTCTCCCTAAATTCCCTTCACAACAAAAATATGATTTTTAAAACATTTTATTTTATCTCATAAAATAAAAACTTGTATTTAAAAAATCACAAAATTTGCATGCTACTCAAAATATTTATCGCATAAAAATTTTAAACCTTTTAAAATCAGTTTTAAAACTATCACATAAATTAAAACATCATTTTAAAATTTTCATGCTTAAAAATTTATCATATAAAATTTTTAAACATCTAAAACCATTTTAAACTTATCGCATAAATTTAAAGTTTTAAAATCAGTTTTAAAGTTATCACATTAATTTAAAACATCATTTTAAAATTTATCATATAAAATTTTTTAAACATCTAAAATCATTTTAAACTTATCGCATAAATTTAAAGAAAACATTTTTCTGAATTTAAAAGCGTTCAATTAATTAATCGCAGTCCTAGATCAGCATATAGACATGGCTCTGATACCACTGGAGGGTATCACTCTGATATCATTGCGACGCTTTTAAGGCCCATCATCCATGGCACCCTAGACCCGTCAAAAGATACATCAGAACTTGTTTTATGGCATGCCTCTCGACAACGCCCAACCTTTCATAAGATCTCCATCTTATCAGGACTTGGTACGGTAAGAGCGATTACTTCGGGTCAGCTCATAACCCGAAAACCCGTACTCAAGCTCAACAAGCTTTGATACCACTGAAGGGTTTTCGCGGACCCTCAGGGCACAAAAAATCTATTCCTGTCCTAAGTCGGACGGAACATAGACATAAAATATCAGCGGAAAAATTATGTTAATCTAATTAACATACAGCCCTAAGGAACCAGACCCTTTTAGCCAGGATCTCTGCCAACTAGGGGTGGATCTGACCACCCCAAGAGGGATCTAAACTACTGCGAATAATTAAAACGAAAGCTTCTAAAAAAATACCCGGAATCTTGACCCTGGGGCGGGCAAGATGTTCCGCACCGTCTTCTGAGCTGCTCCCCGTCCCACGCAGAGCCGCTCCTTGAACCGCTCCTCGAACCGCTCCGCATCCTGAGGCGAGCAATCCTCGTGTCACCGAGCCAAACACGCGCTGAAGAAAGTTTCACGCGAGTGAAAACCTTCGCCAAGATTTCGGATCCGAACCCGAACTCCTTTGCGGCTTTGCTAGAGCCCTCAAGAGTGAGGCAGAAATATATGGAGAAGAAGAATATTAATTTAAGCCTAGATCTGAGTATGCTCCAACATTTACGGGAGCCGCTCAGATCTGGATCTTGGGACGAGTTTGGAGGAAGGGAGAGGCCCCAATTTATATCGGCGACTGACTCTCCCCTTTTCTCCACAACTGATGTGGGACTATTAAATGGAGTTAATAAATTCAATTTAGTTTGCCTTTCACAAATGCTAAACTTCCGTGAATTTTAACTCCATCACCATTGAGCTTCAATCTTGGTACAACCTACCAAATCGTAGGGCGTTCAACGGTGAACGCATATGAAAAAACGGCGAGTCAATATGAGTCAGTTTGACCCTCCAATTGATAGCCCAAAGTTAGCCAAAACCATTCAAAGATGGAAAATCCAGCCGTCAAAAAAATTCCGGATTTTAAAAAACCCTAAGCAGAAAATTCAGGCTTGATGAGCCTCCATTTTCGCTGGGTTCAGCCCAACAGTTTGGGCTGACTTGTTTTGGCTATAACTTGTGCATTTGGACTCCGTTTTTGACGAGATTTGAACCTGCTTTTAGAGCGGGACGATCCCGTAACCTTTTCAATGCGTTTATTTAATTAAATATTGTTGTAAACAATTACATTTAACTCAGTTTGCATCATATGCAAAATAGTCCATATCTAAGCTTAAATTTTCATTTGCATCAAATAAAAATGATCCGAGGGCATATCCTCCCAACAATATGTACAAATGCCATGCTGTTGCATCTCATGTAAACAACCATAAAATGTCATCTTTAAATTCCTTTACATTTGCAGTAGAGTCTTCTCACCTTTCCTTGTAGACTTTACCTGACGTATAGCTCCTTTTCTCTTGGGTGTTGTACGTCAGGTACTGAGACGGAGTACACAGACGAGCCCGCTTTATCGGAGGACTTGGAGTCAGAGGACGTTGGCCCAGAGTACGTTCCAGACGAGGACCAGACCTAGAGGTTCCTCACTGTTGCTGTCTTTCAGAGGTTTTGTCGCTTTCTAGTTTGGGTGTGTAGCACCACTTTACTTATTGTTTAGGTTGGGTGCTCCGCACCATTAGTTTCCTTTTCCGCAGTTGTAGCTATGCTTGGGCTTTCTTTATTAGACTTGATATAATGCTGGATATTATCTCTTATAAAAATGAATGCAATTTCCTTTCGAGTACTCTTATCTTATTGTTATGAACTTTTATATGCAAGAGCATGTTTTTATGGTATCTCTACAGACATTTATTGGGCCCGAGTCTCACAGCTCCGGCCCATGCGGATCTTCGTCTCGTCCTCGCACCCGTTTTGGGAAGCGGGGGCGTCACAGGGGATGAGCGCTATCGCTTTATATTTCTTTTTATTTTCACTTTTTATTTTTTCTTTCCACTTTTTCACCCCAATTTTCTTTTTTAGAATCATCACATTTTTTCTTATTTTTTGTGCTTGCATGTGTTTTCGTTTTTATTTTTCTATATCTTTTCTTCCCTTTGCTAGGTAACTAGTCTATGATGATATATCTCGTCCTTTCACCACTGTCACAGCACTTTTTCCATGCCACACTTTTATAGAAATATTATATTCTTACTCTATTATAAGTGCTTAAGTAAAGTTCTTTCGATATCTCTCTATATGTAATTGCTTGAAATTTATTGAACCTATCTATATGAATTAGTACGTAGTATGCTTTCAATGGAAACACACCAAGGTTCAAGCATCATTAGTATAACTGAAGCCGTGCTTTGATTTCTTATTCATATCTCTGATTGCATGCTCGTGATATTTGATAGCCCGACTACATAGCTTATTGATATGAGTAGGAACAATCTATTCCATGATAGAGTATGGTTGAGGGATTATTTTTCTGAACCGTTCGTGCACATATATGAAAATATGAGTGAACCGAGTGATACTCAAACATTCCTTCTCCACTATATCTTTTATTCTCTACCATGTCTTTAGATTTTCCCCTGAAATTGTTTTCACTTTATCTTTTTCCCAAAGATCCTTACACTTTATAATTTGCTCCGCAACTCAAAAGAAAGCCAAATTCAAAAATTGAATGATTTTAAAAATGCAAAACAAAAGCCAAGGAGCCAAAAATGTAAAGTGCAAAAATCAATAGCTCCTACAAAAATCAAAAGTCATATCTCAACTTCAAAAGCTTTCAAAGTCCAAAAACCCTTAGAGCAAAAATGCAAATTCTTTTGGGAATCAAAGCCAAAATTCCTATACCAAAAATTGAGCTACACCGAGCCAAACAAGCTTGGGGAAATCCATTGAATAAAAAGAGTGAGCTTGACACATTAGAGTGGATATTGTGCATGAACGGCTAGGATCGATAATCCTGAAACTTAACGATAAATTGGGATATGAGAACTTCCTATGACGTGATGTGACTTTATGCATGTATGAGCACCATTCCATTCTTTACTGCTTGCCTTGCCTGAGAATTCTATGCTTTAGTTATTAACTTTTGATTGAAAAGTGTGTGTACATCGTTATGTATATATGTATATTATGATGCTATGAAGTGTATGAAATGAATATAAATTGATTGCATGAGCGCTAGAGAGATCCCCATTATTCGTCTCTAAATCCTAAGCACTTCGTTTTTATATAAGAGTATGAATATTTCCTATGATTGCATCTGATTACTTTTTCGAGTTGTCGTGGCATGCGGTGATTGATGCGAGATCTGAGAGAATAGCTTAGCGCCTTCTCTACTTTGCTTCTCTTTTTCTTTTATTATTTTTTATTCTCTGGCGAGCTTTTTATTCGTCTTCCTCGAGAACGAGTAAAAGGTAAGCTTGGGAGATTTTGATGTGTCCATATTTTCCATATTTTTATCGCACATTTTTATAGCATTTTGATCGTCCAAAGTTCACGTTTTTATATTCTATCGCGATTTTCACAATGTACTTGATTCTTGCAGTGTTTTGTGGATTTTCAGGAATTTTGACGCGATTCGGAGCGAAAATGGATGATGGACACGGATACTGAAATCAGGAGCTCACGACACCATGTTTTACGACCCAAAGGAGCAAATGAAAGAAGGAAGGAAAGAAAGAAGGAGCAAAGAAAGGAAGGGAAGAAGGAGAGAGAGAGAGAGAGAGAGAGAGAGAGAGAGAGAGAGAGCCAAGAGCTAGCATCTGAATTTCTAGGTCGCTCGGCCGAGCGAGCCACACGCTCGGCCGAGCTGAGCTCCCAAAAAGGAAGGAAAAAGGGAAGGCCAAGGAGAGCTTTAGGAAGTAGGCTGCTCGGTCGAGCGACCCACCTCGCTCGACCAAGCGACCCTTTGTAGAAGACCTTCGCTTTGGCCTATCAACTATCTGTCTAATTTGCTCGGTTGATCAGCTTCCCCGCTCGACCGAGCAGCCTCCTTCCACCCAGACCAAGAGCTGAAGCCCCAAGATGGCGCTCGGCCGTGCAACCCACATCGCTTGACCGAGCGGCCCCTTCTCCAGAGCGCCCAGCGGAAGCCACAAGAGACGTGCTCGGCTGAGCGGCTACCCCGCTCGACCGAGCGCGTCGCTGATGGCCTTTAGTTTAGGTCTTTCTTAACGGCTTTTGGGGCTGATTTTCGGGAAACCCACGATTTTTGGTGTTTTGTATATAAGTGAACAGTTTTTTAGATTAGATCAAGTTTTCTTTTACTGAGTTCTGAGCTGTCATTTGGAGAGAGGAAGATCTTTGGTGCTTGTTTCTTCGATCCAACTTTTGGTGAACAGCTAAAACTCATTCCATCTATTAGATTTCTCTTTTATATTACATTCTATGCATTTGGACATCAATTTCAATATGTTTGCCATGTTTGTGATGAATCTCGTTATTTCTCCCGTTATTTTAGCTATTATGATGTCTGAGTAGTGTAGCTCTAGGGCTTAGGAATGAACCATATGATCATAGGGTTTGGATGTTAAGTTAACCTTAGGTGGAAGAATCTAGGGTTGCTCTACGGTGGTTCGAATAAGGGTTTAGGGGGATTAGTCTTAGAATTGGAGGACAAAGATCCGGGGCCAGTCTACGGACCGCGCCCCCGACAGGTCGCCCATGGGTCCGGGGCAGGTTTTCGGACTGCGCCCCCACACAAACAAGTCTTCACTCTTATCTCCAACATATGTCAATATATTTCGACTTACGCACTTTTTGTGTTTTTGTGATATGAGAAACCCTAGATTAAGATATGCATGATCACTAGGGGTGGGCTACCTCACCACGCTCAAACTCCGAGGTAAGCTTACGAGCTGCACCCTCGATAGGTCTCCAAGATCTGGAGATAGCCTCCAAAGTGACCTGTATCCTAAGAAAGTCTGGGGCAGGCTTACGAGCTGAGCCCCGGATAGGTCGTCCAGACTCATGAAGCTCACTACCAAACAAAAGGTACGAAGAAATAATACGTCATCCGAACTAGGTCGGGCTTCCCGCCACAATCTCGAACGACGGGGGCAATTGTTACGACCTCAAGATCGTCCCAGTCGATCTAGGCCCACATGTTCAAACCCCAAGTAAACGGCTCGTCGAATATCCCTAATGAGAACTAGCTCTAACGAGAAGCTTGCCGAGTCTCAGAGAAGCTCGCCCAAGCAGAGCGGCAAGCTTGTCATCCGAATCGAAGAGAAGAGCCCTCAGCTGATCGCACACATTCTACACTAACTCGCCCCAGAGTAGCTCTCCCCAGAGGCAGCTCGCCTACCTCTCCGCCCCGAAGCAGTCTGCCCAAGGAGTGAGGTGACCCGCCACAAACATCACTGCCAGCTTCACTACAGACAAAGTCTGACAAAAGTGCACTTGACTGCTTCACCGCCTGACACCCTGCCGAAAGCGTCCCTGTCCGTTTTGCCACCAGACAGCCTGACAAAAGCATGCCTGACATTTACGGCTCTGACACACGTTCGGCCCTGACATCATCGGTCGAACCCATGACATCATATGCCAAACCCCTGACACCCTGACACCGCCAACTTAGCTAAAGCAAACGACTCCAGCAGCCAATAAATACCCCCTCTCCTCCAGCGAGAAAGGGGTTGGCTGGCTAATCTGTAAGAAATCCTAAGACATCTACTTATATCTAAGGTCGAATATCCCCCACATATTTGCACCTTCCACACTAGTTCGCCACGTGAGCACCGATCTGCCTCTAAGATCGTCCCACGTGTCTGACATTCTCCAAATAGTCAGCAACTGACTAAAGCATCGGAGAGGCTCTCGGTTGACAACCGACCGAGCCTTTCTGGCGAGTTGTTCTCCTTGCAGCAACCTTGCCCCAGCCACCAGCGGTCAAAGCAACCCACGATGAACTACTCCAATAGACGGGCGACCTACTCTGATTGACGGGCGACCTTGAGATTTCAATCTACAAAGTATCTTCCAATCGGGATTAGCCTCGTCTACACCCCAAAACTTGTAATAATTTTAACCATGATTCCCATTTCAATATAAATTCGGTGTTGGCGGATTTTACCTGGCAACAAACTAAACTAATTTTTATCAAAATAATGTGTTATCATTCATTATCTAACTAAAATATGATAATATCCTAACTTAAAGATCTAAACTTTCTTTTTAACTATTTTTAAATATTTTAACTACTTCCCTGAAATCTCCACAAATCCCATGCAGGAGATCACTCGTAACAACCCACAATCGTACTCTCTCTCCCCTCTCACCCACGCCCCCATGTAGCACAATCTCGTGCGGGGATAACGCAACCACCTCGTTCGCCTTCTTCGCCTTCTTTATCTTCTCCTCCTCCTCTTCTTAAAGCCCCGTCAAGCTTCTCCCCTTCAAACAAACCACAAGTAGTCATTACCCTTTACATCCTCAACCCCGTTGACAGCACCCTCCCACCGTCTTTCACCACCTGACTCGACAGCCCACACCAATCCGACATCACCCCAAGCCCACGTCACCGATGTCCACCTCCTGTCGCCACCCTCGCCTACTCAACCTCTGAGCGCCAACCCCATCCCCTCTGACAGCCCTCCATGCAACGCACAGCATCACTCCCGTCCCCAACCCAACACCACCGCCTTCCACTGTCCTCCATGCGCCACCCTCACCCCCTACATCACCTCCCGTCCACCAACGTCACCCCCGACCACCAAGCACCCCCTCGCGGCCATCTCCTCCGCCCAAGCCACCGAAACCACGACAGTCCCTCCTCATCTCTGACTTCACGTCCAGCATCCACAAGACCCCACCGCCAAGACCTTAGCCCTCAGCCCCGACCTCACACTCCCTCCTCGACCCCAAGCCTTTGCCTCCATCCGACGAAACCCCAGCGACACCTCCGACCTCACTCCCCCTCAGCCTACACTGCCGTCGTCGCCACCTTTCGATGCAGCCACCATCGTCGCAGCCTCCTGCACCACCACGCGTCGTCGTATGCCATCGTCGCATTGCCTCCGATCTGTCGTCGCCCATCGTCGCAAGGCAGCACACGCTGGATACACATAAGTTATATTACTTTCGTTAGCTAAAACTCTTATTGCTGTTAGTATCATAAATGAAGTTAGTAATATATATATATTAATTAGTATATGATAGTAGTTTATAACAGTACGTTTAGTATTATATATACAAGTTTTAGTTTTTATAACTGTTGTTAATGTTACGTACTTAGTGAGTTTATTATAAGAATTGGGTAATTAATTGTTAAGATGTAAGTTTAAATCAGTATATTAGTTGTTAGTTTAATAAACACAAGTAAGCTGCTTGAAGAATTAGTACGTCAGTATGTTAGTTGTATAAAATCAGTACGTAAATTTTGTTATTAAATTGTTAGTATGTTAGTACCTTAGTTTTATACTTAAATAGCTATTATATAATGTTAGTTGTTAGTAAAACACGTAAGTTAGCTGTAGCATTCACCAGTTAGCTGTTAGTATCGATAATAGCATGTACGTAATATTAGCAGTATAATGATTATTAGATGTTATTGTATATATATACAGTCAGTATGTAAATTATAACCTAGATGTAACGACTGGTTTTTCATGTATTTGGATTATCTATATTATATATATATATATATGTTTTGGTGGATTTTCTCCTCATGTGTGGTTTTCATCTCCGTAGCTTTCGTTTTCGATCGTTTCGTCGTGATTTTCTAGCTTTTTCCTTGGAATCGTCGATTTCGGAGTAAGTCATTCGTGACGGGCTTCATATCGGTCATATCTTATTGTTAGATCAAGCCTAGGAGTCTTAGGAATCGATCCCGGAGCTTCGCGCTCCATTTCGAAACTTTCTGTGCACGTTAGCCGGTACAAGAAGGGGAACCGACCGACTAGATGACGATTTAGTCGGTCGGCAAACCTTCATGGACCGATTAGTGGGCTTTGTTAATTGTACAGGAGTTACTGTTTATCGTTAGTCGGTCTAAGAACATTTGTCGACCGACTAGGTTACAAACTAGTCGGTCAGCAATCGTTCTTTAACCGACTAGCTCTATGATCATTTTGATACCAAGTACTATTCATTCTTAGTCGGTCTAAGAACGTTCATCGACCGACTAGATGAGAAACTAGTCGGTCAGTAGTTGTTCTTTGACCGACTAAATCTAAATCCTATTTTTCGTCAGGAGTTACTATTTACACTTAGTCGGTCTGCGTTGGTCAACCGACCGACTAGTTCCCAAACTAGTCGGTCAGAGGTTGCTCTTTGACCGACTAATCAGTGTCGAACCCCTAATTTCTGGGCAGCCGCCAGCTCTTCCTATTTAAACCCCCCCAAACGTTTTTCTTTTCTTCTTTCATTTCTCCTGAGCCTCTTTCTTCCCCAAATCATCATCCATCTAACCCTAGCCCTCCTCCTTCATCAAGAGCTCCTCTCCATCTCCATTTTGGCCGGCCACCACCTCTAGGTCGCCGGAAAACCCCCCAAAAATCCCCAAAACCCCATTTCTCCAGATTTTCTCCCCATTTCCAGATCTGAACCGTAGGTTCCCCGGATCGTTTCTTCCGTCGTCGTGCTTGCTCGGCATCGTTCTTCCGCTAACGATTCGGTAATAACTCGATTCTATAATATTCTCATAACCCATTTGTGTTTTTATAAAACCCTAATAAAACTAGGTTGGATGTTGTTCTAATGTTGTTTTGCCATGGCAGCGACCTCTTCCCCGTAGATTAGCGTCCGTGAGACGAACCTACGTGATCGTCATCCTCGGTGCTAGGCAAGTGAAACTTGCCACTTAGGGTTTTTGGCCATGTCTTAGGCCATTTGCTTGTTGTAGGCGTAAAAGAGACTAGGCGACGAAATGATACTCGCCTAGGCGCAATTTTAGGAACTAGCTTGACAACGAAGCTAGATCCGACATTTATCATGTTGCACGACTATCATGTCATGTTTAATTTCCATTAACGGTACGCGAATTAATTGTCATGTCATTGCATTCTTTAAGTGTTCCCGTGATTGCGTAGCTCCGCTACACCTTGTGAAATGATTGAGGATAGGTGCACCCCTATGCTAAATGAAATACGCTTCTGGTTTATGATCCAGGAAACGAGCTCTTGTGCGGGGCAACCCTGGCTCATTTACTGAGCATCGTGTACAGGGACCCTGGCTCGTTTACACGTGTGGGATGGGGTAAGAGTTAAGAGGCCATTCAACTGGGAGTCTGCCCGATCAGCAACTACAGTTGTAAGGCGTAAACTCTGAGTTCTGGGGTAGTGTTAAGCGGCCACTCAGTGTGAATGTCAAACAGTTCAGCTGTAAGGCGTAAACATTTACAAACAACTTGAAACGTGACTAGTGAAAAGATTGAGATTGTTAGTAGCTTGGATACTCTTGACATGCCCTGAAAATTGTTCTCTTGTACTTGTGGTTTCACCATGTCTTACTTGTGCACTTATACCATAACTGCCATGTCATGCATACTATAACTGCTAGGTTGTTAGTTTGCCTTCCTTTTCAGTTTCCTTGCCCAAGTCTTTTAGACTTGCTGACATGTGCCCCTTTACTCTTTTGGGTGACACATATTAGATCCTGAGCCTGAGTTCATTGTTGAGGACGAGGTGTTTGCAGACGCCAAGCCCGAGCCTGTGTTTGACGAGGACTTCGTGGACACGGGCGATCAGTCGTAGAGACTGTTGGTGTTGTTGTTTAGACTGTTTTGTTGTCGGTGCGTGGCACCAATACTTTGTTATGTTGTCCCTTTTGTTGGCCTTGTTCTGGGCCTTTAGACTCTTTCTTTTAGCCTGGTGGCGTTTCTGGATGTTGAACTTAATTTTCATGTTGGACAAATTCTGAGATTTGAGATTTTATTTCTGTCTCTCCTTGTGTTATTATTGTTGTTCCGTTTGTGGTTACAGGGACCTGCTTATGTTTTATTGACGCTTATCGGGTTTGGGGCTTCACAGCTCCACTCCCGTGCGGACCTTTTCACGTCTCGCCTCCATTTTAGGGAAGCGGGGCGTGACAGGTTTTGTTGGTGGCCCATGCAGGTCCATTTTGTAACTGCGATTATCGGAATAACGATAATAATATTAGAATGTCCAATAAACTAAGTTCGACATCCGAGTCATAAGCTATGAGTCTAATTTGTTTCGTTTTCTGTGTCATTAGATGGCAGGAAGGCGATTCACCCGTGGTGGAGGTAGTGGTGCGCCCCCTCATGACGAGGAGCCTGAGCGGGAGCCCACCAATAGGGAGATGATGCTGATGATGCTTCAGATGATGCAAGTGCAGCAGGGCGTGCTCTTGCAAGTCCAGAATGCTCCAGTTGTTCGAGCTGGTCGGGCAATCCAGGATGCCCCTCGCTCCGAGCCGGGAGCGAAGCAATTTCGGGAGCTGGGTCCCGCATATTTTGATGGGTCTGAGGGTCCTCTGGCTGCCGATGAGTGGATTCGGAACATAGAGGATAATTTGAAGATGGCGAAGATTGGCCCGGCTGGATGGGTTGATTTGGCGAAGAGGCAACTCAAGGATAATGCTCGAAACTGGTGGGATGCGGAAGAGAAGATGCTGGTGGAGCTGATAGCTTGGGCTACCTTTAAGTCCAGGTTTGATGAGGAGTTCTTTCCGAAGGCTGCTAGGAAGGAGATGCTGCAGCGTTTTATTGATCTGAAGCAAGGGAGCTTGACGGTGGACCTGTACCACCAAGAGTTCACTAGGCTGAGTCGGTTCGCACCGAAGATGGTGCAGGATGCTGATGAGAGGGCTCAGAGGTTCCTGCAGGGGCTTGCTTTGGAGCTTCAGAGTTTTGTGTCTTCCTCTGATCTGGACTCTTATCAGAAGGTTTTGGTCGCTGCGAGGAGGCAGGAGCTGAACCTGAGCCAGAGGAGGGGACATGTTTCTGGTGCTGGGAAGAGGCCTGTGGAGCAGGCCAGGGCGGTGGTTAGGCCTGGTTTCAAGCCTAATCAGCCAGTGCAGTTCAAGAGGCCAGGAGGGCCTAATCAGAAGACTTGCCATTTCTGCGACAAGCTTGGCCACACCAAGGATCAGTGTAGAAAGTTTCTGGGCCAGTGTTTGGTTTGTGGTGATGCTTCTCATGTCGCGAAGGATTGTCGACATGCGAATCAGTTGCGGAGGGCACCTGTTGCAGCACAACAGTTACAGCAGAGAGTGCATGTTCCTGTCGGTCGTGGAGCAGCTCTTGTTCCACAGAGGCAGGCTTTTCAGCAGGCTTTTCCGCCGAGGAGGCAGGCTTTTCTGATGACCGCTGTGGAGAGCGAGGCCGTGGATGAGGTTATCGCAGGTAATCCTCAATCTGGCTGTTCCTTTCTTATTTGACTTTGTTTGTTAGATTATGTTGTTTGCTTGAACATGATTGTTCGCTAGACTAGGGCTTGATTGTTAGACTGTTTGTAGGTGTGATTTTGGTGTGCACATTTCCTGCACGAGTCATCTTTGACTCTGGTGCATCGATGTGCATTATTTCTCGGAGCTTCGTGGAGAAGCATTTCTTGTCGACGTCCCCTCTTTTCAAGAGTTGGAATATCGTTACAGGGAATGGCGTAGTCTCGGTGCATCGTGGTTGCAATTCTTTCCCGTTGGTGGTTTGTGGACATGAGCTTTACGCTGATTTCATTGTCCACGACATCATCAACTATGATGCGGTCCTTGGGATGGATTGGCTTGCGAGCTTCTATGCTACGATCGACTGTCGGAGAAAGAAGGTGGTGTTTGAGATTCCCGGACATCCAGTATTTGAGTTCAGCCGAGGTAGCAGTTCGCTTGGTCCTGTCAGATTTCGAGCCAGGCCAGTGGAGTTTGTGGCTATGCAGATGGAGTTGGAGAGGCCAGCGGTTGTGCGGGACTTTGATGACGTCTTCCCCGAGGAGATGTCTGGATTGCCACCTGATCGAGCTTTAGAATTTTCTATTGATCTTGTTCCGGGAGCGCAACCGATTTCGAAGGCGCCGTATCGTGTGGCACCCGCTGAGTTGGAGGAATTGCGGAAACAGCTGGATGAGCTTTTGCAGAAGGGTTATATCAATCCTAGTGTGTCTCCATGGGGAGCACCGGTGCTGCTGGTGAGGAAGAAGGATGGTTCGCGCCGCATGTGCGTGGACTATCGGGAGCTGAATGCGGGACCATCAAGAATAAATACCTGTTGCCTCGTATCGATGATATTTTTGATCAGCTTGGAGGTTCGAGGGTGTTTTCGAAGTTGGATCTGAGGAGTGGTTATCATCAGCTGAAGGTGAAGAAGGAAGATGTTCCGAAGACAGCGTTCAGGACGAAGTATGGACACTACAAGTTTGTGGTTATGCCTTTCGGTGTAACCAATGCACCCGCGGTTTTCATAAATCTGATGAATCTGATCTTCTACGACTTTTTGGATAAGTCTGTCGTTATCTTTATTGACGACATTTTGATCTATTCTAAGTCGGAAGAGGAGCATGCCTCACACTTGAGGACGGTGTTGGAGATTTTGAGGAGGTATCGGTTGTATGCTAAGTTTTCGAAGTGCGAGTTTTGGCTGGACAGAGTTGCTTTTCTCGGGCATGTGGTGACTGGAGATGGTATTTCAGTGGATCCCGAGAAGATCAGGGCCATCAGAGAGTGGCATGTTCCGCAGTCAGCGTCTGAGATCCGGAGTTTCCTTGGGCTTGCTGGTTACTATCGGCGCTTCATTAAGGACTTTTCCCGTATTGCTGAGCCAATGACCAGATTGACGCGGAAGGATGTGCCTTTTGTTTGGTCGGGTGATTGTGAGAATGCTTTTGGTGTTCTGAGGGAGAGATTGACGACTGCCCCTATTCTTATTATGCCTGATCGCAGCGGTGGATTTGTGATCTTTTGCGATGCTTTTGGCAAGGGTCTCGGTTGTGTGTTGCATCAGCACGGGCATGTTGTGGCGTATGCTTCGCGTCAGCTCAAGACTCATGAGAAGAATTACCCGACGCATGATTTGGAGTTGGCTGCCTTCGTGTTTGCGCTCAAGATTTGGAGGCACTTCCTGCTGAGTGAGAAAGTGAAGATCTTCACCGATCACAAAAGCTTGAAGTATATTTTTACTCAGAAGGAGCTCAACATGCGACAGCGTCGATGGTTGGAGCTCATGGCGGATTATGAGATTGATTTGCAGTATCACCCTGGCAAGGTGAATGTGGTTCCTGATGCGCTGAGTAGGCTTCCAGCGGTGATGATTTTGACCTCGCAGTGGAGATTGCAGCAGGATTTTTGCGAGTCTGGAGTTGAGATTGTTCTTCCTGGAGAGGCTTCTTCGTTGATGTGTATGCAGATACAGTCGACGATCATGGATCGGGTCAAGGCTGGCCAAGCTGGGGACCCGAAGCTGGTGAAGATTCGGGAGCAGGTGGAAGCCGGTCTGCGGACTGACTTTTTGATTCATGAGGATGGCTCGCTGAGGTTTGGAGCCAGGTTGTGTGTGCCAGCTGGGGATATTAGAGAGGATTTGATGGTGGAGGCACACAGTTCACCGTATTCTGTGCATCCTGGTGGGACCAAGATGTACCAGGATCTTCGTCTGAATTTTTGGTGGCATGGTATGAAGAGGAGCGTGGCTCGGAGTGTAGCCAAGTGCTTGGTTTGCCAGCAAGTGAAGGCAGAGCATCAGCGTACGGCAGGGTTGCTACAACCGCTTTCAATTCCGGAGTGGAAATGGCAACACATCACTATGGATTTCGTGACTAGACTACCTCGGAGTCCGAAGCAGAATGACGCGATTTGGGTGATCGTAGATCGATTGACCAAATCCGCGCACTTTATTCCATTCCGAGCGGGACAGTCCACTGAGGCGCTAGCAAGGAGATACATGGAGGTAAATTCTTTTGCTCTCTGTTTTATTTCCTTTTCCTAGTTTAGATAGTGATGTAACGTGAATCGTGCAGGAGGTCGTACGACTTCACGGAGTCCCTGTGAGTATCGTGTCGGACAGAGACACGAGGTTCACATCTCAGTTCTGACAGAGTTTGCAGAAGAGTTTGGGTACGCGTCTGAGTTTCAGCACGACGTACCATCCGCAGACGGATGGCCAGTCCGAGAGGACGATTCAGATCTTGGAGGACATGCTGAGGGCGTGCATGTTGGATTTCAAGGGTTCGTGGGAGGACCATCTACATCTGGTAGATTTTTCCTACAATAATAGCTTCCAGGCGAGTATTGGCATGGCGCCTTTTGCCGCGCTGTATGGGAGGAAATGTCGATCGCCATTGAGTTGGGATGACGTTGGTGACCGGGAGCTGTTGGGACCTGAGATGATTGTGGAGGCCGTGGATGTTGTCAGGAACATTCGGGAGAGGTTGAGGATTGCTCAGGACCGTTTTAAGCATTGGGCGGATGCTAAACGTCGTCCTTTGGAGTTTCAGCCAGGCGATCATGTGTTTCTGAGGATTTCCCCGAATCGTGGAGTGATTCGCTTTGGGAAGCGAGGGAAGTTAAGCCCGCGATACATTGGACTGTTTGACATTCTGGAGAAAGTTGGCAAGGTGGCCTACCGCTTAGCCTTGCCGCCATCTTTGGAAGGAGTTCACAATGTTTTCCATGTGTTGCAGCTTCGTCGATACATTAGCGATCCATCTCATGCTGTGGATTTCTCGGAGATTACCGTTCGCCCTGATATGACGTATGTCCAACAGCCAGTGCAGATTTTGGACAGGCGTCAGAAGTCACTTCGGAACAAGGTTGTCAATCTTGTGAGGGTGATGTGGCGACACGGCTCGCCTGGAGAGTCTACTTGGGAGAACGAGGATGAGATGCGAGAGCGTTTCCCACTTTTGTTCCCGGACACGTGAGTGTTGGGAAATTCCGAGGATTTTTCTTAAGTTGGGGAGGATATAACGACTGGTTTTTTATGTATTTGGATTATCTATATTATATATATATGTTTTGGTGGATTTTCTCCTCATGTGTGGTTTTCGTCTCCGTAGCTTTCGTTTTCGATCGTTTCGTCGTGATTTTCTAGCTTCTTCCTTGGAATCGTCGATTTCGGAGTAAGTCATTCGTGACGGGCTTCATATCGGTCATATCTTATTGTTAGATCAAGCCTAGGAGTCTTAGGAATCGATCCCGGAGCTTCGCGCTCCATTTCGGAACTTTCTGTGCACGTTAGCCGGTACAAGAAGGGGAACCGACCGACTAGATGACGATTTAGTCGGTCGGC
Organism: Scilla litardierei; assembly: GCA_030789695.1. NCBI lineage: Eukaryota > Viridiplantae > Streptophyta > Magnoliopsida > Asparagales > Asparagaceae > Scilla > Scilla litardierei. The sequence continues at coordinate 385,479,820 of CM061142.1, forward strand.
AAACCTTCATGGACCGACTAGTGGGCTTTGTTAATTGTACAGGAGTTAATGTTTATCGTTAGTCGGTCTAAGAACATTTGTCGACTGACTAGGTTGCAAACTAGTCGGTCAGCAATCGTTCTTTAACCGACTAGCTCTATGATCATTTTGATACCAAGTACTATTCATTCTTAGTCGGTCTAAGAACGTTCATCGACCGACTAGATGAGAAACTAGTCGGTCAGTAGTTGTTCTTTGACCGACTAAATCTAAATCCTATTTTTCGTCAGGAGTTACTGTTTACACTTAGTAGGTCTGCGTTGGTCAACCGACTGACTAGTTCCCAAACTACTCGGTCAGAGGTTGCTCTTTGACCGACTAATCAGTATCGAAATCCTAATTTCTGGGCAGCCGCAAGCTCTTCCTATTTAAACCCCCCAAACATTTTTCTTTTCTTCTTTCATTTCTCCTGAGCATCTTTCTTCCCCAAATCATCATCCATTTAACCCTAGCCCTCCTCCTTCATCAAGAGCTCCTCTCCCTCTCCATTTTGGCCGGCCACCACCTCTAGGTCGTCGGAAAATCCCCAAAAATACCCAAAACCCCATTTCTCCAAATTTTCTCCCCATTTCCAGATCTGAACCGTAGGTTCCCCGGATCGTTTCTTCCGTCGTCGTGCTTGCTCGGCATCGTTCTTCCGCTAACGATTCGGTAATAACTCGATTCTATAATATTCTCATAACCCATTTGTGTTTTTATAAAACCCTAATAAAACTAGGTTGGATGTTGTTCTAATGTTGTTTTGCCATAGCAGCGACCTCTTCCCGTAGATTAGTGTCCGTGAGACGAACCTACATGATCGTCATCCTCGGTGCTAGGCAAGTGAAACTTGCCACTTAGGGTTTTGGGCCATGTCTTAGGCCATTTGCTTGTTGTAGGCGTAAAAGAGACTAGGCGACGAAATGATACTCGCCTAGGCGCAATTTTAGGAACTAGCTTGACAACGAAGCTAGATCCGACATTTATCATGTTTGCACAACTACCATGTCATGTTTAATTTCCATTAACGGTACGCGAATTAATTGTCATGTCATTGCATTCTTTAAGTGTTCTCGTGATTGCGTAGCTCCGCTACACCTTGTGAAATGATTGAGGCTAGGTGCACCCCTATGCCAAATGAAATACGCTTCTGGTTTGTGATCCAGGAAACAAGCTCTTGTGCGGGGAAACCCTGGCTCATTTACTGAGCATCGTGTACAGGGACCCTGGCTCGTTTACACGTGTGGGATGGGGTAAGAGTTAAGCGGCCATTCAACTGGGAGTCTGCCCGATCAGCAACTGCAGTTGTAAGGCGTAAACTCTGGGTTCTGGGGTAGTGTTAAGCGGCCACTCAGTGTGAATGTCAAACAGTTCAGCTGTAAGGCGTAAACATCTACAAACAACTTGAAACGTGACTAGTGAAAAGATTGAGATTGTTAGTAGCTTGGCTACTCTTGACATGCCCTGAAAATTGTTCTCTTGTACTTGTGGTTTCACCATGTCTTACTTGTGCACTCATACCATAACTGCCATGTCATGCATACTATAACTGCTAGGTTGCTAGTTTGCCTTCCTTTTCAGTTTCCTTGCCCAAGTCTTTTAGACTTGCTGACATGTGCCCCTTTACTCTTTTGGGTGACACATGTTAGATCCTGAGCCTGAGTTCATTGTTGAGGATGAGGTGTTTGCAGACGTCGAGCCCGAGCCTGTGTTTGATGAGGACTTCGTGGACACGGGCGATCAGTCGTAGAGACTGTTGGTGTTGTTGTTTAGACTGTTTTGTTGTTGGTGCGTGACACCAATACTTTGTTATGTTGTCCCTTTTGTGGGCCTTGTTCTGGGCCTTTAGACTCTTTCTTTTAGCCTGGTGGCTTTTCTGGATGTTGAACTTAATTTTCATGTTGGACAAATTCTGAGATTTGAGATTTTATTTCTCTCTCTCCTTGTGTTATTATTGTTGTTCCGTTTGTGGGTGCAGTGACCTGCTTATGTTTTATTGACGCTTATCGGGTTTGGGGCTTCACAGCTCCACTCCCGTGCGGACCTTTTCACGTCTCGCCTCCATTTTAGGGAAGCGGGGCGTGACACTAGATGAACAGTACAAGATGTTAATAATATTATATGTGTGTGTGTGTAATTATATAACAGCAAGTTTGTAGAGTATATGTATTAGTTATATAACAGTTTGATATATAAGTAGAATTATATGCGTAGACAGTGTATATACATGTTAGAATTTCATATTATTATGATAAGTTAAGATTCCTTAACTTGATGTTAAAAATCTAATGACGCAGAAACGTCTGCGCCTCTCATACGAACTCAGTGACACCAAAATCACCGAAACCAGGCAAGAGTGCACTTTCTACACGTTTTAAATATCGTTTCATCTAAATGTGACATCAACTTCATATGTTTACTTTTGTGTATTGCGAGATAAAAATCTGTGTGTGTGCGTGTGTGAACATTTCATCAAGTCGATTGACGAGATGAAAACCTGAATGTGCGTGTGTGTGGACATTTTATTAATTCAATTGATAATGCCTTGTAACAACATGAAATGTAAAACATTGCTAAACGTACATGAATTGCTTGAACTTCTTGAAAACCATAGACATTACAGGCCGGATTGGCTAACCACCGATATTGCATGCCAAGATTTGGCTATCTTGTGGGCGGGTTTGGCTAGTCTGGCTCGTGTTTCAGTATTACAAATTATGAAGGCCGGTTTGGCTGATTCTGGCTCGTGGTCCAGAAAGTACATGTGGGTGGGGTTGGGTTCACGGGCACTATTCGGAAGTAAACGGGACACCATCGAGGGCACAAAAAGGTTGATTCACTTGTTTATCGCCTAACGACGTGAACCTTAGTCACTAAATTGTACACACTCATGAACATCCTGAAAATGCTATATTGAACATATATAGCGTATAGAACTGCTACTGCTTCCATTTCAAATAGAACTGCCATGATAATCTAAAGTCTGTTCTTACTGCTTAGAAATAGAACTGCCATGCTAATGTAACCTCTGTTTGAACTGCTTAGAAATGTTAATTGTTCATTCTTTCTTAAATGCTTTAACTGCCATGAAAATTGCTTTTGAAAACCTTAATGAGGGTCAATTCTACTAACATTTTATATCTTGTCGAGCGACCCTCGCTGACGTATATTTCTTTGTCTTCTATCTTATGAAATATACGTCAGGTTTGAGACAGAGGAGTATACCTTGAGACTAAGCAGGCTGACCAGGAGTTCCCTGACGCTGAGATCCACGGCTAAGGAACGGTGTGCTTCTGCAACACCGCTAAAGAATTAAAATTTGTCGGTGTAATCTCATTCAATATAATTTCTTTTGATGTAACTGTTTATAATGGCCATGTTAGGCCTTATTTGTGTACATGTAATTTTGGACACTGACTCTATAAAAATGATAATCTGTATTGTACTGAATTCGCATGCAAAAACCTGAAATGTTGTAACCACAGACACTTATTGTGCTTAAGTCAAAAAAGGAAGAAAAAAACTTCTTCTTTGCTTTAAGCACATGCGGACCCGCTCAAGTCCTCGCTCCCAAGTATAATGGGAAGTGGTGCGTGACATTTCTACTGCTCGGGTGTGTGTTTTAACTAAGGTGAAGCCATTACTAATTATTTTCCATAATGCTATATCAATGTCTTTGATGTGTATGGACAATCATTTTTTCCAATAACTATAGTTCGTACCATCAAATAAGGTTGATCTAAGATGTGATTGTCCTTTTGTTTGGTTGTGTGGGTCATATGAATATGTGTGCGGGATTTGTGCCATAGGATCGAAATTTCACTAGACTTCGCGTCTAAAAGAATCTCGCTCTGATACCAATTGAAAAACACCTTAGAGAGGGTGAATAGCATGTATGGCACAAATAAAATAAATATCACACAACAGAATAATGTAAAGCACACAAATCACATATTTTTAATGGAGTGGCTCACCGCCTCTCTCCGACCTTAACCAAGAGGATTTACCCCTTTTGTTACCAAAAGGAAAACTTAATCATACTTTTGGGTGGTGATCGAACCGTACAAGAATAACACAAGGAATTAAACGCCTAATGATAGCCTATGAATGAAACTATTCAAAATACAACTCACGCTACAAATAATAAACACTGAGTTAATACAGAGAATAAAATCAGAAAAATATGAACGTAGCGTAAAGTGTGAAGTTGTGATCGTCCTGGCAAAAACAGTTCGCCAATCCGATGCTGTGGAGAAAGTTAGGTACTTTTCAGCATCGTTCGTAGAACTCCTTTTTCTTCCTCTAACTTGATGATCTCTTTGAAGCTTGGATGGAGGAGAAGGAATTTTGGCCAAGGAGGAGGATAATTGATCTCTAAAGATTGTGGCTAGGTGGATGCTTCTCCAAGGGACGGGTCACTTACTTTTATAGAGGATTAGAATTCCAATTCAATTTGAATCCCTAACCTACAATTCAATCTCCAAATCTTCAATTTAATTCCCCGTGACTTGAATAAATCTCTTTGAATTGAAAACTCCCAAAATAATATGACTTCAAAATCAATAGAAACTACTATCCATGATTGGAAGTCAACTATGGGCATTTGACTGGTCAAACTGGTCAAATCTGGGCTATTCAGGAATTCAGCATGTATGGCATGGCCATGTGCCAATCTGCACAGTCGTGTCAAGTGATTAATAGATCCTTCTGAACTTTTGCAAATGTGGCACGACCGTGTAACACTCTGCACGGCCGTGTCAACTGAATGGTAACTTTTTCCTAACTTTTGCAATTGTGACACAGCGTGTGCCAATCTACATGGCCGTGTCGCCTCTGTATAGAAAATAGTCAATCTTTCGTAAATGTGACAAGACCGTGTTAGCTCCTTGATTGTGCTTGAGTATATCATATTTATCCCCTATTCCTTGGACATTTTGTGCATATTTTATATCCAATTTAGCTCCATTATGTGCATATTTGAATTATCATAAGATATGGAGCTTATCACTCATTTATGCACAAAACACTATTTTTATAACTTATTTCTATCTTTCCATATTTTTATGGTTTAGATGGTTCTCTCACGATTCCGTTGACTATTTTTGTAGATTTTTCAGAAATCGGGAGCACCATCTACATCATTTGGAAGGAGACATCCCAATAAAAGACCAAACGTCGGGAGAGCCTTCTCCAGACGTCTTGCACATCAGCTGGAAGAATGGAAAAAGAATTGTGTCACCAGATACCTGCAAGAGGGAGGCCAGATGCCCGACCCACTGCCAGATGTCTAGGGCAACCAAATTAGGTGCCTGCCCATTGATGCCCAAAGCTGAATCGCCAAGCAACCAGGCACCTGGTCGGATAGCACCAGATGCATGGTCCGCTTAAGTTATGCCTGCCACGTCGGAAGGGCTGTACGTTTGGATGTCCTTCTCTAGACGCCTAGGTGTCTTCTTCCTGTCGATTCCTAGCACGATTTTCAGCTGAACCCATGTTGATTTGAGTAGTTGGATCTCATGATCAAAGGCTAATATTTGTTATGATTTTGGGCACTATATATAGAACCTTAGGTCTTTCATTTTCCTTATCTTTCGGATGAGCAAAAAAAGGAAAACACATTAGGGCTAGGGTTTGGAGGAGCTCAAGAGAAGGATTTGGAGCTTCATCTCCTCAATCATTTGCAGATTTTATCTTCATCTCTTCCTCTTTTATATACCAAAATGCTTGTAATCTTGTAACATTGCTTTGGACGATGATTTTGAGTAAAGATTCATCATTTATTGTTATTATGGCTTAAATCTCTCTTTGTATGTGCTTAGATTGATTTTAGGGATATTGTGATGTTATGATTTCTTTGTCTCATGCGCATTTCAATGCTTTTCTCATTGTGTCATTCATCTCTACACAAGCTTGATGATGACCCGAAAGGGATAGTTAAGCTAGGGAGACAGACCTCGAGAGAGGAGAGAAACCAATCAGAATCTCATTGAGTGTTTCATGCCACGGGATTGATGACATGATAGTGCACTTGAGCAAGCTTCGAAAGGGGTGAGATTCTCTGATAGGGGCGAGAAACTTAGGGGAATCTTATTGGAATCACAACTAGCACTAACCTTAGATGACCCCATAGCACATACAAATCCTTATATCTCTTTTCCCAATAGCTGAACATACGTTTGTGAATCCTAGATCAATCTCCACACTACCTATCCTACCACCCAATTTGGTAGTTGAGACGACATTAGTCTAATCATTATCCCTCCTTAATTAGTTAAACTTGTATAATTGCAGAGCAACTTGTCCATGTGGATATGATACCTAACTCATCGGGATTTATTACTTCTTGACCTACTGTGCTTGGGAGTAGCACTTTTTAGAGGCAAGCACTCCTGCACTGTCGTGTCACTTTGGCACTTCTTTGACACTATCCTTTCTGATACGCATGGCCGTTGATCACTCCCCAATAGGAGGCTACGATGCTAATAATACCGCAGCGCATGGGTCGTGTGTAGTTGCTTACGGGTGAAACACGAGGAGGCAGTCGATGAGTATCGGTTCTATGGGTCCTTGAATGAAAGCTATGTGATAGTCACGGTGATTGGTCGGTGAATGGTAGAAAGAGTGTGATCAAGGGGTAAAAGCTCTAGGACATAGGGAATCCCCGCCATTTGACTAGGGTTAAGGTTAAACTAATAATCGACCGGTTGTCGGATTTGTTAGGACTCGGGAGAGGTCGTGTGACCTAAGGGAATTCACATATTCCCCATTGTCGTGATGCATGATAGATTATTCCCTTATGTCATGTCCTACCCCCGCTGTCACGATGCAATGATAGGCCAACCCAACATACACCGATGTCAGCGGTCTCCGATGCATCGGTGTACGTTGGGCACATTACGCTTAACGAATATCCCCAATCTTCCTCCCTACCACAGTGGCGTTCAGGGATTAGACCTACGTTGGGAGAGCTCTAATCGGTGCATGTTGGTGTTCAGTCACACCGATTATGCGGATTGTCATAAGGATCGGATCTCCAGATCTGTCCTGACTTTTGATCGACGGCCAACCCGATTACCCCGAAGGGAGGGGTCGAATCTATGACGATAATAAGCGTCCCAATGCACCCCTAATCTCAACTAGACCAGCAACTAAGGATGGGTTAGAGGAAATATCCCATTATCCGATAGTTTGATCCCTATCTCTTCAACCTAAGGATGGGTTAGAGGAAATATCCTAGGATTTGAGCGTGATCATAGCTAAGTATATTATTTGATGATTCGAACTAAAAACCACGTCCTAGGACTATATTCTCATCGATAGAGAGGAGTTGGCATTTAAAATTTCCATGAATTTGAAATCTCCATTCAACCTATGTATATATACTCGATTATATGAAATTATCAAAACTCATGTCATCACTTGCATGCTTGCTTGCATACCCCATTCTTTACTCTTTCTTCATCTTCCTCGAGGACGAGGAAGAGTCTAACTTGTGTGATTTTGATGAGTGCTTTTTATATATAGTTTTCACGCACTTTCCCCCCCACGATTCACGCCACTTCGCCACATTTTCGACACCATTTCCCCTGCTTTTTGTTCCTTTTTATGTTTTGGTCTCTCTGATGTGTTTCAGGTGAATTAGTGTGTTCTTAGAGTAAAAGAATGAGAATAAAGGTTTTTGGAGCGATAAACGGCGCGGCGGAGCTCAACTTGATGAGGATGGAGGAATGCCTGTCACGGTAGCTTTTCGATCGTGTGTTTTTCAGCGCGTATTTTCTTTTTCGTACATGTTTTTGTGACCTTCTTTTGAATCCAAAACGCGCGAAGTTATATGTTGTTGTGACCCTCAGAGAGAGTAGTTATTTGTGGAATTTTTTATGAATGTTATTTCACGGGTCATTCTTCCACAAATCATCTTTGAATGAAGAGGTGTCTTAACCTTTAGACTTCGACTTTGGTTATTTATTTTTATTATCGTTTTCCGTGAACCTAGCTCGTGACCGACTACTGTAGTCTCGATCCTCTCGTCGCCACGATCGTCCCGATATTTTTCTTGTATTTTTGAACACCATTAGACTGACCCTTTCACCTTAATTTCTTTTAATCTATTATTAGCCCTAAGATTAATTCAAATTTCAAATCCCTAATTCAGATGAAATCTAATCTTTAGGGGATCCTACGTATCCTATCAAATAATTCCTAGACTATTTGCCACACCAAGTCTACCCTCCCTCTCACACCCTCTCTCCAATCTATCCCTTAAGTCCACTTCTTTTTCTCCCCCACTTAGCAATTTCTCATTAAAACATATCCCTCCCTAGGGTTTCTCCACGCAACCCAACACAGCCGAAATCTAACTCACGCACCCCCTTTGGAACCGTCGGCCACCCTCTCCCTCCTTCCCCTCCTCGTGTCCACGCACCTAGCGCGTGCTCCGGCCAACACCCCTACGCCGGCCGCCCTCATCCTCTCCCTGCAACACCAAAATTGCCGGCTACCATCCACCTGCATAACAACCGCACGACCTCCCTTTCCACAGCCGCCGACCACCCCCACGGTAGCCCTGCCGGCCTCCTCCATCAACCCACGTATAGGTCGGGCGACACCCTCCTTGCTCCGACCGTCCCCTCCTCTCGACAGCCTGGCCACGGCCCCCTCTCCTCTCAAAACTGCCGGCCACCCCCCTTTTGCCGCCGGCCACCCCAGCAGGCCGCTCCACTCATCAACTGCCGGCCACCCCTCTTGTGGCCTCCGACATCGCTGACCTCCCCTTCGGGCACACCCACACACGAGTACCCTCCGTGCTGCGAGTTGTCGCTGTCGTTACTCGTTTTCGTTGTCGCTCTCCATTTCGCTGTGCTACCTGCAGCCGAAACGAGCCCGAGGCAATCCTTACTGTGCTACCCGTAGTCGAGGACACCGAGCACCGCCACCGTTCCAGATCCGACGACAAACTCGTGCGCGTTTGCCATTCTAGGTTGGTCCCTCTACTCGTAGCAACCCAAACTATACGTCATTGAACCCTAAATAAAAATCGACAACTTAACACACTAAATTTATTTTACGCTCCTTTAAAACGTTGTGAAAACCGTAGGTTGGCAATCGGACTTTTACCTGTGCATATAGGGTAGAATCGTCGGATAGGCTGAACTTTCAAAACTGGATTTGAAACTGATAGGATAGCCACGATCAACTTAGAGACAACTTAATAGGATTTGCTAAAACTGGTCCTGACGCCGCCGTTGACTTGTGACAGCGGACTTTGACCGACACTCCACCCGCGAAGAGGCGTTTCCGATGGACATTCTTCTTACCACCACGGGCAAGTGCCCCTACTTGTGTAGTTACAGCCACGTCTAGGCCACTTCATTCTTAAAATTGTAAATTGTTGAACAAGAGAACCGGACGTGAAATGATAGCGTCCGGGACCCCCTCACGATAGCCTAGACTTGACAACGAAGTCTAGGTATAAATTTCAATAACTGTCATGCTGGAACTATCGGTGCGTGTGTGTGTGGACCCCCTAGAATGAAAAGAACAAACTATATTCATGTCATGCCATGTAATATCATTCACGTCATGTCTTACACAGCCTGCGTGCAATAAGGACACTCTACAAGACAGAGAGAGTGATTCTTGGTACAGATTAACCTACGGGAAGCTCGGCACTCACCAAGCTAGAGTGAGTGACCCTGCAACCTGTGGGGATAGAGGCACTCATCAAGCTAGAGTGAGTGGTCCTCGTCCAGTCTTGTCTTGAGTACTTGGGGTGGGATTGAGTTGAGCGACCACCAGGTTAGAGAGTTTGACCACTTTCTAAGCTGAAGGCGTGAACCCTCTTGGTGTCGAGTCGCTTGGTGTCACACGGTCTTGGTGTCGAGTTGCTTGGTATAACACAGTTTTGTCTAGTTTTGTCTTGTAGCCGGTAGCACACGCTACGACGATTGCCTGCCATGTTTACTTTCTGCACATTTTTTACTTTCCTTGCATATATGTATAAATGACATGTTGTTGCATCTCATGTAATCAACGTTAAAATGATGTCTTTAAATTCCTTTACACTTGCAGTAGAGTCTTCTCACCTTTTCCTTGTAGACTTTACCTGACGTACAGCTCCTTTCTCGTGGGTGTTGTACATCAGGTACTAAGACGGAGTACACAGACGAGCCAACTTTACTTGAGGACTTGGAGTCAGATGATGTTGACCGGAGTACGTTCCAGACGAGGACCAGACCTAGAGGTCCCACACCGTTGCTGTCTTACGGAGGTTTAGTGCTTTCTAGTTTGGGTGCGTAGCACCACTTTACTCCTTGTCTAGTTTGGGTGCGTCGCACCATTAGTTTCCTTTTCCACAGTTGTAGCCATGTTTGGGCTTCTTTTTAGACTTGTTCTATTGTTGGATATTGTCTCTTTTAATAATGAATGTTGATTCCTTTCGAGTACTCGTATCTTATTGTTATGAACTTTTAATATGCAAGAACATGTAATTAAATGGTATCTCTACAGACGCTTATTGGGCCCGAGCCTCACAACTCCGGCCCATGCAGACCTTCGTCTCGTGCTCGTACCCATTTTGGGAAGCGGGGCATGACAATGCCGGTGACCTTGTTGATAGTCTATAGCATCATCTCACATGGCCGTGTGAGATGTCTCAAACGGCCGTGTGAGAAGACACGGCATGAAGAAGCTGGAATCGAATTAGAAGCCCCACACGATCGTTTGGACGGTCGTGTGGCTACTATGCTAAGGAACCATGGAGAGGTTGACACTGTTATGTGAGCTTATCACATGGGCGTGTCGCCCCTAATCCAAAGGGAAATCAGCAGCAGCAAGAGCAAACCGCATGGCCGTTTGGGAATTCCAAATAGCCGTGTCATACAAAGAATTCCAAGGCAGCAACGTGTGTAATTTGGCTCAAACAACGCGACCACGTCATTTGAACCACACGGCTGTTTGTATTCGGATTTGGAGCAAACCCATTAGGGTTTTAAGCTTAAATAGTTGCGGCGCTGCCAGTGAGGGGAAAGCCATGCTTTAGCTTCGTTTTTGCCCCCTTTTGATGTTTTCTTTGAGTTTTAGGAGTAGATTAGAGTTTAGATAGGATTTTTGATTCTTTCTCTAGGATTGTAAATGGAACTTGACAACGACAACTTCTATGAGCGAATCAACGAGATGGGTATTCATTACTTTCTTTTATTATGTTTTCCTTATCATTTTGCATTTGATTGCTGTTCTGTATTGAGTTCTTTTTGCTTTGATTGTCATATCTTGTGATTACCCTCATTTTATATGTTCTTATATCATTATCTTCGTTAAATCCTAGTATTTCATATCCCATATAACTCGATTCGTGTAGCTAACAACGACCCGAGATCGAGCTAGTACTCGATCAATCAACCTCCATGCAGATGACCCGTACAACGCTACGACGACACCGTGCGCTTGCGGTTTACAAATATATAAAACTCCCAACAATTATCATCAGTTGAGAACTAACATTGATAGTTCAGTTTGTGCTATCCATATAGCAGTTCTTATTGAGTGGTTTAGTGAACTCATTCTCTAATGAGCACCCGTGTCTCATCCACCCAAACAAAAAATTGGATCTGTTGCTCTTGTTGTAATTGATACAAGCATAAAATATTCTTCCAATATTTTGCATTGTCATTGCAGTCCTCATTGGCGCTTTCAGTTCACATGAGCAACTGGGTTGTTTCCTGGACATTTCATTACTATTTTCATCTTCTGTGATCTAATACAACAAACTTCATCATATAGAAATTACCATATTATACATAAAAAAATCCATGTACATCGACCAACAAATATCAAATTTATTTTCAAAATATCCCAGACGTATATTATATATTAACTTTAATTAATAATGATCAAAACTAAAAAACGAACTACTCAAATCAACAAAAATCGACGAAGTAAATTTTTTTCACCTCAAATATGAACGAAATAACAAAACTAAATTTCCCCCCTACATTTCCCTTTTAAAAACCCCTAAATCAAATTGCACAGCAAACCCCAGCAAAACCCGGTAAATTCATCAACTCATCAACAAATAAAACTGAGCGAATCTCCGAACTCCCACTTCAGCGAAATCCCTCCATCCTCAAATCACATCATCCTCTTCTTGTCCACCAACCACAACTCTTCGATCCTACTACGAACTCACTCTTCAAGACACCTGTCAAGGGCGACCATCTCCCCTTCCTTTCAACGGGCTCCACCGTGCGTGCAGTGTGTGCACTGAGCAAATTTCGCTGAAGAATATGAAAGAAGGTGAACGCGTTTTGGATTATGAGTATTTTCGATGTTTCGGCATGTGGGCTAAGCAAAAACTTAAAATTTCAAAGTTATATGATTTGTGTATTGAGTAAACAATTAAGCAATAAGCAGAATGGTCCAGGACAAAAGCAACCCCAAAACCCAAAGAAGGAAAGATAATAACGAATATCTAAACAATTAGGAAACGGTGAGACATTTAACAGCCCGTAATAGTTGGACAGAACCGGTTTGGTTCAGATCCGGTCTAAAAATACCGGGAAGAGATCTAGTTATACACGGATCGGATACAAGCGCATTACACGGTCCCATTCGAGCCCGTGAAACCCAAAATTAAATTTAAATACCCACCCGACTCTCTGTCTCTCTCTCGTCCCATCTTCCTTTAAAAACTTGTTTCTCTCTCCTCAATTTTAACACCCCCCGCCCCCCCTCTCCATTCAATTTCACGCCGCCGCCTCCACCCCCCACCCCACCCCCCACGCCCAAAAAAATAAAATAAAAAAAACCATTGACGTGCTGATGATCGCCTGATGCGATCCGCCTCATCGGATCCCAGCGAGAGGTTCGATCCAGCCTCGCAAGCTTCTTGGCTTCCGATTTGCGATCCATTTTCGTTGTAATCGTCCTCCTGATTCTTCGCATCCTTGTTGCTTTTTAGATCGGTTGGATCGCGAGTCTTGAAACGGTGGATGATTATTTGAGAGTTGGATCGCGAGTCTTGAAACGGTGGATGATTATTAATTTTAGAGTGAGATCGTCTTCAAAGAATCGGATGTGCAAAACGATCGTGACGACAATGCATTCGAGCACATCGTCTGCAAGAATCAGATTCTCTCGGAGGAGCCGATAGCGGCGTATGGAGAAGGTACGATTATTTCTTGTACATTGCCGTTACGTTCAAGATTTTTATTATCGTCTGATTTCTTTTTGTTTTAGGCTGCGATCAGTTAATGTATATCCTTTCTTGCTTCGAGTTTTACGGTATGCTTTGTGTTGATTGTGATATAACTGCTTGTCATGATTCATCTAATGATGTAATTTGGTTCTGTCATGAGTTCTACGTTCTTGCGTTGCTAGCAAATTTTATCTTTCAATTTTCATTTGCAAATCTTGTAAGCATTGTTATGCGACCAAACATCACTTTGTAAAGATATATTTTTCAGTAAGATTTCACTTTGAATCAAATACATAGGACATCATCTAGGAAAGCTCCTGAAGTAGTAATTATTTAATGTCATTATGCATGTTGGGTCGAAGAACCAAGAGTGCAGTTGTATAACTTCTTTTACTTTCTTTATTCTTGACAGAGCTTTGAGGAGATAAATATATTTTAGATTTCCATTTTCCTGACATATTTTCCTTCATTCTTATTGTTGAGCATGAAAAACTTTTGTTCTACCTGGCCGTTATATTTGTGTTCCTCAAAAACTTCTATTCTACGTCTCTTTTAATTTGTATTCCTTAATGGTGCTGCTGCCTATTTAACATATTCCGGATAGTGAATGCAGACGTAATGACCCCCACGCGATTAGCACGATAACTGAATGTGCATTCCTAGAAGCATCTAATTCACATGCATTTATACCATATAACTAATTTGTTCATGCCTGACATGTCTTGTAGTTACATGAGACTGAGGGAACTAACATTGTGATCGTTATTCTTTATTTATTATAGGATTCAGCTTTATGCTCATTTTTTCCTAATCAAGACTGAAAAATTTCTTTCTATGTCACATATTGGTCCCCATCGAAGAAATCTGAGTGCCACGTAATTGAGAGAACATTAGTCCCCATTACTGCACTAACCATTTTTAATTGCTTAAAGGACTCGGCCTGCTCAATTGCTTAAATTAAAGGAAGCAAGTGTCGCGTAATTGAAAAACACAAGGAAAAAACTCCGCTTTTTCATTCTCACTCATACTACAATGCCAAGTCAGTGTCGCACATACTCATATGGAAAACGTGTTTCTATGGTGCCTAAAATCTTGTCATTGCAATGGTTGACGCACACATGTCATCAGTTTATCTATGCCATAACATGCATGTGCATGAAAAACTTGATTAATCTCTAAGATTCAACAGCTTAAGAAGATGCATTTTACTATAAATTTATGTATATGGACATTTGATGCGAAACTGAAGCGTTAGGACTTTGTGGTGAAAGATTTGGGATTTGTGAAACTAAACTAGGTATTTGTGATAAAAGATATAGAAACTCGGTCCTTGCATTTTGGGAATCGCTCATCGACTCTCACACCTCGTATTCAAAGGGATTTAATCACTAGGGTTTCTTGCAAATCAACTAGATTTTACGTACTCAATTTTCAATTCACTGTTCACAATAAAACTGTTCAACTGCAGACTTATATTTATAGCAAAGAACACAACATCCTAACTAGACTCAGATTCCTTACTAATTCCAAACTCTACAATAAAGGAATACTCTTAAATAGGAAACTCAAATTATCCAAGAAGAAATAAAAATGGAATCAAAAAACTAAAAAGGCTTAAACATACTCAAACTGCACCCAAAATGGATTCCCATCAACATTTCCATGGTATCATAGTGTGGCAGAGGGGATATTTGAAAGAATATGATGCGGACGGTCCCTAGCCGCCGGCCCACTTGGCGCAAGCCGCACCCGGGTCCCACTTGATGCTTAGGCTTTGGTGAATTAGTCATCTAGGGGTATTCTAGTCTTTTCCGGTTAGATTAGTAAATCCCCTATTTTCTATTTATTAGGGTTAGCCGTCTTTTATTTTCTTCATGCTTGATTTGTCTTCGAACAATCTAGTTATCAATTTGATGCTGTTTAGGCTTTTAGGCGTTCAATAAAAGCTAGGAGATTAATTCGTCTCGAAGAATCCTTATCAAGTTCTCAATTTCTCATTATTCTTCCATTATTTTCCATTTTTCCACCTTTAAATCGCTGTTTTGATCAATTAATCGCTGATTTGATCCAAACGGCAAGCGGTTCGTATCAAATTGGTATCAGAGCAATAGATCCAGATGGCGGCGAGCACTCGATCGAAGGCGGATACGGTCGAAGAGAAGATTCAAGGGCTACGGGAGGATCTCAATCGGGAGATCGAAGAGCGATTCGAAGGATTGAAGAAAACAATGGGGGATTCACTCAAGGATTACGCCCATTCACAAGAAGACATCCAAATCGAGCTTCGGGGGATGAGGACGGATGCCACGCAACAAGGACGAGATCTCCGAGAATTGAAGGAGATGATACAAGCCCTCGCGATGGCGAAGGGGGGAGATCGCGGCAAGGAGATCCAAGAGGGGGGGATTCTACCTTAGAATCAGCCTCCCTAGGGCAAACGCAGACGACGGCGGCAAATCCAACTCAAGACGGCAACTCAAGGGAGCGGGGGGGTCCGGCGTGGCCTGCCCTAGGGCCGCACGGGTCTGCGTGGCCTACTGCAGACCCGCGCGGGCCTGGAATCCCCACGACAGGCCCGCCTGGGCCTGTCGAGGCCACGGCGGCCCAGCCCAGGCCTCCCCAGGCCTGGGCGAGGCCGCCAGGCCATCTCAGGCCACCGGCGCACCCCTCCGGGGGTCTGGGGCACTCGGCGAACCCCGGAGGGGATCGGGATCCACCGGCGGCCCCCTACGGGGGCGGGGAACCTTCGGCACCCCCAACCGGGGGTGCGACCAGGCCGACGGGCCTGTTCCGAGTCCCGACAGCCCCTGAGGGCTTCGCAGAGGCGGCGGCACCCCCCTCCGGGAGTGCGGGAGGCACGGCGACCCCAGGCGGGGGTCCGGAATGGCCGGCCACCCATTCTGGGGGGCTACGAGCTGGATCGGCCCATTTGGGGGCCCGGCGACTTCGCTACGACCCTTTGGGGGTGTGACGGGGTTCGTACCCCACTCTGGAGGAACCTTGGGGGCAACGAGAGGCGGATGGGCCTCAGGAGCGGCTATTGGGGCCCCAGCGGGCCAGTTTTGGAGAGCAGAGACCCTTCCGTCGGGGCCGAGGCCCCATTTTACACGGCCGCCAGAGTTTCCGGGGCACTACTACCAGCCCGAGGCGTGGGAGAGACCGGCATGGCCAGAGGAGCTGTACGGGGTTGACGGGGGAGACCCGAGGGAGGCTCGGGGTGGCGAGATGGTCAGGGGTGGTGACCGCGACGGAGATAGGGGGCAGCTAGGCGACATCAACGCAGATCGGCGGTTGATGAAGCTGAAAATGCCGACCTTTGACGGCACCGACCCTGATGGGTGGATATACCGAGCGGAGAGGTATTTCCAGGTGATGGGTCTGACGGAGCAGGAGGTCCTGAAGGCCATCGGGATTTACTTTGAGGGGAAGGCTCTGGCCTGGTACCGGTGGAAGATAGCACGGTCCCCCTTTCGGACCTGGGAGGAGTTGTCAGCAATGATCGTGGACCGATTTCAGGAGACGGCATGGGGGGATTTCTACGAGCAGCTGTCGGCCCTGAGGCAGGAGGGGACCGTAAGGGACTATGTAGAGAGGTTTGAAATGCTGAACAGCCGGGTGAAGGGGGTTACCGACGAGGTGATGATTGGGAACTTCATGAGGGGGCTGAAACCGTCGATACGAGCAGAGCTGAGGATGCAGAGCCCGGGGACACTGGAGGATGTCCTTCGCCTGGCCCACAAGGCGGAGGAGAAGCATGCAGAGGAGAGGAGCACTCGGGGAACTTGGGGAGCCCAGAGCCAGCGTAGCCAGACAGCACCGGTCCCACCTCCGGGGGTTACAATAGCATCAGGGGACACGGAGATGAAGAAAGAGGAAACCCGACCAGTGATCCCTGGTAGGCGGATGACTGAGGCTGATATGAGGGCAAGACGTGCTGCAGGCCTTTGTTTCAGATGCGATGAGAAGTTCAGTCCCGGTCATCAATGTGCGAGCAGGCTGATGCAGATTGTGATAATGCCGGACGAGGGGGAGTATGCAGACAAGAGAGAGCCGGTGATGACGGAAGAGAGCGAGGTTGAGCACGCACACCTGGATGTAGCGGAGGTGTCCCTGAACTCCTTGGTAGGGGTAACCACGAACCATACCATGAAGTTGTCAGGGCGATTGGACGACGCGCCAGTGACGGTACTCATAGACAGTGGGGCTACCCACAACTTCATCTCTCGACATTTGGTGGATCGTCATAGGTTGCAGGTGAGCACCTTGGAGACGTTTACGGTCCTCTCCGGGACAGGGAGGATGGAGGAGACCAGTGGGATGTGCAAGGGGCTGAGTCTAACCTTACCAGGAGTGCAGATCATGGAAGACTTCTTGCCCATAGAGTTGGACAATATCGATGTGATTTTGGGCGTGCAGTGGCTGAGGGGGTTGGGTGAGGTGAAGATGAATTGGAAGCAGCTTAGGATGGAATTCCAGGAGGGGGGTCGCACGGTGGTTCTGACAGGTGACCCTAGACTCTGTTTTCCCTCGGGGGCCTTCAAAACCAGATCTCCACCTTGAGGACAAGGTGGCTCTTTTAGGGGGCGGTATTGATGCGGACGGTCCCTAGCCGTCGGCCCACTTGGCGCAAGCCGCACCCGGGTCCCACTTGATGCTTAGGCTTTGGTGAATTAGTCATCTAGGGGTATTCTAGTCTTTTCCGGCTAGATTAGTAAATCCCCTATTTTCTATTTATTAGGGTTAGCCGTCTTTTATTTTCTTCATGCTTGATTTGTCTTCGAACAATCTAGTTATCAATTTGATGCTGTTTAGGCTTTTAGGCGTTCAATAAAAGCTAGGAGATTGATTCGTCTCGAAGAATCCTTATCAAGTTCTCAATTTCTCATTATTCTTCCATTATTTTCCATTTTCCACCTTTAAATCGCTGTTTTGATCAATTAATCGCTGATTTGATCCAAACGGCAAGCGGTTCGTATCAGAATAGTTCATTAAGAATGAAACACTAATCAGATAGGGCGTTATGCCAGAAGTGACAAGTGGTTTTGTTGCTCTTCTCTAGCTGAATGATTTTTTGCCATTATATCTTTTCTTTGTGCCATCTATTTTTCTATTTTGTTCAGATAGTTATTCACTACTCTTATGGGGTTTATGTTGGGTTCTGGGTCACCTTTTGGGTAATACCAATCCTCGCGGAAATTCCAAGATCGTGTGCACAACGAACAAGACAGAGTGGTCTTTCGCTATAAAATACGCGACCAAGTAAAATAAAATGCAATAACCACTAAAGAGCAACACACCTTGCACACCGGAGTTTTATACTGGTTCCACCCAAATATGGTATACGTCCAATTAGAGAGATTCACTACTGCTTTAGCAAATTTGGATTAGAACCTGGAGGAACCTCACAACCTAAGCCCCAAACTCCCTTGGTTCTCCTCCTGTTTATTCTACAGGGAGCCGTGAACCTTACATAAAACAGCGCTCAAAATGCTCTAAGATCCCTCACTGCACCTTGAGTTGCTTCTGAAGCTGCTCGATGATATAAACTTCATGCGGAATACCTTCATTTATAGGGATGGAAAGCGTCGATAAAACATGTTCCTAAACTGTTCTGAATGCGGCTTAGAAACGTATCAAACTTTGGTTGTTTCATGTCAACCAAAGTTTGATGAGCTCTCACATCAAACCCAACACATAACATGTGGGCACATGGGGTGTTTTGTATCACAAAGTTTCAACACTCCACCTTGATACAAACACACCACATAGCCCCCAAACCAAAACCTCCACATTCAGACAAACCACCTTTCCATGAGGTCAGGGCACTTGGCTAGTGAGCTTCGCTCTAAGTATCACCAATTAACCGAGTGTCCAACGAACCCATTTTCAAAACTGAGTCTCCGAACACTGACGAATCTCTATGAATCCATACCTGAAGCAAAACATGTAGTGATCTCTCCCAGTGCCACCTCGTGGCATCCTAGCACCTCTTCAAGGAAAAAAAGTTTGAGCGTCGCTCAAACTTCGCCACCAACCTTTCTCCTGCCGGGTTCTCCTTCTTGTGAATCTCCTTGGGATATACTTTGTCGACCCTTGCACATCGCCATCCTGAGTTTGCGTCCAAACTCAATGCATCCATCACAATCTTATCTGCCATAAGATCTCCACGCGCCTACAATGCATAAACTAAATTCACGTAATCATCAAAACAAGCTGGGGCCTTTACGGTGCGCCGCCCCACTCTGCTAGCAATAGAGTCGTCCACCATAGCCCTAGTCTCTCCACCTCGACTAGAACTTCCACCACTGTCGCTGCATGTAGTAGTCTCCACTTGTGGACTCTCTCCTTCAACCGCCTCACTTTTACCTTTATCTGTGTCAATACATGGATTTGGAAAAAAATACATCCACCTCGTTCGAGGCCTTTTCGGTATTTTTTGTAGCCTTCTTTTGCAGCATTGTCGACTCTTCAAATGTAACATGTCGACTAATCAGGACCTTCTCTTCTGGACTCCACAGTCTATAACCTTCAACGCCATCCATGTATCCCAGCAAGATACACTTCTTTACATTCGCGCTGATATTGTCACTTCCATTGTGAACCTGTACTGGACATCCAAATATTCGAAGATGATCTAACTCTACTAGCTTACTGATGCGGACCCGAGCCCGAGCCCGCATCCACTGGAGGTCGGCGGCTACCTAGGGGGGACCCACCCCCCTCTAGTCACTTACGTGCGCCGTAGGAGACGCGGTAGCACGTAAGAGGGTTAGTTAGGGGTATTCTAGTCATTTTAGACTAGATTAGTAATTCCCCACTTTTCTATAAATTAGGGCTAGCCGTCTTTATTTTGTTTTATGCTTATTTTGTGAAGAACAATTGTAGGCGTCATTTGTGAGGGTGTTTAGGCTTTGTTCCGTACATTCAAAGCTAGGAGAGCGAGTCTCCTCTCGAAAGAGGCTCATTATCTATCAATTTCCATAAGTTCTTCGCATTTTAAGATCCAAAAATTCCACCTTTTTATATTTTTCCTCTTTAAATTCTGAAATTAATTGATACGAAACCCTAGTTCGTATCAAATTGGTATCAGAGCAATAGATCCAAATGGCGGCAAATACTCGATCGAAGGCGGATGCGGTCGAAGAAAAGATCCAAGGGCTACGGGAGGATCTCAATCGGGAGATCGAAGAGAGGTTCGAGGGATTGAAGAAAACGATGGGAGATTCACTCAAGGATTACGCCCATTCACAAGAAGACATCCAAATCGAACTTCGGGGGATGAGGACGGATGCCGCGCAACAAGGACGGGATCTCCGAGAATTGAAAGAGATGATTCAAGCCCTCACGGTGGCGAAAGGGGGAGAACGAGGCAAGGGGATCCATGAAGGGGGGATTCTACCCTAGAATCAGCCCCCAGCGGATTTCCAACACAAGACGACCACCCGAGGGAGCAAGGAGGGCCGGTGGGGCCAACCCTAGGGTCGCGCGAGTCCATATGGGCGCCGACAGACCTGCGCGGGTCGGGGAAGACGTCGACAGGCCCGCCTGGGCCTGTCAGGGCCTCGGCGGCCCAGCCCGGCCCTTCCCAGGCCTGGGCGAGGCCGCCAGGGCCCCTGCGGCCACCGGCGAGCCCCTCCGGGGGCGTGGAGCACTGGGCGAACCCCGGAGGGGGTCTGGACGCCTCGGCAGGCCCCTACGGGGGCGGGGAGACATCGGCACCCCCATCCGGGGGTGCGGACAGGCCGCCGGGCCTGTTTCGAGCGTCGGCAGGCCCCTACGGGGGCGGGGAGACATCGGCACCCCCATCCGGGGGTGCGGACAGGCCGCCGGGCCTGTTTCGAGCGACGGCAGGCCCTGGGGGCTTCGCAGAGGCGGCGGCACCCCCTTTCGGGGGTGCGGGAGGCTCGGCGACCCCAGGCGGGGGTCCGGCTTGGTCGACAGGCCCACCTGGGGGGCCGACGAGTAGGGCCGGCCCATTCGGGGGCCCGATGACGACGTTCCAGCCCTTTGGGGGTGTGGCGGGGATCGTACCCCACTCCGGGGGAACTCCGGGAATGGCGGGAGGCGGATGGGCCTCGGGAGCAGCTATTGGGGCCCCGGCGGGCCAGTTTTGGAGAGCAGAGACCCTTGCGCCTGGGCCGAGGCCCAATTTGGCACGACCCCCAGAGTTTCCGGGACACTACTACCAGCCCGAGGCGTGGGAGAGACCTGCTTGGCCAGAGGAGCTGTACGGAGCTGACGGGGGAGGCCCGAGGGAGGCTCGGGGTGGCGAGGTGGTCCGGGGAGGTGACCGGGGCGGAGATAGGGGCAGCTAGGCGACATCAACGCAGATCGGAGGTTGATGAAGCTGAAGATGCCGACCTTTGACGGCACCGACCCTGATGGGTGGATATACCGAGCAGAGAGGTATTTCCAGGTGATGGGTCTGACGGAGCAGGAGGTCCTGAAGGCCATCGGGATCTACTTTGAGGGGAAGGCTCTGGCCTGGTACCGGTGGAAGATAGCACGGTCACCCTTTCAGACCTGGGAGGAGTTGTCAGCGATGATCGTGGATCGATTCCAGGAGACGGCAGGGGGGGATTTCTACGAGCAGCTGTCGGCCCTGAGGCAGGAGGGGACAGTGAGAGACTATGTAGAGAGATTTGAGATGCTGAATAGCCGGGTGAAGGGGGTTACCGACGAGGTGATGATCGGGAACTTCATGAGGGGGCTAAAACCGTCGATACGAGCTGAGTTGCGGATGCAGAGCCCGACTACCTTGGAGGATGTCCTTCGCTTGGCACATAAAGCGGAGGAGAAGCACACAGAGGAGAGGCGGATACGGGGCGCTTGGGGGGCACAGAGTTCCCGCCCTACTCCACCATCCACGACATCGAGACCACCTGCGGCCGTTCCCGAGACGCGAGGAGAGGGTCGCCCAGCTACCTTGGGGCGACGGATGACGGAGGCCGAGGTGAGGGAGAAGAGAGCCAAGGGGTTGTGCTTCCGTTGCGACGAGAAGTTCACCCCTGGGCACAGATGTGCGAGCCGCCTGCTGCAGATCACCATGGTGCCCGATGAGGAGGGGTACGTGGGTGATGAGGAGGAGTTCGAGGTGGGGTAGGGGACGCCAGTAGAGGAGGAGAAGTCTCACCTAGACTTCGCGGAGGTGTCCCTAAACTCTGTGGTGGGGTTCACTCCGAACCACACCATGAAGTTGACGGGACAGCTAGGAGACACGGCGGTGACAGTGCTGATCGACAGTGGGGCCACCCACAACTTCATCTCCAACCGGATAGTGGAGAGACATGGGCTGCAGCTGAGTACGCAGGAGAAGTTTACCGTGCTGCTGGGGACAGGGAAGATGGAGGAGAGCAAGTGGCTCTGCAAGGGTCTGTGCCTGACCTTGCAGGGAGTACAGATTATGGAGGATTTCCTACCCCTGGAGCTGGGCAAGGTTGACATCATCCTGGGCGTACAGTGGCTGAAGAAACTGGGGGACATGCGAGTGAATTGGAAGCGGCTCAGGATGGAGTTCGAGGAGGGGGAGCGGACCGTGGTGCTCACTGGGGACCCGACCCTATGTTTATCGATGGTGGCTTTCAAGGCCATCACTCGAGCCTTACGGAGAGAGGGGGAGGGGTACTTGGTGGAGTGCCGATTAGCAGGGGCAGAGCAGGAGCCGCAGGCAGGGGTTCCCGAGGAGGTAGAGCAGGTGTTGGGGCAGTACCAGGAGGTCTTTCAGGACCCACCGGGGCTACCGCCAGAGAGAGGGCACGAGCATGCGATAGTCCTGAGGGATGGCGCTGCACCGGTGAGTGTGCGTCCTTACCACTACCCCCACGTGCAGAAGGATGAGATTGAGCGGATGGTCGGGGAGATGTTACAGGCGGGGGTGATACAGCCCAGCGTTAGCCCATTTTCGAGCCCGGTCCTTCTGGTGAAAAAGGACGGGAGTTGGCGTTTCTGTGTAGACTACCGGGCTCTGAACAAGGAGACATTGGCTGACAGGTTTCCTATCCCTGTCATAGACGAGCTGCTAGATGAGCTGCATGGAGCAGTGGTGTTCTCCAAGATTGATCTGAAGGCGGGGTATCACCAGATCCTGATGAGGCCAGAGGATGTGCCGAAGACAGCATTTCGTACCCACGAGGGCCACTATGAGTTTCTCGTCATGCCGTTTGGCTTGACGAATGCTCCTTCTACATTCCAGGCGTTGATGAACGACGTCTTCCGGCCATTCCTGAGCATCTTCTTCGACGACATCCTGGTCTACAGCCGGACTATGGGAGAGCACGTGGGCCATTTGGAGGTGGTGTTCCGAGAGTTACTGAGGCATCAGCTGTATGCCAACCGAAAGAAGTGCAGTTTCGGTCAGAGGCAGATAGAGTACTTGGGACATGTGGTGTCCACCGCCGGGGTGGCAGCAGATCGGGCGAAGATAGAGGCGATGTTAGACTGGCCGGTACCCACCACTCTGAGGGCACTACGGGGATTTCTCGGGCTGACATGTTACTACCGGAAATTCGTGAGGGGGTACATCACCATTGCAGGGCCACTGACAGATCAGCTGAAGAAGGATGGGTTCCAGTGGGGAGAGGCAGCGGCCAAGGCCTTTGAGGCCTTGAAGGAGGCGATGACCACCGCACCAGTCTTGGCGTTGCCCGACTTCAGCATCACATTCGTGGTGGAGACTGATGCGTCAGGAGTAGGATTGGGGGCGGTCCTTATGCAGCTAGGGAGGCCGATAGCCTACTTCAGCCAGGTGCTTTCCGCTAGAGCACGGCTGAAGTCTGTCTACGAGAGGGAGCTGATGGCTATTGTGCTCGCGATCCAGAAGTGGCGGCCGTATCTGATGGGCAGGGAGTTCGTGGTCAGGACCGACCAGCGCAGTTTGAAGTATCTATTGGAGCAGAGGTTGGTGACAGAGGAGCACCAGCGCTGGCTATCCAAGCTGGTAGGGTACAGGTTCGTCATTGAGTACAGGCCGGGGCTGGAAAATAAGGCGGCAGACGCCTTATCACGCAGAGAGGAGGGGGTGCACTTGAGAGCACTCTCGTTGCCGGTATGGACAGATGGCGAGCCCATGTTACAGGAGGCCGAGGCCGATCCAGAGTTGAGACTGATTCGTGAGCAGCTGCAGGGAGGCAGGGAGGCGCCGCAGGGTTACTCACTAGAGGGGCGGAGACTATTATACCAGGGGCGGTTAGTATTGCCGCGGACGTCCACCTTCATACCCGCATTATTTCAGGAGTTCCACAGTTCGGTGGTGGGGGGACATTCTGGGGTGCAGCAGACATATATGAGAATGTCCCGGGAGGTTTACTGGCCTGGTATGAGGAGAGCGATAGCACATTTGGTTGCTGCTTGTGACGTGTGCCAGCGTCACAAGTACATGGCCATGGCGCCAGCCGGACTTTTGCAGCCCTTAGCACTCCCTGAGCGGGTCTGGGAGGAGGTGACGATGGATTTCATAGACGGGCTACCCAGGTCGGAGGGGTACTCCGTGATTTTTGTGGTGGTGGATAGGCTGAGCAAGTACGCCCATTTTATACCACTGAAACATCCGTACACGGCGGTTTCAGTGGCTGCAGCCTTCACCAGGGAAGTCATACGGTTACATGGGATCCCAGCCTCCATCGTCACAGACAGAGATCAGGTTTTCCTGAGTGGGTTTTGGCGGGAGATATTTCGTGTCCAGGGCACTGTGCTGAAGAGGAGCACCGCCTATCACCCACAGACCGACGGGCAGACGGAGGTAGTAAACCGCAGCATCGAGACGTATTTGCGGTGCTTCGCGTCGGAGACACCTCGACAGTGGTATCGGTGGTTAGCCTGGGCGGAGTATTGGTACAATACTTCGTACCATTCAGCAGCAGGTACGACCCCCTTTCGGGTATTATATGGCAGGGATCCACCAGAGCTACTGCGATTTGGGGCACGACAGACACCGGTCTCCCGGGTAGAGGACTATATGAGGGAGCGGGAGAGCATTATGGAGGAGCTGAAGAAGCATTTGCTGCGTGCTCAGCAGGTGATGAAGGCTAGGGCGGATGGGCATCGGCGGGATGTGCACTTCCAGGAGGGTGATATGGTCTATCTGAAGCTGAGGCCTTACCGACAGAGGTCGCTAGCGAGGAGGCGGAACGAAAAGCTATCAGCGAGATTCTATGGGCCTTTTGAGATTGCGGCCAAGATTGGCCAGGTGGCTTACAGGTTGAGGTTGCCATCGACGGCGATGATACACCCGGTTTTTCATGTATCGTAGCTTCGGCGAGCCATCGGAGAGCATTCGGTGTCCTCTACTCTACCGCCTACACTTACTGAGGAGATGGATGTGATGCTGGAGCCACTGGAGGTTCGAGCTGTTCGGCAGGGGCCGCGTGGGCAGAGGGAGGTGCTGATACACTGGGCGGGGCTACCGGACTGCGATGCGACATGGGAGGCCTATCAAGTGATACAGGAGCAGTTTCCCCACTTCCACCTTGAGGACAAGGTGGCTCTTTTAGGGGGGGTATTGATGCGGACCCGAGCCCGAGCCCGCATCCACTGGAGGCCGGCGGCTACCTAGGGGGGACCCACCCCCCTCTAGTCACTTACGTGCGCCGTAGGAGACGCGGTAGCACGTAAGAGGGTTAATTAGGGGTATTCTAGTCATTTTAGACTAGATTAGTAATTCCCCACTTTTCTATAAATTAGGGCTAGCCGTCTTTATTTTGTTTTATGCTTATTTTGTGAAGAACAATTGTAGGCGTCATTTGTGAGGGTGTTTAGGCTTTGTTCCGTACATTCAAAGCTAGGAGAGCGAGTCTCCTCTCGAAAGAGGCTCATTATCTATCAATTTCCATAAGTTCTTCGCATTTTAAGATCCAAAAATTCCACCTTTTTATATTTTTCCTCTTTAAATTCTGAAATTAATTGATACGAAACCCTAGTTCGTATCACTTACCTTTCCAGACCTCTTCTGGGATTTTATCGCCGATAGCTGAAGATGGAATTTTGTTCACCAAATATACAGCGGTTGACATAGCTTCAGTCCAAAATCCCTTTGACAATCCCGATGTAAACCTGAGACACCTCGCCTTCTTAAGAAGTGTCATATTCATCTGCTCGACAACTCCATTTGACTGCGGATCTCTTGGTGTAGTGAAGTGACGCCTTACTCCTTGCTTCCGGCAGAATCTTGTGAACATTGCAGAAGTAAACTCGCCACCATTGTCGGATCTCAGCACTTTTAGCTTCTTTCCTGTTTGAGTCTCCACAAGGGTCTTCCACGCCTTGAACTTCTCAAACGCCTCCGATTTTTCCTTCATCACATACAGCCATACTTTTCTAGAGAAATCATCAATAAATGATATGAAATAACGCACCATACCTAGAGAGTGAATAGGCGCAGGACACCAAACATCGGTGTGAACATAATCGAGAATCCCTCCCGTGTTATGCTTCTCTGTGCCGAAGCTAACCTTTGTCTGCTTGCCATAGACACAATCCTCGCAGAACTCCAGCTCCTTGAAGCTCACCCCATTGATCAAATCACGCTTCCTTAAAGCTTCCAAGCGTTTCTCCGCGACATGTCCTAGTCTGAGATGCCACAGCCTGGTCGAATCAATCTCATGCGAGCTCTTAACACCAACACTGGAGTCGCCAATGATTATCGTCCCCTTCAACAGATATATGTCATTTACCTTTTCACCTCTCATCACAACTATCGATCCCTTCGATATCTTCAGTGCATTCCTCTCGATCGTGACCTTGCAACCCATGGAATCCAATGCCCCCACGGAAACTAGTGACTTTCTCAAAGTTGGAACGTGCCACACATTGGTGAGTATGCGCACCACGCCATCGAATATCTTGATTCTTACCGAACCAACTCCAATAGCTTTGCACTCTTCATCATTTCCC
The DNA here is from genome assembly GCA_030789695.1 of Scilla litardierei. Lineage (NCBI taxonomy): Eukaryota > Viridiplantae > Streptophyta > Magnoliopsida > Asparagales > Asparagaceae > Scilla > Scilla litardierei. The sequence goes on from CM061142.1 coordinate 385,506,917, forward strand.
ATAAAGACTGATCCATCCTGCTTAGTGTTGTAGGTATGTAAACAATCTCTATTTGGAGTCATATGAAATGACGCACCTGAGTCCATGATCCAGTCATGGTTCGCAACTTCTAAAGAAGTTACAGTGAAGAGATCGTAGGTCTCCGCGCTCCTCACGTCTTCCTTTTGCACAGTTGCAACTGATGATGATGCTTACACCTCCTTGTCGTTGTTCCTTCTCTCCGGGCATTCTCTTTTCCAATATCCATGCTTCTTGCAAATATGACACCTCGTGTCTCTGGTCCTTGATTTCGATCTCGATCTCCCGTTGTAGTTGCCTTTTCTGCTGCTTCGCTCCGAAGCAAACATCGCCTGGCTGTCTGAAGCTCCTTCGCTCAAGCCAACGCTTGCCATGCGATCTCGCAACTCCTCGCTGTAGAGCCCCGTCTTCACATCTTCAAGAATGAGAGTATCTCGACTGTAGAGCATGGTGTTGATGAACGTCGTGTACCTATCTGGTTTCGACAGGAGCAGGATCATAGCTTCATGCTCCGCCTCCACAGTCAGACCAACCGCTCTCATCTTCATCACTAAGCCGTTGAAGGTATCAATGTGATCGTTCAATGAGGTCCCATCTCGCATCTTGAAAGTAAAGAATGTCTTTAGTAGGATAAGCCGATTGGTGAGCGACTTCTTCAGGTACAGCTTCTCGCGCTTCTTCCATAATTCCTTGGCCGTAGTCTCTTCGGACACTTGGTAGATTACCTCGTCCGATAAGCTGAGCTGGATGGTTGTCATCACCGAGTCCTCCGTACCATCTTCTCCCTTTCCGAGATATCTACAGGTAGAGCCACTGTGTCATACACCATCCGGTGTACGTGGTCCTTTCGCAAGATAGCCTTCATCTTGTACTGCCATATCTCAAAGTTGCCATTGTCATCGAATCTTTCGATTTTGTAGTGCGAGCCTCCCACCATCGCATGCGATCGCCCCGCATACGAATCTGAATTGGTTGCATCTCCTTTTGTAGAAGAGTCCTCCGCCATCGCCTTGGACTTGTCTCACGAGCCTTGATGCTTTGATACCAATTGTTGGGATCTGGGTCACCTTTTGGGTAATACCAACCCTCGCGGAAATTCCAAGATCGTGGGGACAACGAACAAGGCAGAATGACCTTTCGCTACAAAATACGCAACCAAGTAAAATAAAATGCAATAACCACAAAAGAGCAACACACCTTGCACACCGGAGTTTTATACTGGTTCCACCCAAATATGGTGTACGTCCAGTTAGAGAGATTCACTACTGCTTCAGCAAATTTGGATTAGAACCTGGAGAAACCTCACAACCCAAGCCCCAAAACCCCCTTGGTTTGCCTCCTATTTATTCTACAGGGAGCAATGAACCTTACATAAAATAGCGCTCAAAACGCTCTGGGATCCCTCACTGCACCTTGAGTTGCTTCTGAAGCTGCTCGATGATATAAACTTCATGCGGAATACCTTCATTTATAGGGATGGAAAGCATCGATAAAACATGTTCCTAAACTGTTCCGAATGCGGCTTAGAAACGTATCAAACTTTGGTTGTTTCATGTCAACCAAAGTTTGGTGAGCTCTCACATCAAACCCAACACATAATATGGGGGCACATGGGGTGTTTTGTATCACAAAGTTTCAACAGTTTATGGCTTATTATGAAAGATTAAGTTGTGGATTTGTAACCATCATGGGCAAAAGATTAATTATTGAGGACCGCTATGATATTAGAGAAGTGTAAATTTGCACAGAAGCTGGCACAGATCAGTCTACCTCTTTAGAATATTTGATGGTTTTCATAGCTATGCTGTCTTTTCTTGGTCTTGTTCGAATGAATTGTTATATCCTTTTTGTGTATATCTTCTATTTAATATCCTTTTTGTGTTATCTTATATATATGTCTTTGTACTGCAGGTCACGGTGGTGCACATGCGGCTGACTATGTGAACGATCACTTATTTGTGAATCTAATAAAGCATCCAAACTTTATAACAGAGGCATATATGGCTATACATCTGTTTAATACCCTGCTTTGTAGGGGTTTAAAGCATGTTAAGTGGGTTTTCAGGTAGACTTATGTTCTTTTCCCGGAAAAATGCAGGCAAAACATATAACAAAACTGACGGTGACTTCTTGAGAGCAATAGACAAAGAGATGATGGTTCTACGGCCTCAACAGAAATTTTGATAGATAACCGCTTGTATATAGCCAATGTTGGAGATTCACGCCCTGTAATATCAAAGATTTGCGAAGGTATGCTCGTTTGTAGATAATCAACAAAACCTTGTTCTTTTAGGAAATTATGGTGCTTTTTAGAAGAGAATATGTATACAATTTATAAGGCCCAATCTTTTGTACAAACCAAAGTCTGCTAGCTTCCATCGGACAGTAGAAGTTGTAGTATGTATTCTGTGTTATCATTGATGCTTGGTATCATATGGTTAAAATAAGTCTAGATTTGATGTACCATGTTATGTTAGAAATATTGTTTAGGTATATTGAACCACATATCTAAATCCTTATGTTCAGGTTCAATATACCATGTGCTTATAGTAATATATATACACATGAATAAGGTAGAGGGATGCATCTTATCTTTCTTAAATCTTCTTCATATTTGAACATGATATCAAACCACTCCGATAAAATACCCTAATTCTAATTCCTTTCTAAAAATATTGCTACCTTCCGCCAACACAAACTTCTAACTTTAGCCCTTCACAATCTCTTACAAACTTTAACAAAATCCAATCCCAACCTGTATCAGACTTGCCGACGACGTCTGACCTCACTGCCATCGACATCTGATCCAAGGTCTGACATTCACTCTGGTGCTTACTTTGATGATTAAACCTACTGCCTTCGCCCGCAACAATCGATGACTATGTTACGCACTCAGATCTCAGTTCTGACCTCCGACGAGACCTCTAACTTTTAACAACTGCTCTGGTAACAAAAACATGATCGTTCTTTCCTACTCATTGTGCCAACAACCTCCATCACCATCTCTTTCTCTATGTTACTCCTTTACACATGCCATCGTTGCCATTCATTTTTGCCGCCTTCCTCCTTCCCCCATCTACATCCTCTTTGTTCATTTCAGGTTCTATTCTGGATCGGTACTAGATATTGGATTTGTTTAATTACTGGTTGATGGTTCATATTTCTGCTACATTTTTGGCTTGGTTTTGACTAATGGTTGCTACTGGCTAACTAAATCTGCTATAGATTTTCTGTTGTTTTGACTTTTATACCTTGTCTCCATGGTGATTTATGATATTATGGTTTTTGCTGATGATACAAATACTTGCATGGTTACCAAAACTCTCTGTTCAATGATTGCTAAGTTGAATGAGATCAATTACCTTCTTTTTATCTTGTTCAGTCGGTTTGTTGGTTTCTAAAAGAAGAAGAAGAAGAAATATCTCACGAATGATCGGTTACATTTAAGTCGAAGGAATATGATAACGGGCTTTTTAGTGATTGTTGTGTTATGAAATAAGTACTAAACTACATGAAAGAGAAGGTGAGTACGAGTGTCATGTCCCTGAAAATTGCAAAGAAATTATGAATTACACTGAAAGAGATGTATGGATATGAGAACATATCTATGATCGTAGAGTTGTATGAACATCTGGCATGCTTATCTTTCCTTACTATTTTTTTGCTAAAAAGTGTCCTGAATGAGATAACTTGCATCAGCCTCTTATTTTATATCTATCCTTACTTCAACGATATTGGAAGGAACGTGTTATGATTAAATTCTTATTTGGATTGTACACCACTCTTGCATATCAAGTTTGTGATTAGATACTTGGAGGAGATTGTGTTCCATCATGCTTAGCTACTTATGCTTGTATTCGTTGTATGGCTATTGATAATTGATGTCTCTGACGAAACTACATTTGCTAATGAGAGTATGGTTATGATGGTTCGTGAATGCGGTCGTGGCTGAGGATTTGACCGTGATTCTGGTGGTGGACGAGGACTTGGTGGACGCAACACTAGTGATGATAACTGCCCACATCGTTATATATATTGTGGTAGAAATAATTATCAACACTAGTGATGATAACTGCCCACTCGGATGAAGTTCAGATCTCTGAGGTATAGTTTGAGAGATTCTTGTAGCTTTTGGACCTCTCAGTCGCACAAGCCTCCTACTTAGCTACACGTATTGCAAACTGAAGCATTGCATTCGTAGCTTTTGTTGATAAACATTGGGTCATAAACACAGGGGCATCCTTACATATGACATGTATTAAGAGACATTTTCATATTTTTCATTCCATTACATCATTAACACGTGACCGTTTATCTAATGATTTTTATCCACCGTCATTGGTAAAGGATTAGTCCATGCTACATTCTGTTTATATCGTAATGAAGTTCCATTTATCCTTAAGTTTCCTATTAATTTGTTATAACCTAGTGTAATACACTGGGTGTGAAAATACTATAATTATATAACTTGACATATGTATGCATATGTTTGTGTATAATTGGGTGCATACATCTGGATGTATTTGAATAATGGCTTTTGTATAAATATTTGTATGCATATTTTGATATATGGATGTTTATAGGAATTTTTGGATGTATCTAAATATATATTGTATATATTAAATAATTGTGTATATTTGTATGTATTGATGTATATGATAATGTATAATTGTATGAAAGTAGTATTGGAATGTATTTCATCATTGGATGACTTAGTATATATATGACTATTGATATGTATGGTTTTGTGTGTACATAACTAAATTTGTATTTGTATTTTGGATGAAGGTAATTATAGTTGACTATTTGTAGTACTTTGGGATATAGTTGTATATTTTTAATTACATATCTATGTAATATCTTGGTGTGTATATTTATTTGTGTATACATGTGTAAATATGTAGTGCATGCATGTATAAAGTGGTTTTGTAATTATATTAATTTAAGAGGGTTATTGTGAATATGACATACATATTATATTATTGACATTATTAATATTAGGCGGTGTTTTGTGTAAAGTTGGTTTAGGACATGTATGGTATTCTTGGGTTGGTGAGGGGTATAAAAGTCTTTTCCTTTATGTCATGATAATTAATTATTTTCAAAAACCATATCTTTCTAAAGATGCCACGTAATCTCCCACTAAGTAAATTTTTGGGTGAGTCATGAAGACACTTGGCCTTTCATGCATTTTTGGAGAAAAGGAAATTTAGAAAAAGGAAAGGGAAAATACAAAGGTGAGAAGGATTTGGTTTTCATATATTTTTTCCATTTTCATTTCCTCATTCTCTTTCTTTCCCATTTTTCTCATGCATTGTCATGACCTATCCCTCTTCCCTCCCCACTTAGCCGTGAGCATCCCTTGGCCATCCTTCCATTTGTGTAGCATATACCCCCCTTTCCATTAAGAGGGAATTAATATTGAGTCATTAAAGGAAAGAAAATGAAGGAAGGAGGAAGCTAAGGAGGAATTAAAGGGGAGAGAACAATTAAAAGGAGGAAATCTTTTAAAGAAGTAAAATGGTAGACTTTAAAGGTAGGATCTAACTCTTATGACATCTTATTTTTACTCATGGTAATTTCCATTTTATCTTTAATTAATCCCCAAGTTTTCTTACTAATTTGCATGTTTACCATTGTAGTAAATTAATTGGTCAATATTTTCATGTTATCATCTTGCTTTAGTGGAAGTTATTCATGTTGTCATACATTAGAATCCTTGAATATGATTCCATCTAGTTATATTGTTTTAACTTCATTTGCATGCTTCTTGAAGTAGTCGATGAATTCATTAAATTGGTGCTAATACTCATCTTGAAAACTTGTATGTTGTGGTATATTGTGAAACATCAATTAATATGTTTCATAAAATTATTCATGCCAGTTGGTCTTAGTTTCATGCCACTAAATTAACTTCATGCTAATAACCACATAATTTCACCGTGGGCCTTGTAAATGAATTCTTTATGCTTCTTCACTATTTTGTATTATGCACTTTATTAAGTTAGGGAAACCAATTCTTGTTTAGTGTTAGATTGGATCATGCCATGTTCACACAATATTACCATTCTATCTCTTCATGTTGACAATGCAGAAATTAACTTCGTTGAAATGCCATTCCTATGCCTTGAGATGTTAATTTAACATATCCTTGATATTGTTGCATCTAGTATGTAATTTAATTGTTTCCATGTTCGCTTGTTATCATGTTCTTTCATTTTAGAAATTATGTCATGCTAAGCTATTATGATTCAATGCCCTACATTGTAGGCATTATTCTCATGCTAGGTTCCCTCACATGTAATGATTATGTATCAATGATCATGTTTCTATGCCATGTAACTCTCATACTTCAATGTTTTTTAATATATATAAAATGTCATGCTAAAGATTGGGAAATTCATGCTTTGTTAAATTGTGCTAAAAATGGTGAAGCTCATGCTATGTTAAATTTATGTTTAAATGGTGAATTTCATAAGTTCATGCTAAATTGTATTGGTTCATCGTACTACGCTTGTTCCATTAATATGGATAGAAGTGAATGTTACGATTGTGGATGTGGAACTGTTGTGGTGTTATGTCAATTATGATTTTGAGATGGATGTTAAATGAAAGAACCGATTTAGAGATGTGGAAATGGTTGTAAGGGACCCTGCGGGGCTACACACACACTAGAGGGGGGTGAATAGTGTAATGGCAAGCAAAGTGCTTAATTAAAATTCACTAAAATTAAAGCACAATAAGCAGCTAAAAATAAACAGAGTGCTCAACAACAACAACAAACGCAAATACAAGGATTTTACCCTGGTTCCCCAAAACTTTGGTATGTCCAGCTACACCAATATTCACTATAATTCTCACAAAGAGAAGTGAATACAATCTCACACATAGATACCTCACACAGAGGATTTAGGATTCCCACAAAGAGATATCCTTACTCTCTCACAGAGAGATCTCACACAGAGGATTTAGGATTCCGACAAAGAGATATCATTACTCTCACACAGAGAGATCTCACACAGAGAATTTGTTCTCTCACACAGAAAGAACCAAACTCTCACAAAGAGAGTATCTAATTACCACAAAGAGAATTAGGGTTTCGAACATAAAATAAAACAAAACAACACTTACATATGCCTTGATATGATCTTACCAATGTGAAAAAGAAGGCATGCAAGTGAAACTCAAGTGCTTGAGATGGGCTTTGATTGCACTTGATGATCTTCTCTCTTCTAGGAATGAATCTTAACACTTCTCACTTGAGTGTATGAAATGAAGAGAAGAAAGATGTTCTCCAAGAAAAGGAATGAGATTGAAATCCCTTGGAGAAATTCCCTAGAGCTTAGATGCTATAGCATAAGATTGAAGCTCTAATGATGGAATGAGAGAGATTAGGAATGGCTATTGATTCTCAAAGATATTCAATATTAACCAAGAGTTCTAAATGAACTAAGCCATCTCCCATATATAGGAAGCCAAGTAGAGTCCATAAAACCAGCCAAAAACTCAAAGAGAAGAAATCTGCAACGGCTAGATTTTGGCAGTTTACGGCACAGACAGTCGACTGATGAACAAATGACAATCGACTGTTCAACGGCTAGAAAAATCCCAACGGCTATAATCTGAGACAGGACAGTCGACTGTAGAAGACTACACATGCGACTTTAAAACAGACAGTCGACTGTATATCCTTCATCCGACGACTGCTGCAGGGATGGAAATAAAACAGAGAGAGATGCAATTTTCGCACTTACGCCTTTCAGACGACTGATGACCATTTCACAGGCGACTGTAAAAATACAGGCGGTTGTAAATACTTCATCAGTCGACTGTCTTGCAAATTGGGATGAAGCCCAAGAACTGCAAGTTGTGCACAGACGACTGTAGATCAATTCCCAGGCGACTGTAGAAACACATGTGACTGTAAATTGGACATCAGTCGACTGAGGCGAAAAGCTCAAGGATAGTCAATAAAAATGTTGACTTGAGCTGAGCATACCTGTCGACTGTAGAAGGCCGGGCAGGCGACTGGATGACATCCAGTCGACTGTTGTGCCTTCACCAGTCGACTGTGGGAGAGCCAAAAACTCCAGTAAGAGTTTAAGGCATGGTGAACCTAATGGGATGATATCTATGATAATCCTAAGGCTCACTAAGATGGTGAAATGCATATGCATGAGAGTATGACCATCTATCAAGGCATTACAATAATCCTAGACTCAAAAAGAAAAATGCAAGTAATAGAAATTACATAGATTACATATAACATCTCCTAGAGTCTAAGTCTACAAGCTCACGATACCGATGCTCCCCATCATCTCCAAGCTTTGGCACTCCTTGATGAGCTTCCCTTCATCAAGCTCTAAGCTTTGGCAATGCTTCTCTAGATGTCCATCCATCATCATGTTCCAAGTTTTGGCTTCATTAGATGATCTTCATGGCTCCATCCAAGCTTGAGCACACCATCACTCTTGGAGGTCTTTAAGGTATCACTTGTAATATCCTCCAAGCATTATGTTTTGTCTCATCAACATATAATCATTAAGATAAACTGAGACTAAAACATAATATTGAGTAGCACACTAACATACCTTTCTTCCCTTCATTACAACCATGGCTCCTTTGGATACCCTCAGCTGGCCATTCTCAACAACTGACTTGCATCCAGCATTATCCAACACACCAATGGATATCAAGCTCCTTTTGAGATCAGGCACATGTCTAACATCGGCAAGGGTACGAACGATCCCATCATGCATGCGGATCCGAACAGTTCCAATACTCGCGGTCTTACACGCCGCATTGTTTCCCATGAGAATAGAGCCTCCGTCTTCTTGGGAACGGTAAGTGGAAAACCAACTCCGATGTGGAGTCATATGGAAAGAACGCCCACTGTCCATCAACCACGCAACTTGTGCCTCACCAGACACCCCCGCTGCGAACATCTCTGAATCTCTACCCCTTTCACCGTGGCCTCTGTCATCACGAATCTGCATGTCCTCCAAACCCAAGGAAGCTGAACCAGAAGCATCATTGCCTTTCTTCCCAAATCTATTGGGGCATTGGTTCCTCCAATGACCTCTCTGCTTGCATATGAAACACGAGCTGTCCTTCCTATCACGGGAATGCCGGGACTTCGAGCGGTTCTTCTTCTTGAAATGGCCTTGACCTCCTCTCCTGTCCTGCCTCCCTCTCACATGCAATGCTTCATCGCGGTTTCCTCCAAAGTCTTTACCTTGGACCTTCTCACATAGCATCTCGGTATGGAGCGCCACCTTCACCTCTTCCACGGTAAGCGTTGTTTGTCCATAGATCATGGACCGAACAAATTGGGAGAACTCCTCAGTCAATGAACATAACAAAATCACTGCTTGTTGCTCATCTTCGATCTTGACATCCATTCCCCGCAACTCCATCACAATCCGATTCAACTCATCTATGTGATCTTTTACAACTGATCCGGGCTTCATTTTCAGAGTGTACAGCTGCTGAAATAAGTAGAGGCGGCTTGTAAAGGATTTCTTCATATACAACCCTTTTAGCTTATTCCACATATCCTTGGCCGTAGCCTCGTCCAACACCTCTCTCAAGACTGTGTCGACTAACGATAGCTGGATGGCGCTATACACCATTCTCTCCATCTCGGCCCTCTGTGATGCCGTCACCTCCTTCTCAATGTTTTCCTCATCGAACACAATCTGAAAACATTTTGTCTGCCTCAAATAATTTTTCACCCTCGACTGCCATAACCTAAAGTCATTACGGCCGGTGAACCTCTCAATGTTGAGTGTCGCCAAACTAACCATCTTCGCTACTCAATTTCTCCACAAACAACCGAAAGCTCTGATACCACTTGTTGATATAAAAAACCGTTGTCGCTCCGCGGAACAACAAGCCCTAACAACTAGCTAGGAAGCTAAAGCTTGAAAAAATTGGGTCACACAACAAACCAAACAACCAATCCCTCTTCAATCTTGTGTAAGCAAATTAGTAAACGAAATACGACAATCTCAATTTGCAAAAAATAAATGAGGCGCAAGATTTTACCATGGTTCGGTTACGAACAACCTACTCCAGCATTCCGAGACGATCCACTGCTAATCAAGGCGAGCATATGAGCTTACACCAACATCTTTTTCTTCACACTCTTGTGAGTAACAACTTGGCAATTTCAAGCCCCCACAAATCTCACAAAGGAAGAAGAAAAGAAAGAGAAACACTAGAAGAACTACTCTCTTCTAAACTCTCCAAAGCTCACACTTTTCTCTCCTCTGAAAATTGATGGCAGCAAACTCTCTGAAGAACACACCACAGCTCCCAAGGAAAGGAAGCTCACGGCTCTCTCTTTTTGCTATCAGCTCTCCGTAAAAAAATGAAGACAGAAGCTCTCGCATGCTCAAATGGAAGGCATCAACATCTGCATTATCTCTCTGTCGGCCAGTCAAAAAGGGAAGGCTCCAAAGCCTTCAATTCCCCCAACCAATAGCATGTGCTAGGGCCCATCTTCACTGCAGATGGAGATTTTGAAGCACTTAAAAATAACACATGCCACCTATTTAGGATGGATACGGACACTGGAAGATATCAATGTAAGTGTGTGCACATGTATTTATATATAATACACATTTTGGACATATCAAATGTTTTGCTTGTCCGTCTCTTAGTTCTTCCATGTTTTGATACTCGTCCATTATAGACGAAAAAGACTAACATGGCTTAATGAAATTGAGAGACTAATATCAAGAATCAAAAATTTAAAAGAGAATATCAAATTAGACGTAAAGTAGGGGATGGATAAGCAAAAACCCCGTATTTATTTTATATGACCGATTGCTATATTTCTAAGCATAAACTGCTTGCATCCATGATACCAGTGAGACCTTGCCCCAACTACTACTCAATAAGATAAAAGTCCTAGTATTGCATACCAAATTTTCCATCTTATTGGTTTGCAGGATGTCTACTCTGCTATTTTCATAAGCTTTTCCCTCATAGCCTATTTGTAAATGCATCAAGTATCAATGTTCCAATCTAATGTACACTAAACTATTGCAACAATCTTTGTGCATTTGTTAATCTACCTAACAAAGCTACTGTTATAAAAATGAACTGACTGACTAATTCAACCTGCTATTTAGAATAATAACAAGAACACAAAATGAATCCAAGTTTTGCAAGTGCATATTATCTATGGTCACTCTTCCTGCTAATCCGTCTGAAGAATGTTAATGCAAAACCTCTACAGCCGTACTGTTGCTCAGTTGATACCTGTATTGATCATCATATCCTAGTTCTATAGACTAAATAACCGAACTGATTTGAGTCATCCTTGACTGTTGTAAGCTCACGTACTGGCCAGTTAATGTAGTGAAAAAGTAGTATCTACGATATTAAGATCAAATGAGAATTTCTCAGCCCATGAGAAAAAAAATAGTTAAGTCACAATAGGCACAGCCCAATGAGGGTCTGGACTCATTGAATGCTCCATTTACTATGATTTCAACAAAGATGAAAATGAGAAAAGAAATTGAAACATATTGAGAGTGGGAGAGATAATGCAATTTGATATTGCATTTGATATTGAATAAATATAGCTCAAAATGACTGGAGCAAATTGATATTGCATTTTAGTGTTGTGTTCTTTACAAAATCTATTGATGTCCTAGGTAATTTAGTTTGTCGATTAAGTTTAAAAAATGAATGCGATTAGTGGCTTCTTGTGTTCAAAATATTTATATGTCAAAACATTTTCGCTCTCTATTAGGATTTCCTTTCTTCAAGCTACAATCGTATATGATACATATATGATATATAAGTATCCTAAAACATATCTAAAGTTTTCCATATCATATATATTCCTTTCCCACCCATACACTAACCCTAATCATAATTAAATACCATTAAAGTCACATAATTCAATAATTGATAGAAATTCTTACCAGATCATTACGGAGCCGATGATATTTCTCCTGCATCTCTAGAGGCATGCAAGCAAGCAATAACTGGTACTGCTGGTCATATTGCGCCATCCTCTCCGCTATCTGCTGGTCATACTGTAAGCTCGCTCCCCCCATCTCCGTAAGCTTGCCCCGGAGTCTTCACTGGAGGGGGGAGCGAGCGCTTAGCTCGGCCCGTGCCCTTATTCGGTTTGGGAGGCGAAGCTCCGTAAGCTTGCCCCGGAGTCTTCACTGGAGGGGGAGCGAGCGCGTAGCTCGGCCCGTTCCCTTCTCCGATTTGGGTAGTGAAGCTCTATAAGCTTGCCCCGGAACCTTGACTAGTGGGGAGAGCGAGCACGTAGCTCGGCCCGAGCTCTTCTTTGGTTTGGGTGGGGAAGCTCTGCAAGCTTGCCCCGGAGTCTTCACTGGATGGGGGAGCGAGCGCGTAGCTCGGCCCATGCCCTTCTCCGGTTTGGGTGGCGAAATTCCGTAAGCTTGCCCCGGAGTCTTCACTGGAGGGGGGAGCGAGGGAGAAGCTTGGCCCGAGCCCTTCTCCGGTTTGGGTTGCGAAGCTCTGTAAGCTTGCCCCGAAGTCTTCACTGGAGGGGGGAGCGGGCATGTAGCTCGGCCCCGTGCCCTTCTCCGGTTTGGGTGGCGAAGCTCCAAAAGCTTGCTCTGGAGTCTTGATTGGAGGGGGGGGGGGGGGAGCGAGCGCGTAGCTCGGCTCGTGCCCTTCTACGGTTTGGGTGGCAATGCTCCGTAAGCTTGTCCCGGAGTCTTCACTGGAGGGGGGGGAGCGAGTGCATAGCTCGGCCCGTGTCCTTCTCCGGTATGGGTGGCGAAACTCTGTAAGCTTGCCCTGGAGTCTTCACTGGAGGGGAGAGCGCGGTGTAGCTTGGCCCGTGCCCTTCTCCGATTTGGGTGCTGAAGCTTCGTAAGCTTGCCCCAGAGTCTCACTGGAGGGGAGAGCGAGCGCGTAGCTTGGCCCGTGCCCTTCTCCAGTTTGGGTGGAGTCTTCACTGGAGGGGGAGCGAGCGCGTAGCTCGGCCCGTGCCCTTCTCCGGTTTGGGTGGAGTCTTCACTGGAGGGGGAGCGAGCGCGTAGCTCGGCCCGTGCCCTTCTGCGGTATGGGTGGAGAAGCTCCGTAAACTTGCCCCGGAGTCTAGACTAGAGTGGGGAGCGACCGCGTAGATCGGCCCGTGCCCTTCTTCGGTTTAGGTGGCGAAGCTCCGTAAGCTTGCCCCGGAGTCTTCAATGGAGGGGGAAGCGAGCGCGTAGCTCGGCCCGCACCCTTCCCGGTTTGAGTGGCGAAGTTCTGTAAGCTGGCCTGGGAGTCTTGACTAGAGGGGGGAGCGAGTGCGTAGCTCGGCCCGTGCCCTTCTTCAGTTTGGGTGGCAAAGCTCCGTAAGCTTGCCCCGGATTCTTCACTGGAGGGGGGAGCGAGCGCGTAGGTCGGCCCGTGCCCTTCTCAGGTTTGGGTGGCGAAGCTCCGAAAGCTTGCCCCGGAGTCTTCACTGGAGGGGGGAGCGAGCGCGTAGCTCGGCCCATGCCCTTCTTCGGTTTGGGTGGAGAAGCTCCGTAAGCTTACCCCGGAGTCTTCACTGGAGGGGTGAGCGAGCGTGTAGCTCGGCCCGTTCCCTTCTCCGGTTTGGGTGGCGATGCTCCGTAAGCTTGTCCCGGAGTCTTGACTAGAGGGGGGAGCGAGCGCATAGCTCGGCCCGTGCCCTTCTTCGGTTTGGGTAGCGGAGCTCCGTAAGCTTGCCTCGGAGCCTTCATTGGAGGGGGGAGCGAGCGTGTAGCTCGGCCCCTGCCATTCTTCGGTTTGGGTGACGAAGCTCCGTAAGCTTGCCCCGGAGTCTTCACTGGAGGGGGGAGCGAGTGCGTAGCTCGGCCAGTGCCCTTCTCCGGTTTGGATGGCGAAGCTCCGTTAGCTTGCCCTAGAGTCTTCATGGGAGGGGGGAGCGAGCGCGTAGCTCGGCCTGTGCCCTTTTCCGCTTTGGGTGGCGAAGCTCCCTAAGCTTGCCCAGGAGTCTTTACGGGAGGGGGGATCGAGCACGTAGCTCGGCCCCATACACATCTCCGGTTTAGGTGGCGAAGCTCCGTAAGCTTGCCCCGAAGTCTTCACTGGAGGAGGGGAGCGGGCGCGTAGCTCGGCCCACGCCCTTCTGTGGTTTGGGTGGCGAAGCTCCGTAAGCTTGCCCCGGAGTCTTCACTGGAGGGGGGGAGCGAGCGCGTAGTTTGGCCCGTGCCCTTCTTCGGTTTAGGTGGTGAAGCTCCGTAAGCTTGCCCCGGAGTCTTCAATGGAGGGGGAGCGAGCGCGTAGCTCGGCCTGTGTCCTTCTTCGGTTTGGGTGGCGAAGCTCCGTAAGCTTGCCTCAAAGTCTTGACTAGAGGGGGGAGCGAGCGCGTAGCTCGGCCAGTGCCCTTCTCTGGTTTGGGTGGTGAAGGTCTGTAAGCTTGCCCCGGAGTCTTCACTGGAGGGGGGAACGAGCGCGTAGCTCGGCCCGTGCCCATCTTCGGTTTGGGTGGAAAAGTTCCGTAAGCTTGCCCCGGAGTCTTCACAGGAAGGGGGAGCGTGCGCGTAGCTCGGCCCATGCCCTTCTCCGCTTTGGGTGGCGAAGCTCCGTAAGCTTGTCCCGGAGTCTTCACAGGAAGGGGGAGCGAGCGCGTAGCTCGGCCCTTGCCCTTCTCCGCTTTGTGTGGCGAAGCTCCGTAAGCTTGCCTCAGAGTCTTCATTGGAGGGAGGGGCGAGCGCGTAGCTCGGCCCGTGCCCTTCTCCGGTTTGGATGGCAGAGCTCTGTAAGCTTGCCCCGGAGTCATCACTGGAGGGGGAGGGAGCACGTAGCTCGTCCCGTGCCCTTCTCTGGTTTGGGTGGCAAAGCTCCGTAAACTTGCCCTGGTGTCTTCCCTGGAGGGGAGGAGCGAGTGCGTAGCTCGGCCAGTGCCCTTCTCCGATTTGGGTTGCGAATCTCCGTAAGCTTGCCCCGGAGTCTTCACTAGAGGGGGGAGCTAGCGCGTAGCTCGGCCCTAGCCCTTCTCCGATTTGGCTTGTGAAGCTCCGTAAGCTTCCCCTGGAGTCTTCATTGGAGGGGGGAGCTGGCGCGTATCTCGGCCCCATGCCCTTCTCCGGTTTGGGTGGCAAAGCTCTGTAAGCTTGCCCCAGAGTCTTCACTGGAGGGGGGAGCGAGCGCGTAGCTCAGCCCGTGCCCTTCTTCGGTTTGGGTGGGGAAGCTCCGTAAGCTTGCCCTAGAGTCATCACTGGAGGGGGGGGAGAGCGCGTAGCTCGTCCCGTGCCCTTCTCCGGTTTGGGTGGCGAAGCTCCTTAAGCTTGCCCCGGAGTCTTCATTGGAGGGGAGGAGCGAGCGCGTAGCTCGGCCCATGCCCTTCTCCGGTTTGGGTGGCGAAGCTCCGTAAGCTTGCCCTGGAGACTTTACTGGAGGGGGAGCGAGCACGTAGCTCGGCCCGAGCCCTTCTCCGGTTTGGGTTGCGAAGCTCCGTAAGCTTCCACCGGAGTCTTCACTGGAGGGGGGAGCGAGCGCGTAGCTCGGCCCCATGCCCTTCACCGGTTTGGGTGGCAAAGCTCCGTAAGCTTGCTCCTGAGTCTTCACTGGAGGGGGGAGCGAGCGCGTAGCTCGGCCCGTGCCCTTCTCCGGTTTGGGTGGCGAAGCTCCTTAAGCTTGCCCCGGAGTCTTCACTAGAGGGGGGAGCGAGCGCGTAGCTCGGCCCGAGCCCTTCTCCGGTTTGGGTGGAGTCTTCTCTGGAGTGGGGAGCGAGCGCATAGCTCGGCCCGTGCCCTTCTCCGATTTGGGTGGAGTCTTCACTGGAGGGGGGAGCTAGCGTGTAGCTCGGCCTGTGCCCTTCTCCGATTTGGGTGGAGTGTTCACTAGAGGGGGGAGCGAGCGCGTAGCTCGGCCTATGCCATTCTGCGGTTTGGGTGGCAAAGCTCCGTAAGCTTGCCCCGGAGTCTTGACTAGAGTGGGGAGCGAGCGCGTAGCTTGGCCCATGCCCTTTTTGGGTGGCGAAGCTCCGTAAGCTGGCCCGGGAGTCTTGACTAGAGGGGGGAGCGAGCACGTAGCTCGGCCCGTGCCTATCTTCGGTTTGGGTGGCGAAGCTCCGTAAACTTGCCCCAGATTCTTCACTGGAGGGGGGAGCGAGCGCGTAGCTCGGCCCGTGCCCTTCTCCGATTTGGGTGGCGAAGCTCCGTAAGCTTGCCCCGGAGTCTTCACTGGAGGGGGGAGCGAGCGCATAGCTCGGCCCATGCCCTTCTTCGGTTTGGGTGTCGAAGCTCCGTAAGCTTGCCCCGGAGTTTTCACTAGATGGGGGAGCGAGCGCGTAGCTCGGCCCGTTCCCTTCTGCAGTTTGGATGGCAAAGCTCCGTAAGCTTGCCCCTGAGTCTTGACTAGAGGGGGAGCGAGCGCGTAGCTCGGCCCGTGCCCTTTTTCGGTTTGGGTGGCGAAGCTTAGTAAGCTTGCCTCGGAGTCTTCACTGGAGGGGGGAGCGAGCGCGTAGCTCGGCCCGTACACTTCTACGGTTTGGGTGGCAAAGCTCCGTAAGCTTGCACCGGAGTCTTCACTGGAGGTGGAGCGAGCACGTAGCTCGGCCCGTGCCCTTCTACGCTTTGGGTGGCGAAGCTCCCTATGCTTGCCCAAGAGTCTTTACGGGAGGGGGGATCAAGCGCATAGCTCGGCCCCATGCCCATCTTCGGTTTGGGTGGTGAAGCTCCGTAAGCTTGCCCCGAAGTCTTCACTGGAGGGGGAGCGAGCGCGTAGCTCGGCCCATGCCCTTCTGCGGTTTGGGTGGCGAAGCTCCGTAACCTTGCCCTGGAGTCTTCACTGGAGGGGGAGCGAGCGCGTAGCTCAGACCGTGTCCTTCTCCGGTTTGGGTGGCGAAGCTCCGTAAGCTTGCCCCGGAGTCTTGACTAGAGGGGGGAGTGAGCGCGTAGCTCGGCCCGTGCCCTTCTCTGGTTTGGGTGGTGAAGGTCTGTAAGCTTTCCCCGGAGTCTTCACTGGAGGGGGAGCGAGCGCGTAGCTCGGCCCGTGCCCATCTTCGGTTTGGGTGGCAAAGCTCCGTAAGATTGCCCCAGAGTCTTTACAGGAGGGGGGAGCGAGCGCGTAGCTCGGCCCATGCCCTTCTCCGGTTTGTGTGGCAAAGCTCCGTAAGCTTGCCCCGGAATCTTTACTAAAGGGAGGAGCGAGCGCGTAGCTCGGCCCGTGTCCTTCTCCAGTTTGTGTGACAAAGCTCCGTAGGCTTGCACTGAGTCTTCACTGGAGGGGGTGCGAGCGTGTAGCTCGGCCCGTGCCCTTCTTCGGTTTGGGTGGGGAAGCTCCGTAAGCTTGCACTGGAGACATCACTGGAGGTGGGAGCGAGCACGTAGCTCACCCCGTGCCCTTCTCTGGTTTGGGTGGCAAAGCTCCATAAGCTTGCCCCGGTGTCTTCACTAAAGGGGAGGAGCGAGCGCGTAGCTCGGCCCGTGCCCTTCTCCGATTTGGATGGGGAAGCTCCGTAAGCTTCCCCTGGAGTCTTCACTGGAGGGGGGAGCGAGCGCGTAGCTAGGCCCCGTGCCCTTCTCCAGTTTGGGTGGCAAAGCTCTGTAGGCTTTCCCCGGAGTCTTCACTGGAGGGGGAGCGAGCGCGTAGCTCGGCCCGTGCCCTTTTCGGGTTTGGGTGGCGAAGCTCCGTAAGATTGCCTCGGAGTCTTCACTGGAGGGGGGAGCGAGCGTGTAGCTCAACCCGTGCCCTTCTTCGGTTTGCATGGGGAGGCTCCGTAAGCTTGCCATGGAGTCATCACTGGAGGGGGGGAGAGCGCGTAGCTCGCCCCGTGCACTTCTCCGGTTTGGGTTGCGAAGCTCCGTAAGCTTGACCCTGAGTATTCACTGGAGGGGAGGGGCGAGCGCGTAGCTCGGCCCGTGCCCTTCTCTGGATTGGGTGGCGAAGCTCCGTAAGCTTGCCCCGGAGTCTTCACTGGAGGGGGGAGCGAGCGCGTAGCTCGGCCAGAGCTCTTCTCCGGTTTGGGTTGTGAAGCTTAGTAAGCTTCCCCCAGAGTCTTCACTAGAGGGGGGACGAACGCGTAGCTCAGCCCTGTGCCCTTCACCGTTGGATGGCAAAGCTTCGTAAGCTTGCCCTGGAGTCTTCACTGGAGGGGGGAGCGAGCGCGTAGCTCGGCCCATGCCCTTCTTCGGTTTGGGTGGCAAAGCTCCGTAAGCTTGCCCCGGAGTCTTCACTGGAGGGGGGAGCGAGCGCGTAACTCGGCCCGAGCCCTTCTCTGGTTTGGGTGGAGTCTTCACTGGTGGGGGGAGCGAGCGCGTAGCTCGGCCTGTGCGCTTCTTCGGTTTGGGTGGCGAAGCTCCGTAAGCTTGCCCCGGAGTCTTCACTAGAGGGGGGAGCGAGCGCTTAGCTCGGCCCGTGCCCTTCTCTGGTTTGGGTGGCGAAGGTCTGTAAGCTTGCCCCGGAGTCTTGACTGGAGGGGGGAGCGAGCGCGTAGCTCGGCCTGTGCCCTTCTCCGGTTTGGGTGGCAAAGCTCCGTAAGCTTACCCCGGAGTCTTCACTGGAGAGGGGAGCGAGCACGAAGCTTGGCCCGTGTCCTTCCCCGGTTTGGGTGGCGAAGCTCCATAAGTTTGCCTCGGAGTTTTCACTGGGGGGTGCGAACGTGTAGCTCGGCCCGTGCCCTTCTCCAGTTTGGGTGGCGAAGCTCCGTATGCTTGCCCCGAAGTCTTCACTGGAGGGGGAGCGAGCGCGTAGCTCGGCCCCGTGCCCTTCTCCGGTTTGGGTGGCAAAGCTCCGTAAGCTTGCCCCGGAGTCTTCACTGGAGGGGGGAGCGAGCGCGTAGCTCGGCCTGAGCCCTTCTCCGGTTTGGTTGGCGAAGCTCCGTAACCTTGCCCTGGAGTCTTCACTGGAGGGGGAGCGAGCGCGTAGCTCGGCTGGTGCCCTTCCCGGGTTTGGGTGGCGAAGCTCCGTAAGCTTGCCACGGAGTCTTCACTGGAGGGGGGAGCGAGCGCATAGCTCGGCCTGAGCCCTTCTCTGGTTTGGGTGGCGAAGCTCCGTTACCTTGCCCCGTAGTCTTCATTGGAGGGGGAGCGAGTGCGTAGCTTGGCCCGTGCCCTTCAACGGTTTGGGTGGCGAAGCTCCGTAAGCTTGCCCCGGAGTCTTCACTGGAGGGGGGAGCAAGCGCGTAGCTCGGCCCGTGCCCTTCTCCGGATTGGGTGGCGAAGCTCCGTAAGCTTGCCCCGGAGTCTTCACTGGAGGGGGGAGCGAGCGCGTAGCTCGGCCTGAGCTCTTCTCCGGTTTGGGTTGTGAAGCTTAGTAAGCTTCCCCCAGAGTCTTCACTGGAGGGGGGGCGAATGCGTAGCTCAGCCCTGTGCCCTTCACCGTTGGATGGCAAAGCTCTGTAAGCTTGCCCTGGAGTCTTCACTGGAGGGGGGAGCGAGCGCGTAGCTCAGCCCATGCCCTTCTTCGGTTTGGGTGGCAAAGCTCCGTAAGCTTGCCCCGGAGTCTTCACTGGAGGGGGGAGCGAGCGCGTAACTCGGCCCGAGCCCTTCTCTGGTTTGGGTGGAGTCTTCACTGGTGGGGGGAGCGAGCGCGTAGCTCGGCCTGTGCGCTTCTTCGGTTTGGGTGGCGAAGCTCCGTAAGCTTGCCCCGGAGTCTTCACTAGATGGGGGAGCGAGCGCTTAGCTCGGCCCGTGCCCTTCTCTGGTTTGGGTGGCGAAGGTTTGTAAGCTTGCCCCGGAGTCTTGACTGGAGGGGGGAGCGAGCGCGTAGCTCGGCCTGTGCCCTTCTCCGGTTTGGGTGGCAAAGCTCCGTAAGCTTGCCCCGGAGTCTTCACTGGAGAGGGGAGCGAGCACGAAGCTTGGCCAGTGTCCTTCCCCGGTTTGGGTGGCGAAGCTCCGTAAGTTTGCCCCGGAGTTTTCACTGGGGGGTGCGAACGTGTAGCTCGGCCCGTGCCCTTCTCCAGTTTGGGTGGCGAAGCTCCGTATGCTTGCCCCGAAGTCTTCACTGGAGGGGGAGCGAGCGCGTAGCTCGGCCCCGTGCCCTTCTCCGGTTTGGGTGGCAAAGCTCCGTAAGCTTGCCCCGGAGTCTTCACTGGAGGGGGGAGCGAGCGCGTAGCTCGGCCTGAGCCCTTCTCCGGTTTGGGTGGCGAAGCTCCGTAACCTTGCCCTGGAGTCTTCACTGGATGGGGAGCGAGCGCGTAGCTCGGCTGGTGCCCTTCCCGGGTTTGGGTGGCGAAGCTCCGTAAGCTTGCCCCGGAGTCTTCACTGGAGGGGGGAGCGAGCGCATAGCTCGGCCTGAGCCCTTCTCCGGTTTGGGTGGCGAAGCTCAGTTACCTTGCCCCGTAGTCTTCATTGGAGGGGGAACGAGTGCGTAGCTTGGTCCGTGCCCTTCAACGGTTTGGGTGGCGAAGCTCCGTTAGCTTGCCCCGGAGTCTTCACTGGAGGGGGGAGCAAGCGCGTAGCTCGGCCCGTGCCCTTCTTCGATTGGGTGGCGAAGCTCCGTATGCTTGCCCATGAGTATTTACTGGAGGAGGGATCGAGCGCGTTGCTCGGCCCATGCCCATCTTCGGTTTGGGTGGCGAAGCTCCGTAGGCTTGTCCCAAAATCTTCACTGAAGGGGGGAGCGAGCGCGTAGCTCGGCCCATACCCTTCTCTGGTTTGGATGGCAAAGCTTCGTAAGCTTGCCCCGGAGTCTTCACTGGAGGGAGGAGAGAGCGCGTAGCTCGGTCCGTGCCCTTTTCCAGTTTGGGTGGCGAAGCACCGTAAGTTTGCCCCAGAGTCTTCACTTGAGGGGGAGCGAGCGCGTAACTCGGCTCGTGCCCTTCTTCAGTTTGGGAGGGGAAGCTTCGTAAGCTTTCCCTAGAGTCCTCACTGGTGGGAGGGGAGCGAGCGCGTAGCTCGCCCCGTGCCCTTCTCTGGTTTGGGTGGCAAAGCTCTGTAAGTTTGCCCCGGAGTCTTCACTAGAGCGGAGGAGCGAGCGCGTAGCTCGGCCCGTGCCCTTCTCCGGTTTGGGTGGCAAAGCTCCGTAAGCTTGCTCGGGAGTCTTCATTGGAGAGGGGAACAAGCGCGTAGCTCGGCCCGAGCCCTTCTCCGGTTTGGGTTGTGAAGCTCCATAAGCTTCCCTCGGAGTCTTCACTGGAGGGGGGAGTGAGCGCGTAGCTCGGCCCCATGCCCTTCTCCGGTTTGGTTTGCAAAGCTCCGTAAGCTTGCCCCGTAGTCTTCACTAGAGGGGAGCAAGCGCGTAGCTCGGGCCGTGCCTTTCTCTGGTTTGGGTGGCGAAGCTCCGTAAGCTTGTCCCGGAGTCTTCATTGGAGGGGGGAGCGAGCGCGTAGCTCAGCCCGTGCCCTTCTATGGTTTGGGTGGGGAAGCTCCGTAAGCTTACCCTGGAGTCATCACTGGAGGGGGGAGCGAGCGCGTAGCTCGCCCCGTGCCCTTCTCCGGTTTGGGTGTCGAAGCTCCGTAAGCTTGCCCCGGAGTCTTCACTGGAGGGGAGGAGCGAGCGCGTAGCTCGGCCCGTGCCCTTCTCCGGTTTGGGTGGCAAAGCTTCGTAAGCTTGCCCCGGAGCCTTCACTGGAGGGGGGAGCGAGCGCGTAGCTCGGCCCGAGCCCTTCCCCGGTTTCGGTTGCGAAGCTCCATAAGCTTCCCCCGGAGTCTTCACTGGAGGGGGGAGCGAGCGCGTAGCTCGGTCCCGTGCCCTTCTCCAGTTTGGGTGGCTAAGCTCCGTAAGCTTGCCCTGGAGTCTTCACTGGAGGGGGTGCGAGCACGTAGCTCGGCCCGTTCCCTTCTCCGGTTTGGTTGGCGAAGCTCCGTAAGCTTGCCCCGGAGTCTTCACTGGAGGGGGGAGCGAGCGCGTAGCTCGGCCCGAGCCCTTCTCTGGTTTGGGTGGCGAACATCCGTAAGCTTGACCCCGAGTCTTCACTGGAGGAGGAAGCGAGCGCGTTGCTCGGCTCGTGCCCTTCTCCAAGTTTGGGTGGAGTCTTCACTAGAGGGAGGAGCGAGCGCGTAGCACGGCCCGTGCCCTTCTCCGATTTGGGTGGAGTCTTCACTCGTGGGAAAGCGAACGCGTATCTCGGCCCGTGCCCTTTTGCGGTTTGGGTGGCGAAGCTCCGTAAGCTTGCCCCGGAGTCTTGACTAGAGTGGGGAGCGAGCGCAAAGCTCGGTCCGTGCCCTTCTTCGGTTTGGGTGGCGAAGCTCCGTAAGCTTTCCCTGGAGTCTTCAAAGGAGGGTGGAGCGAGAGTGTAGCTCGGCCCGTGCCCTTCTCCGGTTTGGGTGGCGAAGCTTCGTAAGCTTGCCCCAGAGTCTTGACTAGAGAGGGAGCGAGCGCGTAACTCGGCACGTGCCCTTCTTCTGTTTGGGTGGCGAAGCTCCGTAAGCTTGCTCCGGAGTCTTCACTGGAGGGGGAAGCGAGCGTGTAGCTCGTGTAGGAAAAATATGCCCATAAGGCGAAGTATACGTCTTGTTCATACTGTATATGGTATCCATTATCCTAAGTATGAAATCATTTGAATTAATATAATTAGATAATATCTATAGACTTATAGTTAGGTCCTTACGTATCTAGATAAGATCTCAATTATGAGTAAGTAAGCGACCGAATAGAAACGTAAGTCTTAAACGGTTCGTGGTCATAGATGTGTCGAGAACTGGATATCGACACATCGGATAGACCACTGTGTCTTAGTCTTACCTCAGGGTACTGATGATCTCATAGTCATTCGACTTGGTGAAGTCGGAGACGAGACACATGTGCTCATTGGAGAATGAGTTCACTGAACGACCAACTTATAGTTGTTAAATGGTTAACTTTAACTAAACTGTCTATAATAACTCTAGGGTGATGATAGGTAATCTGGTCCTTATGACCTGAAGGCATTTGTACGAACCTGTGAGTGAACCGTGTAGCTTAGACCTATGATCTAGCTTCGAGGCTAGGCCTGCTGAAAGATCGTAGGTTGGGTTGCACCTGAAGCTCATGAGGCGAGTAGATGACTAAGATGGGATTCGTCACTTCCGTTAAAGGGAAGTTAGTGTCATAGGCTCAGTACGGTCTTTGTGTTAATCCTCGGCCGGGGTACGTTGTAAGAAGTACAACGTGAATACAACAAAGACCGTCGTATACTGACCAATGTTGTCTAAGAGGGTTGACAGTAAACCATACCCTAGGCCAACAGGGACACAGTCTTGACGAAGGGATTATAGCTAACGACATTCATCACTGACACAGCCAAAGTAAACCCAATGATGCTTTTGTCAAAGGGTCGATCACGTTATGCTGATTCTGAAACAGGGACGACAGCTACTGCTCGTGGTGACCGCCGTCTAGGGTTCCGAGCCCCAACCTGTAGCAAGGTCAGGCTTAGGGTCTCACACCGAGTAGCGTTCGTGTCTTAGTAATAGGAAGATTAATTGAGAGAAATTCATTTGATGATATTGAATAGTTAATATTCACAAAGCTTGTTGTGAAAATTAGTCGTAATAGCAATAGGGACAAATGTTGCATCTGATGCAAACAAAGATTAAACGTGTCATAAATTGGTTACGACAAATTTATTAGGAACAAATATGTTGGAAAGGGTTACCTGGCTGACGGGATCGTCCCGGTCTAAACACAGGTTCAAACCGCGTCCAAATCGGAGTTCAAACGAGCCCAGAAACGCGAAAACAGTCCAAGGCTAAGTGGGTTAGACCCACTGGGCTAACAAGCCCATCCGCAAGGGCAAAACGGGCGCAAGCCGCTGTAGCAGCGGGCTAGGCCCACTGACAGCAGCTCGCTGCTTGCAGCTGGCGTACGCCCGCTGTCCAGCGGACGGGCGGCCCGCCCTCCCTACCTTGGGCGGGCGCGCCCGCTAAGCCTAGCGGGCGCGCCCGCAACTTAAGTGATTTTAGGGTTTTTGAAACCCCAAAAGACGGCTACGAAAGTTGATTTTTTGCCCACCTTTGGGCAATTGTTTGAGGGGCCAAACGGAGTCGAAATTCGTCGCAATTGGTTCATACGCGTTCACCATTCAAAGCCCTTCAGATTGATAGCTTGTTTGGTGTCTAAAGTTTAATGAGCGAAGAGAATTAATTTGTTGAAGTTTGCTTTTACGAAAAGCTCACTAACTTCAAATTAAGCTAAATTAGCTTAATTGAATTTTCTTCAAATTAGCAATAGTCACACATTGCTCGCAACGAAAGGAGTGCCGACTCCCTATATAAATAGGGGTGCACTCCCTTCGTTGAAAGATATACCAAGTCCTCGATCGAGTAGCTCCAGAATTTTAGAGCAAGCTCGATCGACGACTTAACTACTCTCTCTCTCTCTCTCTCTCTCTCTCTCTCCCCTTCTTGTCCTCCGGAGTCGTCCTAACAAGACTACGAAGGGGGTTTGGATTCAGATCCAGACGTTTAAGACGCGGGTCTACTCAAGTGAAACTTTCTACCGCGTGTGATCGGCTTGGAGGCGAAAGTCAGCTCGGGCGGATCGGTTCGAGGGTGCGAGGCGGCTCAGGCGGATCGAGTCAAAGCGGCTCTGCTACGAGGAGCATCAGAAGACGGTGCGGTACATCTTTCCTGCTCCAGGGCCAAGATTCCGAGTATGTGGTTAAGCAATTTTAGTGTAGATTTAATTTTGTCGCTGTAGAATAGATCCCTCTTGGGGTGGTCAGATCCACCCCAAGTTGGCATAGATCGGGCTAGGTTCTGGCTCCCTCAGAGCCTATCTAAATTGTTTAGCTAGCTTAAAAGTTTTGTTTTTTGTTTTTTCCGCTGCGTTTTACGCCCCTGTGGTCCGTCCGACTTAGGACGGACACAGATTCGAGCTCTAGGGGTCCGCCAAAACCCATACATTGGTATCAGAGCCATGGTTATGCTATAGATCTGTTTTAGCGACATTCTTTAAATCTTTAAATTTCTTATTATAAACATACAATTGTTTTGTGTTTTAAAAATTGTTTTTGCAACACGAAATTTTTTTGGGACGATTTAATTTTATGTGATAAATTTAAATGGGTCTCTAATGTTTAAATGCTTTATAAAATTTTTATGAGATATAATAATTTTTCTGAGCATTTAAAAGTTTTAAAGTTTATGTAACTTTAATGATATATTTTATTTTGGAAATTTAATTCTCTTAAGTTGCATAAAGGTTGGAAATTCTAAAACTTTATTTGAAAGCTTCTAAAACAATTTCTAATGATTTTAAAAATGTTTTAAAATTGCTTTAATGGATATGTATATTAAAGAAATATTTTATTTTCATAAGATGAAATGATAAATGAGTTTCTTTGAAAATTACATATATGTTTCTAGATTATTTATGCGATATTTTAATCTTAGAAATGATTGATTAAAATTTTAAAGCCTAGGTTTTAAAATTATTTGATAATTTTATGAAACCTAGTTTTATGTGATAAAAATGTTTTAAGCTTTAAATTTTGATCTTTAAATTTAATTGTTAATTTTTTAGATTTGCGTGTTAATATATATGTAGATAATTTTAACTTGCAAATTCTCATTATATGTCACTAAATGAAACTTTTATTTATGCGGATAAATTAGTTGTTTCATTTTCTTTTAATGGACATGTTGAATAATGTATTCATGAACCCTTTTAGGTTAGCCATTAAATGATTAAAATTTTATAAGATGAAATTTTAATAAACTAGTGACATGCTATGTTTAATAAACAAAACAACATCAAAACCTAATACCAGATTAGGGTAGTCACTTTTTTATTGTCAATCATTGCAAATAAACCGTTTAAATGATGATTTCCATGAAAGACTATTTTTGAAATATGTTGTAATTGTTTTATTAAAATCCTAATTAGATTGGGGTAGAACCTTGAACGAATGAATCTTATAGTTGATAATGACTTAATAAAAAATTGTTCAACCAATCCATAAAATTTCGAATTTTAGGATCCACTAGTTGATAAGGATTAAGTAGTTTTTAATTAAAAGCCATTTAGTTGTTGGACAAACATAGAAATGATGAAAACTCCTTCAATGGATCAAGATGACGGTCAATGTGCTTGGCTAAGTTTGCTGGACCACCCTAGCTAGTCTAGGGGCCGAGTGGTCCTGGCTTAGTCAATTCCCTGGCCGCGTCCGCTGGACCGCAAGGAGTCGATTCATGACTGTGTAAGTCCATCGACTATACCTAAGTCAAATACGATAATAATCTTGTTCAAGATAAATCGTAGCCCTCCTTGTTTTATGAGTTGGCAACTGTAAGAAACGTGTTACAGTTGTTGAGCTACACTCAAGCCGTGACATGTCAATCTTATAGAAACCGATTTCTTGATTAACATCTTGACCTGACTAAAACCGATGTCTCACCCACCGAGCACCAGCGCAAGTCTAACCAAGAATGTAGTCTAAGTCTGACCCAAACCGACGTGTCGTGCATACACCGAGCGGCGGGGCAAGTCAGGCTAGACACAAAAAAAAGGGTCCGACTAGGCTAGCCATTGTGATCCAGATGAGCACACTCATGATCACAAAGACTAGGGGTAAAATCGATAGGGAATCATATTTAATATGATTGAAGACGAGTTCGTCTACCGACTGCAGAGTCGGACAACTTGTTGAGACACACTCAAGGTTGTCAGACTCAGGGTAGTCGGATCCCTCTCTCACAAATGTTATTTTATAATAAATTGTTTATTATTATGGCGTTAATAAATTTAGTGGGAGAATATAGTTTTATTACAAACCATTAAAACTATGCAACGAACATATACTGACTAAAGTATCTATAAAATTGCAGAATGGATTCGGGTCTTAGATATATGGTAGAGAAGAACGTGCTCGATGGAACGAACGACAAAGACTGGCTTAGGAACATTAAGTTGATCCTTTCCCAAGCCGGGATTGGATACGTAATGTTCGAGGACGCTCCGGAGAAGCCCGATGACGATTCAACCTTCGAGGAAAAGGAAGCCTATAATCTATACCAGAGGGATGCAGAGAAGGCCAGGTGCCTTACTCTGGCTTCGATGAGTAACGAACTGCAGAGGAAGCATGAACATATGGATGTTCAAAGTATGCTTCTGAATGCACAAGAGTTATACGGCAAGCAATCTCGAGCTGCCAAGTTCGAAGCCACCAGCAACCTCTGGGGCACAAAGATGTAGCAGGGCCCGTACAAGATCATGTCATCAAGATGATCAGGTACGTAGAAGACGTCGCCCAGTTAGGATTTGTCCTGGACAATGAGATGTCCATGGACATTATCCTTAAGTCTTTAACCCCTGACTTTAAGCCTTTTATCACCGGTTTTATAATGAACAGTCTTGAAACGGATCTTCCTGGTCTCCTCAATATGCTTAGGCAGTTTGAGGAGATTGAGAAGAAGCCGAATGCATTGGTTGTTGGCTCTGCTTCTTCCGACCAGCCGAAAGGCAAGGGTAAGAAGAGGCAGGTCTTGCAACCTGCACAGGCGAAGAAAGGGAAGAAAAAGACCTAAGGGGCTCCGTCAAAATCTGAGTGCTTCCATTGCCATAAGATTGGCCATTGGAAGAGGAATTGCAAGATCTATCTTGCAGAGAAGAACAAGGGGCATACTGATGCCTCTCCCTCAAGTACAAAAAATTAAATTCAATAAAGCGTAATTATTTCCAATCACATAGTATGAGATACTGAGACATCTGTGTAATGTATACAGGTGGCTGAAATGAAGCGAAGAATGGGAGAAGTGCGGAGGACGGTCGGCAATCTGAGCAATCGTTGCTGCTGGGGCCGTTCAAAGACTTTGAGAGACATGATCGAGAAGGAGCTGATACTAAATTTTAGCTGAATAAAATGTATCATTCCTCCAAGTGAAAACAATGATGGAGTGTTCAACACTCAAAGTTTATCTGATAAACATATTACGGTTCATCTTTATGAATCCGTTGTTTTTAATGAATGTCTCGGAAATTGCGTTTTCTGTTGAAATTAAAATTTGATTGAGATTGGCTTAAATTTTCTGTGATTGTGGCTTTCTGAGTTGGTTGCGAAAATTCTCGAATTGTGATGCGAAGCTTCAGAAATTTTTGTTTTGGAGCTGACTTAATGTTATAGTCAATCAGTAGTTAAATATAGGTTCCAGGAGCGTATAAATTGTGTATGATCATAATTATACGCATATTAAGATTAATTCTTAATAAACTGCATTTGGTTACTAAAGAGTTAATATTAAATGTGGATAAGTAAAAAGTACAGTGTAGGACGTTTGATTGAGTAAGTCAATGTCAAGATTCCTTAAACCGATCTTGACTTGACTCATTCGTCAAACCAAACCAGACACTAGTACATTCCATCTAAAGCACCTATCAAATGGTTATGTCTTCATATATAAAATCTAAATATGATTTAGATATAATATTGAAGTATTTAACCAGGTAATTCTTAAAGTCAGTGGGAGCTAGCTCGTATACTTAGTTCCGGTTTCTCGGACTAAGTAAAAGGAATTTCCAAACTTATTTGAATCATCTATATAAAACGGTGAAATCAAAATCGTTTTGATTTAATAGTATATATATAGAGACTTAGGGTGTCATGTATGTACTTGACATATTGACACAAGAAAATTGGAATGAGCTGAGACTGACTTATAGAAATGTTAGACCCTACATCTAGATTGTATAAGCTAATTGTTAGCTATACAAAGAAAGGAAAAATTGATCCAAATCATTTTTCAAAGGATCAACCCTGTGTGATCAAGAGATGTATTAATTAATCCATCAAAATACAATTGTAGATACTCGTTAGTAAATCCACTCTTAGGTTTGTCATATAAATGTCAAAGTGACTGATATGCTATGACGGTATGAGATACCGAGATAAATAGCCTAAGTGTAAGTGGGAGATGTAGGAGGATATATGCACATAAGTCGATTTATCCTAAGTATACGTCTTGTTCATACTGTAAATGGTATCCATTATCCTAAGTATGAAATCGTTTGAATTAATATACTTAGATAATGTCCATAGACTTATAGTTAGGTCCTTACGTAGCTAGATAAGATCTCAATTATGAGTAAGTAAGCGACTGAATAGAAACGTGTCTTAAACGGTTCGTGGTCATAGATGTGTCGAGAACTGGATATCGACACATCGGATAGACCACTGTGTCTTAGTCTTACCTCAGGGTACTGATGATCTCATAGTCATTCGACTTGGTGAAGTCGGAGACGAGACACATGTGCTCATTGGAGAATGAGTTCACTGAACGACCAACTTATAGTTGTTAAATGGTTAACTTTAACTAAACTGTCTATAATAACTCTAGGGTGATGATAGGTAAGCTGGTCCTTATGACCTGAAGTCATTTGTACGAACCTGTGAGTGAACCGTGTAGCTTAGACCTATGATCTAGCTTCGAGGCTAGGCCTGCTGAAAGATCGTAGGTTGGGTTGCACCTGAAGCTTACGAGGCGAGTAGATGACTAAGATGGGATTCGTCACTTCCGTTAAAGGGAAGTTAGTGTCACAGGCTCAGTACGGTCTTTGTGTTAATCCTCAGCCGAGGTACGTTGTAAGAAGTACAACGTGAATACAACAAAGACCGCCGTATACTGACCAGTGTTGTCAAATAGGGTTGACAGTAAACCATACCCTAGGCCAACAGGGACACAGTCTTGACGAAGGGACTATAGCTAACGACATTTATGACTGACACAGCCAAAGTAAACCCAATGATGCTTTTGTCAAAGGATCGATCACGTTATGATGATTGTGAAACAGGGACGACAGCTACTGCTCGTGGTGACTGTCGTCTAGGGGTTCCGAGCCCCAACCTGTAGTAAGGTCAGGCTGTATGGTCTCACACCGAGTAGCGTTCGTGTCTTAGTAATAGGAAGATTAATTGAGAGAAATTCATTTCATGATATTGAATAGTTAATATTCACAAAGCTTGTTGTGAAAATTTGTCGTAATAGCAATAGGGACAAATGTTGCATCTGATGCAAACAAAGATTAAACGTGTCGAAAATTGGTTACGACAAATTTAGTAGGAACAAATATGTTGGAAAGGGTTACCTGGCTAATGGGATCGTCCCGGTCTAAACACAGGTTCAAACCGCATCCAAATCGGAGCTCAAACGAGCCCAGAAACGCGAAAACAGTCCAAGGCTAAGTGGGTTAAACCCACTGGGCTAACAAGCCCATCCGCAAAGGCAAAACGGGCGTGGTCCGCTGCTTGCAGCGGGCGCTGGCCCGCTGCCCAGCGGGCGGGCGGCCCGCCCTCCCTACCTTGGGTGGGCGCGCCCGTAACTAAGTGATTTTAGGGGTTTTGAAACCCCAAAAAGACGGCTACGAAAGTTGATTTTTTGCCCAACTTTGGGTAATTGTTTAAGGGATCAGACGAAGTCGAAATTCGTCGTCGTTGGTTCCTACTCGTTCACCATTCGAAGCACTTCGGATTGATATCTTGTTTAGTGTCTAAAGTTTAATGAGCGAAGAGAATTAATTAGTTGAAGTTTGCTTTTACGAAAAGCTCACTAACTTCAAATTAAGCTAAATTAGCTTAATTGAATTTTCTTCAAATTAGCAATAGTCCCACATTGCTCGCAACGAAAGAAGGAGTGCCGACTCCCTACATAAATAGGGTTGCACTCCCTTCGTTGAAAGATGTACCAAGTCCTCGATCGAGTAGCTCCAAAATTTTAGAGCAAGCTCGATCGTCGACTTAACTATTCTCCTATCTCTCTCTCCTTCCTGTTCTCCGGAGTAGTCCTAGCAAGACTACGAAGGGGGTTTGGATTCTGATCCAGACGTCTAAGACGCGGGTCTACTCAAGTGAAACTTTCTACCGCGTGTGATCGGCTTGGAGGCGAAAGTCGGCTCGGGCGGATCGGTTCGAGGATGTGAGGCGGCTCAGGCGGATCGAGTCAAAGCGGCTCGGCTACGAGGAGCATCAGAAGACAGTGAGGTACATCTTGCCTGTTCTAGGGCCAAGATTCCAGGTATGTGGTTAAGCCATTTTAGTGTAGATTTAATTTTTTCACTGTAGAATAGATCCCTCTTGGGGTGGTCAGATCCACCCCAAGTTGGCAGAGATCGGGCTAGGTTCTGGCTCCCTCAGAGCCTAGCTAAATTGTTTAGCTAGTCTAAAAGTTTTGTTTTTTGTTTTTTCCGCTGCATTTTACGCCCCTGTGGTCCGTACGACTTAGGACGGACACAGATCCGAGCTCTGAGGGTCTGCCAAAACCCCTATAGCTCGGCCAGTGCCCTTCTCTGTTTTGGGTGGCGTAGCTCCGTAAGCTTGTCTTGGAGTCTTCATTGCAGGGGGGAGCGAGCGCGTAGCTCGGCCCGTGCCCTTCTTCGGTTTTGGTGGCGAAGCTCCGTAAGCTTGCCCCGGAGTCTTCACTGGAGGGGGGAGCGAGCGCGTAGCTCGGCCCGTTCCCTTCTCCAGTTTGGTGGGGAAGCTCTGTAAGCTTGCCCCGGAGTGTTCACTGGAGGGGGAGCGAGCGCGTAGCTCGGCCCGTTTCCTTCTCTGGTTTGGGTGGCGAAGCTCCGTAAGCTTGCCTCGGAGTCTTCACTGGAGGGGGGAGCAAGCGCGTAGCTCGGCCCGTGACCTCCGGTTTGGGTGGCGAAGCTCCGTAAGCTTGCCCCAGAGTCTTCCCTAGAGGGGGAAGCGAGCGCGTAGCTCGGCCCGTGCCCCTTTTCCAGTTTGGGTGGCGAAGCTCCGTAAGCTTGCCCAGGAGTCTTTACTGGAGGGGGAGATCGAGCGCGTAGCTCAGCCCCGTGCCCATCTCTGGTTTGGGTGGCGAAGCTCCGTTAGCTTGCCCTGAAGTCTTCACTAGAGGGGGGAGCGAGCGCGTAGCTCGGCCCGTGCCCTTCTTTGGTTTGGATGGCGAAGCTCTGTTAGCTTCCCCCGGAGTCTTCATTGGAGGGGGAGCGAGCCCGTAACTCGGCCCCATGCCCTTCTCCGGTATGGGTGGCAAAGCTCCTTAAGCTTGCCCCGGGGTCTTCACTAGAGGGGGGAGCGAGCGCGTAGCTCGGCTCCTACCCTTTTACGGTTTAGGTGTCGAAGCTCCGTAAGCTTACCCCGGAGTCTTGACTAGAGTGGGGAGCAAGCTCGTAGCTCGATCTGTGCCCTTCTTCGGTTTGGGTGGCGAAGCTCCGTAAGCTTGCCCCGGAGTCTTCAATGGAGGGGGAGCGAGCGTGTAGCTCGGCCGGTGCCCTTCTCTGGTTTGGGTGGCGAAGCTTCGTAAGCTTGCCCCGGAGTCTTGACTAGAGGGGGGAGCGAGCGCGTAGCTCGGCCAGTGCCCGTCTTTGGTTTGGGTGGCAAAGCTCCGTAAGCTAGCCCCGGAGTCTTCATTGGAGGGGGGAGCGAGTGCGTAGCTCGACCCGTGCCCTTCTTCGATTTGGGTGGCGAAGCACCGTAAGCTTGCCCCGGAGTCTTCACTGGAGGGGGAGCGAGCGTGTAGCTCGGCCCGTGCCCTTCTCCGGTTTGGGTGGCGAGGCTCCGTAAGCTTGCCCCGGAATCTTCACTGGAGGGGGAGCGAGCGCGTAGCTCGGCCCGTGCCCTTCTCCGATTTGGGTTGAGCCTTCACTGGAAGGGGGAGTGAGCGCGTAGCTCGGTCTTTGCCCTTCTGCGGTTTGGGTGGCGAAGCTCCGTAGGCTTGCCCCGGAGTCTTGATTAGAGTGGGGAGCGAGCGCATAGCTCGGCCCGTGCACTTCTTCGATTTGGGTGGCGAAGCTCCGTAAGTTTGCCCCGAAGTCTTCAATGGAGGGGGAAACGAGCGTGTAGCTCGGCCCGTGCCCTTCTCCGGTTTGGGTGGCGAAGCTTCGTAAGCTTGCCTCGGAGTCTTGACTAGAAGGGGGAGCAAGCGCGTAGCTCGGCCCGTGCCCTTATTTGGTTTGGGTGTCGAAGCTCCGTAAGCTTGCCCCCGGGGGTCTTCTCTGGAGGGGGGAGCGAGCACGTAGCTCGGCCCGTGCCCTTCTTCGGTTTGGGTGGCGAAGATCCGTAAGCTTGCCCTGGAGTCTTCACTGGAGGGGGAGCGAGTGCGTAGCTCGGCCCGTTCCCTTCTCCGGTTTGGGTGGCGAAGCTCCGTAAGCTTGCCCCGGAGTCTTCAATGGAGGGGGAAGCGAGCGCGTAGCTCGGCCCGTTCCCTTCTCCGGTTTGGGTGGCGAAGCTCTGTAAGCTTTCCCCGGAGTCTTCATTGGAGGGGGGAGCGAGCGCGTAGCTCGGCCCGTGCCCTTCTACGGTTTGGGTGGCGAAGCTCCGTAAGCTTGCCCCGGAGTCTTGACTAGAGTGGGGAGCGAGCGCGTAGCTCGGTCCGTGCCCTTTTTCGGTTTGGGTGGCGAAGCTCCGTAAGCTTGCCCCGGAGTCTTCAATGGAGGGGGGAGCGAGCGCGAAGCTCGGCCCGTTCCCTTCTCCAGTTTGGGTGGCGAAGCTCCATAAGCTTGCCCCGGAGTCTTGACTAGAGGGTGGAGCGAGCGCGTAGCTCGGCCCGTGCACTTCTCCGGTTTGGGTGGCGAAGCTCCGTAAGCTTGCCTCGGAGTCTTCACTGGAGGCGGGAGCGAGCGCGTAATGTTGGGGTTTTGGCGGACCCCCAGAGCTCGGATCTGTGTTCGTCATAAGTCGGACGGACCACAGGGGCACAAAAGCGCAGCAGAAATAGAAAACAAAATTTTCTAGACTAGCTAAACTATTTAGCTAGGCTCTGAGGGAGCTAGAACCTAGCCCGATCTATGCCAACTTCAGGTGGATCTGACCACCCCAAGAGGGATCTACTCTAAAGCGACTAATTAAATCTACACTAAAACTACTTAACCACACCCGGAATCTTGGCCCTAGAGCAGGCAAGATGCACCGCACCGTCTTCATAAGCTCCTCGTAGACGAGCCGCCTTGACTCGATCCGCCTGAGCCGCCTCGCACCCTCACACCGATCCGCCCGAACCGACTTTCGCCTCCGAGCCGATCACACGCGGTAGAAAGGTTCACTTGAGAAGAACCCGCGTCTTAGACGTCTAGATCAAAATCCAAACCCCCTTCGTAGTTTTGCTAGGACTACTCCGGAGAATAGGAAGAGAGAGAGAGAGAAAAGGTTAGTCGCCGATCGAGCTTGCTCTAAAAGTCTGGAGCTACTCGATCGATGACTTGGTGTTCTTTTCAACGAAGAGAGTGCACCCCTATTTATATTGGGAGTCGGCACTCACTCCTTCGTTGCGAGCAATGTGGGCCATTCGTAAATGGGAGAAAAATCAATTAAGCCAATTTGGCTTAATTTCTAGTTTAAGTGAGCTTTTCATAAAAGCAAACTTTAACTAATTAATTCTCTTTGCTCATTAAACTTTAGACACCAAACAAGCTATCAATCCGAAGTGCTTCGAATGGTGAATGCGTAGGAACCGACGGCGACGAATTTCGACTTCGTTTGACCCCTCAAACAATTGCTCAAAGTTGGGCAAAATATCGAAATTCGTAGCCGTCATTTTGGGGTTTCAAAAAACCCTAAACAACTTAAGTTGCGGGCGCGCCCGCTAAGATTAGCGGGCGCCCGCCCACGGAGACAGGGGCGGGCCGCATGCCCGCTGGGCCACGCCCGCTGCAGTCAGATGGCCTTGCCCGCTGTGCAGCGGGCGTGCGCCCGCTGCAGCCAGCGGGCTGCGCCCGTTTGCCTTTGTCTATGGGCTTATTAGCCCGGTGGGTCTAACCCACTTCGCCTTGTACTATTTTCACGTTTCTGGGCTCGTTTGAGCTCCGATTTGGACGCGGTTTGAACCTGTGTTTAGATCGGGACGATCCCGTCATCCAGGTAGCCCTTTCCAATATATTTGTTCCTACTAAATTTGTCGTAACCAATTTACGACATGTTTAATCTTTGGTTTGCATCAAATGCAACATTTGTCCCTATTGCTATTGCGACTAACTTTCACAACATGACTTGTGAATATCATCGAATGATTTTCTCTCAATAATCTTCCTATTACTAAGACACGAACACTATTCGGTGTGAGACCCTACAGCCTGACCTTACTACAGGTTGGGGCTCGGAACCCCTAGACGACGGTCACTACGAACAGTAGCTGTCGTCCCTGTTTCAGAATCATCATAACGTGATCGACCCTTTGACAAAAGCATCATTGGGTTTACATTGGCTGTGTCAGTGATGAACTCCGTTCGCTATAGTCCCTTCGTCAAGACTGTGTTCCTGTTGGCCTAGGGTATGGTTTACTGTCAACCCTATTAGACAACATTGGTCAGTATACGTCGGTCTTTGTTGTATTCACGTTGTACTTCTTACAACGTACCCCGGCCGAGGATTAACACAAAGATCGTACTGAGCCTGTAACACTAACTTCCCTTTAACGGAAGTGACGAATCCCATCTTAGTCATCTACTCACCTCGAGAGCTTCAGGTGCAACTCAACCTAAGATCTTTCAGCAGGCCTAGCCTCGAAGCTAGATCATAGGTCTAAGCTACACCGTTCACTCACAGGTTTGTACAAATGACTTCAGGTCTTAAGGACCAGCTAACCTATCATCACCCTAGAGTTATTAAAGACAGTTTAGTTAAAGTCAACCATTTAATAACTCTAATTTGGTCGTTCAGTGAACTCATTCTCCAATGAGCACATGTGTCTCGTCTCCGACTTCAGCAAGTCGAATGACTATGAGATCATCATTACCCTAAGGTAAGACTAAGACACAGTGGTCTGTCCGAAGTGTCGATATCCAGTTCTCGACACATCTATGACCACGAACCGTTTAAGACTTACGTTTTTATCCGGTCGCTTACTCATAATCGAGATCTCATCTAGATACGTAAGGACCTAACTATAAGTCTATGGATATTATCTAAGTATATTAATACGAACGATTTATACTTAGAATAATAGGTACCATATACAGTATGAACAAGACGTATACTTTTGGATAAATTGCCTTATGGGCATATATTCTCCTACATCTCCCACTTGCACTTAGGCTATTTATCTCGGTATCTCATACCGCTATAGCATATCAGTCACATTGACATTTATATGACAAACCTAAGAGTGGTTTTACTAACGAGTATCTACAACGAATTCTAATGGATTAATTAATACATCTCTTGATCAAACAAGGTTGATCCTTTGGAAAAATGATCTGGATCAATTTTTCCTATCTTTGTATAGCTAACAGTTAGCTTATACAATCTAGATGTAGTGTCTATTATTTCTATAAGTCAGTCTCAGCTCATTCCACTTATCTTGTGTCAATATGTCAAGTACATACATGATACCCTAAGTCTCTATATATATGATTAAATCAAAACAATTTTGATTTAATGTTTTATATGGATGATTTGTTTTAAGGTGGAAATCCTTTTTACTTAGTCCGAAAGACCGGAACCAAGTATACGAGCTAGCTCCCACTGATTTTAAGAATTACCTGGTTAAATACTTTAATATTATATCTAAATTAAATTTAGATTATATATACGAAGATATAACCATTTGGTAAGTGCTTTAGATGGAACGTACTAGTTTCAGGTTCGGTTTGACGAATGAGTCAAGTCAAGATCGGTTTAAGGAGTCTTGACATTGACTCGCTCAATCAAAACGTCCTACACTGTACTTTTCCCTTGACCACATTTAATATTAACTCTTTAATAACTAAATGCAATTTATTAAGAATTAATCTTAATATGCATATAATTGTGATCGCACACAATTAATACGCCCCTGGAACCTATACTTAACTACCAATTGACAATAATATTAAGTCAGCTCAAAAATCAACATTTTCCGAAGCTTCACATCATAATTTCGAGAATTTCCGCAATCATCTCAGAAAGCCACAATCACAGAAAATTTAAGCCAATCAAATTTCAACTCAACATCAAACGTACTTCCTAAGACATTCATAAAACAACAGATTCATTAAGATGAACCGTAATTTGTTTATCCAATAAACTTTGAGTGTAGAACACTCAATCATTGTTTTCAACTTTAAAGAAATGATACATTTTATTTAACTAAAATTAGTATCATCTCCGTCTTGATCATGTCTCTCGAAGTCGTTGAACAGCCCTAGCAGCAACGATTGCTCAGGTTGCCGACCGTCCTCCGCACTTCTCCCAATCTCCGCTTCATTTCAGCCACATGTATACATTACACAGATGTCTTTAGTATCTCATAATATATGATTGGAAATAATTACGTTTTATTGAATTGAATTGTACCTGAGGTGGAGGCATCAGTATGCCCATTCTTTTTCTCTGCAAGATCGATCTTACAGTTCCTCTTCCAGTGGCCAATCTTGTGGCAATGGAAGCACTCAGATTTCGACGGGGCCCCTTTATTCTTTTTCTTCCCTTTCCTCGCCTTCGCAGGTTGCGGGACCTGCCTCTTCTTGCCCTTGCCTTTCGGCTGGTCGGAAGAAGCAGAGCCAATAACCAATGCAGTCGGCTTCTTCTCGATCTCCTCAAATTGCCTAAGCATATTTGAGGAGACCAGGAAGATCTGTTTCAAGACTGTTCATTATAAAACCAGTGATGAAAGGCTTAAACTCATGAGTTAAAGACTTCAGGATAATGTCCACGGACATCTCATTGTCCAGGATAAATCCTAACTGGGCGGCGTCCTCTACGTATAGGGATGGCAGTAATGACCCGCCCGATCCGACCCGCCATGGTTTTGACCTGCCCCGCCCCGCCCCGCAGACGGGTCGGGGCAAGCTTGGGCTTTGTATGCAACCCGGCCCGCCCCGGCCCGCCCCGATAAACTATAGAGGTTCTAAAAAACCTTACTATTTTGATGCGAATCATGCGGTCTGTCCATATCACATAACTCATACTTTGTTCCAATGTCGTTCCAATTAGGCCAATTCCCAATTCCAAATTACCAGTAAATCACAATTCTCCCAAATCCCAAATAAAACTTTTATTTAGGATTCATATGGATGGCAGTAATGACCCGACCCGACCGACCCGACCCGGCCCGACCCTCTTTTGGTAAGAAATTACCCGCCCCGCCCCGGCCCGAGACCCGCCCCGCCCCGGCCCGCAGACGGGGCGGGGTAAGCTTGGGTAGTTAAATACCGGCCCCGCCCCGTAATATTGCCATTCCTATCTACGTACCCGATCATCTTGATAACATGATCCTGTACGGACCCTGCCTCCATCTTTGTGCCCCAGAGGTTGCTGGTGGCTTCGAACTTGGCAGCTCTGGATCGCTAGCCATATAACACTTGTGCATTGAGAAGCATACTTTGAACATCCATATGTTCATGCTTCCTCTGCAGCTCGTTACTCATCGAAGCCAGAGTAGGGCACCTGGCCTTCTCTGCATCCCTCTGGTACAATTTGTAGGCTTCCTTTTCCTCGAAGGTCGAATCTTCGTCGGGCTTATCCGGAGCGTCCTCGAACAGTACGTATCCTATCCCGGCTAGGGAAAGGACCAATTTAATGTTCCTAAGCCAGTCTTTGTAGTTTGTTCCATCGAGCACGTTCTTCTCAACCACATATCTAAGACCCGAATCCATTCTGCATTTTTATAAATACTTTAGTCAGTATATGTTCGTAGTATAGTTTTAATGGTTTTAATAAAACTATATTCTCCCACTAAATTTATTAAAGCCATAATAATAAACAATTTATTATAAAATAACATTTGTGAGAGTGGGATCCGACTACCCTGAGTCTGACAACCTTGAGTGTATCTCAACAAGTTGTCCGACTCTGCAGTCGGTAGACGAGCTTGTCGTCAATCATATCTATTATGATTCCCTATCGATTTTTACCCCTAGTCATTTGTGATCATGAGTGTGCTCAACCGGATCACAATGGCTAGCCTAGTCGGACCCTTGTTTTCGTGTCTAGCCTGACTTGCCCCGCCGCTCGGTGTATGCACGACACGTCAGTTTGGGTCAGGACTTAGACTACATTCTTGGTTAGACATATGCCGATGCTCGAAGGATGAGACAACGGTTTCAGTCAGGTCAAGATGTCAATCAAGAAATCGGTTTCTATAAGATTGACATATCACGGCTTGAGTGTAGCTCAACAACCGTAGCACGTTTCTTACAGTTGCCAACTCCTAAAACAAGGAGGGCTATGATTTATCTTGAACAAGATTATTATCGTATTGACTTAGGTATAGTCGATGGACTTCCACAGTCATGAATCGACTCCTTGCGGTCTAGCGGACGCGGCCAGGGAATTGACTAAGCCAGGACCACTTGTTACCCAGTCTAGCTAGGTTGGTCTAGCAAACTTAGCCAAGCACATTGACCGACATCATGATCCATTGAAGGAGTTTTCATCAATTCTATGTTTGTCCAAACAACTAAATGGCTTTTAATTAAGAAAACTAGTTAATCCTTATCAACTAGTGGATCCTAAAATTCAAAATTTTATGGATTGGTTAAACAATTTTCATTAAGTCCTTATCAAATATAAGGTCTATTCGTCAACATGCTACCCCAATATAATTAGGATTTTATAAAACAATTCAACATTTGTCTTTTATGAAAATCATCAATTAAACGATTTAATGAAATGATTTACAATCAAAGGGACTACCCTAATCTGGTATTAGGTTTTGATGTTGTTTTGTTTTATCAAACTTAGCATGTCACTAGCTTATTAAAATTTCATCTCATAAAATTTTAAACATTTAATGGCTAACCTAATAAGGTTCATGAATACATTATTCAACATGTCCATTAAAGAAAATGAAACAACTAATTTATCCGCATAAATGAAAGTTTCATATTTGTGACATATAATGAGTATTTGCAAGTTTAAAATTATCTACATAATAAAAACACGCAAATCTAAAATTTAACAATTAAATTCGAAGATAAAAATTTAAAGCTTCAAAACATTTTATCACATAAAACTAGGTATAAAATTATCAAATAATTCTAAAACCTAGGCTTTAAAATTTTAATCAATTATTTCTAAAATTAAAATATCGCATAAATAATTTAGAAACATATATGTAAAATAAAAGAAACAAGTTTAGATTTCATCTCATGAAAATAAAATATTTCTTAAATTTACATATCCATTAAAACACTTTTAAAATCATTAGAAATAGATTTAAAAGCTTTCAAATAAAGTTTTTAAAATTTCTAATCTTTATGTAACTTAAGAAAAAATTAAATTTCAAAAACAAAATATTTCTTAAAATTACATAAACATTTAAATGCTCGGAAAAATATTTATATCTCATAAAAAAAACTTTTAAAGCATTTGAACATTCGAGATTCATTTAAAATTATCGCATAAAATTAAATCGTCTCAAAAAAAAATTTCCGTGTTGTAAAAAACGATTTTAAAACACAAAACATTTTAAAACTAATTTTTACATAAAGCTAAAATAGTTCGTATGTTTAAAATTAAGCAATTTTAAAGATTTAAAATGTTGCTATAATAGATCTATAGCATAACCGTGGCTCCGATACCACTGTTGGGGTATCACTTTGATATCATTGCAACGCTGTTAAGGCACATCATCCATGGCACCCTAGACCCGTCACAAGATACCTCAGATACTTGTTTTACGGCATGCCTCTCGACAATGCCCAACCCATTATAAGACCACCATCTTATCGGGACTTGGTACGGTAAGAGCGATTACTTCGGGTCGGCTCATAACCCGAGAACCCGTACTCAAGCTCAACAAGCTCTGATACCACTGTTGGGGTTTTGGCGGACCCCCAGAGCTCGGATCTGTGTCCGTCCTAAGTCGGACGGACCACAGGGGCACAAAAAAGCGCAGCGCAAATAGAAAACAAAATTTTCTAGACTAGCTAAACTATTTAGCTAGGCTCTGAGGGAGCCAAAACCTAGCCCGATCTATGCCAACTTGGGGTGGATCTGACCACCCCAAGAGGGATCTACTCTAAAGCGACTAATTAAATCTACACTAAAACTACTTAACCACATACCCAGAATCTTGGCCCTGGAGCAGTCAAGATGTACCACACCGTCTTCAGAAGCTCCTCGTAGACGAGCCGCCTTGACTCGATCCGCCTGAGCCGCCTCGCACCCTCGCACCGATCCGCCCGAACCGACTTTCGCCTCCGAGCCGATCACACGCGGTAGAAAGTTTCACTTGAGAAGAACCCGCGTCTTAGACGTCCGGATCAAAATCCAAACCCCCTTCGTATAGTCTTGCTAGGACTACTCCGGAGAATAGGAAGAGAGAGAGAAAAGGTTAGTCGCTGATCGAGCTTGCTCTAAAAGTCTGGAGCTACTCGATCGATGACTTGGTGTTTTTTTCAACGAAGAGAGTGCACCCCTATTTATATTGGGAGTCGGCACTCACTCCTTCGTTGCGAGCAATTTGGGACATTCGTAAATGGGAGAAAAATCAATTAAGCCAATTTGGCTTAATTTCTAGTTTAAGTGAGCTTTTCATAAAAGCAAACTTTAACTAATTAATTCTCTTTGCTCATTAAACTTTAGACACCAAACAAGCTATCAATCCGAAGTGCTTCGAATGGTGAACGCGTAGGAACCGACGGCGACGAATTTCGACTTTGTTTGACCCCTCAAACAATTGCTCAAAGTTGGGCAAAATATCGAAATTCGTAGCCGTCTTTTTGGGGGTTCAAAAAACCCTAAACAACTTAAGTAGCGGGCACGCCCGCAGACAGGGGCGGGCCGCATGCCCGCTGCAAGAAGTGGGCGCGGGCCCGCTGCATGCAGCGGGCACGGCCCGCTGCAACAGCGGGCGCTGGCCGGCTGTGCTGCGGGCGTGCGCCCGCTGCTGCAGCGGGCTGCGCCCGTTTGCCTTTGTCTATGGGCTTATTAGCCCAGTGGGTCTAACCCACTTCGCCTTGGACTATTTTCGCGTTTCTGTGCTCGTTTAAGCTTCGATTTGGACGCGGTTTGAACCTGTGTTTAGACCGGGACGATCCCGTCATCCAGGTAACCCTTTCTAATATATTTCTTCCTACTAAATTTGTCGTAACCAATTTACGACATGTTTAATCTTTGGTTTGCATCAAATGCAACATTTGTCCCTATTGCTATTGTGACTAACTTTCACAACTTGACTTGTGAATATCATCGAATGATTTTCTCTCAATTAATCTTCCTATTACTAAGATACGAAGACTACTCGGTGTGAGACCCTACAGCCTGA
This sequence comes from Scilla litardierei, assembly GCA_030789695.1. NCBI lineage: Eukaryota > Viridiplantae > Streptophyta > Magnoliopsida > Asparagales > Asparagaceae > Scilla > Scilla litardierei. The sequence goes on from CM061142.1 coordinate 385,548,913, forward strand.
CCTTACTACAGGTTGGGGCTCGGAACCCCTAGACGACGGTCACTACGAGCAGTAGCTGTCGTCCCTGTTTCAGAATCATCATAACGTGATCAACCCTTTGACAAAAGCATCATTGGGTTTACATTGGCTGTGTCAGTGATGAACTCCGTTCGCTATAGTCCCTTCGTCAAGACTGTGTTCCTGTTGGCCTAGGGTATGGTTTACTGTCAACCCTATTAGACAACATTGGTCAGTATACGGCGGTCTTTGTTATATTCACGTTGTACTTCTTACAACGTACCCCGGCCGAGGATTAACACAAAGATCGTACTGAGCCTGTAACACTAACTTCCCTTTAACGGAAGTGACGAATCCCATCTTAGTCATCTACTCACCTCGAGAGCTTCAGGTGCAACTCAACCTAAGATCTTTCAGCAGGCCTAGCCTCGAAGCTAGATCATAGGTCTAAGCTACACCGTTCACTCACAGGTTTGTACAAATGACTTCAGGTCTTAAGGACCAGCTAACATATCATCACCCTAGAGTTATTAAAGACAGTTTAGTTAAAGTCAACCATTTAATAACTTTAATTTGGTCGTTCAGTGAACTCATTCTCCAATGAGCACATATGTCTCGTCTCCGACTTCAACAAGTCGAATGACTATGAGATCATCATTACCCTAAGGTAAGACTAAGACACAGTGGTCTGTCCGATGTGTCGATATCCAGTTCTCGACACATCTATGACCACGAACCGTTTAAGACTTACGTTTATATCCGGTCGCTTACTCATAATCGAGATCTCATCTAGATACGTAAGGACCTAACTATAAGTCTATGGATATTATCTAAGTATATTAATACGAACGATTTATACTTAGAATAATAGGTACCATATACAGTATGAATAAGACGTATACTTTTGGATAAATTGCCTTATGGGCATATATTCTCCTACACGTAGCTCGGCCCGTGCCCTTTTCCGATTTGGGTAGAGTCTTCACTGGAGGGGGGAGCGAGCGCATAGCTCGGCCCGTGCCCTTCTGCAGTTTCGGTGGCGAAGCTCAGTAAGCTTGCCCCAGAGTCTTGACTAGAATGGGGAGCGAGCGCGTGCATTCGATTGATGCTTTAAAAAATGGCAGCAATGTGTATTCGATTTTCAGTTTGTCCCCCAAAATCCACATATAACTTTTGACACACAAAAAAACCGAAACTAAATCCTAATAAAAATAACCACAAAAAATACCGGAAATCAACACCATAAAATTCAGAAATTAATCAAAATCAACAAAAAAACTAAGGAAGAAGATGAAGGTTTGCGAGCTTTGCTCGGGCACTGCCTGGATGTACGGCAAGTCGGACCAGGCGAGACACTGCTTCGACTGCCACGTCAAGGTCCACGGTGTGAACTTTCTCGTTGGCCCCCCGGTCATCTCATCCTGATTCCCCCGTGGGTGACATGAAGCGAACATAAACAAATGACATGAATAATATTTAATTGACCTTATATAAAATATGCAATGACAAGGATAAATTATTTGTTTCCTACAAAGTTGACATAGCTTATTATTCAAGAGATATATTTAAAATATTAGAGCCCTTTCAGATCATTTGACATTTGGAGCTTTTAGTTATAATAAGGCGATTGGGATCATTAATTCAGTTTTCACTTATCTCTACTTATAGTTCACTTATCGCTATGTTTTAGCTGTAGAGAAAATAATATTATTATGTATAATTAGTTGAATTTTCCATAGCATACTACAGTTCATATTGAATAAAAACAGTGAAGAATATTTGCATTGTGAAGAAACTATTTTGCTTCAAGAACAGATAAAAAAATTATAGAAACGAACATAAATGGAGAATTAGATAATGCATTACCAACCCCTCCGAGATGAGTCAACATCTAACACTAAACAATCACATGCTGTCTCTGACTCTCTCTAGCAACAAAACAGAACATAATCACTACTTAAAACTTTGGCCTTAATATTTTTAATTTATTCTAAATTAATGAAGATCAAAAGTTGATATTAATTAGCAGCAACAACTGAATCCACCAGCTGTTTTCTTTCTGTCTTCGCTCTCTAATCTACGAGGGAAACACATGTCGCTCTCTGTTCTTGCATGCACTCAATTTCATTATCCTTATTCTCAAAAGCTAATTAATTAAGCCCTTCTTCTTGGAAGCTGCATGATTAATAATTAAACGTAATTAGTTTGAGCTTCAACTTTGCACTTATCTGTGTGTTAACAACCTAATGATGCATGCATGCACGTTGTATCTAATACTAACATCGTGACATTCACTGTCAAAAAGAAGAAATAGCGAAAAGGAAATTAATAAACTTACCGTATTGTCTCTTCTCCATGTCCGTTCCATCTCCCTCAAAAAATGACCAGAATATAACTTGAATAGAATTTTGATGCTAATATTTTCAAATTTTCAAATTTAAGATAGAAATTTTATGTCATCCCATAAAATTTTGACAACGAACTTAGGTTGTATGTTCGAAAATCCACATTCACAATACAGCAAAAGAACAAGCAGAAGGGCAGCTGCCATTTAAAAAATTGATAAGTTCTGGAAAATGAGGCCAATTTTATATCACCTTTCAGGAGGAACTCACATATATAATTAAAAAAACATACATCAACAGAAACATGAAAACATGAATTACTGCTTAGATTTTGAAGGATGCAGATGCTTAGTCTGCTAATTGCTTGACACAGGCTGCGTTATAGATGACGCGTTTCTTTTATCATCTTCTTCTTTGAGCTCCTCCAGCCGTTTCAATACCTACAGATGGAATAAGCAATTAACACTTCTTCAATCAAGATGCAATTCTTCGTCATGCATGTTATTTAAAAAATGTATGTTTGCGTGCATGTGCGTGTGCACGTGCTGTAATACAGATGTCGCATATTCTACAAGGGAAAATTCCTTGGTGAATAAAAAACACTTGAAATTTGGCAATAGTAAAGTTATAAGCTAACTTGTTAACTTGTCAGTAAACAAAACATGTCAAGCTAAGTTAACAGACATGATATTTTGAACATATTCATAATTTAACAGACAGATAATGGAGATTCATATCTGTCTAATAACAATCACAGAATCAGGTTTTATTCAGATTTTTATATTTGTTTACATGCCAAAAAGATGATTCCAAATGGCTATCATATCCCTCTGTCTTGATGGGTATCAGAAAATCAAAATTCCCCCAACCAATCAGACCAGTCTCCTTTCTACTCATATGCCAATATTTCTTCTGCATCTAAAATTCAAGCTCCAAATAAGAACAACCAATGATCTCCTACCGTGGTTTAGTAATACAAAAGTGAATTCAACATTTTGATGTTGAAGCAATTTGTGATCGAGTCCGAACACCAATTGAAACATCTTCTACTCTGCTCCTTATATTAATACTTGTGCGTTCCACTGTTATGATTACAACATTGTCTTCATCTTCCGCGATATTTGCCTATATCGATACACAACGGTATAATGTCTTCAGCCATTTCATTATTCTCCACGGTTGAAAACTCGGCCACAACTTCACCAGCTATGATTGCGTCTTCTTCTTCTTCATTATCATCCTCTGTAACATATTCGTATGCATAGGCTCTTGGTGGATTTCTAAGAACAACCCAAGCATCGTCTACCATAATGTCTTTTACATAAAAACAGTGTTTAGCCTGGGTAGCAAGCATGTACTTTTCATTCCTGTAGATTTTCTTGTTTAGATTTACGACCGTGTAGCCAAATGGGTCCTTCTGTTTACCCTACTCACACCAACGAACCTTAAACCGCTACTACAAAAAGACATTTAATAGCACATGTTAGACAGCGCTTGTCAATTATAAGCGATGTTTATTAGAGGCACTGATAATAGACAGCGCTTCTTTCTGCAAGCGCTATTAAAGGTCGGATAATAGACAGCGCTTCTTTTTGCAAGCGATGTTAAAGGTCAGATAATAGACAACGCTTCTTTTTGCAAGCGATGTTTATTAGAGGCACAAATAATAGACATCGCTTCTTTCTGCAAGCGCTGTTAAAGGTCAGATAATAGACATCGCTTCTTTATAGAAGCGTTGTTAAAGGTCAGATAATAGACATCGCTTCTTTATAGAAGCGCTGTTAAAGATCAGATCTGACCGGCTATACTCTCCAAAATCCAACGGTTATAAACTTCGATCTGTGTACTATGCCCTCATTGGTTTGATTGCACAACCGTATTATCTCCAGTTTTCACCCATTTTCCCATTCGTTGCGTTCCTAAAATGTTTGGTTGATTGCACAACCCTAGATTCGATGTCATCGTCGTCGCCTGCGAGCACTGTCAGAGAATAGATCGTTGTAGAACCCTAAATTTTTTCGATCACTTTGTCTGAGAACCGATCTGATTGTCGGATAGTGCTTGCGCTGTTATCCGACATCGCTTTGTCGGAGAATAGACTTCGCTTCTTTCTGCAAGCGCTGTTAAAGGTCGGATAATAGACATCGCTTCTTTATAGAAGCGTTGTTAAAGGTCAGATAATAGACATCGCTTCTTTATAGAAGCGCTGTTAAAGATCAGATCTGACCGGCTATACTCTCCAAAATCCAACGGTTATAAACTTCGATCTGTGTACTATGCCCTCATTGGTTTGATTGCACAACCGTATTATCTCCAGTTTTCACCCCTTTTCCCATTCGTTGCGTTCCTAAAATGTTTGGTTGATTGCACAACCCTAGATTCGATGTCATCGTCGTCGCCTGCGAGCATTGTCAGAGAATAGATCGTTGTAGAACCCTAAATTTTTTCGATCACTTTGTCGGAGAACCGATCTGATTGTCGGATAGTGCTTGCGCTGTTATCCGACATCGCTTTGTCGGAGAATAGACATCGCTTCTTTCTGCAAGCGCTGTTAAAGGTCGGATAATAGACATCGCTTCTTTATAGAAGCGTTGTTAAAGGTCAGATAATAGACATCGCTTCTTTATAGAAGCGCTGTTAAAGATCAGATCTGACCGGCTATACTCTCCAAAATCCAACGGTTATAAACTTCGATCTGTGTACTATGCCCTCATTGGTTTGATTGCACAACCGTATTATCTCCAGTTTTCACCCCTTTTCCCATTCGTTGCGTTCCTAAAATGTTTGGTTGATTGCACAACCCTAGATTCGATGTCATCGTCGTCGCCTGCGAGCACTGTCAGAGAATAGATCGTTGTAGAACCCTAAATTTTTTCGATCACTTTGTCTGAGAACCGATCTGATTGTCGGATAGTGCTTGCGCTGTTATCCGACATCGCTTTGTCGGAGAATAGACATCGCTTCTTTCTGCAAGCGCTGTTAAAGGTCGGATAATAGACAGCGCTTCTTTATAGAAGCGTTGTTAAAGGTCAGATAATAGACATCGCTTCTTTATAGAAGCGCTGTTAAAGATCAGATCTGACCGGCTATACTCTCCAAAATCCAACGGTTATAAACTTCGATCTGTGTACTATGCCCTCATTGGTTTGATTGCACAACCGTATTATCTCCAGTTTTCACCCCTTTTCCCATTCGTTGCGTTCCTAAAATGTTTGGTTGATTGCACAACCCTAGATTCGATGTCATCGTCGTCGCCTGCGAGCACTGTCAGAGAATAGATCGTTGTAGAACCCTAAATTTTTTCGATCACTTTGTCGGAGAACCGATCTGATTGTCGGATAGTTCTTGCTCTGTTATCCGACATCGCTTTGTCGGAGAATAGACATCGCTTCTTTCTGCAAGCGCTGTTAAAGGTCGGATAATAGACAGCGCTTCTTTATAGAAGCGTTGTTAAAGGTCAGATAATAGACATCGCTTCTTTATAGAAGCGATGTTAAAGATCAGATCTGACCGGCTATACTCTCCAAAATCCAACGGTTATAAACTTCGATCTGTGTACTATGCCCTCATTGGTTTGATTGCACAACCGTATTATCTCCAGTTTTCACCCCTTTTCCCATTCGTTGCGTTCCTAAAATGTTTGGTTGATTGCACAACCCTAGATTCGATGTCATCGTCGTCGCCTGCGAGCACTGTCAGAGAATAGATCGTTGTAGAACCCTAAATTTTTTCGATCACTTTGTCGGAGAACCGATCTGATTGTCGGATAGTGCTTGCGCTGTTATCCGACATCGCTTTGTCGGAGAATAGACATCGCTTCTTTCTGCAAGCGCTGTTAAAGGTCAGATAATAGACAGCGCTTCTTTATAGAAGCGTTGTTAAAGGTCAGATAATAGACATCGCTTCTTTATAGAAGCGCTGTTAAAGATCAGATCTGACCGGCTATACTCTCCAAAATCCAACGGTTATAAACTTCGATCTGTGTACTATGCCCTCATTGGTTTGATTGCACAACCGTATTATCTCCAGTTTTCACCCCTTTTCCCATTCGTTGCGTTCCTAAAATGTTTGGTTGATTGCACAACCCTAGATTCGATGTCATCGTCGTCGCCTGCGAGCACTGTCAGAGAATAGATCGTTGTAGAACCCTAAATTTTTTCGATCACTTTGTTGGAGAACCGATCTGATTGTCGGATAGTGCTTGCGCTGTTATCCGACATCGCTTTGTCGGAGAATAGACATCGCTTCTTTTTGCAAGCGCTGTTAAAGGTCGGATAATAGACAGCGCTTCTTTATAGAAGCGTTGTTAAAGGTCAGATAATAGACATCGCTTCTTTATAGAAGCGCTGTTAAAGATCAGATCTGACCGGCTATACTCTCCAAAATCCAACGGTTATAAACTTCGATCTGTGTACTATGCCCTTATTGGTTTGATTGCACAACCGTATTATCTCCAGTTTTCACCCCTTTTCCATTCGTTGTGTTCCTAAAATGTTTGGTTGATTGCACAACCCTAGATTCGATGTCATCGTCGTCGCCTGCGAGCACTGTCAGAGAATAGATCGTTGTAGAACCCTAAATTTTTTCGATCACTTTGTCGGAGAACCGATCTGATTGTCGGATAGTGCTTGCGCTGTTATCCGACATCGCTTTGTCGGTGAATAGACATCGCTTCTTTCTGCAAGCGCTGTTAAAGGTCAGATAATAGACAGCGCTTCTTTATAGAAGCGTTGTTAAAGGTCAGATAATAGACATCACTTCTTTATAGAAGCGCTGTTAAAGATCAGATCTGACCGGCTATACTCTCCAAAATCCAACGGTTATAAACTTCGATCTGTGTACTATGCCCTCATTGGTTTGATTGCACAACCGTATTATCTCCAGTTTTCACCCATTTTCCCATTCGTTGCGTTCCTAAAATGTTTGGTTGATTGCACAACCCTAGATTCGATGTCATCGTCGTCGCCTGCGTGCACTGTCAGAGAATAGATCGTTGTAGAACCCTAAATTTTTTCGATCACTTTGTCGGAGAACCGATCTGATTGTCGGATAGTGCTTGCGCTGTTATCCAACATCGCTTTGTCGGAGAATAGACATCGCTTCTTTCTGCAAGCGCTGTTAAAGGTCAGATAATAGACAGCGCTTCTTTATAGAAGCGTTGTTAAAGGTCAGATAATAGACATCACTTCTTTATAGAAGCGCTGTTAAAGATCAGATCTGACCGGCTATACTCTCCAAAATCCAACGGTTATAAACTTTGATCTGTGTACTATGCCCTCATTGGTTTGATTGCACAACCGTATTATCTCCAGTTTTCACCCCTTTTCCCATTCGTTGCGTTCCTAAAATGTTTGGTTGATTGCACAACCCTAGATTCGATGTCATCGTCGTCGCCTGCGAGCACTGTCAGATAATAGATCGTTGTAGAACCCTAAATTTTTTCGATCACTTTGTCGGAGAACCGATCTGATTGTCGGATAGTGCTTGCGCTGTTATCCGACATCGCTTTGTCGGAGAATAGACATCGCTTCTTTCTGCAAGCGCTGTTAAAGGTCAGATAATAGACAGCGCTTCTTTATAGAAGCGTTGTTAAAGGTCAGATAATAGACAGCGCTTCTTTATAGAAGCGCTGTTAAAGATCAGATCTGACCGGCTATACTCTCCAAAATCCAACGGTTATAAACTTCGATCTGTGTACTATGCCCTCATTGGTTTGATTGCACAACCGTATTATCTCCAGTTTTCACCCCTTTTCCCATTCGTTGCGTTCCTAAAATGTTTGGTTGATTGCACAACCCTAGATTCGATGTCATCGTCGTCGCCTGCGAGCACCGTCAGAGAATAGATCGTTGTAGAACCCTAAATTTTTTCGATCACTTTGTCGGAGAACCGATCTGATTGTCGGATAGTGCTTGCGCTGTTATCCGACATCGCTTTGTCGGAGAATAGACATCGCTTCTTTCTGCAAGCGCTGTTAAAGGTCAGATAATAGACATCGCTTCTTTATAGAAGCGTTGTTAAAGGTCAGATAATAGACATCGCTTCTTTATAGAAGCGCTGTTAAAGATCAGATCTGACCGGCTATACTCTCCAAAATCCAACGGTTATAAACTTCGATCTGTGTACTATGCCCTCATTGGTTTGATTGCACAACCGTATTATCTCCAGTTTTCACCCCTTTTCCCATTCGTTGCGTTCCTAAAATGTTTGGTTGATTGCACAACCCTAGATTCGATGTCATCGTCGTCGCCTGCGAGCACCGTCAGAGAATAGATCGTTGTAGAACCCTAAATTTTTTCAATCACTTTGTCGGAGAACCGATCTGATTGTCGGATAGTGCTTGCGTCGTTCGTCGTTCGTCGGCGAACCGATCATCGGAGACCCGAACCAATCCGATCAACGTCGCTCGTCGTGTGTCGCTCATCCCCTAAGAATAGATCGTCGAGCTTCTTTGTCGTCGGAGAAGAGATGGTCGACAGTCGGGGTCAGGGTTTCGTTGAGAGAGAGAGAGAGAGAGAGAGAGAGAGAGAGAGAGATTTTATTCACCCTATTCACTGTATGAGATGATGTTAGACAGAGAGAGGGGTTCGATAAAAAAATTTGGCCCGATTTCACTTTATTATTTTGATCGCCTGCCAATAGTTGGCGCGTTGGATTTTTTGATCGCCCTCCAATAGTTGGCGCTCGATATTTTGCCACATCCGAGGCTAACAAACATTTGCCGTGGACTGTCCCTCGCCGTTTCGAGTTGTGTGCCATGGAAATTTCCTTGACAATTATATTTCTATGACGAAAAGTCGACATGATGACAAATCTATGGAAAAAATATATTTGCCACGGAAAATCCGTGGCTGTTACTGTAATTGCCAGGGAATATTTGCCACAGACATGTCCGTGGCTAATGAAGAAGTGGTTGCCATGGAATCATTCCGTGGCTGATGTTCCGTGGCTGATGCTCTGTTTTCTAGTAGTGATATTATCGTATGGGTATTAATCGACCCAAAGAAAGGTTGATACTCAATATTATTATTTTATGTGCACCTGCGGAAATAGACAAGGTGTTGATTATTGAGACTATGCATGCAAAATTTAATTCAGCCCAAAGGAAGTTTTATTTTTTGTCATGTTTATTATTGTCATTGTCTGATTGCTACAACAAGATATCAATTACTAGTCAATAATTTATGCAAAGATAAACGTTGAGCTAGTACATGATGTCTTGAGATGTGAAAATTGTAGAGAAATGTATGCCCTCGTGGCTATTTATCTTGATAAAACATCTTGTTCAATAAATGAAAGTATTCTTTCTGGTAAAGTATTATCTGAGTTGTTCATTACTCGGATTATTCCCTTGGATTCATAGTTAGGTCACACATGTTTCGAAATGTAGATTACGATTATGAGAAATTTCTGACCTCTAATAGCTTGAATCTTAAAAGTGTTCATGGTCATAGATGTGTCGAGATAAGGGATATCAACACATCAGACAGACCATTGCATCCCTGTCTGGTTGGTCTCATAACCAAGCGACTTGGTGAAGTCGGAAACAGGACGCAGGTGCTCAGTAAAAGCTGAGTTCACTGAACGACCCAAACAGGGAGTTATTAAATGGATACACATTAACTAAACTATCATTAATAACTCTAAGTGATAATAGGTAAGTTGGTCCTTAGGACTTGAGATCATTGTATGAAGCTATGTGTGGACAGTGTCACTTAGGTCTAAAGATCTAACTTCGAGGCTAGGCCTGATGAAAGATCTTAGGCTGGGTGACACTCGAAACATATGAGCTAAGTAGTGATCAACAGAGGATTCGTCTTTTCCGTTAATGGGAAGTTAGTGTCACGGGTCAGTACGGCTCTCGGTAAAACCTTGGCCAAGGTATGTTGTAACTTGTACAACCTGTATGTACCAGAGACCGATGTATACCGACCACTGCTGGCCAATGGGGTTGATAGTGTACCATACCCTAGACTAGCCGAGTGACATAGTCATGACGAAGGGACTAAAACTGCGGAAATTATCACAGTCACAGTCAGAGTGATTTCGTCAGGCACTTTTTGCTTAAACGAACCAATCACGTAATCGATGATCCCGAAACAGGGACGACACCTACTGCTAGTGGCCACTGTCGTCTTGAGACTTCGAGTCTCGGCCTGTAGTAAGGGTCAGGCTGTAGGGTCTCACACCGAGTAATATTCACATCGTAGTAACAGATAGAATGTATAGAGGATATCATCAGATGTAAAGAGAATATTAAATTCACAAGTTGGTTGTGAAATTGGAGCACTTGGGAATGGAGGAAATTTCGTATGGAATCCAGAGGATCAAACCGTGTAGGAATCGGAGCTCGGATGAGCCCAGAAACGCAAGAAAGGCAAAAAGAGGAAGTGGGATAAAACCCACTTAGCAAAACGGGCGGGGCCCGCTGACCCAGCGGGCCCGCCCGCTGGGCGCAGCGGGCGGGGCCCGCTGTTGCAGCGGGCACGCCCGCTGCTTGTAGCGGGCGCAGCCCGCTGGTGACAGCGGGCTGAGCCCGCGCGCCCAGTAGCCTTAGGCGGGCGCGCCCGCTAAGCTTAGCGGGTCGCCCGCCACTTAAGTTATTTTAGGGTTTTTTGTTGAAACCCTTGACGGCTACGAAATTTGGGTTTTTGCTCAACTTTGAGCAATTGTTTGAAGGGTCAAACGAACTCGGATCTCGTCGCCGTTTGTTCCTACGCGTTCACCATCGCTAGCTCTTCGAAATGATAACTTGTATCATCTCTAGAGCTCAACGATGAGTGAGGATTAATTGGTTGAAGGTTAAGGCTTTGTGTAAGCTATACTAACCAAAATTGAATTAATCCATATCCCTCTTCCTAACATTAGTCCCACATTGCTCATGACAAAAGAAGGGGAGCCGGCTTCCTATATAAATAGGTGGGCACTCCCTTCTTTGTTTCTTGTACCAAGTCTCTGATTAAGGAGCTCACGAATATTTTGAGCAAACTTAATCTAGACTAAATTTATTCTCTTCCTCTATAAATTTTCCTGTCCTCCAACCGAGTCCTAGCAAGACAACGAGGAGGTCCGAATCTGATTCGGAAGTCTACGACGCGGGTTTACTCAAGTGAAATCTTCTACGGCTAGTGATGGCTTCGGAGGCAAGGTGCGCTACGGGAGCTGATCCAGTCTGCGGCAAGGAGCGACGCAACACGGCTCGGAAGTGCGCTACAGGAGCTGATCCAGTCTGCGGCGAGGAGCGACGCAACACAGCTCGGAAGACGGCTCAGATCATTGAGCGCAAGACGGTGCGGAACATCTTGCCTGCTCCAGGGCAAGATTCCGGGTGAGTCAATTTTATATGCAATTAGTTTAATTAGTAGTTAGAACTTTCTCGAGTTGGTCGGACCCAACTCGAGTCAGTAGATTTCCTGGCTTAGGGAATTTTTCCTTAGGGCTTTATTTATTAAATAGTTTAATAAATTATTTCTTCCGCTGTTTTATTTATTTTGTTCGTCCGACTTAGGACGGATAGCAATAAATTAGCTCTAAGGGACCTTGAAAATGCCTACAGTGGTATCGGAGCCAGATCTACTCTGGTCTATACTGCTTTTTAACTGCATGTTTTAATTATGTGATAATTAGTTTAATGGCGCATTCTTGTTTTATTTTGATGTCACAAGAAAGACTTGTTAGGTTAGCCATTAATTGACTCTTAAACTTTATGTGATAAATTATAACACACTGCTTAATAAATTTTAAATTGTTTAAAAATTACCTAATGGACGATTAGGTTAGCCATTAATTTCCTCAAACCTTATGTGATAATTTTGAGACACTGCTATGTTTTAAATTGTTTAAATTGCCTATTGGACGATTAGGGTAGCAGCATATATTTTGAATCCTTATAGTTGATAAGGACTTAATAAAAATCGTCTAACAAACCCATAAAATTTTGAATTTTAGGGATCCACTAGTTGATAAGGATTAACTAGTTGTAATTTAAAAAAAAAAATATTTAGTTGTTGAACGAACATGGAAATGATGACAACACCTTCAATGGATCATGATGTCGGTCAATGTGCTTGGCTAAAGTTTTTGGACCAACCTAGCTAGACTGGGTAACAAGTGGTCCTGGCTTAGTCAATTCACTGGCCGCGTCCGCTGGACCGCAAGGTGTCGATTCATAACTATGTAAGTCCATCGACTATACCTAAGTCTAATACGATAATAATCTTATTCAAGATAAATCGTAGCCCTCCTTGTTTTAGGAGTTGGCAACTGTAAGAAACATGTTTCGGTTGTTGAGCACACTCAAGCCGTAACAGGTCAATCTTATAGAAATCGATTTCTTGATTGACATCTTAACCTGACTGAAACCGTTGGCTCATCCCTAGAGCTTCGGCGTAAGTCTAACCAAGAATGTAGTCTTAAGCTCTGACCCAAACCGGCGTGTCGTGCATACACCGAGCAAAGGGGCAAGTCAGGCTTGACACGAAAACAAGGGTCCAACTAGGCTAGCCATTGTGATCCGGTTGAGCACACTCATGATCACAAATGACTAGGGGTAAAATCGAATAGGGAGTCATATTTTGATATGATCGACAAAGAGTTCGTCTACCTACAGCCGAGTCGAACGACTTGTTGAGCTACACTCAAGGTCGGGCGACTCAAGGTTGTTGGATTCCTGCTCCCATTTAATTTTAATCATGTTTTGGAGAAAAACGATCTGTTTATTAATGGGAGAGTATAATTGGACAAAATCCATTCTAATTATATTTAAAAATATTTTGAACACATGCTAATTAGGAGTTCTAATCTTTGCAGCATGATGAGTAAGATTAATAATATCCGAGATAAGAATTTATTAACTGGTTTTAATATTAATAATAGCTGGTTGAAGAAGTCTATAGCAGAAAGGGAAGAAATAAAGGATGTCTATGCCTTAACCTCTAAAATGCAAAGTGTAGTTCTTTCAGTTAATTCTAATGCATGGGTGTTAGACACCGGTGCAGGTTCTCACATTTGTAACCAGTTATAAGGATTGAGAATCAGTAGAAACCTTGAAAAGAATGAGATAATTCTCCAAGTCGGAAACGCAGCAAATGTTGATGTTGTAGCCGTAGGAGATCTTAGACACACATTATCTGGTGGAGCTAACTTGCTTTTGAAGCAATGTTAATATATCCCAAATTTCCTATGCAATATTATATCTGTCTCAGCTTTGGCTAAAGATGGTTATAATTTTACTATCAGCGGAAATGTCATGAACATTGCCCTTGATGGTAAGTTGTTAGGATTTGGGACACTGAGCAATGGAATATACACTTTAAGCAATGAGGTGGTATTAAACGTTAATACTAGAAAACGTAAGGAATCTAGTTTTAATGAAACCTATCTTTGGCATTGTAGACTAGGCCATATCGGAGAGAAGAGACTCAGCAAGTTACATAAAGAGGGGCTCTTGGGCCTCTCGAATTATGAGTCATTCGACACTTGCGAGTCTTGCCTCAAAGGTAAGATGGCCAAAACTCCTTTTGCCAGTTAAGGGGAAAGAGTTATCGAACTCTTGGGTCTAGTACATTCCGATGTATGTGGACCCATGTCTACGTTAGCCAAAGGTGGATTTTCATATTTCGTCACGTTTACTGACGACCACTCAAGATTTGGACATGTGTTCTTGATGAAACATAAGTCCGAAACGTTTGAGCGATTCAAGGAGTATCGTGCCGAAGTCGAAAAACAGACTGGGAAAAGTATTAAGATTCTTCGATCCGATCGAGGAGGAGAATACTTAAGCCATGAATTCCTCACTTACTTAAAAGAGAATGGGATTCTCTCTCAGATCACTCCTCCTTACACACCTCAACATAATGGTGTTTCAGAAAGGAGAAACCGGACCTTGTTAGACATGGTTCGGTCTATGTTAAGTGAAGCTGAGTTAACTACTTCCCTCTGGGGCTATGCCCTGGAAACTGCTATATACATTCTAAATAAAGTTCCGTCAAGATCTGTGCATTTGACTCTGTATCAGATATGGACATGGAAGAAACCCAGCCTCAATCACTTGAAGGTATGGGGTTGTCCTGCTTATGTCAAAAGGCAAAATCCAGACAAACTGGAAGACAGATCTATACTGTGTAAATTTATAGGGTACCCAAGACATTCATTAGGTTATGTCTTTTACCATCCAGAACAACAAAAGATTGTTGTCTCTAGACATGCCACCTTTCTAGAAAAAGAATTCCTCGTGAAGGAATCCACTGGCAAGGTAATTGATTTGAATGAATGCTCGGAGGAAGTACCCACACAGCAACAAGTGTCGGAACCAGTGGGAGAGTCAGAACTTGACATCTCCCAACCACGCAGTAGGAAGTCAAGTAGGATTCCTCGAGCACCCGAAAGGTACTACGGTTTTCTCGTAGACGGGGGAATCGAGGATAGCATCATAATTGATGATGACCCTATTAACTTCCAGGAAGCCATAAAGAGTATAGACTCTGACAAATGGCTAGATGCAATGAAATCCGAAATAGATTCCATGCATGTAAATAAGGTATGGACCTTAGAAAACGTGCCCAAGGGAAATGTTCCCATAGGCTGCAAATGGATCTTCAAGAAGAAGATTGGAGCAGATGGAAAAGTAGAGACGTACAAGGCTAGACTGGTTGCAAAAGGATATCGTCAAATTCTAGGAATAGATTATGACGAAACCTTTTCGCCAGTAGCCATGCACAAGTCTATTCGGATAGTGCTCGCTATTGCTGCCTACTACGACTACGAAATCTGGCAGATGGATGTGAAGACTGCATTCCTAAACGGTGATTTGGAAGAGCAGATTTACATGACTCAGCCAGAAGGCTTCGAAGTCAGTGGGAGCAATGGAAAGGCGTGCAAGCTGCACAGGTCCATTTATGGACTCAAGCAAGCATCAAGAAGTTGGAACATCTGTTTCGACAAAACAGTCAAAGAGTTTGGTTTTGTCAGAAATGAGGATGACCCATGCATCTATAAAAGAACCAGTAATAAAAATTCTTTAGTCATCCTAGTTCTATACGTAGATGACATTCTGATAATAGGCAACGACATAGAGATGTTAAAGTCTGTTAAAAAATGGCTATCAACCAATTTCTCCATGAAGGACTTGGGAGAAGCATCCTACATACTGGGTGTGAAGATCCATAGAGATAGATCTAAACGGATGCTAGGACTCTCCCAAACCAGGTACATTGAAACCGTGTTAAAACGTTTTAACATGGAAAACAGTAAGGGTGGTTCATTGCCAGCCAATCATGGGATAGCCCTCACCAAGAAGATGTCTCCACAAACCGACTTGGAAAGGGCAAAGATGACCAAGGTCACATATGCTTCTGCTGTGGGATCTATCATGTACTCCATGATTTGTACCAGACCCGATGTCGCTTATGCACTAGGTGTAGTAAGCCGATATCAGTCTAACCCGGGAGAAGAACACTGGAAAGCAGTCAAGACAATTCTTAAGTACTTAAGAAGAACTAAAGACTTGGTCTTGGTCTATGGAAGTGAACACCTGAATGTTGAAGGGTTCCCAGATTTAAGCTTTCAAAGTGACACGGATGATAGCAAATCGATCTCAGGATATGTTTTCACTCTCAATGGAGGAGCAGTCAGTTGGAGGAGTTCCAAACAAGTCACTATTGCAGACTCCACAATGGAAGCCGAATACATAGCGGCCAACGATGCAGCAAAGGAAGCAGTCTGGATGAAGAAGTTCATTAACCAGCTCGGGATGGTTCCTGCCGTTGAAAGTCCAATACCGTTGTATTGCGACAACAATGCAGCCATCAGCCTGGTTCAAGAACCTAGATTCCACAAGAGATCCAGACATATTCTTCGCAAGTATCACCTGATTCGGGAGATAGAGCAGAGGAAAGATATAGAACTCCTTAGAGTCTCTTCAGAAGACAACTTAGCAGATCCATTCACAAAGGTGCTGACACGTGATCGTTTAGAAAAACTAGCGTGTAAATATGGTATGAGATACCAAAATAAATAGGCCTGAGTGCAAGTGGGAGATGTAGAGAAATGTATGCCCTCGTGGCTATTTATCTTGATAAAACATCTTGTTCAATAAATGAAAGTATTCTTTCTGGTAAAGTATTATCTGAGTTGTTCATTACTCGGATTATTCCCTTGGATTCATAGTTAGGTCACACATGTTTCGAAATGTAGATTACGATTATGAGAAATGTCTGACCTCTAATAGCTTGAATCTTAAAAGTGTTCATGGTCATAGATGTGTCGAGATAAGGGATATCAACACATCAGACAGACCATTGCATCCCTGTCTGGTTGGTCTCATAACCAAGCGACTTGGTGAAGTCGGAAACAGGACGCAGGTGCTCAGTAAAAGCTGAGTTCACTGAACGACCCAAACAGGGAGTTATTAAATGGATACACATTAACTAAACTATCATTAATAACTCTAAGTGATAATAGGTAAGTTGGTCCTTAGGACTTGAGATCATTGTATGAAGCTATGTGTGGACAGTGTCACTTAGGTCTAAAGATCTAACTTCGAGGCTAGGCCTGATGAAAGATCTTAGGCTGGGTGACACTCGAAACATATGAGCTAAGTAGTGATCAACAGAGGATTCGTCTTTTCCGTTAATGGGAAGTTAGTGTCACGGGTCAGTACGGCTCTCGGTAAAACCTTGGCCAAGGTATGTTGTAACTTGTACAACCTGTATGTACCAGAGACCGATGTATACCGACCACTGCTGGCCAATGGGGTTGATAGTGTACCATACCCTAGACTAGCCGAGTGACATAGTCATGACGAAGGGACTAAAACTGCGGAAATTATCACAGTCACAGTCAGAGTGATTTCGTCAGGCACTTTTTGCTTAAACGAACCAATCACGTAATCGATGATCCCGAAACAGGGACGACACCTACTGCTAGTGGCCACTGTCGTCTTGAGACTTCGAGTCTCGGCCTGTAGTAAAGGTCAGGCTGTATGGTCTCACACCGAGTAATATTCACGTCGTAGTAACAGATAGAATGTATAGAGGATATCATCAGATGTAAAGAGAATATTAAATTCACAAGTTGGTTGTGAAATTGGAGCACTTGGGAATGGAGGAAATTTCGTATGGAATCCAGAGGATCAAACCGTGTAGGAATCGGAGCTCGGATGAGCCCAGAAACGTAAGAAAGGCAAAAAGAGGAAGTGGGATAAAACCCACTTAGCAAAACGGGCGGGGCCCGCTGCCCCAGCGGGCGGGGCCCGCTGCCCCAGCGGGCACGGCGTAGCGGGCGCAGCCCGCTGCTCCAGCGGGCTGAGCCCGCGCGGGCGTGCCCTAGCGGGCGCGCCCAGTAGCCTTAGGCGAGCGCGCCCGCTAAGCTTAGCGGGTCGCCCGCCACTTAAGTTATTTTAGGGTTTTTTGTTGAAACCCTTGACGGCTACGAAATTTGGGCTTTTGCTCAACTTTGAGCAATTGTTTGAAGGGTCAAACGAACTCGGATCTCGTCGCCGTTTGTTCCTACGCGTTCACCATCGCTAGCTCTTCGAAATGATAACTTGTATCATCTCTAGAGCTCAACGATGAGTGAGGATTAATTGGTTGAAGGTTAAGGCTTTGTGTAAGCTACACTAACCAAAATTGAATTAATCCATATCCCTCTTCCTAACATTAGTCCCACATTGCTCATGACAAAAGAAGGGGAGCCGGCCTCCTATATAAATAGGTGGGCACTCCCTTCTTTGTTTCTTGCACCAAGTCTCTGATTAAGGAGCTCACGAATATTTTGAGCAAACTTAATCTAGACTAAATTTATTCTCTTCCTCTATAAATTTTCCTGTCCTCCAACCGAGTCCTAGCAAGACAACGAGGAGGTCCGAATCTGATTCGGAAGTTTACGATGCGGGTTTACTCAAGTGAAATCTTCTACGGCTAGTGATGGCTTCGGAGGCAAGGTGCGCTACGGGAGCTGATCCAGTGTGCGGCAAGGAGCGACGCAACACGGCTCGGAAGTGCGCTACGGGAGCTGATCCAGTCTGCGGCGAGGAGCGACGCAACACGGCTCGGAAGGCGGCTCAGATCATTGAGCGCAAGACGGTGCGGAACATCTTGCCTGCTCCAGGGCAAGATTCCGGGTGAGTCAATTTTATATGCAATTAGTTTAATTAGTAGTTAGAACTTTCTCGAGTTGGTCGGACCCAACTCGAGTCAGTAGATTTCCTGGCTTAGGGAATTTTTCCTTAGGGCTTTATTTATTAAATAGTTTAATAAATTATTTCTTCCGCTGTTTTATTTATTTTGTTCGTCCGACTTAGGACGGATAGCAATAAATTAGCTCTAAGGGACCTTGAAAATCCCTACAAAAATATCATTAATTTGAATTTGGTGTTGTTTTTAATACTCATATGAACATATTGCGATTGTTTTCTTGTTATCTTTTTCAGCTATTATTTCTGGAAATTTTTCTGTCTACATCAAATCTATTCCAGTACTTAATGGGTCTAACTTCAAGGCATGGAAGGAGAATCTTTTAATAATCCTCGGAGTCATGGATCTTGATCTGGCATTAAGGACTCCACCACTCACTTAAGAGAGTACCTCTGATGAAAAGAGGGAGATGGAAGAGTGGAAGAGATCAAATCGCATGTACCTAATGCTTGTGAAGAATGCCATTCCAAAAAATCTCAGGGGCATTATTTCAGACAAAATTGACACAGCTAAATGGTTCCTTATTGATCTTGAAAAGCGGTTTGTCAAGAATGAAAAGAGTGGGATTAGTACACTCTTGACAAGCCTAACTTCAATGAAATATGAAGGTAAAGGGAACATCAGGGATCACATATTGAAGATGTTTGATCTTGCTTCAAGGTTGAAATCACTTGAGTCTCTGAGGACCTGCTAGTGCATTTTGTTCTAATATCTCTTCCATCACAGTTTAGCCAGTTTAAGGTGAGCTACAATCTAAGGGAAGAAACTTGGTCTCTAGATGAGCTCATCTCATACTGTGTCAAGGAAGAGGAAAGGCTTAAGCAAGAGATGACAGAAAGGACTCACCTGACCTCCACCTTCAACAAAGGAAGCTGCAGATACAGCTTCTCAAAAGAAACAACAAAGGGAACTAAAAAGTTCAGAAGGTAATTGATGTTTCTTCGGTGGAGCTGAAGGGCATATAAAGAAGCATTGCACAAATTATCACGGTTGGCGTGCTAAAAAGGGTATGCTTCTTTAATTTGGTTTAAGTCTAAAGTTAATTTCTTTTTTATAAACTTTGGTACTTATAGACACGTGATGGAAAGATCCTGGTATAACCACTCACATCATTGTGTCTATGCATGGTTGTCTAAGATACCAAGAGCCGAATGATGGTGAAAGATACATCGATATAGGCATTAATGGCAAGATGGTTCAAGTAGAAGCAAATAAAATTTAGATTATTTTAAAGGCTAGATTGGATTTGAATTTTTATGAGACTATTATGTACCTTTTTAACAGATTTTGGATTTCTGTTTCTATTTTGAACAAATTCGGTTATTATTGCTCAATTATGAATGGAAAGTTTGGTTGTCTCATGATTAAAAATTGGTTTATTCTGGTTCTTTAAAAGTTCATCATAATCTTCATTTATTTGAAAACATTGCTTCATTTATAGAATTCGTGCATTCAAGTACATGTGTTCTAAAGATAGAATTAACAAATGAGAATTCAGTTATTTTTGCAGCTTATATCCTTAATAAAGTTTCAACAAAATTAACTTAAATCACTTGCATGTTTGGAGCTGTCCAACTAAGGTAAGGCTTTATAAGCCTAATAAAGAAATGGACATAATGCTAATGATTTTCTAGTTTTATTAAATAGTTTAAAAGGTTATATATTGTATGATTTTACATAATCCCACTATTAAGTTAGTTTACGAAGTAGGAAATGCACATCTATTTAAGGATACTGAGTTTGAGAGGGGAAATATAGTTAGAGACATTATTCTTGAAAAGGATTATATTCCCACAGGTGTTGTTAGCATTGCTCAGGATATTGTTCCTGATATCGTTCAAGGCACAATAAATTTAAGATAATGTTGCAATTCCTCATGTTCGGAAAATTGTTCATAAGGACAAACTCTAGCACCTCAAAGCACTAATTGCCATTTAGGAAATCCATTAAAGAGATGAGAGTACAGTGTTAAGATATTACATTGTAATTCTCAAGAACATATGGTTGACATTAGAATGATGGAAATTCGACTTACATCAAGTCATAAAATTTCTAAATCTCTAAAATGGATTAATGCATTAATTAAGAAAGTCTTTGAAGGATACTTGAAATCTTATCTCATTGCCATAAGGTTTGAAACCTATTGATTGTAAATGAATTTTTATAATCGAATGGAATTCAAAAGGGTAATAAGAAAAGATTTAAAGCGTATCACAAAGGACTTTATACGGAAAAGAATGCATTAATTATAAAGAGACTTTCTATTTAGTTTTCATAAAAGACTCTGCAAGGTTTATAATAGCATCAGTGGAGCATTTCAATATCGTTAATGATATATTAAATTTCATTAAGTAATCACCTCGTTCAGTTTTGAGATGATGTTTAATGATGTAATATATCTTAAGTTCTGTGGGAGTATGTAATTTCTATAATATATATGTGGTAATGTAAACTAAATTCTGTGGGAGACAAGTTTAGTCTCAACAAGTGCCCCAAGAATAATCTTCAGAAGATTCCCTATATCTCATGAATAGGGAGTCTAAATTATGCTCAGGCCTATATGCATTTGGTTATTGCATATATTACGGGTATGTTGGGAAGATTCTTAAGTTCAGAAGTAGACCATTTGATAGCAACCAATTGGGTCTTACGATATTTATAAAGAACAAAAGGGTTACATGTTCAAGGAACAGTAGTCAAAAAAGTTTGAGATCATTTTGGTATACTGACTCTGATCATTTATAAAGAACAAAATGGTTACATGTTCAAGAATGTATGAACTCTATGTTAGGCGCCATCTGCTAGAAGAGATCTAAATAGTCACATATATATAGTCTCTTCTGATATGACTTTAGATTTCATATCATATTATGTGACATCCAAATCATGAAATATATCTGCAAATTTTGTCAGTATGTTGAAAATTAGGGATGGTATTAAAAGACCACACGGTTTATTTTGTGACAATAAGTCTGCAGTATTATATTCCAGTAACAACAGGAACTCGACTAAGTTTAGATATTCAGAGATCAAGTTCCTAAATTGTCGATTAATAATTCGGAGTGAATAATTGTCTAATGAGCACATCAGAACAAACCATATAATTACGGATCCGTTATACTAAGGGAATGTCATCCAAACGGTTTTATTAGCATGCTACTCATATGGACGTCATTTCATTAAGAATATTCAGTTTTGTGGGAGTTTGTTCTTTTGGGTGCTCATATGATAGACAAATTAAGTCTTCAGCTTAAGCTTAAGGTTATTTTTTGATCAAAAATAAATTTTTTGGTTCAGTTCAGCTTCACTCGGATTTTTGGTATGTTTATGATCTCACTAAGGTTAAGCAGGATCAGTTGGAAATAGACATGTTAGATTACATTACATATAATTTCCATGCTATACACATCCACAACATAATCCATGTCATTCTTTTATATTAGCACAGTGACCACTGACGTGTCGAGCTGCGATCAATGTGGCACAGGTCTCTTTGATCCTATGCTAATCTAAAAGATGGACCGGATTGGTTTAGACACATTACAGTAATGACAGTAAATTAAGATCTTATTCGGTTTGGTATGCATAATGAAATATAATTATAAAGTTTAGCATATAGCCCAAGTGGGAGATTGTTGGAACTTATCCAACATAGTTGGATCTTAATCCAACATTGGGCTTATATGTGAAAATAATTATATGTATGCTACAACTGTCCTTGATAAAGCCCAATATAAGTGATCTGGTTATTTCAGCTAAGTGGGCTTAAATGAGTCAAATAAGGGTGTGGGCCTTTATGTGTAGAGACAGGTGGGCTTTAATTCAGTGATGGGCTGAATTAGAAACCCTGGGATTAAGGAAACTAGCCTATATAAGGAGTGGTCGTGATCTCCGGAACACGCGAACAAATAGCCGTCTTTTCTACATCCAGTCGATAGAAGAGAAAACCGGAGAAAGCCAAAGGATTTCTCCAATGATGATTCGTGCTGATCTGGAAGGTCGTCCGCTGCATCATCCGGATCTTCGTCATGGACTCAGGTATGATTCTTAATCAGAGGATGTAATGTTTTAAGATTCTGCATGTGATCATCTAGATCTGTATGATAGAATTCATATCAAATCTAGATTTATAGTTTCTACATGTAACTCTATCAAGGAACTTAGTCTAAACTTGATGGTATAGCTTTTATTTGTGCATAATTATTTGAAACACTAAGCACCCCCTCTATTGTTTAGCTTGTCATCTACAGGATCCAACACACACGACCATACGTTTGACGACCTATCGTCAGATGTCTGGAGTGCACATCTGCTGCCAACAACGCCAGGACCAGACGTCAGAGCCGCGTGCTCTAGACAAACCCAGGTTGTGCTGTTTGGAAGTTTTTGTAGCACAAAAATAACAGTATGTGCTTAATAATAGATCTATGCCACATAACAATATGTGCTTATGATTTTGGGCTGATACCAACTTAGTTTATATTCTCACCAATTTAACTCTCATAAGAGGCAAATCGATCTTACCTTAACATGATGAAATTTGTAGAATTTCTTTTCATTAGTTTTTGACTTGGATTAATTTTCTCTGTTTCTTTGAACAGCTACGTATACATATAGCTAGACAGAGACGTGATGCTACTATCACGAAGACACCTCATTCTTCAAAAGGTGTGAAAGATGGTCGTCCCCTTGTTTATGTTTGTTGCGTGAAATCTGAAACAATAAACGAAGAAAATTTGGGCTGCAAAGGTTGCGTATATATAGGATTTAATTAGAATCATTATACATAGCATTCGTATATATATTAGGTGAATTAATTGTTTGCATGCTGCTTGATGACCCTTGCACGGCGTGTAGGCTTTGCTCATTCATAGATGATCTTGACCCTTACGTTAGTTGTACACGACTGAATATATTAATCACTAATCAAGTTTAGTGGACTGATAGGGATATGCAATGAGTTCTTGTGGACGAGGGATAATTGGTCCGCTATCATTGTATTGTATTGTATTGTATGTTTTAACAAGCAATGGCTCTAAAATGACCTCTTAATTGTAGGACACGCATTGCTTCCTACAGTTTGCGTACGCACGATCAGCCTGCAGCTGAGGGAACAAGAATCCTAGTTTGCCAACATGAACACAAACATGCATATGATCACTATTCCCCAATGTTACCGTAAGTTACATGCAAACTAACATATGTATTCATATATGTTGCACAGAAAGCAGCCACACAACACTCTCTTGCCTTGCCGTAAATTTACACTGATTTGTACCGGCAAGAGCTAGAGATAGCTAGCTAGCTTCACAATTGAGAGACAAGCATGTACATAGACATACATTAATTGGGATAAGCTAATCAAGCGGTAGGATAGGAAGCTTCCATGGCGATACCGCAGAGTCCTTCCTTAGCATCCACATCCCTCTCCATCCTTATGTATCCGTTCTCGCCCCACGACGACCCCCACGAGTTCTTCACCAGCCAGTACTTTGTCCCGTCGCTCGCCGTTCCGTACCCCACCGCCGTCACACCGTGGTCAAGATCGGTCCCGCAGTCCCCCGTGAAGACGCCGCTCGAGTACATTTGGAAGGCGAAGCCGCCGGCGTCTATGGCGACGGAGACCGGCTGGCTGGCGACCGCCTTTAGAAGCGCGGCTTCGCTGTTTGACGGCACATCCTCGTAGCCCTTAATTGATGCCGCGCGGGACGCGGCTTTCTTGCAAGCGTCGTCGGTGCCTTGGTAAGGGTAGTTGGTTTCGGTGGCGAGGCCCTTGTTCTTGATGATGAACTCGAAGGCGCTGTCCATGAGACCGCCGCTGCACCCCTCGTCCTCGCCGTTGACGTCGCAGTCCACGAGCTCTTGTTCTGACAGGGAGATGAGCTTCCCGGTGGTGAGCTTGTTGATTCCTTCAGTCGCGGCTACGGCCGAGAATGCCCAACAGCATCCTGTGGTTGTCGATGCATGGTGGCAAACCGTTAAGTTCAGCAAAAACCCTTGACAGGCCATTAACATACTTACTGTTACGTTTCATTAATTTGGACAAAGTTTAACTAGGTAGTAATATATATTTCAGTTACATAACTGTGTTCTGTCGACATAAATTCTTTCAGGTATACGACTACATAAGATTTGCCATAAAATATGGGAGTTAATCTAGATCTCAGGAAAAACATCATTAAAAAAAAGAGAGAGACACATGTATACACACAATCTGAGTTAATCTAGTTTCTTTCACATTTAGTTCCTCTAGATAATCTAGTTTCCATAAAAAATTTAGTTATTCCAAAATTTAGTTCCATCCAGATTTGATTCTCACAAAATTTAAAATTTAAGTTTTCCCAAAATTTAGTTTTATCCCGATTCGCAAACTCTTACCTATTTACCGATAACTCAATACTCAATGTCAACTGTCATTATAGCCACCTTTTTATCTTAATCAGCCATCTAATCCAAAAAACATTCATCAATTATATAATAGATATCTCTCAAATGTTTGCCATGCAGCTTTGATGTACGTAGTAGCAGGAAAATTACCGCATTGGCCTTGATCCTTGACGGGAGTAACTGCACCCTTCTTCCTCCAATCCAGGGAAGCCGGCACGTCCGAAACGTTCTCGTATCTGAAGCTCTTTGATGCCTTCACCGCCGCACCGCCCGCCTTCGAGGGCTTAAACCCGTTGCGTGCCCTGAACTCGTCGTTGGTGAGGTCCGCGAACTGGTTTGCGCCTAGCTTGAACTTGTGGTTCTGGGCATTAAACGTTTCGATCAGCTCGACGTTGGCCTTGAATATCTCAAAGCGACGTGCCTTCTCTGCGTCGTCCTTGTACACCCGTCCGTGCCGAGCCATCCACTGCTCGTGCCGCTCTAGCATCGACATTCCGCCGCTCAGGCCGCGGGATGCCGCGGCCTGAGAAGCCCAAAAGCTTAGGAGCACCAGCAAGGCTAGCCATAAGCACCTGACCGTTAGCAAGGCCATTACTGTTGTCAAGTACCAGTCTTAAGAGCTCGTGGCATTAATGGCTGATGCGCACGAGCTTATATAGGGGAATTGAGAGAGTGTTTGATACTTAACGTCCTCTGTGATTTGTAGGACGGATTAGGACTTGTGCGTGCCGTGCCCTTCTTTTAGGGGAGAACGATGGGCTTAATTTTGGATTAGCATGCGAACTAGATCATATACACCGTTTTAATTAACTCCATTAATAATCTGATATTAATCCATCAAGATTCCACATGATTCCATGTACTTGAATGCATGTGACGCACTCTGATGTGCGTTCTTAATTAGGAATATTAATTAGTTGTGACAAATTAATGTCTCACGTCTGTGCGAATGCCGTTGTTTAACCACACACGTCAACTTGCACGTATAAAATTCTAAGCTCTCGTTGTTTTTAGTGGGGGAGCGTTCAGATTCAGGGATATTCTTGAAGTTGCTTATATTGTCTCCATCGTGATCAACGTTTCAGTTCTTCATGCATACATGATTTAGGTATTAATTATTAATTTGTGATCAATCAGATTTGATAATGAGTTTGAATTTGTACTAATAATAATTTGTAGATATTATTAATTTGCCAGGGGAAAAACACCAATCTCTTTCCCCCAGAGAGAGAGAGAGAGAGAGATTCAAAGCAAATTTTTTACGTAACTTAAAATGGTTATACAAGACCATGACTACAAACGGATCGTAGATCACACACCCCCTTCTACCGAAGCGTGTGTTCTCATGGGCCAAATGCTTTAAAGTTGGAAGCTATGAACGTAGTGATCTTTCTACAACGGACGGGCCTGGCGAGGTCGGGCCTAAGATTGCACTATTGGAATAAAAGTATGGAGTGTTATGAATGGGTGAGACCTTTGGTCTCCATCCACTTACATCCACCATTACACACACACTACTATGTGGATGTCCCGTGTGATCCTATACTTGTAACTCCTCTCCTATTATCAATATATATGGCTATGGTATCAACCATTAGCATAGACCTTCATATTATTCCAACACGTTATCAGCACGCTCAACAGCTTAGCCGAATCCCTGCCGACGGACGAATCACGAGGACGCGATTGAGCTTCCTTCTCCGAACTTCGCTAGATCCGGCAAGTATGGTTTAGAGCTACATTCTAATAAACCCCTATATGATCAACATCTTTACATGCGCATGCTGAAAAATCTGTGATATATTTTTTTCTAAGAGATCTATAGCAAAATCTTTAGAACATCACTTTTCCAATACACAGATTAAATAGATTAAATACAAAAAAACAATTTTGGGCAGTGGTATCGCCGGACCCCCCCCCCCCCCCAACTACTAGAAACCATCGCAGCACGAACAATTGATTTCGTTGGAGCTGCCTGCAGCACGAACTGTTTCAACCGTGGGTGCTCGCAGCACCAACGGTCTGTAGCCTGTTGGAGCGGTGATTATTGGTGATGTACAGCACCAACGGTCTTTTTTGTAACACCAACAGTTTCAACTATTGGTGACATTAATTTTAAATATTTTAAAGATATTTTAAAGTTATTTCCACTTTGGAAGCCACATATGACACTGACATGGCAAAATAGATTAGAATTATTCACGTAGGATGCCACGTCGGCCGCATTGCCACGTAGGATGCCACGTCAGTCGCAACACGTGCAATGTAAGTGAAACGAGGTTTAATTTCTGCATGTGAATGTCACATGATTTCAAAGCACAACGATATACTCCGTTGGTGCTACTACGTAGCACAGACAAACCGAACAAAACAATATTTACAACAAAATATTTAACAATCAACACTTTTATATTCAAGTTAAATTAAAATTCTCAACACCACACGTCCATTACAAAACAAATATTAACATCTGGATTGTTTTTTACTACGAATCCACAATACTACATCCAAATAAAATCATCTAGTAAGATAAATCCAAAAGTACATGTTCACTAGCTGCTGATGCTACATTAGCCTAGAAGCCGACACGGTTGGCAACAGAAGCATGATGGATATGACATTAAGCTTGAGGGAAACTGACTGAGATACACTACTCTAGATGGCCTTGGTGTCTCTCATGATTGCAGACTCTGATCTTATTCTTTCGTGTCCATTACCTGTGGAGGTCTGGTGATCATTCCTTGAGATGCTACAAACTAGTCAATCACTCTCCAATCAGTCACTTGTTCGACGGACTGATCTGTGCTGTTGTAGACTGATATGCTTTGAAGTTGGCCGTGTCCGACTGCTTGAATCGATTCTTGATGACGATCATGATGATCAAGTGCGCAGGATGAGGATTAGGGAGCATTTTCTTGGTTATTAATGTAGGTTTGGAGGGAGTTTGGGGCTCTCTAACTGAGGGAGCTGTAGGAATAAGGGATCATGTGGTGATGCTATTGTAGTGAATATCATGGAGTTCGGGCTTGCAGGAGTAGGGATGTTTGTGGTGGTGGTGGTAAAAGATGTCGATAATTGATATGATCATATAGGTATAATTTGGATTAATTGGTGACTTTTTTTAGGGTACGTAACACATTAAGGACACTAGAAGTTCTGAAATTATAAGAAGTTCAAGCATTGACAGAAGTCGAAAACCGTAGCTAGTTGAAAAAATTATAATGAATTAATAAGAAGAATTTTATCAATACAAATCATACAATGCATAATGCATCGGTTAACATTTATATTGTTCAATACAAAGTTTTGAGACAAAACAAAATCTGAAATCCCTTACGTTTAAGTGATATAATTAATAGAACTGGATGCCAGCAACATTAAAGTATTGTTGTGGAACTCAATTCCAAATTAATCATCTCTTCCAAAATTTGTGTGTACCTGGAATTTTTCATTAATCTCTTTCAATAGCTTTGAGTTACTTTTGAGACACGAGTCATAAATCCCTCAAAAGAAGAAACAATTTTCATCATGATACTCCTCGATTATACTCCTTGTTGCATTAGTCAAGAACACGTATAATTCATTCAGTTAGCTAGTATTCATATATTGGACGAATTTAATGGATTTTGTATACATCATTAATTTCTAATAATAATTTGTTACGTATTCTGTATTTATTTTCTTGATGTTATGCATATAAACAAATGGTATTCAAATGTATGGTACTTCTTCGTATAATACTCCAAATTAACTGAAAAAAGTAAAGTGGTTTGTAGCCGCATAACTCACGTAAGATTTATTTCTAAAATTGATTTCAATTATTTTACTTTGTAATAAATGTTCATTGGTTATTGTTATCTTCATGATTTTCTTATTGGGCGTTAATCTTATTTTTATCATCATTAATGTTAGCTTAAATATAGATATAGTATTATAAACTCTTTGCTCATATATATATACTAGTCATAACCCGTGCCCGTAGGGCACGGTGAAGGTCGATTCCCGGGTGCAAAACCGAGGACAGTTAGTTAACGGGTGAAATGACGACATGGTAGTCGTCGCCCGGGCAATAGAATGACGTGGAAGTCGTCTCCCGGGGGGCAATATTGATGAGCGAAAAGAAAACCTGGGTCAGTCGTCACATGGGAACAATAGTAGGGACTAAAGCACAAAAAATGTCACAGGTTGTGTGAAGGGCGATTCTCATGGGCAAAAAGTAGTATGGACTAAAGCACAACAATAGTATGGAACGGTGAAGGTCGATTCCCGGGTGCAAAACCGAGGAGGACAGTTAACGGGTGAAATGACTACATGGTGGTCGTCGCCCAGGCGATAGAATGACGTGGAAGTCGTCGCCCGGGAGGCAATATTGATGTGCGAAAAGAAAACCTGGGTCTGTCGTCGCATGTGAACAATAGTAGGGACTAAAGCACAAAATTTTGATGGCAGATACCCGTAAAATTAGGCTCAGTTCGCACGTTTTAGATATCTAATTTTGATGGGGGAATATAAGAAGGATACTAAGCCTGTAAAATATATTTGTTTTTTGATTGCTTGATTCATATGTAAATTAATGAGCCTCCAAATTGTAGAAATGACATGCACATGGCTGAAAGAACTTACCTACAAATGCCAGACAATGAAATTAAATGGATATTTTATTCCCTATATTAGGAGGGCGCATGTTTTAAATACAGAAATGACCAGCTGGAAGTTATTTCGGAGATCAAATTTGTGGATTTAAATATAGAAATGACCCTGTAAACTCTGCCCTCTATTAAATGACCTTGTAAAATCTACCATCTTAAAAAATGAGACTGTAAATTAGTATCAAATGTCTAAAAATGAGACTGTAAATTAATGAAACTGTAATTAATGAGACAGTAAATTAATGAGACTGTATATTACCAAATATTTTATTGATCCTTGTCAAATTCATTTGGGTGATCTGTAAATAACAAACACGTAGATGAAAGATTGGTGCAATATATTAATTTACAGTCTTTGTAAATAACTCATAGATCTGTAAAAGGACTCTTCATTTTCTTCGTCAGGACAAAACATATTTAATACATAAAAATTTGTAGTCCTAAAGGCATGGGTTAAAATTTAACAGGCGCATACATAAAAATGACAAAAAATGAAGATGGACATCATTGAAGAGTAATTAGCAACCAATAAGATATTTTTCTAATTTTGAGGCTGGACGTGGTCTTAAAAAAAAGTAACGCAAATGAATTAGCATGAGACTTCCAATTAATTCATTTAGACCACGTCCAGCGTATTATTCAATAAGATACTCTTCAACCAATAAGAGTAATTAGCAACCAATAAGATCCTTATTTGTGGTACACATTTTCCTCTGCCCAGAAAAATGAAGAGTAATTCACCTAAACACACAAATGCCAAAAAATTGAAACACAAACACTCAAAAGGTCAGTTACTTTAAGAATGAAATTAACTGGGGAATTACTGGGTAACATCAAAGGTCGGTTCCTTTAAGAATTCAAACATTAACTGGGGAAACATGAAACACAAATGCCAAACATTGATTTCAAATGTCAAAACATGCGGAAGTTTGAGGGAAGAGAGAGAACAGAAAATGTCAAAAACATGAAACACAAATGAACTTAAGCTTGACCTGAGATAAGAAACATGAAACACAAATGTTACTACTCCTAGGCCATTTGACCTGTGATAAGAAACATGAAACACAAATGAACATCGCAGAAACAAAAACACAAATGAAACACAAATGAAACACAAATAAACAGGAAATGTCAACCTACTCAAATGCCAAAACATGAAACACAAATGCCAAACATTGATTTCAAATGTCAAAAATTCGTTGATTCCACTGAAACCCTACTATGTTCAGTGTAGATAATTGCGAAACATGAAACACAAACAAAGTTTCAACGTAGAAAGACAGCACAAACAAAGGTTCTACTCAGAACCTTTTCCCTTTATTGTTGGTCATGTTGGTAAGTCACTTCTGAACAAATCCTAAGCTCAACATAATAACAAAAACAGGAGATTCAGACAATTTGCTTATGTTCAGTGTAAGAATGAAGGATAGCTAAGACAATTTGCTTATGTTCAGTGTAATAACAAACAAATAGCTAACCCATGTAACAAACATATAGCTAAGCTTGGTAGTAATCCTAACCAATTTTAATAATGGGCCTATGTCCCCAAAAGTTAATTAAACATAAATAGGATAATTGCTGTAATGTAAGGAGTTCATGATTGAAATAAATGAAAAATAAAGCTAAATTTCTTGAAATTTAACCTATAATTTGATATCCATCATTCAAATTGGTAAAATGTCTATTGGGGAGATAGGCCGACGATGTCTCCAATAGTTATTTAAACATAATTAGGATAATTGCTGTAATGTAAGGAGTTCATGATTGAAATAAATGAACAATAAAGCTAATTTTTCTTGAAATTTAACCTATACTTTGATACCCATCATTCAAATTGTTAAAATGTCTATTGGGAAGACAGGCCGATTGGGCTTCCATTACATAACTAAAGTTTTATCGGCCCCATTATAAAGCTTAGCTTTCAAAATTATACGCGCCTTTCATTTGCAGCACTGCATGCATCCATGTAGATCTTAAAGCCCACTCATGGATTCAATAAAGATCTTAAAAACATAAGACAATATCAAACATACGATCTTATTTGTTTACAGAACAGTTCGATCAAATTATTGGAGGAGTATGCCTGATTTGACGCGTATTTTGCCTATTTACACGATAGCGGAGGCGTCGTGTTTCTAGGTGATAATTGGCATCGCATACACAAGAAAATATCAAGGTCAATATTAATTTTGGTAACATTAACAGTGTTAAGAATAACAGAATACGTAATCCAAACAAAATAAATAAGTAAGAGCATGTCAACAATATTGCCAACCCTGTTTTTCTTTATTGCAACATGTCAATTGGTTTGCGCTCTATAGAGTGAGACTGAGAAAATATGTAAACATCAACAACCTAATACTCACGCTCCACTTGACAATCTAAATACAGGAATTGTGAGAAAAGTGGATCGCTGACAGGGTAGCATCGATTTCACTTTATATCAAGTGCCATCAATTTCATTTAAAACAAAAGGCGGCAGATAGGTTAGCATCTAAGTCGAGCATTTTGTCGAGCACATAGGAGTCAACTCCAAATAAAGCAAAGCATCACTTAATATCAAAACTTAGGCTCTTCAGTTCAGGAAGGGAATGAAACTTACTGGGGGAAGTACTGAATGTAAACATTGATTTCCGAATGCCAAACATTGAATTACAAACAGAAAATTCGATTAATTCACAACAAAAGAAATTGAGAAATCAACGAAAATGATAAATGAGAAAGCAACGAAAGAAATTGAGAACCTGGGAATGTCTCTGATCTTGAATGTCTCTTGATTAACGAATGGAATCACATACAATGGGGATAATATTACACTTTGGATTTGCAGTTGAACCCGTGGCAAATGAAATCAACGAATGAAAGGCGAACGTGAACTGAGAGAGAGAGAGAGGAGACTACCGGAGGCCGGCATGAACTGAGAACGTCGCAGAGCGCCGAACAGAAAAGGCGAAACTTTGAGTGATGAGGAAGAAAGTTTTGGGAAAACCAGCACTGGAGGGATACGAGGAAGGAAGCAGTTAATGGAGCGTTTAAAATTCAGTTGCCCAAGGTTTCAAAACTAAGTTGAGCGTTGGAGTTATGGTACACATTTTCCTCTGCGCAGAAAAATGAAGAGTAATTCACCTAAACACACAAATGCCAAAAAATTGAAACACAAACACTCAAAAGGTCAGTTACTTTAAGAATGAAATTAACTGGGGAATTACTGGGTAACATCAAAGGTCGGTTCCTTTAAGAATTCAAACATTAACTGGGGAAACATGAAACACAAATGCCAAACATTGATTTCAAATGTCAAAACATGCGGAAGTTTGAGGGAAGAGAGAGAACAGGAAATGTCAAAAACATGAAACACAAATGAACTTAAGCTTGACCTGTGATAAGAAACATGAAACACAAATGTTACTACTCCTAGGCCATTTGACCTGTGATAAGAAACATGAAACACAAATGAACATCGCAGAAACAAAAACACAAATGAAACACAAATGAAACACAAATAAACAGGAAATGTCAACCTACTCAAATGCCAAAACATGAAACACAAATGCCAAACATTGATTTCAAATGTCAAAAATTCGTTGATTCCACCGAAACCCTACTATGCTCAGTGTAGATAATTGCGAAACATGAAAGACAAACAAAGTTTCAACGTAGAAAGACAGCACAAACAAAGGTTCTACTCAGAACCTTTTCCCTTTATTGTTGGTCATGTTGGTAAGTCACTTCTGAACAAATCCTAAGCTCAACATAATAACGAAAACATGAGATGCAGGCAATTTGCTTATGTTACGTGTAAGAAGGAAGGATAGCTAAGACAATTTGCTTAGCTATATGTTTGTTACATGGGTTAGCTAAAACAAAAGGCGACAGATAGGTTAGCATCTAAGTCGAGCATTTTGTCGAGCACATAGGAGTCAACTCCAAATAAAGCAAAGCATCCCTTAATATCAAAACTTAGGCTCTTCAGTTCAGGAAGGGAATGAAACTTACTGGGGGGGAGTACTGAATGTAAACATTGATTTCCGAATTCCAAACATTGAATTACAAACAGAAAATTCGATTAATTCACAACAAAAGAAATTGAGAAATCAACGAAAATGATAAATGAGAAAGCAACGAAAGAAATTGAGAACCTGGGAATGTCTCTGATCTTGAATGTCTCTTGATTAACGAATGGAATCACATACAATGGGGATAATATTACACTTTGGATTTGCAGTTGAACCCGTGGCAAATGAAATCAATGAATGAAAGGCAAACGTGAACTGAGAGAGAGAGGAGACTACCGGAGGCCGGCGTGAACTGAGAACGTCGCAGAGCGCCGAACAGAAAAGGCGAAATTTTGAGGGATGAAGAAGAAAGTTTTGGGGAAGACAGCACTGGAGGGATATGAGGAATGAAGCAGTTAATGGAGCGTTTAAAATTCAGTTGCCCAAGGTTTCAAAACTAAGTTGAGCGTTGGAGTTGTGGTACACATTTTCCTCTGCGCAGAAAAATGAAGAGTAATTCACCTAAACACACAAATGCCAAAAAATTGAAACACAAACACTCAAAAGGTCAGTTACTTTAAGAATGAAATTAACTGGGGAATTACTGGGTAACATCAAAGGTCGGTTCCTTTAAGAATTCAAACTAACTGGGGAAACATGAAACACAAATGCCAAACATTGATTTCAAATGTCAAAACATGCGGAAGTTTGAGGGAAGAGAGAGAACAGGAAATGTCAAAAACATGAAACACAAATGAACTTAAGCTTGACCTGTGATAAGAAACATGAAACACAAATGTTACTACTCCTAGGCCATTTGACCTGTGATAAGAAACATGAAACACAAATGAACATCGCAGAAACAAAAACACAAATGAAACACAAATGAAACACAAATAAACAGGAAATGTCAACCTACTCAAATGCCAAAACATGAAACACAAATGCCAAACATTGATTTCAAATGTCAAAAATTCGTTGATTCCACCGAAATCCTACTATGCTCAGTGTAGATAACTGCGAAACATGAAAGACAAACAAAGTTTCAACGTAGAAAGACAGCACAAACAAAGGTTCTACTCAGAACCTTTTCCCTTTATTGTTGGTCATGTTGGTAAGTCACTTCTGAACAAATCCTAAGCTCAACATAATAACGAAAACATGAGATGCAGGCAATTTGCTTATGTTACGTGTAAGAATGAAGGATAGCTAAGACAATTTGCTTATGTTCAGTGTAATAACAAACAAATAGCTAACCCATGTAACAAACATATAGCTAAGCTTGGTAGTAATCCTAACCAATTTTAATAATGGGCCTATGTCCCCAAAAGTTAATTAAACATAAATAGGATAATTGCTGTAATGTAAGGAGTTCATGATTGAAATAAATGAAAAATAAAGCTAAATTTCTTGAAATTTAACCTATAATTTGATATCCATCATTCAAATTGTTAAAATGTCTATTGGGGAGATAGGCCGACGAATTTTAATAATGGTCCTATGTCTCCAATAGTTATTTAAACATAATTAGGATAATTGCTGTAATGTAAGGAGTTCATGATTGAAATAAATGAAAAATAAAGCTACTTTTCTTGAAATTTAACCTATACTTTGATATCCATCATTCAAATTGTTAAAATGTCTATTGGGAAGACAGGCCGATTGGGCTTCCATTACATAACTAAAGTTTTATCGGCCCCATTATAAAGCTTAGCTTTCAAAATTATACGCGCCTTTCATTTGCAGCACTGCATGCATCCATGTAGATCTTAAAGCCCACTCATGGATTCAATAAAGATCTTAAAAACATAAGACAATATCAAACATACGATCTTATTTGTTTACAGAACAGTTCGATCAAATTATTGGAGGAGTATGCCTGATTTGACGCGTATTTTGCCTATTTACACGATAGCGGAGGCGTCGTGTTTCTAGGTGATAATTGGCATCGCATACGCAAGAAAATATCAAGGTCAATATTAATTTTGGTAACATTAACAGTGTTAAGAATAACAGAATACGTAATCCAAACAAAATAAATAAGTAAGAGCATGTCAACAATATTGCCAACCCTGTTTTTCTTTATTGCAACATGTCAATTGGTTTGCGCTCTATAGAGTGAGACTGAGAAAATATGTAAACATCAACAACCTAATACTCACGCTCCACTTGACAATCTAAATACAGGAATTGTGAGAAAAGTGGATTGCTGACAGGGTAGCATCGATTTCACTTTATATCAAGTGCCATCAATTTCATTTAAAACAAAAGGCGGCAGATAGGTTAGCATCTAAGTCGAGCATTTTGTCGAGCACATAGGAGTCAACTCCAAATAAAGCAAAGCATCACTTAATATCAAAACTTAGGCTCTTCAGTTCAGGAAGGGAATGAAACTTACTGGGGTAAGTACTGAATGTAAACATTGATTTCCGAATGCCAAACATTGAATTACAAACAGAAAATTCGATTAATTCACAACAAAAGAAATTGAGAAATCAACGAAAATGATAAATGAGAAAGCAACGAAAGAAATTGAGAACCTGGGAATGTCTCTGATCTTGAATGTCTCTTGATTAACGAATGGAATCACATACAATGGGGATAATATTACACTTTGGATTTGCAGTTGAACCCGTGGCAAATGAAATCAACGAATGAAAGGCGAACGTGAACTGAGAGAGAGAGAGAGAGGAGACTACCGGAAGCCGGCATGAACTGAGAACGTCGCAGAGCGCCGAACAGAAAATGCGAAACTTTGAGTGATGAGGAAGAAAGTTTTGGGAAAACCAGCACTGGAGGGATACGAGGAAGGAAGCAGTTAATGGAGCGTTTAAAATTCAGTTGCCCAAGGTTTCAAAACTAAGTTGAGCGTTGGAGGAGGAAGTGGAACACGGTTGTTTTTACAACCGTATGTTTGGGCCTTGGACGTCGTGGTAGCAGGTTTTACAACCGTATATTGTCCTAGTCATATTTTTGGAGACACATAGGACAAACTGGTGACACATAAGACAGAACTGCCACGTAGGACAAAGTTTGAAAAAGGTCCTGAATTGTATAATAGATATATATATATATATATATTTTTTTGAAAAGTTAGCATGAGACTATATTAAACATCGTACTGTACAAAGATACAACTGGTATCTTGTGGAAGGGGATGGATGCCAGAGAGGGGAGAGGACACAGGCGTCGTCACCCTCTACTGACTCCCATCGAAACCTCCACAGGAAGTACCAAACGCACAGAAATTACAAAAATCAACCAGTATCTCTAAATTCCCAGTTAGACATAATCTTAGCAGTATTTGGCTCAGCTGAGTCATGATCTCGAAGGATTATTCTGATATCAGCCATAATGTCGTCAAATAAAGTAGTTTTAGGCTTCCTGATGTCTTCGAAATGAGTAACATATAATGAGTAATATATATATATAGGAAAATTTTCAAATGAGAACATTTCGCACCGTGCGAAAATGTTTTTAGTTTTTTTTTGAAATTTTTTTTTTCAAAAATTCTTTTTTCCACCCTCATTATATGTTGTTATACCCCCCTCAAAAAATAATCATTGAGAAATAATGTCATTTGGCCTTCGATCAAGGCATTTCATCAAATTCGCACGTTTTGAGACCGTTAAATTTGTAACGGGTGGATGGGTGCTCTAATGCCCAACGGGTTCACCCATTATTTTCCCTGGGGTATATATTTGTATGGATTAAACATCAAAAAAAGAATTTTTGAAAAAAAAAATTTCAAAAAAATAAAAAAAAGTTTTCGCACGGGCTTTCGCACGGGTTTTTTCGCAACCGAAGATCACTATATATATATATATATATATATATATATATATATATATATATATATATATATATATATATATATATATATATATAGAGGTGTGATCAAATGACCCCCAAAAATAACCCCCAAAAATGACCCCCTATCAAAAATCCTATGCCCCCCATTTTTTCGGAAGATCTGAACCGTTCATCTTGATCTCCATCCTCTAAATACCTGACCCACCAATTTTCAACCCGATCCCATGTGTTTTGCACATTCATCAACCATTCGCAAAAGTTCTGTTCATGCGAAACCGTTAAATTTGGGTCGGATGGATGAACATGCAAAACACATGGGATCGGGTTGAAAATTGGTGGGTCAGGTATTTAGAGGGTGTAGATCAAGATGAACGGTTCGGATCTTCCGAAAAAATGGGGGCATAGGATTTTTGATAGGGGGTCATTTTTGGGGGTTATTTTTGGGGGTCATTTGATCCCTCCTCATATATATATATATATATATATATATATATATATATATATATATATATATATATATATATATATCTCTCTCTCTCTCTCTCTCTCTCTCTCTCTCTCTCTCTCTCTCTCTGTGTGTGTGTGTGTGTGTGTGTGTGTGTGTGTGTGTGTGTACTGAATGTATGAATCCATATTGTTTATGGATTGCCAAATAATATTTGAACCTAAGCGTATCCGTTTAGTAAAATAACCAGATCATGATGTATATACTGAATGTATGAATCCATATTGTTTATTGATTGCCAAATAATATTTGAACCTCAGCGTATCCGTTTAGTAAATTAACCAGATCATGATGTGCACTACGTTTCCGCATGGTATGCTAAATGACTAACAGATCCTGAGCCACTATATGTACATGGATAACATCACCTGTTGTATGCTCATCACCATGGAGTTAGTGTTTCAATTCTAAACTGTAAACTCTAGTTTCTAATTATAAATGGATAAAATTAAAGTTACTAGTCTTGGTCTTATATATAGATCAGTTAAAGTTCAAAGGCAATGAAACACTTGGATCTCAACTTCTATTATAGTCGGAACCAAGTAAATTATTAAGAAGAAAGTAAGCATCTTAATTATTAACATTATATCATTTTCCAGAATACGGAGGAAAAATATATATGAAATGACATTATTAACATGTTAGAGTATGGGATTACCAGGTAACTCTTATGATTGTGTTTCTACTAATGAAATTTCAAAGCATCGAACATATGCGTTGATACAATCTCCTGCAGAGAACCCTAATTCTGTCGATCAATGTTTCATATGGACGTCACATTAGATCATAAATAACCGCAGATCTATTTATAAACATTGTATCACTTGCAACATTTCAATTCGCACACAGTACAAAACAGATGCACAATCGCATATACAGTCTTTGAGAGAGAGAGAGAGAGAGAGAGAGAGTGTGTGTCTACCCTGCAATCGAACATATTTACCCATGCAATCCCTACAATTATTTAATCTTTCTTCTTAATAAAATGTGTGTCTACTTACCTTTTCCCCAAAAAATCCCTGCAATTATTTAATCTTTCTTCTTAATAAAATGTGTGTCTACTTACCTTTTCCCCAAAAAATAAAGATGAGAAATGATCCAGTCAAACAAGAAATATATATATAGTATAACGCTAGGACTCTATACCATCAGATTGTATGACATACTGACTGCCATCAGTTTTAATGTCTCAGCAAAGAAAATGGGAACTACAAACCTTTATACAATCATATCTATGGATTATGCCAATAATGTGGAGCAATTGTCTTTTATACTCATGTATTCGCTTGATTAATACATCAAACATTGCATCTGGGCTGACCTACAAAGATAGAGTGATTTTAGTGCTAGGGATACAATGGGCACCTGATACTTTTGATATATCATATAGCAAATGAAACTGAGTTATAAAAGAGTTCCAAACAAACTAAAATCAAACGATTTTATAAGCAAACCTTCAAGCCAGAAAGTATTAAATCCACAAGCCTAACTTCGTTGATTCGTTGTACCTATAAAATTCGATGCACACATGGATAAGTGGTTCTCCAGGCTGCGACGAAACATGAACTCGTACACTAGAATCATGTGACCGTCCTCGTCAGCAGTAGCCGATCAATTTCACTAGATTGGTATGTCTTAACTGTCCTAGAAAATTAACCTACATCTGGAAAATGAAATGTGTCAGAATGCAATAGTCAGAATGTAATGAACTTGATACACTACATCAGTTAAACCACATTTCCTCAAAAGTGTATGCCATAAACCCTCCTCTAGTCTTCGAAACTAGTGGTAATTCGCTCATAGTCAGTAGAAATAAAAGTGTTATTGATGTAAAGGAATACGTTAAATCTTTTTTGTTTATATTATCAATCAATTAAAATATTGCTGATATGTGACACTTGTGTAATCATTTATTTAAAGAAACATGTGTGTCTGCCAATTGATTGTGCATCTAAATTATACATGTTAACCAAACCATGGCATAAACACTGGCATAAACACTGATATCCATGCAAATATGCAGATTTCACGTCTGATACGACTGATGTGGCTGAAGCCCAAAGGCTAGAAGCCCAAGATCCAGCTATGAACGAGAAGACTGCCAGTAAGGTTGGGCCCCGACAGACGAGGCCCATGAAGAAAACGCGGCCCGACCGATGGGGCGGACGGCGTGGACAGGGGGCAATCGCGTCGAGGACCTTATAAAAGGACCAGAGGGACAACGGAGCGGGGGATCGAACCCCAGGTATACTAATCTGAGGTACTCCATCAACTACCTTGGTTTTTCCTCCATTACTTCTCCCTCCTCTTGCTCGCGCCGCGGGTCAGTGCATCGATCTCCTCTCGAGTCGAACCTACCCCGCCGAGCACGTTTCAGATCCTAATCTGACTTAGGCATCGGAGGGGATACGGCCGGAACCAAGGTTCGGCCACCCTGACGATTTTCTCGTCTATTCAGGTGGGAGCCAACCGAGGCGCCGAGGCTACCCCTCAGCGCCCGACGACCACTCTCGCGGTTGGCGGGTGTGGCAACCAAGGATCGAGCTCCAAGTAAGGCGCCGAGTCTACCCCTCGTCGCTCGCCTTACCGAGGCCGAGCCCATCGAACAGAGCAGAGGTCTCCCCTCAGCTCCACTTCAACCAAGGATCGACGCTCGCCCTCGACTCCATCTTTCGACTCGCGCTGAGTACACGAGTGCTAGGCGTGACCAAGGGTTCACATCCAATCCCTTGACCTCGTTGACCGATCGGTCAACGGTCAACGATTCAGTGGTGAGAAAACACCCGTAAACATCTGGCGCCGTCTGTGGGAAAGAGCTATCACCCACGAAAAACAACCACACCGACAATGACACGGCTCCATCCTCCGCAGCGGAGGAGGGGCGTGGCCTCGGCGTCGGGCGTCGGCCCCTGCCACGGCCGGTGGAGAAGGATCGTCGCTCCCCGACGCACGCTTCAGGTCGGGGCACCAGGGCAACCTCGGGCCGACCGTGAGGAGGATTACGATATGGAGTGCAGGACTCCTCCGCCGTCCCCCCCGGGTCGGCGGGGCAGGTGCAGCAAGGGAGAAGCCGCGGCCAGACGAAGCACTAGCGGTGTCCGTGGTCATCGACACATCCATGGTACTGCGCCTGGTCGATACCGGCAGCTCTTGCGACATCCTCTTTATGAAGACTCTAGAAAGGATGGGACTGCAGGACAAGGACATGGAGCCATGCTCGGGGCCCGTGGTGGGCTTCACGGGTCACTCCACACCCATCGTCGGGGCGATCCGCCTCCTAGTCACGCTCGGAGGGCCACCCGACTCGGTGACCCTGATGGTGGAGTTTGTGTTGCTGAAGATCGGGTCGGCGTACAATGGGATCATCGGCCGCCCGCTCCTCAACGCTATTGGCGCGGTTGTCTCGACTCTCCACCGAACGATCAGGTTTCAGACCCCGAGAAGGGTCGGGCGAGTCGACGGTGACACAGGGAAGCTAAAAATCTGCTACCAGGT
This sequence comes from Scilla litardierei, assembly GCA_030789695.1. Taxonomy (NCBI): domain Eukaryota; kingdom Viridiplantae; phylum Streptophyta; class Magnoliopsida; order Asparagales; family Asparagaceae; genus Scilla; species Scilla litardierei. The sequence goes on from CM061142.1 coordinate 385,590,292, forward strand.
AGCAGACGAAAAACCCACTGGTCAAACTGACGACTCGATGGCCTCGCTTGACTTGAGGTCCGGGCCGAGACCCACTCCCGCAGAGGAGCAGGAGCAGATCCCAGTCACGAACGTCGAGGGAAGATTCATCTCCATCGGATCGGGGCTGGACCCGGGCTTGAAAAGAAGGATGCTCAAGTGCTTGGAGGCGAACCTTGACGTCTTCGCGTGGTCGCCCGATGACATGCCCGGTGTTGACCCCCGAGTGATTATGCATCGGCTGAACGCCGATCCTAATTTCAAACCAGTCAGACAAAAGAAGCGGAATCTAAGTGGCGAAAAGATGAGGGCTGCCTCCGAGGAGGTGGAGCGCCTTCGTGACGCCAGCTTTATCCGAGAAGTCTGGTACCCGGAGTGGCTATCAAACATCGTAATGGTCAAGAAGCCCAACGGGAATGGCGAATGTGTGTGGACTTCAGCGACCTCAATAAAGCATGCCCCAAGGACAGCTACCCGTTGCCTCGCATCAACCACCTCGTGGACAATGCCTCAGGGTACGAAATGCTCAGCTTCATGGACGCCTACTCCGGGTACAATCAAGTCCAGATGGACCCTCGGGACGAAGAGATGACGGCCTTCACAAAGGATAAGGGTACCTTCTGCTACAAGAAGATGCCTTTTGGTTTAAAGAACGCTGGGGCCACCTACCAGAGAATGGTCAATAAGGTGTTCGACTCCCAGATAGAGAGGAACCTGGAGGTCTACATCGACGACATGTTGGTCAAGTCAAAGGACCCAGAGGATCACATCGCCGACCTCAGGGAAACCTTCGAGCGATTGCGAAAACACAACATCCGGCTCAATCCCGCGAAGTGTACATTCGGGGTGAGATCCGACAAATTCTTAGGGTTCATGATCACCAATCGCGGCATCGAGGCTAACCCCGACAAGATCGAAGCACTGATCAACATGCGGGAGCCGACGACAATTAAAGAGCTGCAGAGGTTGAATGGGCACATCGCCGCTCTAGGATGGTTCCTATCCAAATCAGCGGAGAAGTCCCTTCCATTCTTCAAGGCCCTGAGGAAAGCAATCGCGGAGCCGATCGACAAAAGGAAGACGATACCGTGGGACGATGATTGCTCCCGAGCATTCGTCGAACTCAAGCGGTGCATCCACACTCCCCCGCTCCTGTCCAAACCGCGAGAAGGAGAGTTGTTGAGCCTTTACCTAGCTTGCACGGGAGAAGCGGTGAGCTCGATGCTGGTCAGGGAAGACGGCGGAGTACAGAGGCCGGTGTATTATACCAGCCGGGTCTTGAAGGACGCGGAGGGGCGATACACGCCTATGGAAAAGCTGGCGTACGCCCTCGTTCTCTCGGCCAGCCGACTCCGGCCTTACTTCCAAGCCCACACTATATTGGTCCTTACCGACTCCCAGCTGGAGCAAAACCTCAAGAGATTCGATCGGATGGGAAGGATGCTGAATTGGGGGGTGGAACTGAGCGAGTTTGACATACGGTTCAAGCCGCGCACGGCCATTAAAGGGCAGGCCCTGACAGACTTCATCGCCGAATGTACCATAGAAGGGGGAAACCCCTCAGGAGAAGGCTCGGCCACGGTAACTACCCAACCCTTATCCTTCCTTTCGACTGATGTCGTTCTCACTAGCCATCCAGGGGATCAGGACACTTGGATAGTCCATGTGGACAGGTCAGCAACCCGGTCGGGAAGTGGAGCCGGGATCGCGATCTGGTCTCCCGTGGGGAGCGTCGTCGAGTACGCGCTTCGGTTCGAGTTCCCGGCCACCAACAACGTGGCCAAATACGAGGCCGCGATAAACGGGCTGAGGCTGGCCAGAGAGCTCGGGGCCGAATCCGTGCGCCTCCTCAGCGACTCGAAACTCGTCATCAACCAACTACAGGGGCATTACGAGGCGCGCGAGGAGGCAATGCAGAGCTACCTAGCCACAACCAAGACCGTGCTGTCCAAATTCAAGAAGGCGGAGACCCTTCACCTCCCCCGATCGGAGAATGCCCGTGCAGACGCTCTATCCAAACTGGCTTCCTCCTCAACCAAGGAGTTGGGCCGCACCATCTACGTGGAGAATCTCCGGTTTCCCAGCACAGAGGAGAAGGAGGTGAAGGTAATCGACGGGGACCCCACCTGGATGGATCCGATCGTTCGGTACCTCTCTCACGGGGAAGTACCGACGGACTCTGACAAACGACGAACCTTGGAGCGGATGGCACTCCGATACGTGATCCACGAAGGAGTACTTTACAAAAGACGCTGGACAAAGACGGATATCCTATCCTACCTCAAATGCCTCGGACCTCAAGAGGCTAACTACGTCATCCGGGATGTGCACGAGGGGATCTGTGGAAATCACCACGGTGGCAAGACGATCGCCCAGAAAATCTTGAGACATGGGTATTACTGGCCAACCTTGGTCCACGACGCAATAGAGTATGTCCAAAGGTGTCAGGAATGCCAGAGATTCGCCAAACTCAGCTCAACCCCCCGTCGGAACTCGTTCCAATTGTCAGTCCCATGCCTTTCGTGAAATGGGGGCTCGACATCCTTAGACCGTTCACTTCGGGACAAGGACAGAGGAAATATTTGATTGTGGCGGTGGACTACTTCACCAAGTGGATCGAGGCCGAACCCCTTGCTTCTATCATGTGGAAGAAGGCGAAGAGTTTTGTATGGAACTCCATCATCTCCAGGTTTGGGATTCCTCGTGCCATCGTCACGGACAACGGGAAGCAATTCGACTCTGCCGGGTTCAAAGACTTCTGCGCAGAATGGAAGATCAAGCTCATTTTCGCTTCGGTGGCACACCCACAGACCAACGGGATGGCAGAGGCTGCCAACAATTGCAGCATAGAACCCTCTGCAAGAAAGTGGAGGACGCCGAGGGGAGTTGGCTAGAGAAACTCCCAGGGATACTATGGTCGTACAGAACGACCCACAAACAAGCCACGGGCGAAACCCTGTTCATGCTCGCGTATGGCACTGAGGCGGTAGTGCCTGTCGAAGTAAGCGAGGAATCCCTCCGCATAAGGCACTTCGACGAGGAAAGGAACTCGGAAGGCCTGGAGCTCGACCTGGAGCTCCTAGGCGAGCGACAGGAACAGGCCTTGGCCACCATTATCCGCCAGAAGCAGAAGGTGGCTCGCTACTACAATTCCCGAGTTAGGGGGAGGAGCTTCCGCCAAGGGGATCTAGTCCTCACAAAAGCTGCCTTCAGCCCGGAGATCACTCGCAAAGGGAAGCTGGCGACTAAGTGGGAAGGACCCTACAAATTCATCGAGGTCCTCGGACCCGCAACTTATCGACTAGCTAATTCGGAAGGAAAGGTGCTCACCCATACCTGGAACACCGAGCACTTGTGCAAGTATTATCAATGAGATCGCCTGCAAATGTATCTCTTTTCCTCCATCTACCCGAATAAAATCGCTTGAGCCTATTCGTCTTCATATTTTGCGACCTGGGGAAACTCACTCGGGACGAGGGAGACCTCACGGGGTGAGCACCCGAACAGAGGATCATAAGGCCAGGGGATGAACCCTCAGCGGGTTGACTCCCCCAACTGGCTGACAGGCCGAGGGCCATCCCCCCCGGTCGGCCAGGGGGGTGGATCGATCATAAGGCTGGGGCAACTCCCCCAGCGGGTCGATCTGCCATCAGACTGGGAGTTGCCCTCCGAGCAGGCTGAACGACACCAACCGGCTGTAAGACTGGGGGTAACTCCCCCAGTCGGTCGTTTAACCGACCGACCGTAAGGCTAGGGGCAACTCCCCTAGCAGGTCGGACCAGAGGTCGACTTCAGCGGTTGGCCTCATCGGTCAGTCATAAGACGCGGGGTCGCACCCTTAGCAGACTGACCAACCGAACCAATTGTAAGGCCGGGGGCAGCTCCCCCGGTATGTTGACGAGCCGACCGGGCCGTAAGCCTGAGGGATAGCACCCCCAGCCAGCCGGTCGGCCAAACATACTGCAAGGATGAGGGGCAACGTCCCCGGTAGGACAACCACCTCATTGCCAGCAAGTCCCAAAAGTGGACACACACCAAGAGGTAAGACACGCAGTCATAGACAGAAAAAGGAGACTTCATTTCTAAAATGGAAGGAGAAGGGAGTGTTACACAACAGCACAATGACTGAGCAAACAACCCTCTCTCACTCATCCTGCTGTCGGCCCTGAGGGGGCCCCGGCGGAGACGAGGGGCTGACCCGTGTCTCTCCCTCACCGTCGGAGTGCACCCGGAGCTCCTCAAAATCAATCCTCGAGAGTGGAAACCTCTTCTAGATCTCGGATTTGTAGCGGGCAAACCCCTTCTCGAACGCTTCGGACATAGCCGGAGCCGCAAAAGAAAGGGCGGACTCCTCCACAGCGTCTTGAGCAATCTGAGCGGGGTTCCCCGCATCCAGCTCTCGGATCCGATCTTTGAGGATGGTAACCCGGTGCTGATGCTTCGCCCTCTCCACCTCGACCTCTCTGGATCTCACGTTATGCTGGACTAGGAGAGCTTTCTCTCTCTCTCTTCTGCCGCTTCCAGAAGGCTGGAGAGCTCCGGGGAGTCGGCTGCAACAACAGGGGCATAGCCCTCGCCAGCTTTGGTGCGTGCCTCGGCGGCCTCCATAAGCTCGGCAATCCGGTCCTCAGCCTTAGACTTCCCAACCAAAGCTAAGGCTTTCTCCCGATCTGATTCCTCTAAAGCAGAGGAGAGCTCAGTTATCCGGGTCTCCAGGGACTTGATGCGCGCCTCGGCCGACAGGCTAGCGTCACCCTCGACCCCCTCGGCCTCGACGGACCGCGCCGCGTCAGCCTTGGCCTGATGAAGGGCCTCGAATTGGCGCCTTATCGAAAGCCCCACCGAGGACAACTGCACCAAAAGACAGGATGAAATATGGATATCAGAAATGAGGTATGCGAGGATGCCTCACATGTTGACCAGCCTGGACCACGAAGGCGGATAGGCGGTCGCCCTTGACCCCATCCAACACAGCCTGGTCCGGAGGGAGACAGCAGTTCTCGGCCAGCCGTGCCGCCGCTCCGCAGTCAGCGAATACCGATTCCCCGGCCCCACTGGGAAGCGAGTTCGGAGAAGGCCCTCGCCCGATTGAGGTAAATCGACGGGAACCGAGTGGAACGCTCCCAGGTACCGCTCGTAAACCTCAGGAAGGGGGTTATGTGGCAACGATGATGGCCCAGTCCACGGCCAGAAGACCTCGGCTGAGGAGGGCGGAGCCCGACCCTCAGGCGGTAGAACACCAACCTTCTTGACTTGGGGACGAGCCTTCTTCGAGACACCCGGCAAGGGAGAGGATGGGGCTTGGCCCCTCGTTCTTTTGGAACCCGCGCCAGGATTCGACTGTTTATTTCGGACCTCTAACACATGATCCCTCCTACGCGGAGCGGGCTCGGGGATCGTGACTGGGGGAGGGGCCGGAGAGGAGTCGGGGGGCAAATCCACCTATAAAAAGGACAGAGGAAAGGGTCAGAACTGGTCGGGATAGCCCCATGAGTCAGCTCCTCCAAACGACGGACGTCAGCAGAACTCACCAATGGGCCAAGTGGTCTTCCGTAAGTTAAGATCATAAAAAAGAACGTCGATTCTCCGGTCCTTCACGGGGATCACCAGCAGGGTCTTCACCGCCTCGAGCTCGGCATCGGTAGGGTCGCCCAGCTCGAGAGTCAGCATGCTAACGTGGCTCCATTGGGACGGGAAGTCCACGTCCGACGGAAAGACGACGAAGATGTATTCACCCTTCCAGAGTTTCAAGGAGCTCGGCAGCCCCAGTACCAGGCTCATCTTTGGCCGAGCACTTATATAAATCCAGGCCCCTGACTGATGATGACTCAGACGGTAGATTTGGGTGAAGAGTCGGAGGGAGGGGACCACCTCCTTCAGCATGCAAAGAACGACAAATCCAACGATAAGCCCAATGGCGTTGGGGCAGAATTGGCATAAGGTCACCCTATGGGCTCGCAGAAACTCGGTAATAAAAGGGTGGAGAGAAAACCGAAGCCCAAACCGAAAACACTTTTCATATACCCCGACCTCCCGAGGCCTGGGAAAGCAGATCCGCTCGTCTGATTCAGGGGCCCGGGCAGAGTATGGGGGAAGAAGATAGCTGGTGCGCATACTCCCGATAGAGGTGGCACAGATGGACGAAGGACACCCAAGAACCTCAGAGGGCAACCCTGAAAGCACGCCCACGTGGCAGCGAACCACCGAGATGGAACCGCAGGCCGGGTCGGGATCAAAAACGTTCTCAGGGCAGTCCAAACCAGAGGAGGAGGAGGACGACATGAGATCGAGCTCGGATGGGATTCAGCCTGACGAAAGGAGAGAAGAAAGAAGGAAAGATGATTGGAAAGGGCAGACCCTCACCCGATGGGTGGCGGCTCTCCTTTAATACATCTCTTTCCCCCCAAGACAACCCCTCGAGTGGCGAAGATGAGCGCGTAGGGCACATGGCGGCATCCGGGAACCAACGGCGCTTCGAAATCTGCACCCAGGGGGATTTGAACGGGCCGCCTCATGATGGTCTCTATTTAATGAACCAGCCTCGACTGGAACACCTGTCAAAATCGACAGGAGTCACATCGGCTGAGCCGAACCAGCAGGGGCGGATCGACACGACCGATGGGGGCAATTGATACGACTGATGTGGCTGAAGCCCAAAGGCTAGAAGCCCAAGATCCAGCTATGAACGAGAATCCTGCTAGCAAGGTTGGGCCCCGACAAACGAGGCCCATGAAGAAAACGCGGCCCGATCGATGAGGCCCCCGAGAAATCTCAAACCCACGATTCGACACGCTCGTAGCCAGCCCACGATCCCCGGAAGAAACCACTCCCCCGGGGTGTAAGGCCTAAATGCCCATGACCCGCAATCGGCTCCCCCCATGACACTGGCAGGCGACATCATGGGGACGGATCTCGAGGGCGTGAGGGGGGGGGGGGGGGGGGGCGGACGGCGTGACGGCGTGGACAGGGGGCAATCACGGCGAGGACCTTATAAAAGGACCGGAGGGACAACGGAGCGGGGGATCGAACCCCAGGTATACTAATTTGAGGTATTCCATCAACGACCTTGGTTTTTCCTCCATTACTTCTCCTTCCTCCTGCTCGCACCGCGGGTCAGGGCATCGATCTCCTCTCGAGTCGAACCTACCCCGCCGAGCACGTTTCAGATCCTAATCTGACTTAGGCATCAGAGGGGATACGACCGGAACCAAGGTCCGGCCACCCTGACGAGTTCCTCGTCTATTCAGGAGGGAGCCGACCGAGGCGACGAGGCTACCCCTCATCGCCCGACGACCACTCTCGCGGTTGGCGGGTGTGGCAACCAAGGATCGAGCTCCAAGTAAGGGCCGAGGCTACCCCTCGTCGCTCGCCTTACCGAGGCTGAGCCCAACGAACAGAGCAGAGGTCTCCCTCAGCTCCACTTCAACCAAGGATCGACGCTCGCCCTCGACTCCATCTTCGACTCGCGCTGAGTACACGAGTGCTAGGCGTGACCAAGGGTTCACATCCAATCCCTTGACCTCGTTGACCGATCGGTCAACGGTCAACGATTCAGTGGTGAGAAAACACCCGTAAACAACGTCATAAAAAATTTGGCCCGATTTCACTTTATTATTTCGATCGCCCGCCAATAGTTGGCGCCTTGGATTTTTCGATCGCCCGTCAATAATTGGTGCTCGATATTTTGCCACGTCTGAGGCTAACAAACATTTGCAATGGACTGTCCCTCACCATTTCAAGTTATGTGCCACGGAAATTTTCGTGACAATTATATTTTTATGACGAAAAGTCGACATGATGACAAATTCATGGAAAAAATATATTTTCCACAGAAAATATGTGGCTGTTATTGTAATAGCCATGGAATATTTGACACAGACATGTCCGTGGCTAATGAAAAGTAGTTGACACGGGATCATTCTGTGGCTGATGCTCCATGGCTGATGCTCTGTTTTCTAGTAGTGATATTATTATATGGGTATTAATCGACCCAAAGGAAGGGTGATACTCAATATTATTATTTTATGCGCACCTGTGGCAATAGACAAGGTGATGATTATTGAGACTATGCATGCAAAATTTAATTCAGCCCAAAGGAAGTTTTATTTTTTGTCATGTTTATTATTGTCATTGTCTGATTGCTACAACAAGATATCAATAACTAGTCAATAATTTATCCAAAGATAAATGTTGAGCTAGTACATGATGTCTTGAGATGGGAAAATAGCATTAATTTGAATTTGGTGTTGTTTTTAGTACTCATATGAACATGTTGCAATTGTTTTCTTGTTCTCTTTTTGTAACGACTGGTTTTTCATGTATTTGGATTATCTATATTATAATATATGTTTTGGTGGATTTTCTCCTTATGTGTAATTTTCCATCTCCGTAGCTTTCGTTTTCGTTCGTTTCATTGTGATTTTCTAGCTTCTTCCTTAGACCGTTGAGCTTGGAGTAAGTCACACATGACGAGCTTCATATCGCTCATATCTTAGAGTTAGTTTGAGCTTAGGAGTCATAGGAATCCTTCCCGGAGCTTCACGCTCCATATCGAGACTTTTCGTGCACGTTAGTTGGTTCAAGACGGGGATCCAACCGACTAGATTCCAATCTAGTCGGTCAGGAACTCTTCTGGAACCGACTAGTTCATTAAATCAATTAGTTAGGAGTTACTGTTTACTCTTAGTCGGTCTAAGAACAACCACCGACCGACTAGATGTGAAACTAGTCGGTCAGAACTTGCTCTCAGACCGACTAGTTCCTTTGATAAATTTTACCTAAGTTACTGTTTATCGTTAGTCGGTCAATGAACACTCACCGACCGACTAGGTTGCAAACTAGTCGGTCGACGGGCATTCACAGATCGACTAATTCATTACCCAGATTTATTCCTTCTTTCGCTGTTTGATTTTAGTCGGTTACAGTTGAACGACCGACCGACTAGTTTCTAAACTAGTCGGTCAGCCGCCCTTCATGGACCGACTAACTGACCCCGAAACCCTAGGTTTCATTTCCGCCGCCGGGTTTTTCTATTTAAACCCCCGATCGTTTCTTCTTCTTTCTTTCACTTCTCTTGGCCATTCTCTTTCCCCTTTGACCTCTGATCTCCCCCAACCTTCCTCTAGCTCTTTCCTTCATCCCCGGAGCCCCTCACACCCTCATTAGCGCCGGCCACCTTCCTTTAGGCCGTCGGCCAACCCCAAAACCCCCAAATCCCATTTTCTCCAGATTTTCTCGCCATTTCCAGATCTGAGCCATAGTTCTCCAGATCGTTCTTCCATTTCCGTGCTTGCTCGGCATCGTTCTTCCGCTACGATACGGTTAGTAAATCGATCCCTTAATATTCTCATAACCCACGTTGTGATTTTGTTAAACCCTAATAATAATGGGTCGTAGATTCGATTATAAAACTGGATTGGATATTGTTCTGATATTGTTTTGCCATGGCAGCGATCCCATCTCCGTAGTTTAACAATTTGTGACGTGCCTCGTTGATCGTCATCCTTGGTGCCAGGCAAGTGAAACTTGCCACTTAGGGTTTTAGGCCACGCTTTAGGCCATTTGCTTGTTGTAGGCGTAAAAGAGACTAGGCGACGAAATGATACTCGCCTAGGTGCAAATTTTAGGATCTAGCTTGACAACGAAGCTAGATCTGACTTCTTTTAATTATTTGCACTTGTCATCCATGCATCTTATCTGTCATGTTTAAATTCAATTAACGGTACGCGAATCATCTGTACATGCCATGTCATCCATGTCGAATGTTGCATTCGTAGCAAACGCTACAATACTTGTACTACTTGATCCGGCTAGGCACCTGCTTTTAGCGGGCACAACCCTATGCCAAAACACTTCCTGGCTCGTGATCCAGAAGTGAGCATTACGTGTTCGGGGGTAATGCCCTGGCTCGACACACGTGGTGGGGTAGGGATAAACGGTCACTTGAGCTTAAGAGTTGGCCCGATCAGCCACTCTAGCCAACAGGCGGAATCTCTGTGCACGACGCGCTTACTAGACTTGTCTTTGTACTTGTACTTGTTCATGTAAAACTTGTCATCCATGCCATACTCGTTACTTGCACTTTACCTTACTTATTGCTTCCATACTATACTTGTCATGCTATGCAACATACTATAACTGCTAGGTTGTTAGTTTACCTTCCTTTCAGTTCCCTTGCCCAAGTCTTTTAGACTTGCTGACATGTGCCCTTTACTCTTTTGGGTGACACATGTTAGATCCTGAGCCTAAGTTTGCTACTGAGGACGTGGTGTTCGCTAACGCTGAGTCAGAACCCGCGTTCACCGAGGAGTTTGAGGACACGAGAGATCAGTCGTAGAGACTGTTTGTGTTGTTGTTTAGACTGCTTTAGTTGTCGGTGCGTAGCACCAATACTTTGTTTTGTGTTGGCTTTGGTTGGCCATGTTTTGGGCCTAGACTCTTTCTTTTAGCCTGGTGGATTTCTCTGCGATGTTGAATATTATTGTGGACAAATTCTGAGAATGGTTAACTTATCAGTCTCCTTTATTATTATTGTTGTTCCGCTTGCTTTTACAGGGACCTGCATATATTCAGAATTGACGCTTATCAGGTGTGAGGCTTCACAACTCCACGTCTGAGCGGACCTTCTCACGTCTCGCCTCCATTTTAGGGAAGCGGGGTGTGACAGGTTTTGTTGGTGGCCCATGCAGGTCCATGTGTAACGGCAACTAATGGAATAACGATGATAATATTTGAATGTCCACGGATAAAATTCGACATCTGAGTCATAAGCTATGAGTCTAATTGTTTCGTTTCCTGTGTCATTAGATGGCAGGAAGGCGAAATACTCGAGCTTCTGGTGGTGCGCCCCCTCATGACGAGGAGCCTGAACGGGAGCCCACCAATGGGGAGATGATGCGGATGATGTTTCAGATGATGCAGGTGCAGCAGGGCGTGCTCCTGCAAGTCCAGAATGCTCCAGTCATTCGAGCTGCTCGGGCAGTTCAGGATGCCCCTTGTTCCGAGCCAGGAGCGAAGCAGTTTCGAGAGCTGGGTCCTGCATATTTTGATGGTACGGAAGGTCCTCTAGCTGCTGACGAGTGGGTCAGGAATATTGAGGATAATTTGAAGATGTCCAATATCAACGAGGTTGGCTGGGTTGACTTGGCGAAGAGGCAGCTTAAGGATAATGCCAGGAATTGGTGGGATGCTGAGGAGGAGCTGTTGGAGGAGCCGATATCTTGGGCTACCTTCAAGTCCAGATTCGATGAGGAATATTTTCCAAAGGCTGCCCGGAGAGAGATGTTGCAGCGCTTCATTGATTTGAAGCAGGAGAGCTTGTCGGTGGATCAGTACCACCAAGAGTTCACCAGGCTGAGTCAGTTCGCACCAAAGATGGTGCAGGATGCTGATGAGAGAGCTCAAAGGTTCCTGCAGGGACTTGCTTTGGAGCTTCAGAGTTTTGTGTCTTCCTCTGATTTGGAGTCTTATCAGAAGGTTCTGATATCGGCGCGGAGGCAGGAGCTGATTGTGAACTAGAGGAGAGGACATGTTGCTGGTGCTGGGAAGAGGCCTATGGAGCAGGCCAGATCAGTGGTTAGGCCTGGTTTCAAGCCTAATCAGCCGATGCGGTTCAAGATGCCAGGAGGGCCTATTCAGAAGTCTTGCCATTTCTGCGGCAAGACCGGGCATATCAAGGAGCAGTGTAGGAGATTCCTGGGCCAGTGTATTGTCTGTGGAGATCCTACCCATACCATGAAGGACTGCCTGAAGTCGAAGCGGCCTTGGGGTGCGCCTGTTGCAGCACAGCCGTTGCAGCAGAGAGCGCCTGTTCCTGCTGGACGTGGAGCGGCTCTTGTTCCACAGAGGCAGGCCTTTCAGCAGGCTTTTCAGCCAAGGCGGCAGGCATTTCTGATGACAGCTGTGGAGAATGGGGCTGTGGATGAGGTCATCGCAGGTAATCCTCAATCTAGCTGTTCCTTTCTTAATTAGTTTTGTTTGCTAGATTATGTTGTTTGCTTGTACATGATTGTTTGCTAGAATAGGGCTTGATTGTTAGACTGTTTGTCAGGTGTGATTTTGGTTTGCACATTTCCTGCATGAGTTCTCTTTGACTCTGGTGCATCGATGTGCATCCTATCTCGGAGCTTCGTGGAGAAGCATTCCTTGTCGACGTCCCCTCTTCCCAAGAGTTGGAACATCGTTACGGGGAATGGTGTGGTCTCGGTGCATCGTGGTTGCAATTCTTGCCCGTTGGTGGTTTGTGGACATGAGCTTTATGCTGATTTCATTGTCCACGACATCATCAACTATGATGCGGTCCTTGGGATGGATTGGCTTGCGAGCTTCTATGCTACGATCGACTGTCGGAGGAATAAGGTGGTGTTCGAGATTCCCGGACACCCAGTATTTGAGTTCAGCCGGGGTAGCAGTTCGCTTGGCCCTGTCAAATTTCGGAACAGACCGGTGGAGTTTGTGGCCATGCAGATAGAGCAGGAGAGGCCGGCTGTGGTGTGTGAATTCGATGACGTCTTCCCCGAGGAGATGTTTGGACTGTCGCCTGATCGAGCTCTCGAGTTTTCGATTGACCTTATTCCGGGATCGCAGCCCATTTCGAAGGCACAATATCATATGGCGCCAGCAGAGTTGGAAGAATTACGAAAGCAGCTGGATGAGCTTTTGCAGAAGGGTTATATCAATCCTAGTGTGTCTCCGTGGGGAGCACCGGTGCTGCTGGTGAAAAAGAAGGATGGTTCGTGTCGCATGAGCATGGACTACAGGGAGCTGAATGCGGTGACCATTAAGAATAAATACACGTTACCTCGCATTGATGATATTTTTGATCATCTTAGAGGATCGAGGGTGTTTTCGAAGTTGGATCTGAGAAGTGGTTATCATCAGCTGAAGGTGAAGAAGGAAGATGTTTCGAAGACGGCATTTAGGACGAAGTATGGACACTACGAGTTTATGGTTATGCCCTTTGGTGTAACCAACGCTCCCACAGTTTTCATGAATTTGATGAACCTGATTTTCTACGACTTTTTAGACAAGTTTGTCGTTATCTTTATTGACGACATTCTGATCTATTCAAAGTCGGAGGAAGAGCATGCCTCGCACTTGAGGACAGTGTGAGGGATTTTGAGGAAGCATCGTTTGTATGCTAAGTTTTCGAAGTGCGAGTTTTGGCTGGACAGAGTTGCTTTTCTCGGGCATGTGGTATCTGGAGATGGTATTTCAGTGGATCCCGAGAAGATCAAGGCCATCAGAGAGTGGCCTGTTCCGCAGTCAGCATCTGAGATCCGGAGTTTCCTTGGGCTTGCTGGTTACTATCGGCGCTTCATTAAGGACTTTTCCTGTATTGCTGAGCCGATGACCAGATTGACGCGGAAGGATGTACCTTTTGTTTGGTCGGGTGATTGTGAGAATGCTTTTGGTGTTCTGAGGGAGAGATTGACGACTGCCCCTGTTCTTGTTGTGCCTGATCGCAGTGGAGGATTTGAGATCTTTTGCGATGCTTCTGGCAAGGGTCTCGGTTGTGTGTTGCATCAGCACGGGCATGTTGTGGCTTATGCTTCGCGTCAGCTCAAGACTCATGAGAAGAATTATCCGACGCACGACTTGGAGTTGGCTGCTGTCGTGTTTGCGCTCAAGATTTAGAGGCACTTCCTGCTGAGTGAGAAAGTGAAGATCTTCACCGATCACAAAAGCTTGAAGTATATTTTTACTCAGAAGGAGCTCAACATGCGACAACGTCGATGGTTGGAGTTCATGGTGGATTATGAGATCGATTTGCAGTTTCACCATGGCAAGGTGAATGTGGTTCCGGATGCGCTGAGTAGGTTTCCAGCGGTGATGATGTTGACTTTGTAGTGGAGATTGCAGCAGGATTTTTGCGAGTCTGGAATTGAGATTGTTCTTCCTGGAGAGGCTTCTTCGTTGATGTGTATGCAGATACAGTCGACGATCGTGGATCGGATCAAGGCTGGCCAGGCTAGAGATCCGAAGCTGGTGAAGATTCGGGAGCAGGTAGAAGCCGATCTGCGGACTGACTTTTTGATTCATGAGAATGGCTCGCTGAGGTATGGGGCTAGGTTGTGTGTGCCAGCTGGGGATATTAGAGAGGAGTTGCTGGTTGAGGCACACAGTTCGTCGTATTCTGTGCACCCTGGTGGTACCAAGATGTACAAGGATCTTCGCCTGAACTTTTGGTGACATGTCATGAAGAGGAGTGTGGCTCGGAGTGTAGCCAAGTGTCTGGTTTGCCAACAGGTGAAGGCGGAGCATCAGCGTACGGCAGGGTTGCTACAACCGCTTCCTATTTCGGAGTGGAAGTGGCAACACATCACTATGGACTTTGTGACTGGACTGCCTCGGAGTCCGAAGCAGAATGACGCGATTTGTGACTGGACTGCCCCGGACACGTGAGTGTTGGAAAATTCCGAGGACGGAATTTTTCTTAAGTTGGGGAGGATGTAACGACTGGTTTTTCATGTATTTGGATTATCTATATTATAATATATGTTTTGGTGAATTTTCTCCTTATGTGTGATTTTCCATCTCCGTAGCTTTCGTTTTCGTTCGTTTCGTTGTAATTTTCTAGCTTCTTCCTTAGACCGTTGAGCTTGGAGTAAGTCACACATGACGAGCTTCATATCGCTCATATCTTAGAGTTAGTTTGAGCTTAGGAGTCATAGGAATCCTTCCCGGAGCTTCACGCTCCATATCGAGACTTTTCGTGCACGTTAGTTGGTTCAAGACGGGGATCCAACCGACTAGATTCCAATCTAGTCGGTCAGGAACTCTTCTGGAACCGACTAGTTCATTAAATCAATTAGTTAGGAGTTACTGTTTACTCTTAGTCGGTCTAAGAACAACCACCGACCGACTAGATGTGAAACTAGTCGGTCAGAACTTGCTCTCAGACCGACTAGTTCCTTTGATAAATTTTACCTAAGTTACTGTTTATCGTTAGTCGGTCAATGAACACTCACCGACCGACTAGGTTGCAAACTAGTCGGTCGACGGGCATTCACAGATCGACTAATTCATTACCCAGATTTATTCCTTCTTTCGCTGTTTGATTTTAGTCGGTTACAGTTGAACGACCGACCGACTAGTTTCTAAACTAGTCGGTCAGCCGCCCTTCATGGACCGACTAACTGACCCCGAAACCCTAGGTTTCATTTCCGCCGCCGGGTTTTTCTATTTAAACCCCCGATCGTTTCTTCTTCTTTCTTTCACTTCTCTTGGCCATTCTCTTTCCCCTTTGACCTCTGATCTCCCCCAACCTTCCTCTAGCTCTTTCCTTCATCCCCGGAGCCCCTCACACCCTCATTAGCGCCGGCCACCTTCCTTTAGGCCGTCGGCCAACCCCAAAACCCTCAAATCCCATTTTCTCCAGATTTTCTCGCCATTTCCAGATCTGAGCCATAGTTCTCCGGATCGTTCTTCCGTTGCCGTGCTTGCTCGGCATCGTTCTTCCGCTACGATACGGTTAGTAAATCGATCCCTTAATATTCTCATAACCCACGTTGTGATTTTGTTAAACCCTAATAATAATGGGTCGTAGATTCGATTATAAAACCGAATTGGATATTGTTCTGATATTGTTTTGCCATGGCAGCGATCCCATCTCCGTAGTTTAACATTTTGTGACGTGCCTCGTTGATCGTCATCCTTGGTGCCAGGCAAGTGAAACTTGCCACTTAGGGTTTTAGGCCACGCTTTAGGCCATTTGCTTGTTGTAGGCGTAAAAGAGACTAGGCGACGAAATGATACTCGCCTAGGTGCAAATTTTAGGATCTAGCTTGACAACGAAGCTAGATCCGACTTCTTTTAATTATTTGCACTTGTCATCCATGCATCTTATCTGTCATGTTTAAATTCAATTAACGATACGCGAATCATCTGTACATGCCATGTCATCCATGTCGAATGTTGCATTCGTAGCACACGCTACAATACTTGTACTACTTGATCCGGCTAGGCACCTGCTTTTAGCGGGCACAACCCTATGCCAAAACACTTCCTGGCTCGTGATCCAGAAGCGAGCATTACGTGTTCGGGGGTAATGCCCTGGCTCGACACACGTGGAGGGATAGGGATAAACGGTCACTTGAGCTTAAGAGTTGGCCCGATCAGCCACTCTAGCCAACAGGCGGAATCTCTGTGCACGACGCGCTTACTAGACTTGTCTTTGTACTTGTACTTGTTCATGTAAAACTTGTCATCCATGCCATACTCGTTACTTGCACTTTACCTTACTTCTTGCTTCCATACTATACTTGCCATGCTATGCAACATACTATAACTGCTAGGTTGTTAGTATCCTTCCTTTCAGTTTCCTTGTCCAAGTCTTTTAGACTTGCTGACATGTGCCCTTTACTCTTTTGGGTGACACATATTAGATCCTGAGCCTGAGTTTACTGCTGAGGACATGGTGTTCGCTGACGCTGAGTCAGAACCCGCGTTCACCGAGGAGTTTGAGGATATGGGAGATCAGTCGTAGAGACTGTTTGTGTTGTTGTTTAGACTTCTTTAGTTGTCGGTGCGTAGCACCAATACTTTGTTTTGTGTTGGCTTTGGTTGGCCATGTTTTGGGCCTAGACTCTTTCTTTTAGCCTGGTGGCTTTCTCTGCGATGTTGAATATTATTGTGGACAAATTCTGAGAATGGTTAACTTATCAGTCTCCTTTATTATTATTGTTGTTTCGCTTGCTTTTACAGGGACCTGCATATATTCAGATTTGACGCTTATCAGGCGTGAGGCTTCACAGCTCCACGTCTGAGCGGACCTTCTCACGTCTCGCCTCCATTTTAGGGAAGCGGGGCGTGACACTTTTTCAGCGATTATTCCTGGAAATTTTTCTGCCCACATCAAATCTATTCCAATACTTAATGGCTCTAATTCAAAGGCATGTAATGAGAATCTTTTGATAATCCTCGAAGTCATGGATCTTGATCTGGCATTAAGGACTCATAGTCCTCCACCACTCACTGAAGAGAGTACCTCTGATGACAAGAGGGAGATGGAAGAGTGGAAGAAATCAAATTGCATGTGCCTAATGCTTGTGAAGAATGCCATTCCAGAAAATCACAGGGGCATTATTTCAGACAAAATTGCCACAGCTAAATGGTTCCTTATTGAGCTTGAAAAGCGGTTTGTCAAGAATGAAAAGAATGGGATTAGTACACTCTTGACAAGCCTAACTTCAATGAAATATGAAGGTAAAGAGAACATCAGGGAGCACATATTGAAGATGTTTGATCTTGCTTCAAGGTTGAAAGCACTTGAGCTAGACCTCTCTGAGGAGGTGGTAGTGCATTTTGTTCTAATATCTCTTCCATCACAGTTTAGCCAGTTTAAGGTGGGCTACAATCTAAGGGAAGAGACTTGGTCTTTGGATGAGCTCATCTCATACTGTGTCAAGGAAGAGGAAAGGCTTAAGCAAGAGATGACAGACAGGACTCACCTGACCTCCACCTTCAACAAAAGGAAAAAGGAAACTGAAGCTGCTGATACTGCTTCTCAAAAGAAACAACAATGGGAACTAAAAAGTTCAGAAGGTAATAGCTGTTTCTTCTGTGGAGCTGAAGGGCATATAAAGAAGCATAGCACAAATTATCACGCTTAGCATGCTAAAAAAGGTATGCTTCTTTAATTTGGGTTGAGTCTAAAGTTAATTTCTTTTTTGTAAACTTAGGTACTTATAGACACGTGATGGAAAGATCCTGGTATAACCACTCACATCATTGTGTCTATGCATGTGTTCTAAAGATAGAATTAACAAATGAAAATTCAGTTATTTTTTGCAGCTTATATCCTTAATAAAGTTTCAACAAAATTAACTTAAATCACTTGCATGTTTGTAGATTTTCAACTAAGGTAAGGCTTTATAAGCCTAATAAAGAAATGGACATAATGCTAATGATTTTATAGTTTTGTTGAATAGTTTAAAAAGTTATATATTGTATGATTTTACATAATCCCACTATTAAGTTAGTTTACGAATTAGGAAATGCACATCTATTTGAGGATGCTGAGTTTGAGGGGGGAAATATAGTTAGAGACATTATTCTTGAAAAGGATTATATTCCCACAGGTGTTGCTGGTATTGCTCAGGATATTGTTCCTGATATCGTTCAAGACACAATAAATTCAAGATAATATTGCAATTCCTCCTGTTCGGGAAATTGTTCATAAGGACAAACTCTAGCACCTCAAATCACTAATTGCCATTTAGGAAATCCATTAAAGAGATGAGAGGACAGTGTTAAGATATTACATTGTAATTCTCAAGAACATATGGTTGACATTAGAATGATGGAAGTTCGACTTACATCAAGTCATAAAAGTTCTAAATCTCTAAAATGGATTAATGCACTAATTAAGAAAGTGTTTGAAGGATACTTGAAATCTGATCTCATTGCCATAAGGTTTGAAACCTATTGATTGTAAATGAATTTTTATAATCGAATGGAATTCAAAAGGGTAATAAGAAAAGATTTAAAGCGTATCACAAATGACTTTATACGGAAAAAATGCATTAATTATAATGAGACTTTCTATTCAGTTTTCTTGAAAGACTCTGCAAGGTTTATAATAGCATTAGTGGAACATTTCACTATCGTTAATGATATATTAAATTTCATTAAGTAATCACCTCGTTCAGTTTTGAGATGATGTTTAATGATGTAACATATCTTAAGTTCTGTGGAAGTAGGTAATTTCTATAATATCTATGTGGTAATGTAAACTAAATTCTGTGGGAGACAAGTTTAGTCTCAACAAGTGCCCCAAGAATAATCTTCAGAAGATTCCCTATATCTCATTAATAGGGAGTCTAAAGTATGCTCAGGCCTATATGCATTTGGTTATTGCATATATTACAGGTATGTTGGGCAGATTCTTAAGTTTTGGAGTAGACCATTTGATAGCAGCCAATTGTGTCTTACGGTATTTATAGAGAACAAAAGGGTTACATGTTCAAGGATCAGTAGTCAGAAAAGTTTGAGATCATTTTGGTATACTGACTCTAATGTATGAAATCTATGTTAGGCGCCATCTACTAGAAGAGATCTAAATAGTCCATTATATATTGTCTCTTCTGACATGGCTTTAGATTTCATATCATATTATGTGGCATCCAAATCATGAAATATATCTGCAAATTTTGTCACTATGCTAAAAATTAGGGATGTTATTAAAAGACCACACGGTTTATTTTATGGCAATAAGTCTGCAGTATTATATTCCAGCAACAACAGGAACTCGACAAAGTTTAGATATTCAGAGATCAAGTTCCTAGATTGTTGATTAATAATTCGGAGTGAATAATTGTCTAATGAGCACATCAGAACAAACTATATAATTACGGATCCGTTATACTATGGAAATGTCATCCAAAAGGTTTTATGAGCATGCTACTCATATGAACGTCATTTCATTAAGAATATTCAATTTTGTGGGAGTTTGTTCTTTTGGGTGCTCATATGATATTAAGTATTCAGCTTAAGTTTAAGGTTATTTTCTGATCAAAAATAAAGTTTTTGGTTCAGTTCGGCTTCACTCGAATTTTTGGTATGTTTATGATCTCACTAAGGTTAAGGAGGATCAGTTGGAAATAGACATGTTAGATCACATTACATGTAATTTCCATGCTACACAACCACATCATAATCCATGTCATTCTTTTATATTAGCACAGTGACCACTGACGGTCGAGCTGCGATCAATGTGATACAGACTGAATATATTAATCACTAATCAAGTTTAGTGGACTGATTGGGATATGCAATGAGTTCTTGTGGATGAGGGGTAATTGGTCGGCTATCATTGTATTGTATTGTATTGTATGTTTTAACAAGCAATGGCTCTAAAATGACCTCTTAATTGTAGGACACGCCTTTCTTCCTACAGTTTGCGTACGCACTATCAGCCTGCAGCTGAGGGAACAAGAATCCTAGTTTGCCAACATGAACATAAACATGCATATGATCACTATTCCCCAATGTTACCGTAAGTTACATGCGAACTAACATATATATTCATATATGTTGAACAGAAAGCAACCACACAACACTCTCTTGCCTTGCCGTAAATTTACACTGATTTGTACCGGCAAGAGCTAGAGATATCTAGCTAGCTGCACAATTGAGAGACAAGCATGTACATAGACATACATTAATTAGGGTAGCTAATCAAGAGGTAGGATAGGAAGCTTCCATGGCGATACCGCAGAGTCCTTCCTTAGCATCCACATCCCTCTCCATCCTTATGTATCCGTTCTCGCCCCACGACGACCCCCACGAGTTCTTCACCAGCCAGTACTTTGTCCCGTCGCTCGCCGTTCCGTACCCCACCGCCGTCACCCCGTGGTCAAGATCGGTCCCGCAGTCCCCCGTGAAGACGCCGCTCGAGTACATTTGGAAGGCGAAGCCGCCGGCGTCTATGGCGACGGAGACCGGCTGGCTGGCGACCGCCTTTAGAAGGGCGGCTTCGCTGTTTGCCGGCACATCCTCGTAGCCCTTAATTGATGCCGCGCGGGACGCGGCTTTCTTGCAAGCGTCGTCGGTGCCTTGGTAAGGGTAGTTGGTTTCGGTGGCGAGGCCCTTGTTCTTGATGATGAACTCGAAGGCGCTGTCCATGAGACCGCCGCTGCACCCCTCGTCCTCGCCGTTGACGTCGCAGTCCACGAGCTCTTGTTCGGACAGGGAGATGAGCTTCCTGGTGGTGAGCTTGTTGATTCCTTCAGTCGCGGCTACGGCCGAGAATGCCCAACAGCATCCTGTGGTTGTCGATGCATGGGTGCAAACCGTTAACATACATAGTGTTACGTTGCATTTATTTGGGCATATATAGTTTAACTAGGTAGTAATATATATTTCAGTTTCATAACTGTGTTCTGTCGACATAAATTCTTTTAGGTATACGACTACATAAAATCTGCTATAAAATATGGGAGTAATATATATTTCAGGAAAATTACCGCATTGGCCTTGATCCTTGACGGGAGTAACTGCACCCTTCTTCCTCCAATCCAGGGAAGCCGGCACGGCCGAAACGTTCTCATATCTGAAGCTCTTTGATGCCTTCACCGCCGCACCGCTCGCCTTCGAGGGCTTAAACCCGTTGCGTGCCCTGAACTCGTCGTTGGTGAGGTCCGCAAACTGGTTTGCGCCTAGCATGAACTTGTGGTTCTGGGCATTGAACGTTTCGATCAGCTCGACGTTGGCCTTGAATATCTCAAAGCGCCGTGCCTTCTCTGCTTCGTCCTCGTACACCCGGCCGTGCCGAGCCATCCACTGCTCGTGCCGCTCCGGCATCGACATTCCGCCGCTCAGGCCGCGGGATGCCGCGGCCTGAGAAGCACAAAAGCTTAGGAGCACCAGCAAGGCTAGCCATAAGCACCTGACCGTTAGCAAGGCCATTACTGTTGTCAAGTACCAGTCTTAAGAGCCCGTGGCATTAATGGCTGATGCGCACGAGCTTATATAGGGGAATTGAGAGAGTGTTTGATACTTAACGTCCACTGTGATTTGTAGGACGGATTAGGACTTGTGCGTGCCGTGCCCTTCTTTTAGGGGAGAACGATGGGCTTAATTTTGGATTAGCATGCGAAATAGATCATATACACCGTTTTAATTAACTCCATTAATAATCTGATATTAATCCATCAAGATTCCACATGATTCCATGTACTTGAATGCATGTGACGTACTCCGATGTGTGTTCTTAATTAGGAATATTAATTAGTTGTGACAAATTAGTGTCTCACGTCTGTGCGAATGCCGTTGTTTAACCACACGTCAACTTGTACGTATAAAATTCTAAGCTCTCGTTGTTTTTAGTGGGGGAGCGTTCAGATTCTAAGCTCTCGTTGTCCATCGTGATCAGTTCTTCATGCATGCATGATTCAGATATTATTAATTTGTGATCAACCAGATTTGATCATGAGTTTGAATTTGTACGACATACATGCGCGTTTGTGGGGTCGTCTTGCATGAAATCCACAACTAGCCTTGCAAGGGGAAAACACCGATCTCTTTCCCCCACAGAGAGAGAGAGAGAGATTCAAAGCAATTTTTTACGTAACTTAAAATGGTTATATATGATATGACCATGACTACAAACGGGTCGTGGATCACATACCCCCTTCTACCGAAGCGTGTGTTCTCATGGGCCAATTGCTTTAAAGTTGGAAGCTATGAACGTAGTGATCTTTCTACAACGGACGGGCCTGGCGAGGTCGGGCCTAAGATTGCACTATTGGAATAAAAGTATGGAGTACTTTTTCTTCCGTGGTAGACTTCATGCAAACAATTAAAACGACGATGTGTTGTGAACATGCCCATTGGGTCCATTGGTTATCCACACATCATTGAATGCTATATATATGAAGGCAGTGAGCTCCTAACCCTCTAGACCTTTTACCCTACGTTTCTCCCTTCATAACACGTTATCAGCACGATCACGCTCGGAGGAAAAGACGACGGCTCTCAAGGAGAAGTTCATCCCCAACGTCAGTTTTAAGAAGATCTAGTTCTTCTCAACGGGGAGCGTAAAGGGCATCATTCATCGACCGTCGTCTAGATTCCTTAGCCGAATCTAGAGGTAAATCCTCAATTTTGTTTAGATCTATACTTGCTTTTCCCGTAGATCTGCATGTTTTAGATCACATAGTTCATGAAAACGGTAAAAATCGAATTTTTATTTAGATCTGAATGTCTAAAAACAGTAAAAATGTATTTTTTTTCTAAAAATCTATTTTTTTCATGATCCATGGCCGTGCCTTCGTACACGGCCAAGCCATGCCCAAAAGGGCGCAACCAGCCGCCGCGGGCCCCCTAGGGTTTTTCGAAACCCAAGCCCTTAACGGGCCATTTTTGGAGGAGGCCCGTCAACCCTACTTCGGTTGTTTTCATGGCCCAAAGCCTGTAAATTAGCTCATTTTCACATAATTTTCTTTTTTAAATTATTTGGGCCTCAAAAGCGCAATAATTAAAGAAATCTTAAATTGTGATAGGTTTGGGCAAAAAAATAAATAAATAAAAATGAAAAATGGATCATGATTAAATGTTTTAAAATATTTTAGCACGCACTTCAATTTTTAGATTCTTAATCTATGCCTGTGATGTCATATATCTGCGTGATTGTTTATTCATAAAATATCTGCGTAGATGTGCTATTAGACTATGTTTTTAGGGATCAGCCAGGTTTCCGACACTTTTACCTCTTTTCTGCATTTTTTTCCTTTTTGAGAGAATCTATAAGTGAGGTTATGAATGTAAAAAGTCAAAGCTGAAGGACCACCCCATGGAGATGAAGGCGCTAGCATAAAGAGAAAGGGGCTTTTCTTAAAGTTTCCAAGTTGTCTTTATTTTATGCACTTTTTTTATTTATGGGATGTATCTTTGGACTTTTTCTTTTAGTGCTCGGCTGGCTGATCCTCATAGTTCTAACTTAATTCTTTGCTCATATTAAATGTGTGGATGTTTAACTTTAATAGTCAAATAATTCATGCTATTTTATATTGCTAGATTGCACAGATGGCCAGACTTGCTAATGTTGATTTCTCGGTCCTGAAGGCCGATGGGTCGAACTACTTGAAGTTCCATCTGCGTTCTCATGGGTTCAATCTAACATCCACAGCAAAGGTAACAATCAGTACCGCCATAGCTGAAAAGATGCTTCTATTGAAACCCCTACTACAGAAGAAGTTTCCGATATATTTAAGGCGAAAGCCATTATTTATATCAGGAAACACTTAGACTCGACCCTGAAGGACGAGTATCTTACTGTAGAGGATCCCTATGAGCTGTGGAACACACTTGAGGAGAGGTACAGACATCAAAGGGATGTCATACTCCCTCTTGCGTAGTACGAGTGGACTCATCTCCGCATACAGGATTACAAATCCATAGCAGAGTATAACTCAACATTATTCCGAATCATCTCACACCTGAAGTTGTGTGGTGAGAATGTGATTGAGAGGATGTTGCTAGAGAAGTCGTTTACGTATTTTCATGAGAAGGACATGATCCTCATGCAAAGTACCGTGAACGAAAGTTCACAAAGTACTCCGATCTGCTCTCATGCCTAGTAATGGCTGAACAGAATAGAGAGTTGTTGATTACCACTCACAATCTATGCCCTCCTGCTCCGCTCTACTTCCACCTCCTGCAGAGGCACATTTCCAGTCTTCTCAGAAGAAGAAGATGGATAAGAAGGCAAAGTTCCAGAAATAGAAAAAACAGAAGCAGCAGAAAAGGCTACTCCTAAGGCTTCTCCCAGAACCAGAAGTTCATGGCAAAGAAGCAACAACGGACGCCTAATAAAGGTGGTCCTCCCAAGAAAGACTGGGAGGATACATGCTCTAGATGCAAACTGGCCATTGGTCCAGAAACTGCCGCACAGCCAGACACCTACAAGACCTCTACCAAGCAAGTCTCAAGCCTCATGCTGAGACAAACTCGATAGATGGGGCAGTGTTACCAGCTACTACATGGAATCCAGAAGATTTCATGAATGACGACACTATGTAGTCATGGACCATCTGTATCTTACTTTCTAGCACTGTATCTTACTTTATGTCTTTCTATTCCATGTTAGCTACTTTCTTTGTCAGCTTTTTAAAACATTAATGAAAGTATTCTCTTTTTCGTAATATTTATTGAATTCTTTTCATTTTTTAGATATGGAATCTATATGCCTAGTGGACAGTGCGTCAACGCACTCTATTCTTCAATGTATAGACTACTTTACGAGTATTGGTAGTTACTCTGGTCCATTGAGAACAATCTCAGGACCAGCCGACATAATTGAAGGATCAGGGAAAGTAATCATTTTTCTCACCAATAACACACACATCAAACTTAGAGATGCGCTATACTCACCTAAATCAATCCGAAACCTTCTAAGTTTTAAAGATATCTGTTTAAACGGGTATCACTTAGAGACGGTCGAGGACAATAAAAAAGAATACTTGCACGTAATGTCTTTTACATGTGGTATAAAACCATTGTAGAACGTATCGAGGGACTCCCCACGGGTCTCTACCTGACAAGTATTCACTCTCCAGAAGTATACATGAAAGATCACCTGCAGTGTCCTCAAATACCATAATTCCAACTCTGGTATAGTAGATTGGGACACACTGGATCTGTTATGATGTACCGCATCATAAATAGCTCAAGGGGTATAAATTTGAAGAACCTGAAGATTCTTCAAAAAGGTAATTTCCCATGTCCACCCTATTATAAAGGTAAATTAATAACGAGACCCTCTCCACTTAAAGTGGACTTGGAGTCTCCTAGCTTTCTGGAGAGAATCTATGGGGACATTTGTGAGGCTATACACCCATTAAGTGGTCCTTTCAGGTACTTTATGGTCCTGATAGACGCATCTACTAAGTGGTCACATGTGTGTCTACTATCCACCCGTAACTTGGCATTTTCTAAGCTTTTAGCTCAAATAATCAAGTTGCGGGCCCACTTCCCCGATCACCAGATAAAGAAACTTCGTTTGGATAATGCGGGGGAGTTTACATCACAAGTTTTTCTAGACTATTGCCAAGCATCAGGCATTGAAGTCGAACATCCTGTAGCACATGTTTACACCCAAAATGGGTTAGCAGAATCTCTGATAAAGAGACTGTAATGGATTGCTCGTCCATTACTACTTCAATCACAGTTGCCGGTGAATGCATGGGGTTATACAATATTGCATACTGCATCTTTAACAAAATATAGACCTTCTGGAGGTCAGTCATCTTCTCCTATGCAATTAGCACTTGGAGTACCACCAATTGTCTCACATTTCAGAATATTTGGTTTGTGCAGTATACGTCTCCATTATGGGTGTGCGGTTCCGGGTACCCTGTTTTTTTAATGTTACCCAGACCCTACCCGGTAAGGGACCGGTTCCTAAAATTTGGACCCGGAACCTACCCAGTTGGACTCTATACCCGGACCCTACCCGGACCCTATGGTTCCGAGTAGGTTCCGGGTACCCTGTAAACAAAAAAATCTAATTTGTGATGCATTACGAACAATGATTTCCAAATGATCTGTGCATGACAATTACCTCAAATACACATGAATAAAGATCAATCTGTAAGTAAAATATTGTCTCTAGTCTCTTTCTTCAATGATAAATGTATACTGATCTTTCATTTCTACTAGATAAAGTTAGACATATGGAAGAATGATTCATGTTTACCTCTACTGCTCTTTTGAACGCATAAGAGAACAAAATGATCTTTGATTCAAATGAATTGTTTAATGAACTTACGCGTTGCTCAGAACTTCAGGATGCAAGTTGTACTCCCTAATATTATAAGTTCAAATTAGATACATCCAGAGAGGATCACTCTTATATATTTTGATCATTAATATTATAATATATAAAAATTAAATATATAAAATATCGGTTCCGGTTCCGGGTACCCGTTCCCTATAAATGGGAACCGGAACTGGACCCGATACCCGTCTGTTCCTAATTTTCCTACCCGGAACCGATAATTATCTACCCAGAACCTACCCGTTCAGGTAGGTTCCGATCGGGTATCTGGGTACCCTGTACCCATGCACACCCCTAGTCTCCATAGCACCACCACAAAGGAAAAAGATGGGTCCACAACGTCGTCTAGGCATTTATGTTGGGTTTGACACACCCTCCATAATGAGATTACTAAAACCCCTTATGTGAGACATTTTCAAGGCATGTCTAAAAGACTGTGAATTTGATGAAACATCATTTCCAAGACTAGGCTCACAAACCAAGAAGCCTGAAGCTTTAGAAAGTATCACTTGGGATACCCAGAAATTAAGTCACTTTGACCCGCATACAAGTCAGTGTGAGGAGGAGGTCCTGAAGATTCTCCATATCCAAAACATTGTCCATCTCTTGCCGGACAAATTTACTGACAATCAAAAGATTGTCAGATCACACGTCGCTGCTGTTAACACTCCAGCTAGGATTGACATACCGCAAAATGAATCCAATCCGCCTGCACCAGAGATGGTTGGACATCTTAAAAAGAGAGGACGACAACCGGGATCCGAGGATCAAGTCCCTTGAAAGAGTAGGCCACTTGGCAATGGTTAAACAATACCACCACAGTATACTACTATAAGCCTGTTCCCCCATCTCTCCCAAACTCTCAAAGAGAGGAAAAACCGGGAGAAAATGAAGTTTCGATACATTATGTACGAACTGGGGAGTATTGGGATAGAAAGAGCACCATTATAGATGACACATTTGCGTGCAATATTGCCATCAACGTCGCAAACAGTGACGATGATATTGAACCACACTCTCTGACAGAAAATCAAAGCAAAGATGATTGGCCAAAGTGGAAAGCAGCAATAAGAGTGGAGTTGGACTCACTCACAAAATGCAAGGTCTTCGGACCAATTGTCCAGACACCAAAAGGTGTAAAACCTGTGGGTTATAAATGAGTATTTGTTTGAAAAGAAATGAACAGAATGAGATCGTTCGCTACAAAGCAAGGCTTGTAGCGCAGGGTTTTACCCAACATCCAGTGGTGGATTTTGACGCCACATACTCCACAGTCATGGACGCGATCACCTTTCGATTCCTTATTGTCTTAACAGCTCAAACAGGTTTGGATATGCAGCTTATGGACATCGTGACTGCATATCTATACGGTAATTTAGTCCGAGACATCTTTATGAGATTACCTGATGGTTTTTCTTTGCATGCAGCACTAAAAGAGAGACATCGTGACGTCTACTCAGTGAAACTGCAAATATCATTATATGGTCTGAAACAATATGGAAGGATGTGATAAAAAAGACTGCGTGAATTCCTTGCGAAGCAAGGATTTGCAAATGACCCAGTCTGTCCTTGCATCTTTATTAGAGCAAAGGCAACATGATTTGTCATTATAGCTGTCTATGTGGACGACTTGAACCTCATTGGATCTCTGGAGAGATCACTGAGACTTCTAGGAAACTTGACAGAAACTTTCGAGATGAAAGACCTCGGAAAGTCAAAATTCTGTTTAGGTCTTCAAATAGAGCATCTTAACGATGGGATCATGTTACATCAGTCAATTTATACATCGAACTTACTTAAAAAGTTCCAAATGGATAAGTGCCACCCCTCAGTATTCCTATGGTCGTGAGATCATTGGATGTACATAAAGACCCCTTCCGGTCGCTGGAAGAGGGGAGGTTAGTCCATGAAGTGCCTTATTTAAGTTCTATTGGTGCACTCCTTTACCTGGCTAACTGCACTCGTCCTGACATAACATTTGCAGTCAACTTACTAGCCAGGTATAGTGCTGCACCTACACAGCCGCACTGGGCCGGAGTTAAGCATCTTCTGCGCTACCTCCAAGGGTCCATAGACTTAGGTCTATTCTACAGGAAAGGGGCAACAACAGGTTTAGTTGGTTATGCTGATGCAGGTTACAGATCCGATCCTCAAACAGAGAAGTCTCAGACCGGATATATGTTCACTTATGGCAGCACTGCCATATCTTGGAGATCTGTGAAGCAGACCATGCCGACTGTCTCATCCACACATTCAGAACTTCTAGCAATCTACAAAGCAAGTAAAGAGAGTTTCTGGCTACATTCTGTGATCCAACACATTCTCACCTCTATCGGCCTGCAGCCCGGCATTCTTGAGCATACTACAATCTACAAAGACAATGCAGCATGTAATACCCAGCTACAAAATGGCTACATCAAAGGCGACAAGACGAAGCATATCTCTCACAAGTTCTTCTGGACGCATGACCTTCAGAAGCAAAAGCATATTGAGGTACAGAAGATCCAGTCTTGTAATAACTTGGCAGATTTGCTTACCAAATCACTGCCTACTAGTATCTTTGAGAAACTTGTAAGTGGGATTGTGTAACGACCCGCTCCCGTGGGCCCGTTACTTATTTGATATTTGCACAGGTCATGCAGTTAACCAGTGAAAACAAAATAGCCACGATGCAGAGAGTACAAAAATACCCAAATAGTGTCCAATTATTACAATCCATATTATACAAAATGTTCCAACAAAGATACATGAAAGAAAAAGTACATAAGTGAAAGTAAAACTGAAAGCTGCAGTCTCATGATCGAACTCTGGCCCAACAACTCAGGAACATCTACCTTAATATGTACATCGTCTGCGGTGCCACAAAGATGGAACAGTAAGTAAGTCACAACAATTCTAGCAAAAGTAGTAAAATCTGTGTATAAGCATGGAAAAGAACAGACTATAGAACTAACTACATACGTAAAGTAAAGGAACAACAATCATATATGCAAGTGCAATAAGTAAAGTATGAGAGCAACAATGATGACATGGCATATATGACATGGTAATAAAGCAGGTAAAGTAACAACAATAGTAAAGTAAACATGCATAAACAGACATCAAGGTAGTAAAGCAGGCTAAGCAGGTGAAGTAAAGTACTGGTGACTGCACAGGTGTAGTAGGTAAAATGCGTGTAATGCGTAAAGTAGGGGTGATCGTGCAAGCTATACTAGAACTACGTGACTCAAGTCGGAGAGTACAATATGTGACCATTGAGTTCATCTCTTGCCTGGGTGCATTTACCCAGACGAATGACGAAACACAGGCAAGTAGACATGATGCCGAAACCGAGGCAACTAGACATGTAGATAAACTACAGTCACTCCCGTAAACTATGAGTTACCCCAAATCCCAACGATGTGTCATGTGAATCTAATACATGTTCCTTACATGATGTTCCGCGAGATGTTCCACAAGATATTCCACAAGATATTCCACAAAATATTCCACAAGATGTTTCACAAGATGTTCCACACATGACATTCCATTCGATAATTCATTAACATTCACTAAGTAATAAATGGCATGCAGCAGGTGACGTGTTTATGAGCAATCATGCAATAAGTGTATACGAAGTCCATGCAACATTTTCAAATGATAAGTGTTAGAACAAAGTGGACAAGATTGGACAAGAGTGAATATGAGTTTACATGCGATGAAGGGTTAAAGAAACTTATTTGTTGAAAACCAGAAAGTAAAGTACAGCAGATGCTAATAAATTTGAGGATAAAGACAAGTCCAATAAACATAGACTACAAAAGTTGTTGGTTTAAGCGGTTAGTCGTTCTGTAGTTGATTATCTCTTTAGTTACTTAAGTCTTTAGTCGTTCGATCGATCATTACTTGTTCTGAAACCATTTGTAAAATCCTAAGTTCATGCATGTACACTTGCTTAACTTCTAAGAATAGAATTAGAGTGACTTACATTATCGAGATCGTCGTAGTAAGACGATTTTGGAGCTAGAGCTTACAAGGAAGCTGGTGCACGAGAACTGGTACCTGAAAACACAAGAATAATTGGTTAAAGAACACGACATTTCCTATCTAAATATTTTGATCGTTTTGATTTTTAACCCGATTGAAACGTTGTTGAAAATCGTTCTAAATTTTTATATAGGGGAAAATAATTTTACTGCATGAGGAAATATTTTTCTAAAGCTTATAGTAATTTTTATAATTTTTAAAAGCTTAAAAATAATTTAAAAACTATTTTTCAATTAGTTAACGTATTTGTTCCATAATTTCTTCTGGGTTCAATCTGCTTCAGAAAGTTGCACGTGAGCTGTCAAAATGACCGTCTCGAAGAGTACTACGACATATAATTTTCTCATGTATCAGTTTACGTGAAAATAATAAGTTACAGAATTTTGAACGAAAAAGACGTATTTAACTTTTAGGCTTAGAAATTTATTTTGGAAAAACTAAGCATCTGATTGAGATGAAACTAGTGCCATTGGGTCCAGAACGTCATTTCTGATTTCCTTGAGTTGGCCTTGCAATTTTCTTAGACCTATAGAATTAGTTATAAATTTTTTTAAAAATAAATCATATAATATAACATTATAAATGCTTATACGTTTTCGTATACGGAAACATATACACGTTTTATTATTATACATATTCTTCTTCCTCCTTCTCGTGCATGCAGCTGGGCAGGGGGCTGTTCGTTGGGGTAGCGATGCGGCGGGAGGCGCGGGAGTCGGCGTTCGACGACGGGGTGTGGATCGTCGGCAGGAAGCAGCGTATGTGGAGGCTGTGACGAGGGAACGCCGCAAGGGAGACTGGGCCTGCGGGTATCTCAGGCGGTGGTCGAAGAGGAGGGGAGCTCGTCGACGTCGAGCGAAGACGACGGTGGACCCTGGGGGAGCGGTGACAGCGTGCAGTCGTGGTTGCAGATGCAGCGGCAGTAGCTGAGGGAGGTGGGGATCTCGGAGAGGGGCGGGGCACACGACAGTGCATGGGGCAAGGCTGAGGTGGAGTGCGGGGTTCCAGTGGGTCTGTGGCAGCGGGAAACGTTGAAGGGCTTGGGGCTTCAGCGGCGCTGTGGCGGCGCTGAGGTGCCGTCGGACGCGGCGGTGGGCGGGGCGTGAGAGAGAGCACAGGAAGAGGGAGCTGGGCAGCACTCGAAGGGCAGAGCAGCGTCGCTGGCGTGGGGTCGTGAGTTGGCAGTGCTCGGCGAAGAGACGTGCGAAGCGTCGGAGAAGAGGGGAGGAGAGAAACGAGGGTGAGGGGTGAGTGAGAGAGGGGTGCGTGGGTATAGGTTTGCTGTGGGCCTTCGGTAGAGCAGCGAAGGAGGGGATGCGTCGTGCAGGCTGAGGGGAGAAGAGAGGGCCTATGGAGAGAGAATTTCGAAGAGAGCGGGGAGACTTGCGGCGGCGAGACGTCGACGCTCGGAGGAGGAGAAGGTGGTGAGCTCGGAGGTCGTCGGGGTATGTTGTCTTAACCTCCGTTCGTGAGGAGATCGAGAAGAAAATGAGGAGCATGGGTTGCCTGGGTTTGGTTTGATGTCGAAGAGAAGAGAAGAGAGTTTAAATAAAAGATTATAATATAATAATAGTAAGTAATTAAGTATACAACATTTATCCTAGTATGATCTTACAACATGATACATAAAATGTTGGGGTTTTGGCGGACCCCCAGAGCTCGGATCCGTATCCATCCTAAGTCGGACGGACCACAGAGGCACAAAAGCGCAGCGGAAAACCAGAAATCAAATTTCTACACTAGCTAAACTATTTAGCTAGGCTCTGGGGAGCCAGAACCTAGCCCGATCTATGCCGACTTGGAGTGGGTCTGACCACCCCAAGAAGGATCTACATTAAAGCGACTAATTAAAACTACACTAGAAAACGCTTAACCACATACCCGGAATCTTGGCCCTGGAGCAGGCAAGATGTACCGCACCGTCTTGAGAAGCTCCTCGTAGCCGAGCCGCGTTGACCTGATCTGCCTGAGCCGCCTCGCACCCTCGCACCGATACGCCCGAGCTGCTTTCGCCTCCGAGCCGATCACACGCGGTAGAAAGTTTCACTTGAGAAGAAACCCGCGTCTTAGACGTCCGGATCAGATCCAAACCCCCTTCGTAGTCGTGCCAGGACTACTCCGGAGAATAGGAAAATATAGAGAGAGATTTAGTCGCCGATCGAGCTTGCTCTAAAAATCTGGAGCTACTCGATCGTTGACTGGTGTGTATTTCAACGAGGAGAGTGCACCCCTATTTATATAGGGAGTGAGCACTCAACCTCTCGTTGCGGGCAATGTGGGACAATTCACATGAAGAGAAAAATTCAATTAAGCCATTTGGCTTAATTTCAACTTTAAAGTTAGCCTTTCACAAAGTCAAACTTTAACGAATTAATTCTCCTCGCATACTAAACTTCAGACACCAAACAAGCTATCAATCAGAAGAGCTTGGAATGGTGAACGCGTAGGAACTGACGGAGACGAATTTCGACTTCGTTTGACCCCTCAAACAATTGCTCAAAGTTTAGCAATTTCTCAAAATTCGTAGCCGTCATTAGGGGTTTCAAAAAAAACCCTAATTTGACTTAAGTTGCGGGCGCGCCCGCTAGGCTTAACGGGCGCGCCCGCCCAAGGGAGCAAGGACGGGCCGCCCGCCCGCTGCTGCAGCGGGCAGGCGCCCGCTGCCACAGCAGGCCGTGCCCGCTGCAAGCAGCGGGCGCTGGCGCGCTACAAGCAGCGGGCAGCGGGCCAGCGCCCGCTGATGCAGCGGGCGCCCGCCCGCTGCACACAGCGGGCCGCGCCCGCTGTGCAGCGGGCATGCGCCCGTTGCAGCCAGCGGGCGGCGCCCGTTTTGCCTTTGCACATGGGCCTTTTGGCCTAGTGGGTCTAACCCACTTCTCCTTGAACTCTTTCTGCGTTTCTGGACTCGTTTGAGCTCCGATTTGGACGCGGTTTGAACCTGTGTTTAGACCGGGACGATCCCGTCATCTAGGTAACCCTTTCCAACAAGTTTGTCCCTACTAAATTCGTCGTAACTAATTTACAACACGTTTAGTCAAAGTTAGCATCTAATGCAACGTTGTGTCCCTATTGCTAATGCGACTAATATTCACAACCGTTTTGTGAATGTTTAATATCATCAAATGGTATTTCTCTCTTTTCTATATTCCTATTACTAAGACACGAACACTACTCGGATTGGATCCCAATTTGATAGGAAACCCTAGAAATCCGAATTGGGTTGGAGTCGGATTTTCAAAGTATCGGTTTGCAAGAGATTGGACCGATACTAGGATTTCCGGTTGCAATTCCATGCGGATACTCGTTTGCAAGAGATTGGACGGGTAGGAACTATCCCAATCTAGGTCGTGGACCGAGTTTGCAAGAGATTGGGCTCGGTGCGCGATTGGACGATGATGTTGATCCTAATGCTAGCTTTTCCTAGGCTAGGGTTTGCAAGAGATTGGACCCAAACCTAGGATGGCTATAGACCGGCAACAGCGCGAGAGCGTGAGCTTGGTTCTACATTCAGTTGCAACTAGTTCATCCAAATTCTCAATCTAGCAATTTTGAAACCGACAAACCACATTTATGAAATACGGTGAGTAGCGGGGATTCCCCATTCCCTAGACGTTCTTTATTTGATTTGATATTTCCGCATTTTTGTCTGACGATTGTGACAGGATCGCCAAAGGCAAATTTCTCTCTTAAATAGCCAGGTTGATTGGAACAAGCACGGTCATTCGTCCTCCCTGTGTTCGATATCCCGCTCGCTGCTACACCGTGCACTTGCGGTAAAACTACAACCGTTCTTTGGGTCACATCCCGGAGCGATCAAGTTTTTGGTGCCGTTGCCGGGGAGGCGATTGCGTTTGATTCTTTCTCACCCTAGCTATTCCTTTTTCTTTTTTTATTATTATCATTATTTTTATTTCTTATTTCTTACCTAACCCTTCCACGGTACTAATCATCTCTTTGAAACTCTGTTTTCCCTGTGCATGTACACGAGATCTACGGCGGACCCTGAAGCTTTATTATTTGATCCCGAGATCGAGCGTACCGCGCGGAGACTTAGAGCGGAAAGAAGAAAAAATCCGGTAGGGCGGTTTATGACCAACCCGGAAACTCCTGAACAATTGGCGGCAAGGATGGCGAGGCTAATTTCTATTCGCGATAGGCTTCGGCCTAAGACCTCTTCTACTACCTCATCCATTGCCATGCCGGAGTTGGCGGCTGACAAGAACTTCGAGCTAAAGACTGGATTGGTGGTTCTGATGCAACAAGACCCATTTCATGGAAACGCCCATGAGAACCCCCACTACCACATCCAATTATTCTTGTCGAAGTGCGCCACATTTCAGATGCCGGGGGTCTCCATCGATGCCATCAGACTGCGTCTCTTCCCCTTCAAGCTAAAGGACAAGGCACTCTATTGGTTGAGGACGCAGGCTGACGGAGTTTTCACCACTTGGGACGAGTTGGCAAGTGCATTTATTGACAAGTTCTATCCGCCATCCAAGACGGTGAAGATCCGGAGCGCTCTCATGTCCTTCAAGCAATGACCACAGGAGACGCTTTATGAGGCTTGGGAGCGTTTTAAGGATTTGCAGCATCAATGCCCGCACCACAGCATAGAAGATTGGGAGCTAGTTCATAGCTTCTACAACAGTCTCCAACCGGGGACCAAACAAATTATTGATGCCGCGGTGAATGGTGCTATCTTGTCAAAGACTCCCGAGGAAGCTACGGCCCTAATTGAGGAGATGGCCTCAAATAACCAACAATGGGGTGATGAGCGAGGACACTCTACGTCCTCCTTAAAGCCAACTAGCATCTACGAGGCGAAGGCCGTAGCGGAGCTTACGAGCAAGTTTGATTCTCTCCACAAGGTTGTGGAGAGATTGGAGAAGTTTATCACGGAGCCCCAAGGAGCCCCTTCTACCTCCGCTCCAACGAACCAAATGTGTGATTGGCAAGACCAATCTCAAGCCATGTACTCGGGAGGAGAGCAAGGAGAAGGATCCTTGGAGCAAGTACAATATGTTGCGGGGAACCAAGGATATTGGGCCAATCCGGCAGCAAGAAATCATCCCGGATTCTCTTACGCCAACAATGAAGGAGCTTTGAACCTGCCACAACCGCCACCTCAACAAGCCCGACCACCACCACCCCAACAACAAAACTATCCACCGAGGGGGCCTATTCAACAAAATTTTCAACCAAAGCAACAAGTTCCGCCATATAGGCCGCCCGGATACAACCAAGGGTGGAGGAATCAAAATCAAAACCCTCCATAAGCTCAACAACGATCCGACTTCGAAGCTAGAGTGGAGGCGTTCATGGTCGAGCAAAATAAGGTAAATGCTACCTTGAAGGCGGGGCAAGACTCTCTTAATACCGTTGTGGCTCAAATATCGGAGCAATTAGCGTTGCTAAATCGGAACACTCAACGATTGCCGGCGCAACCCGAGCAAAACCCACGGAGCAACACCGGCCACATCAATGCCGTAGTTGCCGTTACCACTAGAGGCGGAAAGGATACCACCCCCGCCATGATTCCTACCGAGGAGCCCGTGGAGGAAAGCTTGGATCCAATTGAGCCGGTAGTTGAAGATGATAAGGAGAAAGAGCCACAAGAAAAGGAGAAATCTAGAGCGGAAAAATTGATCGAGGAGAGGCGCTTCATGCCACCGGTCCCATTCCCCCAAAGGCTTGCTAGAGCGAAAATGGAGAAAAGGCTAGCGAAGTTTCTCGAGTATCTTAGAGGAGTTAGCCTCAATATTCCCTTCCTCGACGCCATCGTGGAGATCCCCACATATGCTAAATTCTTGAAGGACTTGATTTCGGGGAGAAAGAGGAAGGAGAAGATCATGCTAGCCGAGGAGGGCTCTTGGTTTACCAAGAGAGAAAAAGAGCCGGCCAAATTTAAGGATCCGGGGAGTTTTCGGATTCCTTGCACCTTGGGCGGCGTCCCTCTTCAAAAGGCGTTGGTTGATCTAGGGGCTAGTGTGAGCCTCATGCCTCTCTCCATGTTCTTAAGGCTAAACACCGGGACAAAGTTGAAACCTACCGACATGCGCATTCAATTGGCCGACGGGCGAATAACAAGGCCGGTAGGGATCGCCGAAGACATACCGCTACAATTGGCCGACGCGCGTACCCCCACCCACCCAGCAGGTTCCCGCCCACACTTCCACACACACCCGGCCTGCTACCACTTCCACACCCACACCCGCTCAGCGGCCTGTCCAGCCAGCACCACCCACACGACCTCCGCCTCAGGACGGAGACGGAGCAGCACCACCTTCCTAGGCACCCTTGATGCCATCGATTCCTTTTGCCGTTGTGCTGCCCGTTTCTGCTTGGTCCTGATGCCTTTTTGCCCACCCCCCCTCCCCTCACTTATTTTGGGATTCTCATTTTGCCGTATCTTTATATATCTTTTTGGGAGAGAGGGATAGCTTTTGGTGCCACTTATATATCTGTATTACTCCTATCTGTGCATGCATCATGTCCGCATCATATTTTCATATCTTTATTTTTCTTTTTATTTTCACTTTTCCATGCATGCATCCTCACCTGCCCCTCACATTTCTTGTCTCTCCGTGTGCCACACTTTGCACATTGAGGACACTGTGCCATTTAGCTTGGGGGAGTGAGTTCTCACGTTCTTTTTCGATTTGCCACCTTTATTTTTAGTGTTTCACACCGTTCTTTGCTTTTGCACTTATTTTTCATCATTTTTTTATTTTACCATGCATCACGTTTTTCTTATTTTTTCTGTGTGCCGCATTATAAATAGTTCTTTTTTTCCTTTATCTTTATTTCTTTTTCATCTCATGCTAGAGATGACTTTTCTGTGATGATGATGACGTTGGATTTAGCTTACTCTATATGCATGCTATATTTGTCATGTCTTAGATTTTATTCCTGATATCATATGCTACGACTTGCCTTGCATTTAGAGATAGTAACCCACACTTTTGCCACATGAAAATGGATGAAATGTTATTATTAGCTGAGTCTGAATATTCATATGTATGCTATCACAGAAAACACACCAAGATTCACGCATTGAATGCTTATATCTGGAGTACCGATTTCTTTTTCCTATATCACTTCTATATGCATGAATTGTACACTTCACTTCAGGATGATTGAATGATGTTAGCTATGATAAATCTGGATTAGTTAGCTTTTTTTGTGATCGAAACTGAGTAGATTAGATTACCCTGCTGAAGTTGTCGTGCATGTCTTATAGAGTGAACCGAGAGTTATATCTATTTCTTTCTCCACAAATCTTGAACATTATTTCTCTACTTTTATAATCATTGGTGAATCTCCCCTTAGCGATTCTATTTTATGGCATTTCCCCCGCTATTAATTCCTAGCTCCAATTTTCTTATTCAAAAAAAAGAGAAAGAAAGAAAAAAAAGAAAAGAGGAAAAATCCTCAATAAAAGATCCCATCTCACTTTCTTTCTTTCTTCTTTCTTCTTATTACATTTGGAGCTATATAAAAATGGGAATGTGAATATTTTTTTATGCCACCACGCTTATAGATAAGCTTGGGGGAGGGGATCCATTGATGTGTGAGAGAGTGACTACTTGACATTGCACGACAACCTAGGCTAAGTAATATTCTATACTCGGTGAGATTATTTTTTTTCTAGCTTTACGAAATCCAGAAATCTAAGCCTAGCGTTCATTTCATGAAATCCATACTTTTCTATTCTCCCTATTCTATTGTGTGATACTCTTATACTCCTGATAGAAAGCGTTCAATTGAAAAGTGTGTGATCTGTGATTTGTATACCGCTTTAAATGATTCAGACGATGTTAATTTTAAAATTATTCCGTTTTTCATGATTATATCGTTGTTCGTGGGTTTTCCGTTTCTATTTGCACTATTATACTATGATATCAAAATAAAATCCTTTGACATGTATTTTTCATTCAGTGCATGCTATATGAGTAAGTGAAACCCCCGTCCTGAGAAAATGATCTAGTATCCTACCTCTTCGCTTCTTTCTTTCTTCTTTATTTTATTTCGATTTCACTCTTCTTCGTTTTTCATTTTTTCATTTTTTTCGCCGTTTTCGTTTTCCGAATCCACCGGGTTCGCCTTTTACTTATCTTCCTCGAGGACGAGTAAGAGGCAAGCTTGGGGGATTTTGATCACTCCTTATTTTACACCCTTTTTCCGCACATTTGCATGCCATTTAGATCGCCCAAATCATGTTTTTCACGATATATCGACGATATTGCGATGCTTTTCACGATTTGTTGTTTTTGTCGCATTTCAGGTGATTTGGCGCGATTTGGAGTGATCTCGAGATGCGCTTACTCTAGACGGTCACCAACGACCTCCCCGAGGGGTATTTTGATGTTGGAGAGGAGCGGAAGGAGAACGGACGTCGCAGGAGCGACGAGGAGGCCAATACAAGCAGATTGGGCATTTTTTGTGTCCCACTCGGCCGAGTGGAGGAGCCACTCGGCCGACCAGCGAGACACTGCTCGGCCGACCAGTTCAGACACGATTTCTATGTGCACTCGGCCGAGCACCGAAGACCACATCGGCCGAGTGACGACATCACGTCCGCCCGAGTGGCGCCCAGACGAAGCCCTTCCAAAACATCCAAGTTACTGTTTTTCGGCTGCCTGAACTTCAGAAGACCCACTCGGCCGAGTGGTAAATCCCGTCCGCCCGAGTACTATGAAGCCATCGGCCGAGTGACGACAACTCACTCGGCCGAGCCGCCCCCGAAGTAGAGACCCCTGAAGGCCCCGACTTACTGGAAAATTACAGGGTTTTCACTCGGCCGAGCGACTTTTGTCACTCGGCCGAGTGCGATGCGCTGCCTGTAGCGAAAACTGCGGAAAACAGGCTGTGCAGGGGTATTTTGGTCACGATTTTTGGACGATTTTGAGGGCTATTTAAACCCTGTTTTTACCCTAGTTTAGAGAGCCTCTCTCTTAGATTTTTTGCAGCTTTTTAGATTAGTTTTTAGCTTTATTCTTGTGATTGGAGAGGAGACAAAGATTGGAATTTTGTTGGATTAAATTGAAGAACTCCATTGGTTTGCATCTCTTTTCCTTAAAAAGTCTATTTTTATTGCTTATCTCAATATTGTGATGAATTCCATTGCCTATTTCAACGATTACTTTTGTGATCTCGCTATGATTTGTGAGTAGTCTCCACGTCTTGGGGCGTGGGGATGAACCCTACAAGCCCATTTTCATATTTGTGATGAATTGGTAGAAATTGTGCTAGAATTGTTATTAGGGATTAGATTGGGATCAATTTACTACGGATGGCTAGGTATTCATATCAATTGGGATTTGCAAGAGATTGGATCCCAATTTGATAGGAAACCCTAGAAATCCGAATTGGGTTGGAGTCGGATTTTCGAAGTATCGGTTTGCAAGAGATTGGACCGATACTAGGATTTCCGGTTGCAATTCCATGCCGATACTCGTTTGCAAGAGATTGGACGGGTAGGAACTATCCCAATCTAGGTCGTGGACCGAGTTTGCAAGAGATTGGGCTCGGTGCGCGATTGGACGATGATGTTGATCCTAATGCTAGCTTTTCCTAGGCTAGGGTTTGCAAGAGATTGGACCCAAACCTAGGATGGCTATAGACCGGCAACAGCGCGAGAGCGTGAGCTTGGTTCTACATTCAGTTGCAACTAGTTCATCCAAATTCTCAATCTAGCAATTTTGAAACCGACAAACCACATTTATGAAATACGGTGAGTAGCGGGGATTCCCCATTCCCTAGACGTTCTTTATTTGATTTGATATTTCCGCATTTTTGTCTGACGATTGTGACAGGATCGCCAAAGGCAAATTTCTCTCTTAAATAGCCAGGTTGATTGGAACAAGCACGGTCATTCGTCCTCCCTGTGTTCGATATCCCGCTCGCTGCTACACCGTGCACTTGCGGTAAAACTACAACCGTTCTTTGGGTCACATCCCGGAGCGATCAAGTTTTTGGCGCCGTTGCCGGGGAGGCGATTGCGTTTGATTCTTTCTCACCCTAGCTATTCCTTTTTCTTTTTTTATTATTATCATTATTTTTATTTCTTATTTCTTACCTAACCCTTCCACGGTACTAATCATCTCTTTGAAACTCTGTTTTCCCTGTGCATGTACACGAGATCTACGGCGGACCCTGAAGCTTTATTATTTGATCCCGAGATCGAGCGTACCTCGCGGAGACTTAGAGCGGAAAGAAGAAAAAATCCGGAAGGGCGGTTTATGACCAACCCGGAAACTCCTGAACAATTGGCAGCAAGGATGGCGAGGCTAATTTCTATTCGCGATAGGCTTCGGCCTAAGACCTCTTCTACTACCTCATCCATTGCCATGCCGGAGTTGGCGGCTGACAAGAACTTCGAGCTAAAGACTGGATTGGTGGTTCTGATGCAACAAGACCCATTTCATGGGAACGCCCATGAGAACCCCCACTACCACATCCAATTATTCTTGTCGAAGTGCGCCACATTTCAGATGCCGGGGGTCTCCATCGATGCCATCAGACTGCGTCTCTTCCCCTTCACGCTAAAGGACAAGGCACTCTATTGGTTGAGGACGCAGGCTGACGGAGTTTTCACCACTTGGGACGAGTTGGCAAGTGCATTTATTGACAAGTTCTATCCGCCATCCAAGACGGTGAAGATCCGGAGCGCTCTCATGTCCTTCAAGCAAGGACCACAGGAGACACTTTATGAGGCTTGGGAGCGTTTTAATGATTTGCAGCATCAATGCCCGCACCACAGCATAGAAGATTGGGAGCTAGTTCATAGCTTCTACAACAGTCTCCAACCGGGGACCAAACAAATTATTGATGCCGCGGCGAATGGTGCTATCTTGTCAAAGACTCCCGAGGAAGCTACGGCCCTAATTGAGGAGATGGCCTCAAATAACCAACAATGGGGTGATGAGCGAGGACACTCTACGTCCTCCTTAAAGCCAACTAGCATCTACGAGGCGAAGGCCGTAGCGGAGCTTACGAGCAAGTTTGATTCTCTCCACAAGGTTGTGGAGAGATTGGAGAAGTTTATCACGGAGCCCCAAGGAGCCCCTTCTACCTCCGCTCCAACGAACCAAATGTGTGATTGGCAAGACCAATCTCAAGCCATGTACTCAGGAGGAGAGCAAGGAGAAGGATCCTTGGAGCAAGTACAATATGTTGCGGGGAACCAAGGATATTGGGCCAATCCGGCCGCAAGAAATCATCCCGGATTCTCTTACGCCAACAATGAAGGAGCTTTGAACCCGTCACAACCGCCACCTCAACAAGCCCGACCACCACCACCCCAACAACAAAACTATCCACCGAGGGGGCCTATTCAACAAAATTTTCAACCAAAGCAACAAGTTCCACCATATAGGCCGCCCGGATACAACCAAGGGTGGAGGAATCAAAATCAAAACCCTCCATAAGCTCAACAACGATCCGACTTCGAAGCTAGAGTGGATGCGTTCATGGTCGAGCAAAATAAGGTAATTGCTACCTTGAAGGCGGGGCAAGACTCTCTTAATACCGTTGTGGCTCAAATATCGGAGCAATTAGCGTTGCTAAATCGGAACACTCAACGATTGCCGGTGCAACCCGAGCAAAACCCACGGAGCAACACCGGCCACATCAATGCCGTAGTTGCCGTTACCACTAGAGGCGGAAAGGATACCACCCCCGCCATGATTCCTACCGAGGAGCCCGTGGAGGAAAGCTTGGATCCAATTGAGCCGGTAGTTGAAGATGATAAGGAGAAAGAGCCACAAGAAAAGGAGAAATCTAGAGCGGAACAATTGATCGAGGAGAGGCGCTTCATGCCACCGGTCCCATTCCCCCAAAGGCTTGCTAGAGCGAAAATGGAGAAAAGGCTAGCGAAGTTTCTCGAGTATCTTAGAGGAGTTAGCCTCAATATTCCCTTCCTCGACGCCATCGTGGAGATCCCCACATATGCTAAATTCTTGAAGGACTTGATTTCGGGGAGAAAGAGGAAGGAGAAGATCATGCTAGCCGAGGAGGGCTCTTGGTTTACCAAGAGAGAAAAAGAGCCGGCCAAATTTAAGGATCCGGGGAGTTTTCGGATTCCTTGCACCTTGGGCGGCGTCCCTCTTCAAAAGGCGTTGGTTGATCTAGGGGCTAGTGTGAGCCTCATGCCTCTCTCCATGTTCTTAAGGCTAAACACCGGGACAAAGTTGAAACCTACCGACATGCGCATTCAATTGGCCGACGGGCGAATAACAAGGCCGGTAGGGATCGCCGAAGACATACCGCTACAAGTCCCGGGTGGAATATG
Source organism: Scilla litardierei (assembly GCA_030789695.1). Lineage (NCBI taxonomy): Eukaryota > Viridiplantae > Streptophyta > Magnoliopsida > Asparagales > Asparagaceae > Scilla > Scilla litardierei. Next base: position 385,632,906 of record CM061142.1, read on the forward strand.
CTTGCCATGTGACTTCGTGATCATGGACGTTAAGGAGGAGGGAGATACGTCATTGATACTTGGACGCCCGTTCCTCGCCACCGCCGGAGTAATTGTTGACGTGCGAGAAGGTACCCTAACTTTAAACGTCGGCAACATCGAGGTGGAGCTCCACATTCCTAAGGCTATGAAGCACATGCCTTACCACGAGGAACTTGACTACATGGACCTCCTTGACGAGGTGATAGAGGAGGCGATCCCCCCACTCAATTGGCGCTCTTTTCGATGAAGATTTAGAGGAAGGCCCGGATTTAGGCCAAGATGAGAAGATAGATGATTCCCCCGACCTCTCCGCTGAAAATGACGAAGGCGACGCTGATGTCGCAAGGATTCGAGAGCTCTGCAAGCTCTCGAAATTGGAGTCTCCGAAGAAAGCTCCGTCGACACGGAGATCGGCGTCACCGGTAAAGCCGTTGACCGGAGCAAATGCTAGCTTGGGGGAGCCTCCCCCCAACACTATTCGAGATGGGAGACCACCGAGGGAGAACACGACGCCGCAACTTCCAAATCAAGCGCGCTCCCCGGAAAGTTTGATGGGTGCATCTCATATGCACCAAACATCCCACATTGATTGAAAATTATAGGGGGTCGAGCTCACGACCTTAAACGAGCGCTTGTCGGGAGGCAACCCAACGGTTTTTGCTTTATTTCTACTTTTTCTTTATTTTCGTTTTAGAAATTTTTAGTGTTTTGAGTCGTTCGTCCAAAAATTTTGTGATAACGGGTCCTATTTTTCTTGACAGGAGAGGAGATAGGTAGATCCATCATGAGGAGGATGAACGAGACGACGAGGAGCGCCCCAAGAAGGCGCTCGACGCTTAGGAGGAAGATGAAATCGATTGGAGGAAGAAAGACGGAGTTTAGAGCCAAAACGAAGACAAACAGCAGAACACAAGGCTCACTCGGCCGAGTATACTAGTCACTCGGCCGAGTACACAAGTTCGTCCGGCCGAGCCACCCACGAACGAGGGAAGTCTGCTGTACCCAACTCTCTGTTTATTTTCCTCATTTCATTACAACTGCTACTCGGCCGAGTATATATTTTCACTCGGCCGAGTAAAACGGATACCCTCCTAGGGCGAGTCTTGCCGAGTAGCTTGAGTCACTCGGCCGAATGGACTTACTCCACTCGGCCGAGGCTGGCAAGGCCACTCGGCCGATGCGTAAGCGGGGAGGAATTTTCTATTGACCTTACTAGGTCACTCGGCCGAGTCGTAACTTCTGCTATAAAAGGGGCCGCGGGGGGGGGGGGGGGGGGGGGGGGGGGCGCATTTTTCGAAACGAGCGAAACCCAAAAACAGCCCGACTTTTCGACTCCCCCAGCGCCCGAACCCCTCCCCCACTCGCCTGATCCTTCGACCCGCGTCGCCGCTCGGCCTGCCACCGCCGACCGACCCCCGCCGTGACTCGCCCGAGTCGCCGCCGGCGGCCGCCGCTCCGACCACCTCCGGTATCGCTTTTATTGCCTTTTTCTCCTCTTTTTGAGTATTTTTGAGGATCCATGTGTCAAACGACCCCCAAACCTAAATCAATTCCTATATCTATCTATTATACCCCTAATGCTCCATACAATTTGAATATTACCCACTGATATCGCCTTTTCATGCGCAGGTTGCTTTTTGGAGCTTAGGGGAGCCCAGGGGAGCTCCTCGGGACTGATTTGAGCTTCGTGGAGGCGCTGACTTCGTATGCTTCCGTTGCTGAGCACTCGCGACGTGTCTGGGTATACTCCTTCCACTCTTTTACACGCACCGCACTTTTCACGTTTTTCGGCGCGCGCTCGGGGCCGATATGCCGCCCCGGACACGGCCTCGGTCGAAGAGAGCTTCCGCCAAGCGGAAGAGGTCGGATGATGTCGGCCCCTCCCACGAGTTGGAGGACTCTCCTCCACCGTCCCCCACACACCCCGCACACCCAGCACAGCCTACAGGCCCCGCACACCCCGCACAGCCTGTAGTGCACCCACAGCTCGCACAGCCTCACCCTGCCGACCCACAGCCACCACCACCGGCTCCACTGGTCGGGCCGCTCGGGATTACGTTCCGAGACGACGCACACCGCGCCGTCTTCAAGCGTATCTCCCAGCGCTCGATCGTACCCTCCAGGTTTGCACACCTCGCTGACCTAGGACGCCTGGGGGTACTAGAGGGGATGCTCACGTTGTACGACAACGTGGGCTGGCGAGATTTTTTCCAGGTGTCGGCGGATACGTTTACCCGCCCGACACTTGAGGTTCTGAGTTCGATCGCCCGGACCGACGAGGGATACTCGTTCCGGTTCATGGATCGAGAGTGCCAGGTCACTCTCGATATGATGAGAGCGTTCTTCTCGTGGCCCGCTGTCCCCGGTGTCGATCGCGGTTACGGCCCCACCCATATACCCCCACCTTCCTTCGACGCCGGTGCCTTCTGGGCCCGGATTACGGGTCTCCACGCTGCCTTTGACCCTAGTAGGGCCAAGGCCTCGGCCATTGTCCATCACTGCCTCCGCATTGCTCAGCGCCTTATGGCGACGACCTTTTTGGCCAGATATGAGCCGGGCACGATGTCTACGCCAGAGCTCTACATGCTCTACGCGATGACACGTCCCAGAGCTCTATCTAGGGATGGCGATGAGCTGGTCCCCGCCGTCGTGATCGATATCGCGGCTTGGTTTTTGGACCGCATCATCGTATCGGTGGGCGCTCGCTCACCGATATGCTGCGGCGGCCTGATCACCTTGCTTGCTCTTATGACCGGCGAGGACTTCCCCGATGACTTGCGACGCGTCCCGGGCCCCACTTCTCTGTCGATAGATGTTATGGCCCGGATGAAGATGCTTCGTCCGCACGGTGAGTGTCACTGGGTCTGGTTGCACGGCCCTTTTGGTGCCGATTATATGATTCTCCCGAGCCCTGCTCGGACTCTGATTGCACCGGCCCACGTTGACTGGCTCCCTGCGATGGATGTTCTCATCCCCGCTGCCTACGTGCTCGAGGCCGAGGAGGCCGAGCAGGCCCACGCTGCCCCTGTAGATCCTGTTGCACACCCTGCCGAGCCTGCTGCCGAGCCTGTTGACCCAGTGGCCCCTCAGCCCATACCTGATGTTTCCGCTGCTCCTGACACTTCTGTCCCCACTTCTGTCAGTGTCACGAGTACCTCAGCTGAGCCCACTTCCACCACCTCCACCACTTCCGAGGCTGTCACCACCACTCCCACCACCACCACTGGCCGTCTGTCCGTCGAGCCTCTTTGCTCCGCACTCCCCGAGCGCCCGTCGACCTTTGTTGAGAGTGGAGAGCCCTCGTTTGCCGCGGTCGTGGAGACCATGGCTAGCATGATCTCCGCTAGGGTTGCGCCTTTTGGTCCACACACTTCCACCCCAGCGTTAGTCACCTCTGTCTCCACCCCTGCTGTATTCTCCGAGAGCGTCGTGGCGTCTGTCCACACTTCTGTGCCACTGACCTCTCCGGCCACCTCGCTGCCATTTTTGCACTCTTCTTTCGCTGCTGCTGCCTCCACTTCCCACCAGCCGGTGCCCCGGCCTCACACTGAGGCCAAGCCCACATTCGCAGGCGCAGCACCTTTTGTTCCTTTCCCCGCTGATCCAATCACCTACGCGACCCGAGTTCGCCAGCCACGCCCTGCACATCCCCGCCCGGTGCGTCCCTCGGCACCACCTCCCCCTGACACTGTACTTCAGAGCATTCGTGCTCTAGAGGGGGCGGTGAGTGGCCTCAGAGGCGACCTTAGGACCCTGTCCTCCACCGTCTCTGCGATGGCTGGCCGCTTCGAGCTGATCCCACAGATCCATTACTGTCTCACCCAGGTTCTGGAGCGTCTCCCGCGCGTACCCCCACCCACCCAGCAGGTTCCCGCCCACACTTCCATACACACCCGGCCTGCTACCACTTTCACACCCACACCCGCTCAGCGGCCTGTCCAGCCAGCACCACCCACACGACCTCCGCCTCAGGACGGAGACGGAGCAGCACCACCTTCCTAGGCACCCTTGATGCCATCGATTCCTTTTGCCGTTGTGCTGCCCGTTTCTGCTGGGTCCTGATGCCTTTTTGCCCACCCCCCCTCCCCTCACTTATTTTGGGATTCTCATTTTGCCGTATCTTTATATATCTTTTTGGGGGAGAGGGATAGCTTTTGGTGCCACTTATATATCTGTATTACTCCTATCTGTGCATGCATCATGTCCGCATCATATTTTCATATCTTTATTTTTCTTTTTATTTTCACTTTTCCATGCATGCATCCTCACCTGCCCCTCACATTTCTTGTCTCTCCGTGTGCCACACTTTGCACATTGAGGACACTGTGCCATTTAGCTTGGGGGAGTGAGTTCTCACGTTCTTTTTCGATTTGTCACCTTTATTTTTAGTGTTTCACACCGTTCTTTGCTTTTGCACTTATTTTTCATCATTTTTTTATTTTACCATGCATCACGTTTTTCTTATTTTTTCTGTGTGCCGCATTATAAATAGTTCTTTTTTTCCTTTATCTTTATTTCTTTTTCATCTCATGCTAGAGATGACTTTTCTGTGATGATGATGACGTTGGATTTAGCTTACTCTATATGCATGCTATATTTGTCATGTCTTAGATTTTATTCCTGATATCGTATGCTACGACTTGCCTTGCATTTAGAGATAGTAACCCACACTTTTGCCACATGAAAATGGATGAAATGTTATTATTAGCTGAGTCTGAATATTCATATGTATGCTATCACAGAAAACACACCAAGATTCACGCATTGAATGCTTATATCTGGAGTACCGATTTCTTTTTCCTATATCACTTCTATATGCATGAATTGTACACTTCACTTCAGGATGATTGAATGATGTTAGCTATGATAAATCTAGATTAGTTAGCTTTTTTGTGATCGAAACTGAGTAGATTAGATTACCCTGCTGAAGTTGTCGTGCATGTCTTATAGAGTGAACCGAGAGTTATATCTATTTCTTTCTCCACAAATCTTGAACATTATTTCTCTACTTTTATAATCATTGGTGAATCTCCCCTTAGCGATTCTATTTTATGGCATTTCCCCCGCTATTAATTCCTAGCTCCAATTTTCTTATTCAAAAAAAGAGAAAGAAAGAAAAAAAAAGAAAAGAGGAAAAATCCTCAATAAAAGATCCCATCTCACTTTCTTTCTTTCTTCTTTCTTCATATTACATTTGGAGCTATATAAAAATGGGGATGTGAATATTGTTTTTATGCCACCACGTTTATAGATAAGCTTGGGGGAGGGGATCCATTGATGTGTGAGAGAGTGACTACTTGACATTGCACGACAACCTAGGCTAAGTAATATTCTATACTCGGTGAGATTATTTTTTTTCTAGCTTTACGAAATCCAGAAATCTAAGCCTAGCGTTCATTTCATGAAATCCATACTTTTCTATTCTCCCTATTCTATTGTGTGATACTCTTATACTCCTGATAGAAAGCGTTCAATTGAAAAGTGTGTGATCTGTGATTTGTATACCGCTTTAAATGATTCAGACGATGTTAATTTTAAAATTATTCCGTTTTTCATGATTATATCGTTGTTCGTGGGTTTTCCGTTTCTATTTGCACTATTATACTATGATATCAAAATAAAATCCTTTGACATGTATTTTTCATTCAGTGCATGCTATATGAGTAAGTGAAACCCCCGTCCTGAGAAAATGATCTAGTATCCTACCTCTTCGCTTCTTTCTTTCTTCTTTATTTTATTTCGATTTCACTCTTCTTCGTTTTTCATTTTTTCATTTTTTTCGCCGTTTTCGTTTTCCGAATCCACCGGGTTCGCCTTTTACTTATCTTCCTCGAGGACGAGTAAGAGGCAAGCTTGGGGGATTTTGATCACTCCTTATTTTACACCCTTTTTCCGCATATTTGCATGCCATTTAGATCGCCCAAATCATGTTTTTCACGATATATCGACGATATTGCGATGCTTTTCACGATTTGTTGTTTTTGTCGCATTTCAGGTGATTTGGCGCGATTTGGAGTGATCTCGAGATGCGCTTACTCTAGACGGTCACCAACGACCTCCCCGAGGGGTATTTTGATGTTGGAGAGGAGCGGAAGGAGAACGGACGTCGCAGGAGCGACGAGGAGGCCAATACAAGCAGATTGGGCATTTTTTGTGTCCCACTCGGCCGAGTGGAGGAGCCACTCGGCCGACCAGCGAGACACTGCTCGGCCGACCAGTTCAGACACGATTTTTATGTGCACTCGGCCGAGCACCGAAGACCACATCGGCCGAGTGACGACATCACGTCCGCCCGAGTGGCGCCCAGACGAAGCCCTTCCAAAACATCCAAGTTACTGTTTTTCGGCTGCCTGAACTTCAGAAGACCCACTCGGCCGAGTGGTAAATCCCGTCCGCCCGAGTACTATGAAGCCATCGGCCGAGTGACGACAACTCACTCGGCCGAGCCGCCCCCGAAGTAGAGACCCCTGAAGGCCCCGACTTACTGGAAAATTACAGGGTTTTCACTCGGCCGAGCGACTTTTGTCACTCGGCCGAGTGCGATGCGCTGCCTGTAGCGAAAACTGCGGAAAACAGGCTGTGCAGGGGTATTTTGGTCACGATTTTTGGACGATTTTGAGGGCTATTTAAACCCTGTTTTTACCCTAGTTTAGAGAGCCTCTCTCTTAGATTTTTTGCAGCTTTTTAGATTAGTTTTTAGCTTTATTCTTGTGATTGGAGAGGAGACAAAGATTGGAATTTTGTTGGATTAAATTGAAGAACTCCATTGGTTTGCATCTCTTTTCCTTAAAAAGTCTATTTTTATTGCTTATCTCAATATTGTGATGAATTCCATTGCCTATTTCAACGATTACTTTTGTGATCTCGCTATGATTTGTGAGTAGTCTCCACGTCTTGGGGCGTGGGGATGAACCCTACAAGCCCATTTTCATATTTGTGATGAATTGGTAGAAATTGTGCTAGAATTGTTATTAGGGATTAGATTGGGATCAATTTACTACGGATGGCTAGGTATTCATATCAATTGGGATTTGCAAGAGATTGGATCCCAATTTGATAGGAAACCCTAGAAATCCGAATTGGGTTGGAGTCGGATTTTCGAAGTATCGGTTTGCAAGAGATTGGACCGATACTAGGATTTCCGGTTGCAATTCCATGCCGATACTCGTTTGCAAGAGATTGGACGGGTAGGAACTATCCCAATCTAGGTCGTGGACCGAGTTTGCAAGAGATTGGGCTCGGTGCGCGATTGGACGATGATGTTGATCCTAATGCTAGCTTTTCCTAGGCTAGGGTTTGCAAGAGATTGGACCCAAACCTAGGATGGCTATAGACCGACAACAGCGCGAGAGCGTGAGCTTGGTTCTACATTCAGTTGCAACTAGTTCATCCAAATTCTCAATCTAGCAATTTTGAAACCGACAAACCACATTTATGAAATACGGTGAGTAGCGGGGATTCCCCATTCCCTAGACGTTCTTTATTTGATTTGATATTTCCGCATTTTTGTCTGACGATTGTGACAGGATCGCCAAAGGCAAATTTCTCTCTTAAATAGCCAGGTTGATTGGAACAAGCACGGTCATTCGTCCTCCCTGTGTTCGATATCCCGCTCGCTGCTACACCGTGCACTTGCGGTAAAACTACAACCGTTCTTTGGGTCACATCCCAGAGCGATCAACAACATTGGTCAGTATACGGCGGTCTTTATTGTATACACGTTGTACTACTTACAACGTACCCCGGCCGAGGATTAACATAAAGACCGTACTGAGCCTGTAACACTAACTTCCCTTTAATGGAAGTGACGAATCCCATCTTAGTCACTTACTCACCTTGGGAGCTTCAGGTGCAGCCCAACCTAAGATCTTTCATCAGGACTGGTCCTCGAAGCTAGATCATGGGTCTAAGCTATACCGTCCGCTCACAGGTTTGTACAGATGACTTCAGGTCTTAAGGATCAACTAACCTATCATCACCCTAGAGTTATTAAAGACAGATCATTAAAGTTAACCATTTAATAACTCTAACTTGGGCGTTCAGTGAACTCATTCTCCAATGAGCACCTGTGTCTCGTCTCCGACTTCACCAAGTCGAATGACAATGAGATCATCATTACCCGAAGGTAAGACGAAGACACAGTGATCTATCCGATGTGTCGATATCCAGTTCTCGACACATCTATGATCACGAACCGTTTAAGACTTACGTTTCTATTCGGTCGCTTACTTACTCATAATCGAGATCTCATCTAGATATGTAAGGACCTAACTATAAGTCTATGGATATTATCTAAGTATATTAATACAAATGTTTTTATACTTAGAATAATACGTACCATATACGGTATGAACAAGACGTATAATCAAGATAAATTACCTTATGGGCATATATCTTCCTACATCTCCCACTTGCACTTAGGCTATTTATCTCGGTATCTCATACCGTTATAGCATATCAGTCACTTTGACATTTGATATGGCAAACCTAAGAATGGTTCTACTAACAAGTATCTACAATGAATTTTAATGGATTGAAATTACATCTCTTGATCACACAGGGTTGATCCTTTGAAAAAATGATCTGGATCAATTTTCCTAACTTTGTATAGCTAACAGTTAGCTTATACGATTTAGATGTGGGGTCTAACATTTCCGTAAGTCAGTTCTAGCTCACTCCACTTTATTGTGTCAATATGTCAAGTACATATTTGACACCCTAAGTCTATATATATATACGATTAAATCAAAACAATTTTGACTTAATGATTTATATAGAAGATTCATTAAAGTGAAAAAATCCTTTTTACTTAGTCCGAAAAACGGAACTAAGTATATGAGCTCGCTCCCACTGACTTTAAGAATTACCTGGTTAAATTTCTTCAACATAATATCTAAATCATTTTTAGATTTATGTGCAAAAATAACCATTTGGTAAGTGCCTCAGACGGAATGCACAAGTGTCAGGTTCGGTTTGACAATGAGTCAAGTCAAGATCGTTTTAAGGAAACTTGACATTGACTCGTTCAATCAAAACGTCCTACACTGTACTTTATTCCTTTAACCACATTTAGTATTAACTCTTTTAATAACTAAATGCAGATAATCAAGAATTAATCTTGATATGCGTATATTTGTGATTACACACAATTTATACGCCCCCTGGAACCTACACTTAACTACTGATTGACTTTTAACATTTAGTCAGCTCCAAAAACAATATTATCGAAGCTATGCATTATTATTCGAGAATATACGCAACCATCACAGAAAAGCCACATCCACAGAATTTAAGTCGATTCAATCTCAATTGCAACAAACGAGACATCCATTCCAAAACAACGGGTTCACGAAAAGAACCTTAACTTGTTTATCAAAAATAAACCTTGAGTGCAAAGCACTCATTCATTGTTTTCGATCCTTAAAGATGATACATTTTATTCAAGTAAGAAAAATATCATCTCCATCACGATCATCGTCTCCAGAAGTCTTTGAGCGGTCCCAACAGCAACTGTTGCTTTGATTGTCGACCGATCTCCGTACTTCTCCAATCTCCGGTTCATATCAGCCACCTGTATACAGTACACAGATGTCTATAAGTATCTCATACTATATGAATGGAAATAATTGCATTTAATTGAATTTTAATTTGTACCTGAGGTAGAGGCATCAGTATGCCCCTTCTTCTTCTCTGCAAGATAGATCTTGCAGTTCCTCTTCCAGTGGCCAATCTTGTGGCAATGGAAGCACTCAGACTTCGACGGGGCCCCTTTGTTCTTCTTCCTCCCATTCTTAGCCTTCGCAGGTTGCGGGACCTGCCTCTTCTTTCCTTTGCCTTTCGGCTGGTCGGAAGCAGCAAAGCCAACAACCAGTGCAGTCGGCTTCTTCTCAATCTCCTCAAATTGCCGGAGCATATTGAGGAGACCAGGAAGATCCGTCTCAAGGCTGTTCATTATAAAGCCAGTTATAAAGGGCTTGAACTCGGGAGTTAAAGACTTTAGGATAATGTCCGTGGACATCTCATTGTCCAGGACAAATCCTAACTGGGCGGCGTCCTTTACGTACCCGATCATCTTGATAACATGATCTTGTACGGGCCCTGTCGTCATCTTTGTGCCCCAGAGGTTGCTAGTAGCTTCGAACTTGGCAGCTCTGGATCGCTTGCCATACAACTCTTGTGCATTAAGGAGTATGCTCTGAACATCCATATGTTCATGCTTCCTCTGCAGTTCGTTGGTCATCGAAGCTAGAGTAAGGCACATTGCCTTCTCTGCATCCCTCTGGTACAACTTAAAGGCTTCTTTCTCTTCGTGGGTCGAATCCTCATCGGGCTTCTCCGGAGCGTCCTCGAACAATATGTATCCAATCCCAGCTAGGGAAAGGACCAACTTAATGTTCCTAAGCCAGTTTTTGTAGTTGGTTCCATCCAGCACGTTCTTTTCTACCATGTATTTTAGACCTGAGTCCATTCTGTATTTTATAGATACTTTAGTTAGTATATGTTCGTAGTATAGTTTTAATGGTTTTAATAAAACTATATTCTCCCACTAAATTTATTTAAAGCCATAATAATAAACAATTTATTATAAAATAACATTTGTGAGAGAGGGATCCGACTACCCTGAATCTGACAACCTTGAGTGTATCTCAACAAGTTTTCCGACTCTGCAGTCGGTAGACGAACTCGTCGTCAATCATATTTACTATGATTCCCTATCGATTTTACCCCTAGTCATTTGTGATCATTAGTGTGCTCAACCGGATCACAATGGCTAGCCTAGTTGGACCCTTGTTTTCGTGTCCAGCCTGACTTGCTCCTTTGCTCGGTGTATGCACGACGCGCCGGTTTGGGTCAGGTCTTAGACTATATTCTTGGTTAGACTTACGCCGAAGCTCGAGGGATGAGACAATGGTTTCAGTCAGGTTAAGATGTCAATCAATAAATCGGTTTCTATAAGATTGACATGTCACGGCTTGAGTGTAGCTCAACAACCGGAACATGTTTCTTACAGTTGCCAACTCCTAAAACAAGGAGGGCTACGATTTATCTTAAACAAGATTATTATCGTATTGACTTAGGTATAGTCGATGGACTTACATAGTCATGAATCGACTCCTTACGGTCCAGCAGACGCGGCCAGGGAATTGACTAAGCCAGGACCACTTGTTACCCAGTCTAGCTAGGTTGGTCCAAAAACTTTAGCCAAGCACATTAACCGACATCATGATCCATTGAAGGAGTTATCATCAATCTTATGTTTTCCAAACAACTAAATGGCTTTTAATTAAGAGAACTAGTTAATCCTTATCAACTAGTTGATCCTAAAATTCAAAATTTTTCAGATTGGTTGAACATCTTTTATTAAGTCCTTATCAACTATAAGGTTCTTCGTTCAACTTACTACCCCAATCTAATTAGGATTTTAATAAAACAATTCAACATTGTCCTTTTATGACAATCATTTAATTGAACGTTTTAATGAAATGATTTACAAAACAAAAGGGACTACCCTAATCTGGTATTAGGTTTGATGTTGTTTTGTTTTATCAAACATAGCATGTCACTATCTTGTTTTAATGGCTAACCTAACAAGGTTTGTGAATATATTATTCAACATGAAATGAAATAACTAATTTATTCGCATAAAATAAAGTTTCATTTTAGTGACATATAAAATGTATTTGCAAGTTTAAAAATTATCTATATAATACAAACATGCAAATCTAACTTTTAACACTTAAAATTAAAGATTAAAAATTTAAAGCCTCCATAATAATTTTATCGCATAAAACTAGGTCGAACAAAATTATCTAATAATTTTAAACCTAGGCCTTTAAAATTTTAACCTTATTTCTAAAATTAAAATATCACATAATAATTTTAGAAACATCTATGTAATAAAAAGAAATTAATTTATGTTTCATCTCATGAAATAGAATCATTTCTATTTCTTACATATTTTAAAATAATTTTAAAACTCTTTTAAAACTTTTAGAAATCTTTTTAGAAGCTTTCAAATAAAGTTTTAAAAATCTCTAACTTTTATGTAACTAAAGAAAACTTTTAGAATAAAATTTTCTATAAGGTTTACATAAACTTTAAATACCCTTTAAAAATTTTTAATGTCTCATAATAAAAATTTATAAAGTATTTAAAACATAGGAGACTTCTTTTAGATTTATCGCATAAAAATAATTTGTCCCAAAATTAAAATAAATTTCCGTGTTGCAAAATTAATTTTTGAAACACAAAAATATTTTCAAAACTAATTTAACATAAAGCTAAAAAGTTTTGTGCATGAAAGCTAAGCATTTTTAACGATTAAAAAGTCGCTATAGTAGATCTATAGCGTAACCGTGGCTCCGATACCACTGTTGGGGTTTTGGCGGACCCCCAGAGCTCGGATCCGTATCCGTATCCGTCCTAAGTCGGATGGACCACGGAGGCACAAAAGCGCAGCGGAAAACAAGAAATCAAATTTCTACACTAGCTAAACTATTTAGCTAGGCTCTGGGGAGCCAGAACCTAGCCCGATCTATGCCGACTTGGAGTGGGTCTGACCACCCCAAGAAGGATCTACACTAAAGCGACTAATTAAAACTACACTAGAAAACGCTTAACCACATACCCGGAATCTTGGCCCTGGAGCAGGCAAGATGTACCGCACCGTCTTGAGAATCTCCTCGTAGCCGAGCCGCGTTGACCCGATCTGCCTGAGCCGCCTCGCACCCTCGCACCGATCCGCCCGAGCTGCTTTCGCCTCCGAGCCGATCACACGCGGTAGAAAGTTTCACTTGAGAAGAAACCCGCGTCTTAGACGTCCGGATCAGATCCAAACCCCCTTCGTAGTCGTGCCAGGACTACTCCGGAGAATAGGAAAATAGAGAGAGAGATTTAGTCGCCGATCGAGCTTGCTCTAAAAATCTGGAGCTACTCGATCGTTGACTGGTGTGTATTTCAACGAGGAGAGTGCACCCCTATTTATATAGGGAGTGAGCACTCAACCTCTCGTTGCGGGCAATGTGGGACAATTCCCATGAAGAGAAAAATTCAATTAAGCCATTTGACTTAATTTCAACTTTAAAGTTAGCCTTTCACAAAGTCAAACTTTAACGAATTAATTCTCCTCACATACTAAACTTCAGACACCAAACAAGCTATCAATCAGAAGAGCTTGGAATGGTGAACGCGTAGGAACTGACGGCGACGAATTTCGACTTCGTTTGACCCCTCAAACAATTGCTCAAAGTTTAGCAATTTCTCAAAATTCGTAGCCGTCATTAGGGGTTTAAAAAAAAACCCCTAATTTGACTTAAGTTGCGGGCGCGCCCGCTAGGCTTAGCGGGCGTGCCCGCCCAAGGGAGCAAGGGCGGGCCGCCCGCCCGCTGCTGCAGCGGGCGGGCGCCCGCTGCGTGCAGCGGGCGCTGCAGCGGGCGGCGCCCGTTTTGCCTTTGCACATGGGCCTTTTGGCCTAGTGGGTCTAACCCACTTCTCCTTGAACTCTTTCTGCATTTCTGGACTCGTTTGAGCTCCGATTTGGACGCGGTTTGAACCTGTGTTTAGACCGGGACGATCCCGTCATCCAGGTAACCCTTTCCAACAAGTTTTTTCCTACTAAATTCATCGTAACTAATTTACAACACGTTTAGTCAAAGTTAGCATCTAATGCAATGTTGTGTCCCTATTGCTAATGCGACTAATATTCACAACCGTTTTGTGAATGTTTAATATCATCAAATGGTATTTCTCTCTTTTCTATATTCCTATTACTAAGACACGAACACTACTCGGTGTGAGACCCTACAGCCTGACCTTACTACAGGTTGGAGCTCGAAACCCCTAGACGCCGGTCACTACGAGCAGTAGCTGTCGTCCCTGTTTCAGAGTCATCATAACGTGATCGACCCTTGACAAAAGTATCAAAGGGTTTGCATTGGCTGTGTCAGTGATGAATTCCGTTAGCTAAAATCCCTTCGTCAAGACTGTGTTATTGTTGACCTAGGGTATGGTTTTCTGTCAACCCTATTAGACAACATTGGTCAGTATACGGCGGTCTTTATTGTATACACGTTGTACTACTTACAACGTACCCCGGCCGAGGATTAACATAAAGACCGTACTGAGCCTGTAACACTAACTTCCCTTTAATGGAAGTGACGAATCCCATCTTAGTCACTTACTCACCTTGGGAGCTTCAGGTGCAGCCCAACCTAAGATCTTTCATCAGGACTGGTCCTCGAAGCTAGATCATGGGTTTAAGCTATACCGTCCGCTCACAGGTTTGTACAGATGACTTCAGGTCTTAAGGATCAACTAACCTATCATCACCCTAGAGTTATTAAAGACAGATCATTAAAGTTAACCATTTAATAACTCTAACTTGGTCGTTCAGTGAACTCATTCTCCAATGAGCACCTGTGTCTTGTCTCCGACTTCACCAAGTCGAATGACAATGAGATCATCATTACCCGAAGGTAAGACGAAGACACAGTGATCTATCCGATGTGTCGATATCCAGTTCTCGACACATCTATGATCACGAACCGTTTAAGACTTACGTTTCTATTCGGTCGCTTACTTACTCATAATCGAGATCTCATCTAGATATGTAAGGACCTAACTATAAGTCTATGGATATTATCTAAGTATATTAATACAAATGTTTTTATACTTAGAATAATACGTACCATATACGGTATGAACAAGACGTATAATCAAGATAAATTGCCTTATGGGCATATATCTTCCTACATAAAATACAACATGGAAATATAACAATCACTAATGAAGACCTAATCTACTCTTCGGCGGAATATAGTTCCGCTTAATCCTAAGCCATTGGGACAACCTCTTGGATGGCTTCATCAATAAAACCAGCTTCAGTACCTAGACAGTTATTTCACAAGAAAAGCATAATGAAATATCGTCCGTGAGGGTCACTCGGCAAGTATTCCTTGACTAGTTACACACATACACACAGTGCGTGGTATAAATGTAAACGGAGCATGGTTTAAATATTAGAAAAGTTCTATATAAATATGAAGATAATATTATAAAAAGTAGCCAACAGTTATAAACATTTTCTATCTCACAGTTTACAAACATTTCTAACTACCACTAACAATGCAATAATAACTAGGTCTGATAAGAGTCATGGTGGCAAAAAGGCCCATACGTGCCGGTCCGGTGCGGGTCTGGCCAGGCTGCTGCCATACCCAGGTCGGGCCGGGCCGGCCCGGGCAGGGAGAAACCCCCGTCCAGCTTGGCCTACCGGCACAAGCCCGGCCGGGCTGGCTGGCCCGGCCCCACTACTGGAAAACTTCGCATTAGCCACGGCCAAATCCGTGGCTAATACTATGAATTCCGTGGCTAAAACACATTAGCCACGGATGTTCAGAAATTCCGTGGCTAATATTCCGTGGCAAAAAAATGGCGTCATAAAAGACAAAATTTCAGTCGCTAATGGAAGCATTTTCGTGGCTAATTAGAATTAGCCACGGAATTCCGTGGCTATTAGGCCGTGGCTAATTCTAATTAGCCATGTCAATCCGTGGCTAATAAAAACTCTTTGCCACGGAAGAACTGTGGCTATTATATGTAATTCCGTGATTAGTTGTCCGTGGCTAAGGATCATTAGCCACGGTTTTACCGTGGCTAAACAAGTTTTTTGCCACGGAAGAACTGTGGCTATTATACATCTGCCACGGAAACGTTTTCCTTGGCATATCACTATTAGCCACGGAATATCCGTTGCGAATAAAATAATTTGCCACGGCCATACATGGCTAAAATAATCTTGCCACAGAATTTATAACTGTGGCTAATACGTATTAGCCACGAAATGTCAGTGGCCACTATTGTATTAGCCAGAGAATATTTGTGGCTATTTGTAATTAGTCACGGTAAGAAATATTGTGGCTAATAAGTATTAGCCACGAAATGTCCGTGGCTAATATGTTTTTAGTTTTTTTTAAAAAAAATCTTAAATAATTCACTTTACATCAAAACTAAAACCAAAAAACATTTCTATACAATCAAAATTCTCATATAACATCATCATCATCACATTCCAGAAAAAAGTTTCCAAACATATATAACTTTAATCACATAACACCAAGTTTCTAAAAAGTTTCCACACACAACTTTAAACACATAACACCAAGTTTCTAAAAAGTTTCCACATACCACATCACCTTCACTCCCCTAATCTCAAAATCTAGTCAACTCTCACTCACTGCAGATCTCCACCCTCCGGGCCTCCACCCTGTTCTCTGCCTTGTGTACGCAATTCCTGAAACAAAAATTGTATATGGGCACCCATATTCAGTATAAATGATGCATATGGAAAATAGACATATTGATAAATCGGATACAACTAAAATTAGTTTTTTAAGAAGTTTACTAAAATGAATGATAGAACATCATCCGAGCATAGGTGAAATTGAAGTCAAGAAATCTATGTCCAAAGCTTAAAACATGCTTAAAACCCATGAGGAAACCCATGAGGCAGATCTACATGTTTTAAACAATTGCAGATCTCCTGTGCATAGGAAACCCATGAGGCAGATGACTTGTGGATAAAAAATAACTCAATAAAAGGAAGCATGCTTCAGGTAAGTTTTCTCATGATATTTTATCCAATATAATCTATATGCCATTCTCATGATATTTTTCAATGCTTCAGGTAAGTTTTCAATGATTCCTTGCAAAGGAAGCGTGCTTGTAAATGTGTTTCATTCTTTTTTTTGGTTAGAAGAAGATGATCATCCCCTTGTAATTCTTATTTTATACAGAATTCCATAGCCGGTACTGGCCTCCTTTTATACCATTGGCGGTAAGGTTACTACTTCTGTAATCATCCTCACTATGTAACAACTTGAGATATGGATTGTGGCATGTTGTCAGGTTATTTTGACTGTAGGAATGAAGCTAGAAGTAATCATCACAACAATGTGCCTAAAGGGCACCCACGATGCAGTAGTTGTTCCAGGGACAGTATCCGTGATGCCCGATAATAGCCTGTTTTGGTTCGGTCAGCCTCAATTGCTTCTTCGCATCATCCAGTTCGTCCTTATCCAGGTAAACGCCATAAAAATTAAACTAGTGTATGAAAAATCAGGACCATATAAGTAAAAAAGAAATAAATTAATAAATCCCCACAGAGAAGTTTGTAATCATCCATGTATACCTGTGCATCAGATACATGCACGCATTGCGTATAGCTCAGTAAAGTACACATCATTATAAATCAATTGCTAAGGATTAAGGGAGATATATACACTCCCATACGTATTAGCATCACGTATTTTAACACTCCATCTCAAGCATAAACATATATATCATACTTACCAAGTTTGTCACGACTAACTCAACAAGGGAACTGGTGATTTACTATCCAAGAAGAAGGTCCCAAGCCAATTAAAATACACCCACAATACCCAGGAGCTAAAACGGTCCCATTTTAAGACCTAACATCGATGGAAGGTTCATCATCAAAATGCAATGTGTCGTTCAAAAACATAAAACCCCTGAACAACAGGTCTCACATCAGATTTTGACTCGTCAGCCATACTGGCAACTTTGACCCTCCTAAAAAAATCATACAATAACTAAAACACAATCCTTAATCTGTGATGCTGCCTTGAGATCACACCCTCACAATCAAGAGCATCCATTAGAGTCCAACAACTACATACAAACTACACATTCCTACTTTGAGATTCCAGATGCATATCAAAAATAAAACCACGGTGGAAGAAGAAGATGTCGTTGGGAGTTGGTCGAAAAGGCATGGAGTTCATCTCAGAAGATGCTGAGAAATCAATGTTTTGACCTGTTAATCCTCTAAGGGTCAATTTGTTTCCATGAAATATACATGGAAAAGGGTTTCTGTGCTTAAACAGTTGGATATCTGCTCCCTTGTATTTCTTCCCTCATGAATGTTTAGGTCTTTGTTTGATTTCATTAAAATTGGAGCTATCTGCAACCTAATAACATTCTTAATAGGTCAAATGCTTGATGGCATAGTTTCTTTCGGCCATTGGCATAAGAAAATGCATCCCTTCTTATTTTACTTGTCACACTCGATGCTCCGGTTATGTTTTGTCCAACATTTCGTGAACAAGCAAACATCCTGGAAATTCCAGAAATACGATGATAATGTATTTGGTTTTGAAACATTCTTGTCATATATTGCTTTCTTATGGTCAATGGCAGAGCTTGATTTTTTTATCCAAGGGGATAACTATATTTTCTATCGTTTGAGTTAAGACTTAACGTCTTGAAAATTAACGAAGTGAAATTTGCCCAAAATCATATATATTCCTGTCCCACCCATACACTAACCCTGCTCCTAATTAAATACCATTAAAGTCACATAATTCAATAATTGATAGAAATTCTTACCAGATCATTACGGAGCCGATGATATTTCTCCTGCATCTCTTGAGGCATGCAAGCCAGCACTAACTGGTACTGCTGGTCATACTGCGCCATCTTCTCCACCATATTGGTCATCGTGGCAGTGAACTCCTGCATGCCCGCTGGTGGATCGGTGGGCTCTGGTCGTCGGGTACTCTCATGACTAGCTGAGGACGAACTGGTTGACTGTCCATAGTCTCTGGTCTCTGAACCTCTAAACCGATACCGGTTCTTCCTCGTCCCTCCAAGCACCCCTGCAATGAGGGCATCCTCCTCCTCCCTGGTGAGCGGTCTAGAGCAACTGGAGCCTGACTCAGAGTGTGACCTGAGGTCTGCTGCAGCCTGATGCAGAAGAGCCTGAAATACAACCAACATTATAATTATACTTAATATGAACAATATTATTAAACATAAGTTATTACTTACTAGCATCTTCTTATTCTTCTCCATCTTATTTTTATCCGTATACTTGGGGTGGGCATGTGTAAGAGCGCGCTCTATCAACCACTCCACTCCCAGCTTGCCCTAAAAATAAATAGATTGATACTAAGACAGATTTTAGACACATATTCCATTATAACATAATATATGCTCAAATTTAAAATTGAACATATAACCTGTTGTGCCAAATCGTGAGCATGGCTGGTGTAGCTCTTGGAGCCGGTATGATGCTCATACTTTCGTGACTTTTCGCGGTTCGCCTTGGCGATATCCGCAATCATCTTTTAAAAAAACATGTCAGGCAAATGGATATATAAAACATATTAAAAGGGACCAAAATTGAACCATATCATTACCCGGTGAATATTTCCCAGGGATCAAGAGTGACAATATCATGTGTGGCTGCTTCATACACATATGAGGAGGAAGGTTATACGGGGTCACCAACACTGGCCATGTCGACCACCCAGAGCTCATCACTCCAAAAGGATTAAATCCGTCGCTTGCAAGACCAAGTCTAATGTTCCGTTGCTCCCTTGAAAAGTCCGGATAAATTCTATCAATATGCTTCCATGCCTCACCATCCGCAGGATGCCTCAGTTTTCCATCATCTACACGTCCGGTTGCGTGCCATCGCATTTTTCCAGCCAATTCAGCAGAAATGAATAACCTCTGCAGCCTAGGAATAATTGGAAAATAACGGAGAACCTTTGCAGCAATCTTTTTCTTCTTCTTCTTTTGGACTGCATGACCTTCCTTATTTGAACCTATACTTTGTTGCACTTTCCTCCGTGGTACATGACAGGTTGGGCATTCATTTAAATCCTTATTCTCTTTATAATAAAGGATGCAATCATTTGGGCATGCATCAATTTTCTTGTAATCGAGCCCTAACGTATCAATGATCTTGCTAGCTTCATAATGAGTCGCGGGAATGCTATTCTCACCTCCAGGAATTACCCTTCTCAACAGATCCAACAACATCTCAAAATGTATAACTGCCATTCCGCTAAGGTTTTGGATATGAAGAAGTCTGATCAAGAATGATAGTCTCGTAAACTCGCATCCTTCGTATAAATCCGACTCGTTGTCGTTCACTAATTTAATCAAACGATCGACGTCACTTGAGGCCTGTGCATCCTCTGAAAAATTATCGGTCGTAAACGGTTCAGCAAGAATGTCTTCTAACATGGCACCTGTGTCATCTGCCTGTTGACCTGCATGCAGTATCCGTGGCTCCCCTTGAAGTATCTCCTCAGTTACCACACCTTCACCGTGGTTACTCCAAAACTTGTAGTGAGGGTCGAATCCGTTCGCAAACAAGTGGAAACGAACAATAACCTTGTGATATTTAAAATTGTTCTGACATTTCTTGCACGGACAATAAATATCGGAAGTTGACAATCGTATTGGGTTACTGTCAGAGAACGCTAAAAATTCGTCTATCCCATCTTGGTATCGTTGGTCTGTATACCTGTCTTCATGTGATATTTCCTTAAATGACTTGTCAGGAACCACCCGCATCTATAATAAATTTCAAAATGAGAAATAAGTTTATTTGATATCATAACTAAGCTAACAAAAAATAATTTAGTACATAGATATTGATATGTATGTTCTTTCCCATAAGATTTTTTTTCTTCATACAAGTTAATCCAACAATATAATCATAATAACTTAAGTATCTAATGCTGACAGAGATTAAACAGACAGCTAATATTAAGTAGTCTTGTTTCCAAAAGAA
Source organism: Scilla litardierei (assembly GCA_030789695.1). Classification (NCBI taxonomy): domain Eukaryota; kingdom Viridiplantae; phylum Streptophyta; class Magnoliopsida; order Asparagales; family Asparagaceae; genus Scilla; species Scilla litardierei. Next base: position 385,653,532 of record CM061142.1, read on the forward strand.
TATGATAAATTTGGTTACATACAGCTGGCCCACTAATTAATTTTGTATGGGACATGTTAATACAAACACATACTGAAATTAAGCATCATTATAGTCATATTTCCCATACATAGTATTTAAACTGCATTTTACAGAATTTTTGGGTTTTTCCTAAAGCAAAGGTTTGCAAGGATGCATACTACAATGTCACCTATGACTCTCTCTCTCTCTCTCTCTCTCTCTCATAATTGTGAAATTGCTTCAATCAATATGTTGCTCCTACTTTTCCTTCTTCTTAGGCTTTAAGAATACATGGATACCTCCAAAATTCCTCAAATTACATTAAAAATTATTCATACATTTAATGCTAATCAATTTAGATGAACTAATCATGTAGTGCTAATAAGAATTTATTATTGCAAATTACATCCACCTCGTCTTTGATCGCTTAATTCCTTTCGACGTTAAAGGTTTGTCGCTTCTGGCAGACCGGATGTATAGCTGGGTTGATGTTGAGTATGTGGACTGTAACCTCAAGATCTATGCCTGGCATGTCTTCATATGACCAGTGAAGACATCTTTGTTCTACCAAAGGAAGTCGATGATAAGTACTTGGACGATAATTGATTTAAGGCATGAGAGAGGAGGCCTATATTTCTTAAACATTGCGACTTATCATGCAGATACAGCTGCTACCACATCTACCTCTATGTTGTTATGGCATCGTTGTCTTAGTCGTATCTCTCTAGAATAGTTGCATTAAGTGATTGTATCATCTGTTTCTGTATTAATTTGTGAGACATATGAACTTGAAAAGCATACATGTTCTTTCTTTCCTGGCAGAGTCAATAAAACTAGTGGTCGTTTTGATTTAATACAGTCAGATGTTTGAGGTTCATATAGAACTACTCCAGTTTCTAGTAATAGATATTTTATTATCTTTATTGATGATTTTTCTCATATGACATGGGTGTATTTAATGAAAAGATAGGATACAACTTTTGATATTTTCGAATGTTTTTCAATAAAAATAAAAACCAATTTTTTGTTTCTATAAATATTCTCCGTAAGAATTCATGATATAAGATATATTGAATTTTTGTGCTTCTCAAGGGGGGTTTTCATTAAATTTCATGTTCTCATACCTCTTGGCAAAATGGGTTATGGGACAGAAACATATGCATATCCTTCATATTACATGTACTATGTTGTTCAAACAAATATCTCTAAGTACTTATGGTTTGACATAGTCATATGTGCAAGGAATTAAGCTATCTTTCGGGCAATCTGTTAGCTAAGTAGTAAGTGAAGCAATGGTCAAATTTCCCAAGGTTCACTCATATTTGACTGTTTGGGGTTTTAGAATGTGTATAACAACACTAAAATACGACACAACCTGTAATTAGATGCAATTAACTTTTCAAGTCAAATATTTCTCTTAAAATTAAATATGGAAATTGATTGGTTCATCAAACATTAGAAAAGAACTCATACTACATATATGTTATAATCTCTAATAAGTGAAATGAACTAAGCATTAACATAGCAAATAGGAAACATACTCTGATGGGATTTTATACATAGAATTGCCTTCAATTTTATACATAGAATTGCCTTCAATTAAATATGGAAATTGATTGGTTCATCAAACATTAGAAAAGAACTCATACTACATATATGTTAATAATCTCTAATAAGTGAAATGAACTAAGCATTAACATAGCAAATAGGAAACATACTCTGATGGGATTTTATACATAGAATTGCCTTCAATTTTATACATAGAATTGCCTTCAATTAAATATGGAAATTGATTGGTTCATCAAACATTAGAAAAGAACTCATACTACATATATGTTAATAATCTCTAATAAGTGAAATGAACTAAGCATTAACATAGCAAATAGGAAACATACTCTGATGGGATTTTATACATAGAATTGCCTTCAATTTAATACATAGAATTGCCTTCAATTAAATATGGAAATTGATTGGTTCATCAAACATTAGAAAAGAACTCATACTACATATATGTTAATAATCTCTAATAAGTGAAATGAACTAAGCATTAACATAGCAAATAGGAAACATACTCTGATGGGATTTTATACATAGAATTGCCTTCAATTAGGAATCAAGAAGCATATTTTTTTGTGGAATTATGATATAAAAACAGGTTTCTGAAAAAATATTAGTTCCTGACTTTTGTAAATGATTTCACATTCTTAGTTTTGATCCAAATTCACCTTCTTGTGCCTAAGCTAAATATTACCGTCATATATTTCATTGATAATAATTAACAACATCCCACCACATAAATCAAACAATGAAGGAATTTCAAACAGAAATCAAATAGAAATCAATATCAATGTCAAAACTAACTTTGAGGAATTTCCAAACACTGTAGAAAAAATCAAAATCAAAACCTTGTCGTCGTCACCGGAGTTATCAAAGTTAAAAACCCCTAATTCGTTCGGTTGGTTCGTCTGCGGAAAAAAGCCCTAATTTGTTAGAATCGACAGAGAAATAGATAGATAGAGGGAGGGTTATAGCTACTGGCCTGAGTCGACCGTCGCCTGAGAACACGTAGATCAGCGGCGAAAATAAACCCTAGTTTTTGATGCGTGGCAACTTAAATCCTAGCTGGAGATCGTCGAGCTAGGAGATCGTCGCGCTGGTTTCGTCGCTTGGTCTTGTCCACGAGTAACGATTGTCGCTGGATTTCGTCGCTCAAGAGATCGATTGCCGCCGGATTTCGTGTCGCTAGATTTCGTCGAGATAGCGCACGAGAGACAGCGCGAGAGTGAGCGCGAGAGCGAGGGGGAATTGGGTTTTGTGATAAAAAATTTCGTTTTAGGTTTATTTTTACGGAAGCAAATAAATTTTCGTTATTAATTTTCGTTTGCCCGCCAAAATTTGCCTCCAAGTTTTCGTTGCTTAAGTGATAACTATGATCTCCCCTTGGTATTTTGTATTGGCCACTGAACATGCGTGGCTATTACTATTTTAGCCACGGAAAAATAGCCACGAAATCGTCCATGGCTAATAAAGAAATATTTGTCACGGAATTGTTCCGTGGCAAATGTTCCGTGGCTGTTGCTCTATTTTCTAGTAGTGCCCGAGTAATTTATTTTTTTCAAAATTAAATAAATTAAATAAAATGCGTAATTTTTTTAAATATATATATAATAAATAAGAAAAAATCTAAAAAATTCATATAGAAATTTATATATTAAATGTAACATGTTAAGTGTTGGAAAAATATAAGTAACTTTGAAAATAAATAAGTAACTTATAAAAATTAAGTATCTTCTAAATAAATAAGTAACTTATAAATTTATATAAGTAATGTACCATGTTAAGTGATGGAAAGAAAATTTTTTAATCCCGAAATTCTCGATGGTCCCGGGATAAACCTTTAAATTTTATTAATTGAATTTTTTTTGAGGGGGGACCTACGTTGGCCTGCCTTACCCCTCATACAATGGCCAAAAAAGAAATCTAATACATGCAAGAAAATGCTGATACAAGTAAAGAAATCTAGCATCAAGTCTCTTCTGCTGGTGCTTCTTCTTCAGAGTCTTTAGAAAGGTTATTTTCATGTTGGGTTCTCGCTTCAGCCTTGAATCAATCCTTCACACAATCCGTCGCTTCGACTATATATTCCTTCAGCCTTAACCTCGTATTGCTAAGAACGCGACTACTTGCACTAAAGCAACCTCCGAAGCAACAGTAGATATGTATACAGCTAGCAAATCTCAAGACATGATGGAAAGAATTGGATAACTAGTTTTATATTGTTTCCATCATGATAGAAGATCAACATGCTCACTATTTAATTCTTCTTCAGTAAAAGGACAAGCATTTGCCAAATACTTAGACAGTTCACTAAAAGAACTATCTGTGACTATTGTTCTTTGTTTCTTCTTCCCCATAAGCTGGTGGAGCCTACTTGAAGCAGAAGAAGATGCTTGAACAGAAGAGGTGAGTGCAGAACTCCCAAATCGTGTCTCATATAAAGAAGAAAGGGATCTTAAGCTACTCTTGAAACTAGATATCTGTTCTTCTGCATTAATTCTCATTTTTCGTAACTTAAGCCATACATCCCTCTGATGATGATGTTTTGTCGTCGGTAATGTCTAGGGCATGGTTTGACGTGGTTTCATCTTTCTTTTAGGATCAAAAATTCGTAACTTCTTTACAAACTTTTTTGATCGCATTCATAATGCTTTACAATGCAATCATCTCTCTCTAACAAGTCGATTACAAATCCTTATGATCGATCATGTATATCTCATATACGTCAAGTTCGTTTCTTCGATTATCGCAATGAGCCATCATTGTTATAAGAATCTAAAAGATCAATTCCTACTTTGACAACGATTCAATCGTACTCTGTGAATATATCGCATGTATGACGGTGACACTAGCTGCATATGAAGACCACCCGTTTTGAAATCGTTGTTATCTACTTGGTGTTAGACTCGACTCTCCTCTAAACTAAATCTGGGCATGTTAGCAACAACTACAATGTAGCATGGTCTCTTTGTTATAACTATATCGCTAATGTGCTTATGGTATGAGAACATGTCAATCCCCAATACCACTTTAATGACATGAGTCATGTATGTGTTATTTATAGTCAAAGATGGTGCAAACTTATTACACTAGTAAGTTTGTCCATTCGGCATTTGCAGAGGAATTACTATGGATCCATACTAATTTCATGCAACACTTATTCGATATTAAGTCACCCCTAAGTATATTTTGATGATGAACAAATAAATTAAGTGCGCTAATCAAGTTTGTGATTGATAAAGATAAAATTGCAAAAGGTAATGAGTTCAATGCTAGGATGCCGATTTGCATCAAGACTCATGAAGCTCACACAAAGATCCATGAAGCCATTCAAGTTGGAGAGCTTATATTCAAGATGATGGTGACGTTCAATCAAGGCACCCAAAGCTCAAGAATCAAAGGACAAGGAGTTGATCAATGACTACACCAAGATTCGAGATTATTGTAATTTTTGGTATAATTTTATTGTATCTTTACATTTATTGTAAAGGCATAAGATTGCAGTTTCACACACTTATGACAACACTCTAAATATTTTAAAATTATTTTGAAAGGATTTTTCTAATTTTTTTTCTAGGTTATATTTATGTTTTCAGGCAAACTATTCGATCGGTCTGATACTTTAGTCAACTAGTTGATGTATCTAATCTAGGCTAGTGCAATATCAGAAAAGTAGTCGATCAGTGTGACGGCCTAAACCCGTCGGTACTATTTTTAGATTGTTCTGATAATTTTTTTGTACTTTTTGTAATTTTTTATTATTTTCGGATGTCATTATCTTCCCGAGACCCGGTAGCGGTTTTAGTCCTCGAAATTGACCTTTCCGTCGTTTAAAAAGTTTAAGAAACTTATTTTCATACGTTTCGCATCGTTCCAAACGTATGGCAACTTTTCTAATTTTTTTCGGAAAATTTTATTTTTCAGGGGCAAAACCGTAATTTTGATAAAACCATTAAGATTAATTAGCCGTCATTAATCTCTTCATAATCCCGTCCAACCTTTCACGTTTTCCTTCAGCGGAATTATTTTTCCACACCCACCTTATCACCAATTAATTAGCATTAACTCTCTCTGATTTTCAACACCTAACTTATCACATTATTAATCACATCTTCATCTTCATCGTCCCCTTTTATTTATACACAATACACAACACCCCTACGCACTGAACACACCAACGTAGAAACAAGTGGATGAGAAAGAAACCTATAGCCCGTCTCTTCTTCATCCCAATACCATCTCCATTCTTCTCTTCTTCCATCAAGAAACCCAACCCAACACTTCTCCTCTAACTTCTTCTTCTTCTCATTCATTCAATCTCTCACATCCCCCTTTTTAGCCGCCAGCAGTAGCATCAACAGGGGAGGCCGAGCTTGATCTGTCCGGCCAAAAAAGCAGGGGGCCGAACCCCCTATGCCACCAAGCAAGGGGCCGAGCCCCGGCACCGGCAAGCCAAAGGGTGGGGCTCGACAAGCCTTCTTCCTCCTCTCGCGCGGCTTCAAGCAACGACAAGCATGAGAGCGAGTCAGGCCTTCCTCCCTCATCCTCCAATGAACAACGCAAGGACGAGTCTTCCTCCTCCGCTTAACGCCGAACACGTACAAAGTAGGTTTCCTCAGCAATTCACTATAATTTAAACTCCCTACGCTTAATGGATTTAGAATTTAACCGTTATTATTTGATATTAAAACTAACGTATGAATATGTTCACATGGGCCATTATGTTAACATAATGCTGTGATCATGCTTATGTTAACCATTATTTGATTAAGAATGATTCTCATATTAGTACCTATTATGTTCAAGCAATAGTAATTAACAGTTCAAGATGATGAGTAACATAATAGGTTAACTTGTGGTTGATTCTATGCTAATAGCAGACTACTGAACTTAAGTAATATGGTTATATTAGTTGACACTAAAGTACTTAAGTGTGGTAATTTAAATAGTAAATAGGCTAATATTAGTTGACAATTGAAATGGTGCTGAAATGAGTATTTAAGCACTTAAGCATCTAATATAGCATCAGTCTACTAAACTTCTTTTTCAGTAAACATTTATTCATTGATGCCAATACCAAATACTTTTAGTTAATAGCGTTGACATGTAAACATTCTATTGTTATTTAGTTCCATTTTATGTTCAAGCAATAGTAATTAACAGTTCAAGATGATGAGTAACATAATAGGTTAACTTGTGGTTGATTCTATGCTAATAGCAGACTACTGAACTTAAGTAATATGGTTATATTAGTTGACACTAAAGTACTTAAGTGTGGTAATTTAAATAGTAAATAGGCTAATATTAGTTGACAATTGAAATGGTGCTGAAATGAGTATTTAAGCACTTAAGCATCTAATATAGCATCAGTCTACTAAACTTCTTTTTCAGTAAACATTTATTCATTGATGCCAATACCAAATACTTTTAGTTAATAGCGTTGACATGTAAACATTCTATTGTTATTTAGTTCCATTTTATGTAGTTCCAGCTTTAGTATTGGGTTATTGTGTTTATAACTGATCTATTGTGTTTATGCATTAGCAAGTACTATTTTACAGTACTACTTAACCTGGGATGAAATATAATATCATTAATTTCATGTCAATGCACCTGGGATATAACATGCAAATTGATACAATTTTAATTTATTAGAACTCATTAATTCATTAGTGTAATTAAACATCACATGATGCATATGTTTTAATTTATGAGAACTATTATTACTATTACTTCCTTTACATATTTTGTCGTTAAATGAACATAACGAATGAATGTGTGTCATTAAGTGGACACAACGAACACATGAACGTGTTAGGTGACGTCGTCACCAAATCAAAGGAATGTAACTCCTATAATGAATGGTCTTGATATTAGCCCTAAATTGATGATTAGCGTCGATTAAGTAATTGAGCTAGCTCCTAACAATGGTGTAGTTTAATAATAATAATTATTGCGTTGGTTGTGTTGGTTTAGTAATAACCACCATGTTAATTTAAACTTTCGTGATATTGATTATAGGTTATGTTAGTGTAATTGTTAGCTTAAAGAAGTTAGTAGCTACATGCTTACCACATGGATTATGTTATCTAAAATAAAATAGTGATAGTGATGACTTAAAGTTTGATGCTGTGGTAGATTTCCAGTTCGTTATAATGATGCCCACATTTATAAGTGGATTAAATTAATTATTTAGACATATTAATGTTTAAATCATGTCGTTTTTCACATGCACATGCTAGTCTACATTGTGATTGAATTGGTAAGTTATTCAACCGCATTTGTTACCCTTGCGTTAGAAGAAGGTTCAATGCATGATGTTGAGATAAATTGCATATACGATGAATACTTATTCTTGTACACATAAATATAACACGTTCTCAGCTTTAAATTCTTGTTGCATGAGAAGAAATATTCAGGACATGATTGGATGTGATAATTTCACAGGCTTGGTGCATGAGAAAAGAATACGTACTATTTGATAAAGAGAATTGATACAAGTTATAAAAAGAAAAGCACGAAGAATTCATGACAAGGTCTTACGCGTTGATTTTTTAGAAAGAGAAATGAATGAATGTATTGCCTGACTTCGAGAATTGAGACATGTTATACGTGAAAAATGCAAGAGGAATCATGAATAAAAACTCATGACATGAATTGACACACGAAGTAAGCCACATACTTCATTGAATGTGGTAACACATTGTCATGAGGGTGAGCGAGCGACCATGTCACAAATCATTTCACCACATTGGGTTGCGGTTTATCATGTCATTTCATCGGCATCCAGACATGGAGTCGATGTCATTATTTGTTACTAAATTCATTTCACCGCTCAGCAGACGTGGGGGTGGGGTTTACAAGCATTTCACCATCTTTAGATGTAGAGATGGGTTACGGGGCTACACGGGTATGCGCGCCTAGAGTAGTCGAACAGTTGCACGTCGTACTATCAGACAACGATGTATTGAGTAGCATATGATCATCACATTTCATTAACATGACACTTTTAGAAATGTTTAAATGTGTTAATCGTCCACATGACTGACATGTCATCAATTGATCGTGATTAGCTTATCTTTGAGCATATGTCAACATTTATTAAGTTTCAGGTAACAAGTGCTCCTTGTTATCCTGCTAGTAGATTCCATTGTTGCATAATTATATATGCGGACGTTTTAATGTTATTATATTCCCTTTTATATCATGTTGTTTTTCTTAGTCACATCTGTGCACATATTAGTATTATTAAATTCCCCTTGTATCATGATTTTATCTTATTAGTAGACTAAGTAATTGTACTGCTAGATTCCTTTTAATAGTTGTTTAAATAAAATTGATGATTGGAAATATACATGAGTAATTATCACTGACAGAATTTGTATTTGTGGTTTTAATGCAATGACTGTCAGGTCCCGAGGGTAGTTTTGCAGATCCTGATTCAGTATTGCATGACCCAGTTAGAGGCATGATTCTTCAGAAGACCAGGTTTAGGCTGCAGCTCCATGTCATGTACCATGTGTTTTATGTACACCGCGGAGTTAACTTCATACGCTTAGCGTGTTTAGGCCAAGGAGGAATGAAAAGAAAAGAAAGCATACACACTCATTGTCTTAAGTACACCGCGGACCCGCTCGCGCCCTCTCTCCAAAGGAAAAAAAGGAAAAAAGGGGAAGCAGGTCGTGACAATCAGAGTTATGAAACTAGTCGACTAGTGTTTACAATGTGGTTTACCACTATTTACAGAAAGCAACAACTTCTCTTGACATGGCAAAACTTGTTGACCAATGTTCGTTAAGTAGTCGACTAGTTGTCAACGTCGACTAGTAGGTGAACCATGGTTGACTAGTAAACTAGCCGTTAGTCTATAACGGTAAGATTTTATCTAGCAGATGGAGGGTAGTTTTGACAGTCTGTCTTGAGCAAATTAAGGGCTTATACATAGAGGGTTGTTGTACGAATTAATTAGGAATTTATTGAGCTATTTTTAAGAAAAACAAATGTTTCAAAAGTCCTTTATAAGCCCTCTCAAAATATTTTCTTTGGCCAAAAGTTTTATGTGTTTTACAGAATTGTTAAGCATCTTTCTATTGGCCATTAAGCTGTGATCTCCTCAAGCTTTCATCTTGACTTACTTGAGATCATAGCTGAAGTTTTTCCTTAGCCACTTTGTATATCAAAGCTTCAATCTATTGTCTATAGGAAAAGTGTACTCTCCAAGAAAGCAATGTTTCTGAAAATCCTCAGTTACAAGGTGGTAAGCGTTCATTGTTGTAATTGCTTGGTATGTTTGGAATTGGCGTTCTAATTGAAAACCCACAATTGTTGTGATGATTGGTTGAAAATCCTCAAGTTGTGAGTCAAGTTGAGAAGTCATATGGTTGTGAAGCAATTTGTAATCAACTCATTGGGAGAGTGACTAGTGGAGCTCCAAGTGGTTGCTTAAGACTGGACTAGCATAGAGGTTGCATGAACTAATATAATTTTTGTGTGTTTGTGCTTGCTCTCATTGTCTCTTGCCGCTTTCTCTTTATTTGCATATTGTGCTTACATTTTCGCTACTTATATTTTCTTGCAAATAATTGAGATTGTGTTGATTAAGTTTCAAGTGTGGTAACTCTCATTGGAAACTTAGGTAAAATTAGAGTGAAAATTTTAAGTTCAAGCTTTTAATGTATAACACTTTTCACCGCTTCTAATATTTACTTTCCATTTACAGAATCCCCAACACAACCTTTTATACCAGAGGAGACGAATCTCGTCTTAACCACCACATCCTTTCACATGTTTTGGACTATACATGGCAAGTATCAAGCTATGATCACATTCATTGTTGGTCGATAAAAGCCAAAGCATGGAATTCCATGTGTAAGATTCTTTAGCATGTCTCAGATCAAGAGACTAATCTACACCAACTATCATCTGAGAGTTTATATTGATAGTGAGAGTATGTTTACCATATAAACGCTTCTTGATGAGTCGTTCCGTGTACTTATTCTCCAACAAGCACATGTGCACTATCTCACGTTGTGTCTACATCGAACGGCTATGAGACTAGCCATTATTATCATAATGGTAAAGATCAGTACACATTGGTCTATCTAAAATGTCAATGTCACATCTTGATATTTCTATGAACATGGATATTTTGGATTTGTGCTTAAGCAGATTGATTAAGTCTCATTATCATGATCTCGTCATAATCACAATGTCCTCGCACAATCCAGGGACTTTATCCATGCAAACCCATACCATATGCACATATGCTCAAAATGTATCACAAATTTTCATAGATAAAGATTTCCAAATGACTTACTATTAAGTTGAACGAGATGTGTTAATTACAATAATCAATGTAGTTGCATACAAATCCCAATAATAGCATCCTAATATTTCAAACAATTCATGTGAATTATAAAAATTATCTTAATGGCACTCATTCTCCAACATTTACCCCAGAGGGGTCAATCATGATCTTCTGCGATAAATTCATCAGTAAGCTGTTCTTTCGTGCCTCCGTAAGCACCTTCATTGGTCATACAGTGAATGTGTCATACTATCGATGACGTTTATGCCATACATGGTTATTTCAGCTCAAGCCTTCACCGCACCTTTTACACAGCATCAATGATAACTCTTACCAAGTCTTCTGTGGTGGATCATGTGGATGTCAAACAATACTAGAAGGGGGTTTGAATAGGGTTGTTAACAATTATAATTATTTTTCAAGTACACAATGATCCTTCTATGTGTTGCCTAAGTTACAAATTGAGTTGCCTCAAATTTGAACTTAATCAACAAGTATATGCTGGTAAGAGATGAGATTTAATAACAGCGAAAATGAAAGCATACAAGCAATAATAATAAAAGAATAAGTGAGTCAGAGACATAACGCAAACACACTGTAATTTACCTTGGTTCAGATACGCAAGTCTCACTTGCCCACTGTATCCTACTCTAGCAACCAATCCACTAGCTCTCAACGAGAGCAAACTTCGTCTCAAACGAAGAGGACTTCGTACAACCAGCTAGCCTCCCTCGCTAGGAATTTCAACACCTAGTTACAACAAAACTAGTATTTCCATTATTCCCATATAACACGGGAATTTACTATCCAAGGTATTCTTCAAAGACTTACAACAAATATAAAATGAAAGTACAATTTTCATATAGCCAATAGTATTTGTGAGTGAAATGTAGCTAAAGAAAACTCAATCCTTTTGATCAAATATATGATATTGAGTAAGAACACGATTTGATCAAAATTCTTTGTCTTGAAAATCGATTCTCTAAAATGTAGCACTTGGGCTTTAGAGATCGAAAATTCAAGTATTCTAATCTTTGAACAATATGAGCTTTAAATTCAGTACAAAGATTAAAATAAAAGTACTTGTATTTTGAATCTCAAATAGAAAGTGATTAGGCTTGGAGATCAAAATAACAAGTATCAAGAAAAGGCTAAATAAGATTACTGAAAAAGATCTTAGAAAAGATTATAAACTTATATTAAAACAGTAGCATTTGAACTTTTGAATCACAAAGAATAGAGAGAGCTTTTGAGCAATGTAGAGAGTTTTTCAATAAGAATAATGATATCTAAAACATCTGAAAACCTCTTCTATTTATAGGCAAATAGAAGCTTGAATTCTGCTCAAAATCTGGTTAAAATCAGCTCTGAAAGTCAACTCTAACGGCTAGCTAACGGCTAGCAAAAGTCCAGGCAGATTTTCAAATCTGGCCTGAGTTGACCCAGATAATCGGCTATCATCCCAGATAGTAAGCTATCTTCTCTAAATAGTCGGCTATTATTTAAGATAGTCTGTTATTATTTTGATAAAGAGTTTTTACAAGATCTATGTACAAAATAGGCACCTATCAATCAAAATAGTCGGTTATTTTGAGATACCTCATAATATATACTTAAAATTACTTCCAAAATAATTTCCAAATAGTATATTTAAGAAATATTTTAAGTAATGTAATTTTAAAACATTTTTAGATGATTTTAGAATGTGTGTGTAACATACTTTGGCTTTTACATTCTATGTAGTTACTCACACAGCTTTAGCTTTAGCTCCTCGTTTTCATCCTTGATCTGGAGCTAACTCCTCTTGTTCTTAAACCTTTATATGATTCATGATCCAAGATCATTATGAGCTTCAATTTGTAGCGTTCTTGGTCATAGCTTTAGATTCTTTAATATGCGTCATAATGGCTCCAATCATTAAACATATCTATACACACTTGAAATAAGATTGTTAGTCCTTATATCACTTGTGCACATCATCAAAACCACTGGGGTGGGTCTCAATATCTCAACACTCTCCTCCTTTTTAATGATGACAACAAATGATATAAAATAAAATAATATGAAACAATTAAAATCACTTACGCTTCCCATGCAGAGATGCATGAGCATGATCGCTATGGAGAGGTTACTCCCCCTGCATCAAGGCTGGTTAGCAATAAGATTTGATATGCATGATTTCATATTATCCATTCAAGTGTTTGTTTCAAATTTTATATAGACATTGTGAGCATACCATTTCTCCCCCTATGTCCCATCAAAAATAATAGTTATGAATATACCAAGTACCAAGTGTTTTCAAAAATACCAAATGAAATACATTTCAAGTGACAAATGGAGTTACATAGAAAATGTTAGCATACGTATGAGAGCGAACTAGATTTTTAAATATAGTGCAACATGATTTCAAGGATATTTCAGCAAGAAACCATTGCACATCATCAAGTTCATAACATAACATAACATTACTTTCTCACATAGTAGCACAAAATTTGAGAGAAATGACGATTGTAGCAAATTTAATACAAATCATAGAGCATTGTTTTAAATAAAATCATAGATAAATAAGCTCCCCAAGGTCATGAAGCTATTTTCCTCTACCGTCCTTCGCAATCTTCGCAAGCTCCTCTTTGAGCTCTTCAATGACGATATCAATAATTCCATGCCAATTCTTCAAACTCTCTTTGAGTCTTGCAATCTTTTGGAACACATCATCCCGTAAGATATTCATACGATCATTTGCTTTAGCTTCCATTTTCTCAAGCCTAGCAAAGATGGCCTTTTGGAACGAAAGCATATATGGTGAAATGTCTTCCGAAGCTTCGCCTTCTTCTATGTGTTGCGTCTCATATTCCTCTTCTTCTTCTCCTCCTCCTCCTCCTTCATCTTCTCCATCTCCTTCATCACTCCCTTCTTCATTGCCCTCTTCTCCAATGCCTGGTTCCATACCAAGGCCCATCCTATTTAGAACAATAGAATCAAATAGGGTCATTGGTTCGATAAAGTGGGTCTCACTCTAAATATTGATAAAGGCGAAGATGAAGATGAAAGTAAGATAGTATCCATGATGAAGAGGGGAAGTGGGGTTCATGGAAACAGAACTATAAACAATGTTATTGAAAAGAATTTGGGCCCAATTAACTAGAATTTTAGCTAGCATGGCAAAGACACATTTAGCTCGATTGAGTGAAAGAATGGCTCTACTACCTCCCTTCTGATTAATGTTGTAGGAAAGTATGTTGACAAGGATTCTTACTATGTAAGTGATGTAGCTAGTGGGTAGTCAAGCTTTGTAGCTCGTTCCTCTCAGATACATGAGGTTGAGGGCATCACGTGTTGAGTATTGGAGTTCTCCCTACTTAGTGTTAATGATAAGCAAACATAAATACTTGTTACTAATCCTATATATGCAGTTAATCCATAGCATAACCATATCATGAAGATTAATTAGCAATGGATGTCACTCAAAGATCAATGAAAGCATGAAAAGTGGATAGGATGATTAAAGATGGTGATTGAAGCTCCTAGAAGACTTCAAGCTCATACTTTGGATAGCAGATAGACTTCTACAAAATGTAATCTTTTTATTCTCTTCTAGTATGTAGCTTAGAAGTAGAACTATGTTGGAGCACACAAACATCTTCATTTCTATCCTAGGAAATCATTCGATCACATTTTCTTAGACTCCAATTCACATTTCTCAAGCATGTACATTTTGTGATTTCAACAGGCGACTGCTGAACGATTTACAGTCGACTGTCTCAAAACAGTCGACTGTGATTTGTTCTACAGTTGCCTATTATGCACATACTTAATCAATTGATTTTTGGGCCTTTTAAGCTTTAACTCCTTCAGGTGACTGCTGTAAACATACAGGCGCCTGTCCAAGCTACAGTCGCATGTGATTTGTTAAACAGTTGCATGTTTCTCTTCAGCCCAAAGGTCACTTTCTTTTTCATCTGGACAGTCGACTGATGTTGTACTGACAGTCACCTGTCCAAGTGATATGCTCCTATTTTGCATGAATTATCGCATATTATCATGAAGCATTTCACCCTCACCCCCATTTTTTACGCTTTAACGCCATTATTTGGAACAATATGACTTTTGGAGCGTTTATGCCCATTTCAGGGATTTGGCGCGATATTGGAGCAATTTGGAGTCAATGAGACGATCAGCAACGTGAGAGCACCTAGAAGACTCATGATGACATATATGAGGTGCCAAAGAAGAAGCCGAGAGGAGGAGGAGAGAGCGAAAGATGAGAAGCTCAGGCCATCTTCAGTTTTCCAAGCGACTCGACCGAGTAGAAACAGCTACTCGGTCGTGCTGACACACAGAGTTAGCATGGAAATGGCTACGACTTACTCGACCGAGTAGGGGGGCTACTTGACCGAGCACGAAGGCTACTCGGTCGAGTAAGGCAAGCGTCCAGATTTTCAGACATCCTCTCACTCTTTTGAGATCTTATATCATTCTAGTTAGCAAAGTATTTTTCTCATATTGTTTATGGATAGTAGACTTCATGACAGTTCCAATGCTGCCAAGAACGTGCCAATCGAAGGTCGGATGAAACCTGGGGAATTTCTGCAAGTTGACGCTGCAGTGCTGAAATCTGTACTCGACCGAGTGCTGTGTTCTACTCGACCGAGCAGGTCACCTACTCGACCCGAGTCGCACCAAATAGAGCAACGATTCTGAGCTTCTCCCCAGGACCCAGAAACTCAACCGAGCAGGTCACCTACTCTACCCGAGCAGCGACGCGACCAGTGATCTGGCGGGGGCCAAGAACTTAAGTTGCGGCAAGAATTAATTTTTGGGCACGAATTTCAGAGGGTTTCTTAGGTTATTTGCTAGGGTTTTGAATGGACTATATATATAAGGATTATAGCCGTCATTAGAAAAGGAGGTTGGATCTTATTTTCTTATGAGTTCGTGGAGACTTTCTTTTGGAGTTAGGATATGCCCTATGCCCCTCCCTTGTATCAATATAAGTATTTTTGTTCTCTTTAATTTTATTTTAGTTCTCCTTATTGATTGCTTATTGAATATCTCTTTTATGCATGCAATGAAGTTTTCTATCGTTCTTATATCTATTGCTATGATCTATGAGTAGTCTTTTCTAGGGCTAATGGATTAGAACATGGATTTTAGGATTTAGATGTAAAGTTGGGATTTTTCGGTTGCGTGGGTATAAAAGGGACGTATTTTGGTTGATCTTGCAAAGTTTGTAGGAGAACTCGTACTGAGATCGTGTACACGGTCGGTGGAATCGATTGGCTTAAGGAGTATCCTATAAAATTAATTAGGGAGTTAGTATATTCAATTAGTGCTCGTGACCATGCCCGGCTCGTGTCTTGATGGGATCCACCGACGAACTATATTACTAATTGACGGCTACCGCCATTGTGTCAATGAGAGCCACCAAAATACATCAAAACTCTAACCCACGAGAGTGGCGTGAGTTGAGATCATTCTCTCCACGAGTGTGCCATGAATTTTTCGATTCTTAATGCACGTATCATGTGCACCTATCACGAGAGCGTGGTTAATGCGATACATTAGATTCATGGTCCTTAGAGCCATGAATTCCACATCTTAGATGCGACAATCCCTAATAAAGCCAATGTAATGTAAGAGTCTTAAACTGGCATCGACATCCGACGATCCTAGTGGTGAGTCCTAAAGCCCTAGTCTTTTATTCCTTTCTTTGTAGAGTTCCTTGTTTGCAAAGTTGAGTGACACGACTTTCGCATCCATCACCATCAAATCACTCCATAATCCAAATCCACCAATAAATCCACAAGTCTAACCCAACCTAGGAGTAGATATGTAATATAGCATCACTTCCCCATGTTCGATACCCACTTGCCATTATACCATACGCTTGCAGTAAAACGACATCGTTTCGGAGTTAATTTCGGGCCGATCAAGTTTATGGCGTCATTGCCGAGGAGGCGTTCCACCATATTATCTATTTATCACAATTAGGTTGATTAGACTGTAAAAAAAGAAATAAAAAGAGATTTTTCCCTACCCCTACTATTATTATTATCGTTATCTCTCTTTGTACCACTGACATCTTTTCGAGGTTGCTCATTTTTGTGATTTTTCAAGTTCTATTTATTTGAAGATGTGGGGGAGTTACACTCCAATGACCCAAGCATTTAGCACGGTCGTCAGCTTTTCCCAAGATGACAGAGAGAGTCTCTGCCAAGCTTGTGGGAGGTACACCGACCTACTATGTGGGTCACCGTATTGTGCATTCAATGATGAAGATCTATTTTGTCACTTCGCTAGAGGGCTAAAGGGTCCCTCACGTGAGTTTATGCGGAGGATGCACGTGGGAAAGTTCAGTGATCTGTAGTTGGCAGCAGCATGGGAACAAATGATAGAAGAGGCTCGATCTACTGGTTCGCTAACCATTATGGCAGGTAAAACATCCGATCAAGTATTCATCGATTTCATTATGGCTAATGTTTCTGGTGTAGGTACTATCATAGACGGAGTGTATGTTTCGCTTGAAGGTGATCGTTTCCACCTTTCACTATCAACACTCCAAAACTAGAAACATCTGAGCTGCTAGAGGAGGACACACATATGGACCTTTTGAGAAGCATCGTGGACGTAGTTAGATCCACCGATCCATTGACAATAACGACAGCTGATCCTTCTGAGCGTGAAATTCACAATTTTATTATTCATCGCATCTCTTCTGTTGGTACCAATGATATTGGAGTCCATGCTCGAGTTGAGGGGGACAAGATACACTTTTATACCTTGGTTGAGATACATGAGCCTGACCGGCGCCCCGCTTACGGTATGGGCGCGGTGTCGTTTTATCGCAAGTGCACGGTTAGTGTAGGGTGCGGGTTTATCGAACTCAGGGAGGTGGATGGCTTGAATGGCTACTAGCCTCGCCTAGGTCGTGTGCTAGCTACGCGGATAATGTGGGTGGAAGTGTAGAAATAAAAGAAAGAAATGAAAAGGACACGAAAGGAATCCCCGCTAACACGGGCTAGAGCATTCATGACACTTGACATTTGACTTGACCCAGGGTGAGACATTGCCCCAAAAGGTGGTACCTAGCGTCCATGGCCCGATATTCCGGTCGGTGCCAAGCACGCTAGGCCTACCCGGTTCCAGACGGTGGGCATTCCCATGTCCATTAACACCTTCCGCAACCGGGAGCATTAAGGCCACAATGATAACTCCCAACACTTCGTCCAAGCCGTTCACACGCGCGAGGACTCGATGTCTACACTAGGGGCGTGAGCTGTGGCTAGGGAGTCAACCGCTAAGTTTATTCCCCCTTGGCCCGACGGTCAGAGGCGGTCTTTCTCCCGCCAATGACAATGAAACATCCCCGCGTAACCTTAATGGCCAAATAGGTCAAATGTGATTTCTAGCAATACATCGAAGCGGATCTTGACTGGACAAGCACCGGACCCCAACCCCCAACACAACTAGTGTGTCGTCATACGAATTGGACCCAGATTGCTAGAAATCCCCATTGACACATTTCATCGAACACATGCCATGCAACCAAGTCAAATGAAACAACCCAAGCATCAATCCTACTCTAACCCGTATTAGGGTTCATCAAGACTACTCCATGATGAAAAACATATAAACAACCAACACAAAAGACATACAAACAATCATCATGAAGCAAAACAAATACAACACAAAATAATGGAAAACAAGAGAAAGAAATACTTATCTTGATTCGAATCCAACAATCCGGTACAAGACTTATTACAATAGAAAACCTAATCTAACATAATCTAAACTCACAAGAGAAAGGGGCAAAAAGCCCTAGAAAAACTGAGGAAGAAGATCTTTCAGTCGGCCAACCTCGTGTATTTATAGCCCCACTTCGAAACCCTAATGGTTCGGGTCCAAACCCTCCGAAAAGATGCCACCCGATCGGTTGATGAGTCAACCGATCGAGTGAGAGCTTCGAAGATCTACAACCGGGCGCTGAGGCGAGCGGGTGGCGCGGACGGGTCGTTGTTTGAGGAACTGCGGCTACAGATGAACCCATCGGGTGATATGTCACCCGATCGGTTGGAATTACGCTCCATTTGGCCGAGAGCTCTGTCGGATTCAAACGGTCGACGAACCGGTCAGTCGAGCTGTCCGGGTCGTCTCTTGGAAAATTCCGCTACAGGTGAGCCGATCGGGTGATAAGTCACCCGATCGGTTGGAATTCAGCCCAAATGACAGAGAGTTGGGGTGTTTGAACCGGTCTCTGAACCGACCGGGTGACTTCTTGGCCGCTCCAGCAAGTGTCCAGGTGGTGCACGCGTGCATCACCCGATCGGTTGGAAGTGACCAACCGGTCGGGTGAGGGGCTGAAAGATGCGATCTTCGTCGTTTGACCCCTTGGATCACGCGTGACTCCTCCCGTTGCTCCGGGGACTCATGATATCGTCGTTTTATGTCCCAAATGCTGGAAAATTCCTGCAAAATACAAAAAACACGGAAAAGTGAAAGAAAATAAGAAAACACAAGAAAACACGAGAAAACGAATATAAGACGGCGGTAAAATACGGAAAAACACGGAAGAAAACGTGCGTAAATATATGAAATATAAACGCACGTCAAAATCCCACAAGCTGAACTCTTCCTCGTCCTCGAGGAAGACGAGTGAGAGTAGGAGCTCGGAGGGAGAAAATAGAGAGAAAGAGAGAAAAAGAAAACTCTATATCCTAGATCGCCCGTCAGGGCCAACAAAATCAAAAACGACACACCAAGCAAGCAAACGCCAAATCACGTCACTAAACCTAGGAATACGAGTCCAGACAAGTGCCGTGGGCCCACGCGGTGAAGCGCGAGTGAGTGTGGTCGTGTGCTAGCAGTCGGTGTCTCTATCTACGATGTGCAATAAAGCTCGATATACACAAACCCAGGAAATGACCCAAATATCGATTCGATTCGAATAAAGCGGCGAATATATAGTTCAAGCATGCATGAGAATAGAGAGAGAATCGAAACATATCATGCGTCAGGGGACTCCACAACTAGGGTTAAGGAAATCACCACACTATAGCCTAGATAATAGCTAAAAAGTTCTTAAGCCAAGTGTTTTCGGAAACGATGGGGGTTGAGATGATGTGGAGAAGAACACTCGGTGCAAATTCTCGCCTTCCCTTTATTTTCGGCACGTAGGAAAATATTCACACGGGAAATTTTTTTGGATTTTGGGTATTTGTATTTTTTTTGCCTTTTGGATATACATATTTTTTTCTCATTTCTTTTTTTTTGGGTTTTTCTTTTCTCTCTTTTTTTTTGAATTTTTGGGTATTGGGATATTGACATGTGTACTCTCCCAGGTGGGAGAACGGTACACGACGAGGGGATTTGCACTAAATAAAATAAAAATGAAATCGGATTCTAAACACTTGGGCAAAGGAGATATTTCTCGCTAATTAGAGCATAGGCTAAATGGGTTATCCTAGTCCTTGTTTGTGGAATCCCGACACATGCAAATTGAAATATACGATATAAATATAGCATGCATATAGAAGCAGATAGTAGAAGAAAATACCGCATATTCAAATCGAAGCATGATAATCTAGGGGTCAACCAAGGATAGGTATATAAATCAACATCACAAAGTAGAAGCACACAATAAGCTAGTCACGACGCACGACTCACATAGAAGCATAGTGAACCCACGAAGCATGAAATGCAATATGACTCGGCTTCCTAGGGTTAGTGAATGTGATCATCGTAGCTATGCTAAGTGTGTGTGTGTGTGTGTGTTTCAGTGGCAATTCATCATATGTGGTCATCTCTAGGAGAGAGAGAACAAAAAGATGAGAAGAAAAATAAAAACACGATGGCAAACGACTCAAAAACGAAGAAAAACGACACAAATGACGCACGAAGTGCGACTCCCCAAGCTGAAACTTGCATTGCCCTCAATGCAATAATGGTTTATACGGGAGGGCAAAGAAAATGGGGGGTGTGCACCGACACAAAAAGTGAAAAACATGAAAAAACACATGAACGAAGCTAAAAAAAGAAAAAGAAAGAAACAAAATAAAAGATATAAAACGCAACGAAGGACTCAAAGACACAAACACACGACAACGACACACGAAAACATGCACACTAAAGTCGATTTCCCCCAAGCTGAACATGACAATGCTAGCAAAATGATATGATCAATGGGGATGTAGAGATATGCTGGGGGAAAATCGGAAAAGAAAGAAATCAGAATGCAGGAGAGACGGTGTGCTCGTTCTCCTCGGAAGAGGATGTGGGGTGTGGGCAGTAGAAGTGATAGAAGGGCATGACATGATGGGTTATTAAGATGCAAAAGCAAATCCTAGATACGCTCCCCTCGCTAATGAGAGGAGACGAGATTATTCAAATCTAAACTAGAAAGCGGTAAA
Source organism: Scilla litardierei (assembly GCA_030789695.1). Taxonomy (NCBI): domain Eukaryota; kingdom Viridiplantae; phylum Streptophyta; class Magnoliopsida; order Asparagales; family Asparagaceae; genus Scilla; species Scilla litardierei. The sequence continues at coordinate 385,674,802 of CM061142.1, forward strand.
ATTTTTACACTACTGGATTAGGATACACCTGAGCATAGGCGGATCCAAGATCTGGAGCGGGGCAGGTAGCTGCTCTAACTGCTCCTTCTGTGGCTCCGCCAGAAGTGTTGTGCCACGTGTGTCAATGGACCCAAGCAATGCACCTCCAAGCATCCTTAGTAGGTATCCACTTGTGACCTGCAAAGGACGAGGTGCAATTAGTCCATGACAAGAAATTATTTCCCAAAATAAATGTATCCCAGAGATAGTCGCCGATAAATGATGATAAAATATATGAAATGTGGCGAACACTCCGTGGAAATGGTATGTTATCCTCTGTGCTAGCGACGATCAAATCCCCGCTCTCCTTGTGAAGTTGCTCTCCAGGTGGTGACACACTGCAGCATACCTCAAGGGAAGTCGATCATGTGTCCTGCGAGAGATATGGTGTGTCAAAAATATATAAGTCTAAAAGAATAGGACGTGAAAAGCGAGACTTAAATGTGGAGTGAGAGTGAGTATTAAAATCTCCCTGAATAGGGGCAATATGCTCAAGTAGATTTTCAGCTGTAGAAGAAGTGGAGAGCGACGGTAAAGGTAGATGTGACTCGGGCTCCATGGAGTGGACCATCGTATCCAAGCCCTCATGCACTTCCTCCTCGATGATATGCTCATACTCCACCATCTGCTCGATGCCCTGAATGACATCCTCATGGTTGACCACCGACCAAGGAGGAAGCTGTGACAGAGATGGATGTGGAGGTGGATGTGGAGCGGACCCCTCGTATGTGGTCATCGTGTCCTCGTCCTCACGCACATCCTCCTCGCCCTTATGCATAAGCTCTATAAACTCCTCGGTCCTCTCATAGGACTCATGTGGTGTATCTAAATCAAGACAAGAAGTCTCTCCCACGGATCCTAGAGAAATCTCCCCATCCTCACTATCATCATCAAAAAATGCTTCGTCATCCAAGTGGTAGTGATGGAAAAATGGGGGATCGGCATGAGATGTGTCTATGGTGGCCAACGGCATGGTAGTCTCAACCATGAAAGTAGGTATATCCTCTCCTTCATCCCCTCTCATCGGTGTAGGCTCGATGATTGGTACCATCAAGTTTCGTAATGTTTTGCTTTGATTAAACATGGCACTTTCAAGGAGAGACACGAGGTTTGATTCTTCTTGTGTTGGTGGAGGGATATAAGGTTGAGAAAATGGATGGAAGGTGTTTGGGCTAAGGTTGTGGGAAAATGTTTGGCCTTGGTGTAGGGGGAGGCTCTCGAGCGTAAATAGGCAATCATAATACACATGCCCCGCCATCCCACAAGTCTCACAAACCACAATCGAATAAGGATTGTATCCTCCCATCTGAGCATCGAAATTTGATCTACATATGGTTACACCAAAGATACCTGGACAACAAAAATAAGAAAACTAGAGAGGAGCGTCAATAGTACAAGAGAATAATAAAAAGATAATATAATAGTGGGGGAAAAATTTCTTGGTTATTGAATATATTTTTTTTAAAAAAAAGAAAAAGAATTTTTTTTGTGTTTTTATGCGTAGTCTAACGAACCCAAGCTAAGCTAATATCAAACCGAACGCCTCCCCTGCAACGGCGCCAAAAACTTGACCGGCGCCCTGTTTACGGTATGGGCGCGGTGTCGTTTTACCGCAAGTGCACGGTTAGTGTAGGGTGCGGGTTTATCGAACTCAGGGAGGTGGATGGCTTGAATGGCTACTAGCCTCGCCTAGGTCGTGTGCTAGCTACGCGGATAATGTGGGTGGAAGTGTAGAAATAAAAGAAAGAAATGAAAAAGACACGAAAGGAATCCCCGCTAACACGAGCTAGAGCATTCATGACACTTGACATTTGACTTGACCCAGGGTGAGACATTGCCCCAAAAGGTGGTACCTAGCGTCCATGGCCCGATATTCCGGTCGGTGCCAAGCACGCTAGGCCTACCCAGTTCCAGACGGTGGGCATTCACATGTCCATTAACACCTTCCGCAACCGGGAGCATTAAGGCCACAATGATAACTCCCAACACTTCGTCCAAGCCGTTCCCACGCGCGAGGACTCGATGTCTGTTGATGATATCATTTTCGGTGCTACTAACTTCACTCTTTGCGAAGAGTTTTCTAATGTTATGAAGGAACAATTTGAGATGAGCCACATGGGCGAACTCAAATATTTCTTAGGTCTCCAAATTCACCAATTGAACGATGCAATCTTCATCCACCAAACGAAGTATACGGTGGAGTTGCTTAAGCGATTTGGAATGGAAAGTGCTTCCGGGAAAAGGACTCCAATGAGCACGACTACGCATCTTGACAAGGATACAGGCGGTAAGGATGTAGACATTCGTCTATATCGAGGTATGATAGGTAGTTTACTTTATCTTACCGCAAGTAGGCCCGATATTATGTTTGCCGTATGCGTATGTGCTCGTTATCAGTCTCAACCTAAGGAGTCTCTCTTAGTAGCGGTAAAGCGTATTTTCCGTTATCTAAGTTACACTTTAGATTTTGGATTACTTTATCCAAAATCTAGCACGTATGAGTTAGTCTCATACAGTGATGCCGATTATGCGGGATGCAAATCCGACAGGAAAAGTACTAGTGGCACTTGCCATTTTCTAGGAAATTCTCTTGTCTCTTGGTTTTCCAAGAAGCAAAATTCCGTATCACTTTCAACCACCGAGGCGGAATATATTACCGCCGGTGCCGCTTGTGCCCAGGTTCTTTGGATGAGACACACTTTGAAGGATTTTGGTATTCACTGTGATACTAGCCCTATCATGGTGGATAACCAAAGTGCTATCTGTCTTTCAAAGAATCCGGTGCACCATTCCCGATCAAAACACATAGATGTCCGACACCATTTCTTAGATGATCATGTTGCTAAGAAGGACATCATTTTAGTGTACGTTGAAACCCAAAAGCAAATCGCCGATATTTTCACGAAACCCCTAAAGGAGGACTCCTTTGTGCGGTTGCGTCGAGAATTGGGGATTATGGGTGAATCTGAGATATAGGATTCATATTTCATTCTATTATCTTGCATGCTATTCGATTTCGCGATATTTTGTTCATGCTAGATTAATTGAATTTTTGGGAATTTTATGTGATATATTTGAATTTATGATCGAATTCGTATTTGAAAGTCGTATTTAAGATTTCGACGTTTTATGGGGTAATTTAGATGACTAATGAGAGTTTTAAGTTGTTTCATCCAAGTGGTTTGTGAAGAAAAATCAATTATCAAATTTTGAAATTTTCTAGTCGGTCTAAGTTCATTTGTCAACCGACTAGATGCTCATCTAGTCGGTCAGCAAGTGAACTCAGACCGACTAGATCAAGCTCTCATCCATCTCCTATCATTTTCTTTCGTTAGTCGGTCATAGTACACCTACCGACCGACTAGATTGAAAACTAGTCGGTCAGTAAGTATACGGCGACCGACTAAATCTAGCCCTAAAATTTGCTGTTTGCCTCTGTTTCGACTTAGTCGGTTCAAGCTCATTGACCGACCAACTAGATCGTAATCTAGTCGGTCAGTACTTGAACTGTGACCGACTAAGTGGGTTAGGGCAAATGTGTCTTTTTGATTCCAGGCCGACTTATACTCACTTTCGTTCGACTAAAATTTATTCTAGTCGGTCTTCACCTAAGCTCCAGCCCGATAAGCCCCCAAACCCCTCTCGAGCCCCCTCGTATTCCGTCGACTCCGGCCATCACTCCGGCCATCCCCACCGTCCGCCGCCGTCGCCTCCTCCTCCTAGGTATCTTCCCCCTCCTCCTAGGTCGATTTCTTTCCCTAGGGTTCGATTTCACCTTCTAGGTATTCTAGGGTTTCGGTTTTAAGTTTTTCTTCTTAGGGCTTGTGAGTTAGGGCTTGTGATTCTAGGGTTGTGTGCTTAGGGTTGTTGATCCTCCGTGATCGCTTGCTTGTACTCGTCGTGCCTCGACCATGGCAAAGACGAGGATTCCCATCGCCTCTTCTGGGGCTTCTCCTATGACCGTAGGGCCTTCCGACCCTAGGAATCCACCTAAGCCTAAGCGTCGTGCCAAGTCAACCCAAGCCTCTCCATCTTCGTCTCCTCCTAAGAAGCCGAGGACGGCCACAGCTAAACCCCGAAAATCAAAGACCAAGAAGCCTATTCTTCAAACTCCAGCTACTCCTCCCGATTCCGACTCTGAATTTATCCCTTAGGATGAGCCTACTAGGGAACCTACTCCTCCTCCGAAGACCCGTAAGGCTAAGGGTAAAGCTCCTATGCCAGTCGGCGGTGTAGACATATCGTTGTGCCGCGATGACCCTCAGTGTCTCGCAGCGTACAACTGTATAGAGCACTGTCCACTGTTGTTAGAGCATTACGTTCAGTTTTCTGATTTTCTCGGCCTTGCTGATCTTCTGTCCTATAGTGGTCTTCTTGATTATCTCCGATACGACCCCAAGGCCAATCCCAAACCTTATCCTCGCCTAGTGAAATTGTTCTATGCCAATCGTGTTCGAGGCCGGTACGATGCCAGCCACTCCATTGAGACTACTGTCTTGGGAACTCCTATAGTTCTCACGGCAGAAATCTTGGGGGAGATTCTTGGTTGCTCGTCGTGTGGTCTCCTTCCTTCGAACATTTCGGTCGATGATATTTCCTCCTTGAATCAGTCAATTCTTGCAGATATCTTCCAGGTTATCCCCTCCGCATTCATTGGTGTTCCATCGAAATCTTTCAAGCCGAATGCGTGGGTCCTTAACCTGATCTTGAAGTCTTGCCTCCTCCCTAAATATGGATCATCTTCTCTTCCATCCCAGCCGTTCTTGAAATTGATCTACGCTCTTTTCTTGGGATGCGAGATTAATTGGGCTCGCGTGATACTCGATAAGATGGACTCTTTCGAGTGTATACGCAAGACCAATAAGTCTGCGCATATTCCATATCCTTGTCTGTTGACCCTTGTGTTTCGTCATGTCCGAGTCCCTCTCCCTCCTGACGATGAGCGTCCCTTGGGTACTCCTCTGAACGCGACGGCCGTGAAGAAATCTCTAGCGGCGCTTCATCACGTACAGAGGTCTACCACATCTGCTTCTCAGGCGACTCCCTCTGCTGCTGGTGCCCCCTCTCGTCCTGCTACTTTGGATGATGTCGTACGGATACTTCGTCGGCACGAGTCTCGCTTGGCTCGTACCGAGGAGGTCGTTTGCCGTATGGCTCGTCAGATGGGCATTGATCTTCCTCCGTCCGTGTCTGAGGACGAGGAGATGGACGATGAGGAGCTTGACGAGCTTGTCACTTCTTTAGCCCGTGGCGATGAGGCCACTGCTGCTGCTGCTACATCTTCTGCTCCTGGTGTTGGCACCTCTACCGGTGCTCCAGAGACCTCTGCTGCAGTAGTTCAGACTTCTGACCCTGCTGCCTCTCCTGCTGACACTCCTGATGTGCCTGCTGATGTTGAGCCTGTTGCTGTTGCTTCCACACCTACCCCGACGATCCCGTCTGTTGAGACAACTCTACTCCCTGCAGAGCCTGAGTCCACTCCGTCGACTGGACCCACGGAGACTGCAGATCCAGCCACTTCCTCGTGATTTTCAGTTTCGAGGACTCTCCACTACACTTCGGATGATATATTTTTTAGTGAGAGTATTTTGGGTTTGGATGGGGTTTGAGAGTTGTTTTGATGTATTTTTGAGCTTTCAGGGTTTCGGTGTTGGTTGTTTTGATACACTTTGGATGACGTTGCTGATGGTTATTTTGTTGTATTTTGATGTTGACGATGATGATGTATCTTTTGATGTTTATATCCATGGTCGTTTGTATTTTGATGTACTCGTTGGGATATCTCTTTGGATGTACTCATGATGTTATCATTTATATATATACATCGTCGTTCTCTTTGTCCTAATTCGTCGTGCACATTTAATATTCGTTCAATGCATATAATGTGTGAATACGTCGTTCGACGCATGAAAACTTGGTTAAATAGATTTAAATTCTAGAATTGTATAGAATTGTTTTCCATGCACAAATTTAACCAAGAATATTGAATATTGAAGAGTATGTTTCATTATTCAAGAAATGAATAATTATTTGGTATTTTTGATGATTTTTGATTTTTTTGTGATAATGGACATTTTGGCAAACCTTGATTTGATTTCCACATTTTTCCCTTGGTGTCAATTTGGTCCATCGTCATTGTCTACGACTCCCGATGTTGGATTTTCCATTTCCTAGTTGTTGTCGTTGTATGCCCCCCGTTTTTGGGATAATGCCAAAGGGGGAGAGATAATGATAATAAATAGCGCAAATGAAAATTTAACTCAATTTCCAAGAATCTAGTTTGATATGTTAGATTCAGGGGGAGTTAAGATACATATAAGGATTTTCAAAATCCGATATTTCGAAAATTGATTCTATTTATTTATCTTACTCGTCTGCTTGATGCAATTCATATATATTCATTTTGGAATTAACGTGTCATCAATGCAGGGGGAGTAAGTATTTTACATTTGAATCATTATTTTTGATTATTATTTATGTTGGTTTGTCATCACCAAAAAGGGGGAGAATGTTGAATATTGGACTCCCCGGATTTGGTTTTGATGATGAGCAAACATAAATAATCCATGAACTAACAATTTGTGAGCGCAGTATTGGAGATCGTCGCCAATTTCACGAGAACATTCAAAGCGACATCTCAACACTTCCCAAAGCTCGTATTCATGCCTAAAGCTTCGTTGAAGCTCTTGCGCCGTTTTGGAAGTTATGAAGATTCAATCGAAGCTCTCGAAGACCGTTTATTAAGGTTTTATTTATAGTCTTTTAGCTTCGATATATAGAATGTTAAGCCTTGAGTATATCTTACGTTTCTATCTTCATTACGCTCATTTCGTAGCTCTAGGATCCTTGCACAAGTTCATTCTAACTTCCTCGAAGCGTCGCGCTTCGATTCGGACTTGTATGTGCATGTTAGTTGGTACAAGTACAAGTACTGACCGACTAGATGGTGATCTAGTCGGTCGGCAACTGTTCTTGGACCGACTAGTTTGATTCCTTAATTTCTTGGACTTTACTGTTTACAGTTAGTCGGTCTACGTTGACTCACCGACCGACTAGTTTGTGAACTAGTCGGTCAGTGATGCTTCTTTGACCGACTAGTTGTGACTTACTGTTCATGCTAAAATTCTCCTAAGCTACTGTTTATCGTTAGTCGGTCTAAGAACGTTTGGTGACCGACTAGTTGACAATTTAGTCGGTCAACTTTTATTCTTGGACCGACTAAGTCACTTTGTACTCAGTCTAATTCTTTTTGCTCTTAGTCGGTCTACGTTCACTGACTGACCGACTAGTTGTGAAACTAGTCGGTCAGAAAATCTTCTTGGACCGACTAGATTTCTAGGTCTGAATTTCTATCTCTTCTCAGATCCTCACTTAGTCGGTCCACGTTGTTTGACTGACCGACTAGTTGATGAACTAGTTGGTCAGTGATTGTTCTTTGACCGACTAATTCTCACAGATTTCTATCCGTTGGAGAATGACCTAACCTGTTTTTATGGGACCCTATAAATACGAGCCTAGGTCATTTCTATCTAGGTTAGAGCTGCCATTAAGAGATTCATTGAGTTCTAAAGAGATAGCCATTCTCACTCAAATCAAAAGCTCTCTTCCTCACAAGAAACCCATTCTCTCTCATTTCTAGATCTAGAATCCATCTAGAGAGAAGGTTGTTCTTGGTGAGCTCTTCAAGCTATTGCTTGATCCAATTCTCCAAATCATCCCTAGGCACCGATTGCTGGTCATTTCCTTGGTGCTAGGTCTTGGTGACTTCATCTTCCTCAAATCCTTCATTTCACCATTTGGGTAAGAAAAACTCAAGGTATAGGATTTTGTGGTAAGATTGTTTATTTCATATTAAACTCTTTAATATTGCTTTGTGATTCTCTCGGTTGTGAGAGAAGGTTGTGATCCTGGGTTGTGGGATTCACGTTTGCTATTGCATGTATGATTTGATCTTGTGAAGGTTTTTCACAAGATATTCATAGTGGAAATCTTAGGTTAGGGTTTCTAACCTAAGTATCCGGAGGGGATCCGGGTGGGTGGGACGTAGGATCACCGGGAACAAGTCGGGGAGACTTGGGTGGATCCGAACCCATTAACATCATTTGTTTGCATTGTTAATTTTGTGTTGTCATTCAATTTTAGCTTCCGCAAATTGATTTGGTAGTTGTTTGCAATTTAATTTGGAATTATACTCCTTATTATTTTAAAGTACTATTCACCCCCCCTCTAGTACTTGTGCAGTAGCTAGTAGGGCATTACATTTGGTATCGGCTTCATTCATTAAATTTATTAGTTCGAATAATAAATTTGAACTAATAAAATATCATTATTCGCATGCTTAACAAAAAGTGTAGAATCGGCTTCGCCCATTTTAAAATTCAAATCCAAAAGAAAATTCTTTAGGCGATCATACCAAGCTCGAGGAGCTTGTCTCAAACCATAAAGAGCTTTCTTTAGTTTAAAAACATGATTTGGAAATTTTTCATTTATGAAGCCCGGAGGTTGAGAAACGTAAACTTCCTCAACGACATCTCCGTTTAAAAATGCACTTTTAACATCCATTTGAAATAACTTAAAATTTTTATGGCATGCATAAGACAATAAGAGTCTAATCGATTCTAATCTAGCTACCGGAGCGAAGGATTCTTCGAAATCGATACCTTCCTCTTGGCGATAGCCTTGAGCTACTAACCGAGCTTTGTTCCGGACGACGACTTGATTTTCGTCGGTTTTGTTCTTGAAGATCCACTTTGTCCCTATGACGGTGTGGTTCTTCGATGGCAAAGGAACAAGCTCCCATACCTCATTCCTCTCGAATTGAATGAGTTCCTCCTCCATGGCAAGGATCCAAGCACTATCTTCGCACGCTTCAACGATATTCTTTGGCTCTATCGATGAGGCAAAGGCACAATTGGCGAAGTGGTGGACTTGAGATCTCGTCTTGACACTATCATTAATATTGCCAATAACTTGCTCATGGGGATGGTCGCGAACGGTATGAAGCCGCTTGGGAATACCTTGATCACTAGGCACATTCTCAACAACTTCATTAGTCGGGTTAGTCTCAATAGAATCAATTGAATCAATAGACTTAGAATTTTCAAATGAATCACATAAAACATCCATAGAATCATTATCATTTGAAATTCTAAAAGTAGTAAAATTCTCATTAAAAGAGACATGAAGTGATTCCTCGATCGTAGAGGATCTTTTGTTGTATATCCGGTAGGCTTTGCTACGTGAGGAATACCCAACAAATATCCCCTCATCCGATCTCGGATCAAACTTGTCCAAATTATCATATGTGTTTTTAATGAAACATTTTGCGCCGAAAACACGAAAATGTTTAACTTGAGGCAATCTACCAAACAACAATTCATAGCAAGTTTGTTTGGTGCCGGGCCTCAAAAGTATTCTATTAAACACATAGCAAGCGGTGTGTACCGCTTCCGCCCAAAATTGATAACCAAGTTGACTATCATCGAGCATAGTGCGAGCACACTCCACAAGCGTTCTATTCTTCCTCTCAACAATACCATTTTGAGGAGGTGCGCGAGGGAAAGAAAACGTGTGAGTAATTCCAAGATCATCACAAAAATTTGAGAAAGACTCATTCTCAAATTCACCCCCATGATCACTACGAATAGTGACAATGGTGGTTCCGATGAGATTTTGTACTTTCTTTGCAAATATTGTGAAGTTTTCAAAAGCTTCATTTTTATTACTTAAGAAAAATACCCATGTAAATCTTGAATAATCATCAACGATGACTAGTCCATATCTTGCATTTCCTAAGGAAGCAACTCTAGTTGGCCCAAATAAATCTAGATGTAATAGCTCTAGTGGCCGTTTCGTAGAAATGCTTTTCTTAGGTTTAAATGAAGATTTAGGAAGCTTGCCACGTTGACATTAATCACAAAAACTTTTCTTTTCGAAAACGAGCTTCGGAAAACCTTTAATGGAATTTAATTTCGAAAGCTTATAAAGTGTTCCAAAGTTCACATGTCCAAAGCGTCGATGCCATAAGTGTTGTTCACTTGTGTTGGCAACGAGACATTGTTCATATGACTTAGGAAGATCCAAAATATAAATATCTTTATGGCGTGTGCCGGAAAATAATAATTTATTTTTATCATTTGAAATATGACACAATCCTTTCGCAAAGCTAACTTTGTAACCTTTGTCACAAAGTTGGCTTATTGAAATAAGATTATGATTTAAACCATCAACTAGATAAACATCACTAATTAAGGGTTTAGAAGGGTTACCCACTTTACCAACACCTATGATGGTTCCGCTCTCGTTGCCTCCAAATACGACGCGGTTTCCATTCGCAATGGGAACCACTCCGGAGAGCAATCGAGCGTCACCCGTCATGTGTTTTGAACACCCGCTATCGAGTATCCAATTCCCTTTGGAGCTAAATTTATATTTGTTGCTCCTTTTCTTTTTCTTTTCCTTGAGTACCTAAAGATAGAAACTTTCATATCATGGTACCCAAGGTCATTGGGTCCTCAAAAGTTAGACCTTTGGAAGCCAAGTCCAATTGGACTTTGACTTCCCCACATAATCTCTACTATGCACAACATCCGAAAAATAAGCATTCATATATACTTGTTTTTCATCCATGCTTGTGTCCTTTGGGCTCCAAATAGTGAAAATTTTGGGAGCCTTCATCCTATTGGGTGCATGCATGCGTTGTTGGTTTCTACATGATGCATGACGTGGATAGGCATACGGAACATGATGGAATGGTGCATGACGAGAATCATTCATACGATGAGGTGGGTGAACATATGCATGTGTGGGAACACGTGCGTGAGGGTGTCTCACATGGTGTGCACGTGCCCGTGAACGTGTAGCATAGAAATCATCATATGTGTGAGATGGTGGAGTAGGACGTGTGTTCCTACGTGGCATGGTATTTGTGTACATATAAGCATGCCCCTTCTTTGGAGGTCCACCCAAAGTGGGTTTCTTTCCAAAAGAGGGTGTGGACGAGGTGGAAGCACCATTTGTAGATGAACTACCAATAGAGTGTTTGCTCCCACTCGTTGAGGCTTCGGAAGTTGGCCTTACAAAAGTAGTGACCGACTTGGATGAATTTCCCATCATATACCCCAAGCCAATGTGGTGTTTGGCCGGAAGTAAGTCTTTTAGGATATTATCCAAGTGGCCCTTACCCTTGTTGAATTTGTTGATTCGGCCCAATGTGTCCTCATATTTCTCTTTGAGAGAACGCAAAGAAATATCCAAAGTGGATATTTGCGATGTGAGCACATAAACACGAGATTTAAGATTCTCGTTCTCAATACTCAAAGTCGAGTTTTGAGAAGTTAAATCCGCTATCTTATGTTCTTCCGCATCCTCAATGCTAACATGTTCAAGTTTAGATTTGAGATTAACAATTCATTTCTTAACTCTTCAACAACGGTGTCGTTGTTGGTGATGATAGTCTTAGGCGATGTTTGAATGCTAGCTAGGTCATCTTTTACTTTAGTATATCTATTTACTAATTTAGTGTATTTTGACCAAAGTTGAGAGTTAGCATTCCTAAGATCGTCCATGGTTACCTCATCGCTTTCGACATCACTATCATCGGAAGAGGAGGATCCTTGATCGTGCTCCTCTCTTGCCATGAAGCACATGTGCGCTTGCTCCACGTTCTCATCGTCCGACTCTCCGCTTGAGGAATCCTCAGAGTCGGTGAATGTTGTTCCGACAAGTCCCTTTTTGTACCCCTTTTTGTACTTCTTTGACTTGTCGAACTTCGGCGCCTTCCACTTCTCCTTTTGCTTGTTTTGAGGACAATCCGCTTTGATGTGTCCTGGCTTATTGCATTTAAAGCACAAAGGTGGAGAGGCGTTAGTAGAAGTAAACTTAGATTTTTGTTTGAAGTTACCCTTTCGGAAGAAGCGATTGAACTTCTTTGCCATGAGTGCAATGGATTCCATGTCCATTTCTTCTTCCGAGTCCTCATCATCGGTAGAGGTGGATGAAGCCGCCTTGAATGCAATCGCCTTTTTCTTAGGCGCATCTAGGTTCAAATATGACTTCATCTTTTCTTGTAACTTCACCTTGCTATCTTTGCGTACCTCGTATGACATCAAAGTACCCATTAGTTGAACTACGGTATATTTGTTCATGTCATTACCTTCCTCGATGGCGAATGTACGTTTTTCCCAAGAAGAGGGAAGTCCTTCAATAAGCTTTGAGCACTTCTCCTTTTGAGTGTAGGACTTGCCGAGGGCCTCTAACTCGTTTATTATGTCAACAAAACGAGCGTAATATTCTTTCATCTTCTCGCCCTGTTGCATATGAAACATTTCGTAATCTTTGTTTACGACTACGAGTTTAGATTCTCTTACCCTACTCGTCCCTTCATGAAGAATGAGGAGGGAGTTCCAAATTTGATATGCACTCTTACATGTGCATATCTTATTGAAATCCTTGGGCTCCAATGCGCATTGCAAGGCGTTCATTGCCTTGACATTGCTTACCTCCGCGGCGACCTCCGCGGTAGTCCATTTCTCAAAGTCTTCTTCTTTGGGTTCGATGTATTCCTTCATTGTAGTCCTCCATAAGGATGCACTCCGGAGGAAGGTTTCCATCCGGCATTTCCAATACCCATAGTTGGTACCGTTGAAGAATGGAGGCCTCGTAGAGGAATGTCCTTCCATCACCGAAGATGCTCCTTCACGGTTCCTGAAGGTGTCATAGTTGGAAGGTGGAGGCACGGTCTTGTTGTCGTTGGCAGACATAGCTGAGTATCTGGCTCTGATACCAAATGTAATGCCCTACTAGCTACTGCACAAGTACTAGAGGGGGGGTGAATAGTACTTGTGCAGTAGCTAGTAGGGCATTACAATGTCTACACTAGGGGCGTGAGCTGTGGCTAGGGAGTCAACCGCCAAGTTTATTCCCCCTTGGCCCGACGGTCAGAGGCGGTCTTTCTCCCGCCAATGACAATGAAACATCCCCGCGTAACCCTAATGGCCAAATAGGTCAAATGTGATTTCTAGCAATACATCGAAGCGGATCTTAACTGGACAAGCACCGGACCCCAACCCCCAACACAAGTAGTGTGTCGTCATACGAATTGGACACAGATTGCTAGAAATCCCCATTGACACATTTCATCGAACACATGCCATGCAACCAAGTCAAATGAAACAACCCAAGCATCAATCCTACTCTAACCCGTATTAGGGTTCATCAAGACTACTCCATGATGAAAAACATATAAACAACCAACACAAAAGACATACAAACAATCATCATGAAGCAAAACAAATACAACACAAAATAATGGAAAACAAGAGAAAGAAATACTTATCTTGATTCGAATCCAACAATCCGGTACAAGACTTATTACAATAGAAAACCTAATCTAACCTAATCTAAACTCATAAGAGAAAGGGGCAAAAAGCCCTAGAAAAACTGAGGAAGAAGATCTTTCAGTCGGCCAACCTCGTGTATTTATAGCCCCACTTCGAAACCCTAATGGTTTGGGTCCAAACCCGCAGAAAAGATGCCACCTGATCGGTTGATGAGTCAACCGATCGGGTGAGAGCTTCGAAGATCTGCAACTGGGTGCTGAGGCGAGCGGGTGGCGCGGCCGGGTCGTTGTTTGAGGAACTACGGCTACAGATGAACCCATCGGGTGATATGTGATCGCACCCCGGATACACGTCCCGAGGCGACGGTTGTAGTTTTACCGCAAGCGCACGGTATAGCGGCGAGCGGGTATCGAACACAGGGAGGACGAATGACCGTGCTTGCTCCTGATCCACCTGGCTATTTATGAACAGAGAGAGATAATTGCCTTGGGCGATCCTGTCACAATCGTCAGACAAATTTGCGAAATATCAAATCAAATAAAGAACGTCTAGGGAAAGGGGAATCCCCACTACTCACCGTATTTCATAAGTGTGGTTCGCCGGTATCGAAATCGCTAGTATGCGAATTTGGATGAACTAGTTGCAACTAAATGTGGAACCAAGCTCACGCTCTCGCGATGTTGCCGGTCTATAGCCATCCTAGGCTTGGGTCCAATCTTTTGCAAACCCTAGCCTAGGGAAGCTAGCATTAGGATCAACATCATCGTTCAATTGCGCACCGAGCCCAATCTCTTGCAAACCCGGTCCACAATCTAAATTGGGATAGTTCATACCCGTCCAATCTCTTGCAAACGGGTATCGGCACGGAATCGCAACCGGAGGTCCTAGTATCGGTCCAATCTCTTGCAAACCGATACTTCGGAAATCCGACTCCAACCCAATTCGGATTTCTAGGGCTTCCTATCAGATTGGGATCCAATCTCTTGCAAATCCCAATTGATATGAATACCTAGCTATCCGTAGTAATTCGATCCCAATCTAATCCCTAATAACAATCCTAGCTCAATTTCTACCAATTCAACACAAATAGGAAATAGGGTTTGTAGGGTTCATCCCCACGCCCCGAGACGTGGAGACTACTCACAAATCATAGCAATAGCACAAAAATAATCAATGAAATAGGCAATGGAATTCATCACAACAATGATATAAACAATAAAAATAGAGTTTTTGGGGAAGAACAATGCAAACCAATGTAGATCTTCAATTAATCCAACAAAAATCCAAGTTTTTCTCCTCTCCAATCACAATTAATAAACCTAAAAAGTAAACTCCAAAAAGCTGCAAAAAAATCTGAGAGATGGCTCCCTAAACTAGGGTAAAAACAGAGCTTAAATAGCCCCAAAAATCGTCTAAAAATCCTGACCAAAATGCCCCTGCACAGCCTGTTTTCCGCAAATTTCGCTACAGGCAGCGCATCGCACTCGGCCGAGTGACAAAAGTCGCTCGGCCGAGTGAAAACCCTGTCATTTTTCCAGTAAGTCGGGGGCTTCAGGGGTCTTCAGTTCGGGGGCGGCTCGGCCGAGTGAGTTGTCGTCACTCGGCCGATGGCTTCAAGGCACTCGGGCGGACGTAATAATCCACTCGGCCGAGTGGGTCTTCTGAAGCTCAGATGGCCGAAAAACAGTAATTCGATATTCTAGAGGGGCTTCGTCTGGGCGCCACTCGGGCGGACGTGGTATCGTCACTCGGCCGATGTGGTCTCCGTCGCTCGGCCGAGTACACATGGAAATCGTGTCTGAACGGGTCGGCCGAGCAGTGTCTCGCTGGTCGGCCGAGTGGCTCCTCCACTCGGCCGAGTGGGACACAAAAAATGCCCAAACTGATTGTTTTGGCCTCCTCGTCGCTCCTGCGACGTCCATTCTTCTTCCGCTCCTCTCCAACAGCAAAATACCCCTCGGGGAGGTCGTCGGTGGCCGTCTATCGTGAGCGCATCTCATGATCACTCCAAATCGCGCCAAATCACCTGAAATGCGACAAAAACAACAAAGCGTGAAAAGCATCGCAATATCGTCGATATATCGTGAAAAACATGATTTGGGCGATCTAAATGGCATGCAAACATGCGGAAAAAAAAGGTGTAAAATAAGGAGTGATCAAAATCCCCCAAGCTTGCCTCTTACTCGTCCTCGAGGAAGATAAGTAAAAGGCGAACCCGGTGGATTCGGAATACGAAAACGACGAAAAAAAACGAAAAAAAAATGAAAAACGAAGAAGAATGAAAACCAAACGAAAATAAAGAAAGAAAGAAAGAAAGATAGGATGCTAGATCATTTTCTCAGGACGCGGGTTTCACTTACTCTTATAGCATGCATCGAGCGAGAAATACATGTCAAAGAACCTCATTTTGACATCATAGTATAATAGTGCAAGTAGAAAATAGAAAACCCACGAACGATGGTATAATCATGAAAAACGGAATAATTTTAAACTTAACATCGCCTGAATCATCTAAAGCGGTATACAAATCTCAGATCACACACTTTTCAATTAAACGCTTTCTATCTGGAGTGTAAGAGTATCACATCATAGAATAGAGAGAATAGAAAAGTATGGATTTCATGAAATGAATGCTAGGCTTAGATTTCTGGATTTCGTAAAGCTAGAAACAATCTCACCGAGTATAAAATATTACTTAGCCTAGGTTGTCGTGCAATGTCAAGTAGTCACTCTCTCACACATCAATGGATCCCCTCCCCCAAGCTTATCTAAAAGCGTGGTGTTACAAAAATATTTACATCCCCGTTTTATATAGCTCCAAAGGCAAAGAAGGGAAAGAAGAAAGAAAGTAAGCGAGATGGGATCTTTTATTGAGGATTTTTCCTCTTTTCTCTCTTTTTTTTTAATATAAGATATATACAATGATCCCAACTCAAAGAGAGATAATGATATACAAGAATGTTTTCCTCTCTTTTTATTATTGTTTTTTTTATAATGAGAGGTTTGGAGCTAGGAATTAATAGCGGGGGAAATGCCATAAAATAGAGTCACTAAGGGGAGATTCACCAATGATCTTTAAAAGTAGAGAAATGATGTTCAAGATTTGTGGAGAAAGAAATAAATATAACTCTCGGCTCACTCTATAAGACATGCACGACAACTTCAGCGGGGTAATCTAATCTACTCAGTTTCGATCACAAAAAAGCTAACTAATCCAGATATATCTTAGCTAATCATCATTCAATCATCCGGAAGTGAAGTGTACAATTCATGCATATAGAAGTGATAAAGGAAAAGAAGTCAGTACTCCAGACATAGGCATTCAATGCGTGAATCTTGGTGTGTTTTCTGTGATAGCATACATATGAATATTCAGGCTCAGCTAATAATAAAATTTCATCCATTTTCATGAGGGAAAAAAATGTGGGTTACTACTCCTAAATGCAAAGCAAGTCATAGCATATGATATCAGAAATGAAGTCTAAGACACGACAAATATAGCATGCATATAGAATAAGCTAACTCCACGTGGACATCATCACAGAAAATTCATCTCTAGCATGAGATGAAAAAGAAGGAAGTAAAGATAAAAGGAAAATAGAACTATGCAATGCGGCACACAGGAAAGTAAGGAAAACGTGATGCATGGCAAAATAAAAGAAAAATAATGAAAAATGAGTGCAAAAGTGAAAAGCGGTGTGAAAAACTGAAAATAAAGGTGGCAAATCGAAAAAAGAAAGTGAGAACTCACTCCCCCAAGCTAAACGGCACAGTGTCCTCAGTGTGCAAAGTGTGGCACACAGAGAGAGAAGTAATGTGAGGGGCAAGTGAGGATGCATGCATGATGGGAAGAAGAGAAAAAAAAAGGTAATGAAAGGAAAAAAAGGAAATGAAAATATGATGCGGAAATGATGCATGCACAGATAGGAGTGATATGAAAATAAATGAGGCACCAAAAAAACTCTCCCTCTCTCCCAAAAAGATATATATATATGTGATCAAAATGAGAATCCCAAGTAGATATGATACGATAAGCACAAATAGATATGATCGAAAATATAATCCCAAAATAAGTGAGGGGAGGGGGGGTACAAAAGTGCATCAGGACCCAGCAGAGACGGGCAGCACAACGGCAGGAATGGATCAAGGCATCAAGAGTGCCTAAGAAAGCGGTGCCGCGCCGTCTCCGTCCTGAGGCGGAGGAGGTGGTGGTGGTGTAGGCTGGACAGGCTGCTGAGCTGGGGTGGGCGTGGAAGTGGAAGTGGAAGCAGGTCTAGTGTGTGTGGGAGGGTGTGTGGGAACCTGCTGGGTGGGCGGGGGTACGCGCGGAAGACGCTCTAAGATCTGTGTCAGGCAGTAGTGGATGTGAGGGATCAGGTCAAAGCGTCCAGCCATCGCGGAGACGGTGGCGGACAGGGTCCTAAAGTCTCCTCTAAGACCACTCACCGCCAACTCAAGAGCACGTATGCTCTGCAGTACAGTGTCGGGCGGGGGTGATGCAGAGGGACGCACCTGTCGGGGCTGCGCAGGGCGAGGCTGGCGTACGCGAGTGGAGTATGTAACGGGCTCAGCAGGGACGGGGACGAAAGGTGCCGTGCCTGGAAATGTGGGCCGGGCCTCAGTGTGAGTTCGGGACGGGCGGTGGGAAGTGGAGGCAGCGGCAGCGAAAGAAGAGTACAAAAGCGGCTGCGAGGCGGCAAGAGAGGTCAGTGGCCCAGAAGTGTGGACAGACGCCACGACGCTCTTGGAGAATACGGCAGCTGTGGAGGGAGAGGAATCTCCCGCTGGGGCGGAAGTGTGTGGACCAAAAGGCGCAATCCCAGCGGAGATCATGCTAGCCATGGTCTCCACGACCGCGGCGAACGAGGGCTCTCCACTCTCAACAAAGGTCTGCGGGCGCTGGGGGAGAGCGGAGCAAAGAGGCTCCACGGACAGAGGGCCGGAGGTGGTAGCGGGAGTGGTGGGGACAGCCTCGGAAGTGGTGACAGTGGTGGAAGTGGGCTCAGCAAAAGTACTCTCGACACAGGCAGAGGTGGGGACAGAAGTGTCAAGAGCAGTGGAAACGTCAGGAACAGGCTGAGAGGCCGCAGGGTCGACGGGGTGGGCAGCAGGCTCGGCAGGGTGTGCAGCAGGGTCTGCGGGAGCAGCCTGGGCAGCGTGGGCAGCGTGGGCCTGCTCGGCCTCCTCGGCCTCGAGCACGTACGCAGCGGGGATGAGGACATCCGCCGCCGGAATCCAGTCAACGTGGGCTGGTGCAATCAGAGTCCGAGCAGGGCTCGGGAGAATCATGTAATCGGCCCCATAGGGGCCGTGCAACCAGACCCAGTGACGCTCACCATGCGGACGAAGCATCTTCATCCGGGCCATAACGTCTATCGACAAAGAGGTGGGGCCCGATACTCGCCGCAGGTCGTCGGGGAAGTCCTCGCCGGTTATAAGAGCCAGCAGGGTAATCAGGCCGCCGCAGCATATCGGTGAGCGGGCGCCCACCGATACAATGATGCGGTCTAAGTACCATGCCGCGATATCTATCACGACGGCGGGGACAAGCTCATCTCCATCCCTAGATAGAGCTCTGGGACGGGTCATCGCGTAGAGCATGTAAAGCTCTGGCGTAGACATCGTGCCCGGCTCATATCTGGCCAAAAATGTCGTCTCCATAAGGCGCTGAGCAATGCGAAGGCAGGGATGTACGATGGCTGAGGCCTTGGCCCTACTAGGGTCAAAGGCGGCGTGGAGACCCGTGATACGTGCCCAGAAGGCACCGGCGTCGAAAGAGGGTGGAGGGATATGTGTGGGGTCGTAACCGCGATCGGCACCGGGGACGGCGGGCCAAGAGAAAAATGCTCTCATCATATCGAGAGTGACCTGGCACTCTCGATCCATGAACCGGAATGAGCATCCCTCATCGGTCCGGGCGATCGAACTCAAAACCTCAAGTGTCGGGCGGGTAAAAGTATCCGCCGACACCTGAAGGAAGTCACGCCATCCCACGTTGTCGTACAACGTGAGTATCCCCTCAAGTACCCCCAGGCGTCCTAGGTCAGCGAGGTGTGCGAACCTGGAGGGTACGATCGAGCGCTGGGAGATACGCTCGAAGACGGCGCGGTGTGCGTCGTCTCGGAACGTAATCCCGAGCGGCCCGACCAGTGGGGCCGGTGGTGGTGGCTGTGGATCGGCAGGGAGAGGCTGTGCGGGCTGTGGGTGCGCTGCAGGCTGTGCGGGGTGTGCGGGGCCTGCAGGCTGTGCGGGGTGTGCGGGGGAAGGAGGAGGAGACTCTTCCGCCTCGTGGGCGGGGCCGGCGTCATCCAACCTCTTCCGCTTAGCGGAAGGTCTCCTCGTCCGAGGCCGTGTCCGGGGCGGCATATCGGCCCCGAGCGCGCCGAAAAGTGAAAAAGTGCAGCGTGTGCAAAAAGAGTGGAAAGAGTGTACCAAAACACGCCGCGAGTGCTAAGCGGTGGAAGCGTGCGAAGTCCGCGCCTCCACGAAATCCAAAACAGCCCGTAGAAGCTCCCCTGAGCTCCCCTAAGCTCCAAAAAGCAACCTGCGCATGGAAAAGCGATATCAGCGAGTAATAATCAAAATTTATGGAGCAATAGGGGTATAACAGATAGATATGGGAATTGATTCGGGTTAGGGGTTCGATTAATACGTGGATCCTCGAAAACTACGCAAAAAGAGAAGAAAATGGGCAAATCGAGCTATACCGGAGGCGATCGAAGACGAGGTCGCCGGCGGCGACTCGGGCGGGGCGCAGCGTCGGTCGGCCGGCGGTGGCTGGCCGAGCGGCGGCGCGCGCGGGCGTGGTCGGGCGAGTGAGGGCTGGGCGAAGGGGAATCGGGCGAGGGTAGGCGAAGGGGCGCGGGCGGATTTGGGAATTTAGATTTCGAAATCCGCGCCCCTTCGTGACTTATATAATAGAAAGTTACGACTCGGCCGAGTGACGTGGTCACTCGGCCGAGCGAGGCAATAGAAATTTTCTCCCCGATATCGCTTCGGCCGAGTGGCTTTGCCAGCCTCGGCCGAGTGGAGTAAGTCCATTCGGCCGAGTGACTCAAGCTACTCGGCAAGACTCGCCCTAGGAGGGTATCCGTTTTACTCGGCCGAGTGAATATATGTACTCGGCCGAGTAGCAGTTATATCGAAATCGAGAAAATAAACAGAGAGTTGGGTACAGCAGACTTCCCTCGTTCGTGAGCGGCTCGGCCGGACGAACTTCTGGACTCGGCCGAGTGACTAGTATACTCGGCCGAGTGAGCCTTGTATTCTGCTGTTTGTCTTCGTTTGGGCTCTAAACTCCGTCTTTCCCTCTCCAGTCAATTTCATGCTCCTCCTAAGCGTCGAACGCCTTCTTGGGGCGCTCCTCATCGTCTCGTTCATTCTCCTCATGATGATCTACCTATCTTCTCTCCTGTCAAGAAAAATAGGACCCGTTATCACAAAATTTTTGGTCGGGTGACTCAAAATACTAAAAATTTCTAAACGAAAATAAAGAAAAAGATAAAAAAATAAAGCAAAAACCGTCGGGTTGCCTCCCGACAAGCGCTCGTTTTAGGTCGTGAGCTCGACCCCCTATAGTTTTCAATCAATGCGGGATGTTTGGTGCATATGAGATGCACCCGTCAAACTTCCCGGGGAGCGCGCTTGGATTTGGACGTGGCAGCGTAGCGGTCTCCCTCGGAGGTCTCTTGTCCCGAATGGTGTTGGGGGGAGGCTCCCCCAAGCTAGCATTTGCCCCGGTCAACGGCTTAACCGGCGATGCCGATTTCCGTGCCGGCGGGGCTTTCTTTGGAGACTTTAATTTCGAGAGCTTGCAGAGCTCTCGAATCCTCGCGACATCAGCGTCGCCTTCATCTTCATCAGCGGAGAAGTCGGGGGAATCGTCTTCAATCTTTTCATCTTGGCCTAAATCCGGGCCTTCATCAAGTTCTTCATCAAAGAGGGCACCAATTGAATGAGGAATCGCCTCCTCTATCACCTCATCAAGGAGGTCCGAGAGATCATCCGGCCGCTCTTTAAGCAAATATACTCTATTGATTTCGCCCGTCGGGATCCCCTCGGAATAGTGCTTGAGCCTTTGCCCATTTACTTTGAATGTGGTACCTTCCTTGCTTTCCAACTCGAAAGCTCCTCCCGGTTGTATGTGCTTGATGGTGAAAGGTCCCGACCAACGTGACCTCAACTTACCGGGAAATAGTCGGAGTCGGGAATTGTAGAGCAAGACCTTGTCTCCCACCTTGAAGTCCGTGACAGTTATGCGGGCATCGTGGAAAATCTTGGTCCTTTCCTTGTAAATTCTCGAGCTCTCATAAGCGTCTCTCCTTATTTCATCAAGTTCATTGATGTCCAAGAGTCGCCTCACCGCCGCACTCTTATAATCGTAGTTAAAGGTCTTGATGGCCCAATATGCGCGGTGTTCCAACTCTACCGGCAAGTGGCAAGCCTTCCCATAAACTAGGCGGAACGGTGTGGTACCGATGGGGGTGCGAAAGGCCGTGCGATAGGCCCATAGAGCATCGTTTAACTTCATTGACCAATCCTTTCTAGACCGATCTACTGTTTTCTCGAGAATTTGCTTGATTTCTTTATTTGAGACTTCTACTTGGCCGCTTGTCTGGGGGTGATAAGCCATTCCAACTCTATGATTTACCCCGTACTTCTTTAGCATGGCTTCAAACTTGTTCTCTATGAAGTGGCTTCCCCCGTCACTTATCAAGGTACGCGGCACTCCAAAGCGCGGAAAGATATTTTGCTTGAAGAATTTGGAGACGACCCTCGCATCATTAGTAGGGGTGGCAATAGCTTCCAACCATTTGGAGACATAGTCAACGGCCAATAGGATGTACTTGTTGCCATTGCTCGACGGAAAAGGCCCCATGAAGTCTACTCCCCAACAATCAAAAAGCTCAATCTCCTGGATGGGTCTCATCGGCATCTCATTGCGCTTGGAGATATTCCCGGTCCGTTGACATCTATCGCAACCCTTCACAAAAGCGTGGGTGTCTTTAAACATTGTGGGCCAGAAGAATCCGCTCTGCAAGATCTTAGCGGTTGTTTTAGAGGCGGCATGATGTCCCCCGCATGGTAGACCGTGGCAATGCAAAATGATAGACGTTGCCTCCTCTTTAGAAACACACCTACGAATGACACTATCTTTGCATATCTTGAAAAGGTAAGGATCTTCCCAAAAATAGCTACGGACCTCATGCATAAATCTCCTCTTTTGTTGCGTGGACATCCCATGCGGTTTGATTCCGCACGCCAAGTAGTTGACGAAGTCCGCGTACCAAGGTACTTCCTCGGTCCTTACCGCATATAGCCTCTCATCAACAAATGTGTCGTCAATAGGTAAGCTCTCATCCTCCTTGTCGCGAATGAGCCTAGATAAATGATCCGCCACGACATTGTCTGTACCCTTCTTATCTCTGATCTCTAGGTCGAATTCTTGCAACAAGAGTATCCACCTAATCAACCGGGGTTTGGCCTCCTTCTTGTTTAAAAGATATTTCAATGCCGCATGGTCGGTGTGGACAATCACCTTGGAACCGAGGAGGTAGGAGCGAAACTTCTCTATGGAATAGACGACCGCTAGAAGCTCCTTTTCGGTAGTTGTGTAGTTTTTCTGCGCGTCATCCAATGTCTTGCTTGCGTAGTATATCGCATGAAGCTTCCTATCTTTCCTTTGTCCCAATACCGCTCCAATGGCTTGGTCGCTAGCATCGCACATTAGCTCAAAAGGGAGGCTCCAATCCGGCGGTTGAATGATGGGCGCTGAGACTAGCGCTTCCTTCAAGGTGTTGAAAGCTTGCAAGCATTCTCCTGAAAAGTCAAAAGGAACATCTTTAGCGAGTAAGGAAGTAAGTGGTCGGGCAATCGAGGCGAAATCCTTAATGAAGCGGCGGTAAAACCCCGCGTGACCAAGGAAGCCTCTAATGCCCTTGACATTAATAGGAGGAGGAAGTTTTTCGATTACCTCAATTTTAGCTTTATCTACCTCGATTCCTCTTGAGGAAACAAGATGCCCGAGGACTATACCTTCCGTGACCATGAAGTGACACTTCTCCCAATTGAGAGTGAGATTGTTTTGTTGGCACCTTTTTAGGACTTTAGTGAGATTTTCCAAGCAAGAGTCAAACTCACTTCCGTAAACCGAGAAATCATCCATAAAAACTTCCATAATATTTTCAATATAATCGGAAAATATGGATGTCATACAACTTTGAAAAGTGGCGGGAGCATTACAAAGGCCGAACGGCATCCTACGGTATGCGTAGGTGCCATAGGGACAAGTGAAAGTTGTCTTTTCTTGGTCATCTTCGTGCAAAGGGATTTGGAAGAAACCCGAATACCCGTCTAGATAGCAAAAGTATTTATGGTTCGCGAGGCGTTCAAGCATTTGATCGATGAATGGCAATGGGTAATGGTCCTTTCGGGTGGCTTTATTGAGTCTCCTATAGTCAATGCACATTCGCCATCCCGTGACAGTGCGCGTGGATATTGGCTCACCTTTGTCATTTTTTATGACAGTCATCCCTCCTTTCTTGGGGACGACGTGGACGGGGCTAACCCATCTACTGTCAGAGATAGGATAAATTATACCGGCTTCAAGCAATTTTAGGATTTCCTTTTTAACCACCTCCTTCATGTTCGGGTTCAACCGCCTTTGAGGCTCTATGGAGGTGGCTTCGGTATCCTCCAAATGGATCCGATGCGTGCAAAGCCTAGGGCTTATCCCTTTTAGATCGGAGATAGTGTATCCCAAGACATCTTTGTGGCTCCTAAGGACGTCTAGGAGTTTTTCAAGTTGATCTTGTGTGAGGTGGGAATTGACTATCACCGGAAAAGTCAATTTATTACCCAAAAAGGCATACCTTAGATTCGGCGGTAATTGTTTAAGCTCTACCTGAGGTGGCGCTGCTTCTTCCACTTTTTCAGCTCGCATGAATTCGGCTTCTTCCTTGTCATCCTGGTTTAGCTCATCTTCAGGTGGCATGCTTTCTTGTGACGAGTCGGACTCGCTACTTAGTGAGGATGAGGCATCGAAGTAGGCGCCCTCTGATTCAGTGCTAGCATCGCCAAAACCTTCACTCTGCTCCAGTTCGTACCTGGAATCAAGAAACACATCAGACGATTCATAAAAACAAGAGTGAGCGTCATAAAGTGTAACACCCGGAATGTCGGTTTGCTCGAAGGGTTCTTCGGGAGCATAGTGCTCTTCGACATTTGCTCTATTGTCTTCGAAATACAAATTGTCGTCGACCACGTCAACTCTGACATTGCCTCCGATAGTCCCTTCCGGGGAGATTTGGTCCATCACAAAGCTAGCAAATAGTTGTTCGTCGGGGTCCTTGATATTGATAGCAAATGCTCCGGTAGTGTGGACCTCGTCGACAAGCTCCTTAAGAAGGTCTGTGAAGGAGTCATAGTCTTCTCGACTGAGTTCTATTGTTGGCGTTGCATCCTCCATTCTCCCCGTTAAGATCTTACGGAAAATACGGGGAGAACATGCAAATAGTGCGTCAAAATGCCCTCCCCGGCAACGGCGCCAAAAACTTGATCGCACCCCGGATACACGTCCCGAGGCGACGGTTGTAGTTTTACCGCAAGCGCACGGTATATCGGCGAGCGGGTATCGAACACAGGGAGGACGAATGACCGTGCTTGCTCCTGATCCACCTGGCTATTTATGAACAGAGAGAGATAATTGCCTTGGGCGATCCTGTCACAATCGTCAGACAAATTTGCGAAATATCAAATCAAATAAAGAACGTCTAGGGAAAGGGGAATCCCCACTACTCACCGTATTTCATAAGTGTGGTTCGCCGGTATCGAAATCGCTAGTATGAGAATTTGGATGAACTAGTTGCAACTAAATGTGGAACCAAGCTCACGCTCTCGCGCTGTTGCCGGTCTATAGCCATCCTAGGCTTGGGTCCAATCTCTTGCAAACCCTAGCCTAGGGAAGCTAGCATTAGGATCAACATCATCGTTCAATTGCGCACCGAGCCCAATCTCTTGCAAACCCGGTCCACAATCTAAATTGGGATAGTTCATACCCGTCCAATCTCTTGCAAACGGGTATCGGCACGGAATCGCAACCGGAGGTCCTAGTATCGGTCCAATCTCTTGCAAACCGATACTTCGGAAATCCAACTCCAACCCAATTCGGATTTCTAGGGCTTCCTATCAGATTGGGATCCAATCTCTTGCAAATCCCAATTGATATGAATACCTAGCTATCCGTAGTAATTCGATCCCAATCTAATCCCTAATAACAATCCTAGCTCAATTTCTACCAATTCAACACAAATAGGAAATAGGGTTTGTAGGGTTCATCCCCACGCCCCGAGACGTGGAGACTACTCACAAATCATAGCAATAGCACAAAAATAATCAATGAAATAGGCAATGGAATTCATCACAACAATGATATAAACAATAAAAATAGAGTTTTTGGGGAAGAACAATGCAAACCAATGTAGATCTTCAATTAATCCAACAAAAATCCAAGTTTTTCTCCTCTCCAATCACAATTAATAAACCTAAAAAGTAAACTCCAAAAAGCTGCAAAAAAATCTGAGAGATGGCTCCCTAAACTAGGGTAAAAACAGAGCTTAAATAACCCCAAAAATCGTCTAAAAATCCTGACCAAAATGCCCCTGCACAGCCTGTTTTCCGCAAATTTCGCTACAGGCAGCGCATCGCACTCGGCCGAGTGACAAAAGTCGCTCGGCCGAGTGAAAACCCTGTCATTTTTCCAGTAAGTCGGGGGCTTCAGGGGTCTTCAGGTCAGGGGCGGCTCGGCCGAGTGAGTTGTCGTCACTTGGCCGATGGCTTCAAGGCACTCGGGCGGACGTAATAATCCACTCGGCCGAGTGGGTCTTCTGAAGCTCAGATGGCCGAAAAACAGTAATTCGATATTCTGGAGGGGCTTCGTCTGGGCGCCACTCGGGCGGACGTGGTATCGTCACTCGGCCGATGTGGTCTCCGTCGCTCGGCCGAGTACACATGGAAATCGTGTCTGAACGGGTCGGCCGAGCAGTGTCTCGCGGGTCGGCCGAGTGGCTCCTCCACTCGGCCGAGTGGGACACAAAAAATGCCCAAACTGATTGTTTTGGCCTCCTCGTCGCTCCTGCGACGTCCATTCTTCTTCCGCTCCTCTCCAACAGCAAAATACCCCTCGGGGAGGTCGTCGGTGGCCGTCTATCGTGAGCGCATCTCATGATCACTCCAAATCGCGCCAAATCACCTGAAATGCGACAAAAACAACAAAGCGTGAAAAGCATCGCAATATCGTCGATATATCGTGAAAAACATGATTTGGGCGATCTAAATGGCATGCAAACATGCGGAAAAAAAAGGTGTAAAATAAGGAGTGATCAATATGTCACCCGATCGGTTGGAATTACGCTCTATTTGGCCGAGAGCTCTGTCGTATTCAAACGGTCGACGAACCGGTCAGTCGAGCTGTCCGGGTCGTCTCTTGGAAAATTCCGCTACAGGTGAACCGATCGGGTGATAAGTCACCCGATCGGTTGGAATTTAGCCCAAATGACAGAGAGTTGGGGCGTTTGAACCGGTCTCTGAACCGACCGGGTGACTTCTTGGCCGCTCCAGCAAGTGTCCGGGTGGTGCACGCGTGCATCACCCGATCGGTTGGAAGTGACCAACCGGTCGGGTGAGGGGCTGAAAGATGCGATCTTCGTCGTTTGACCCCCTGGATCACGCGTAACTCCTCCCGTTGCTCCGGGGACTCATGAGATCGTCGTTTTATGTCCCAAATGCTGGAAAATTCCTGCAAAATACAAAAAACACCGAAAAGTGAAAGAAAACAAGAAAACACAAGAAAACACGAGAAAACGAATATAAGACGGCGGTAAAATACGGAAAAACACGGAAGAAAATGTGCGTAAATATATGAAATATAAACGCACGTCAGAGCCCACAGAGCAGCCTGCACAACCAGAAGACATTATTGAGGAGGTCATGCCCACAGTAGCGGAGCAGACCATCAAGGAGGACGTGACTTGGGATGATGATATCTGCACACAGATGGAGCCCGAATTGTGCCCCCTCCTTTTGAGCTACCGCAGCCATCCCCACCTTCTACAGAGGCTAAGCATTACTCAGAGGACCACCCACCAGAGCTTACAGCTCCCACTCAGGGAGACCTCTTCACCCACTCCATTTCTGAATTATGTATCCCATTTTATATTTATTTTGATTCAGATCTTTTTGACACGTCATACCTATTGCAGGACACTTACAATTATGGATCGAAGGTACGCTTGGACATGTCCTTGCTTGAAGAACCTGAAGAGCATGCCGAGGAGTCACCTGAAGGGGTGATTTATGCATTTGATCAGGATATACCTGAGGAGCTTGGAGAGGACACTGAGGAGAGAGCGAACATGGTACTTGAGAGTAGAGATTTATTTCTAGGGAAGTGTTGTCAACCATCCTTAATTTTAAATATTTATGTTGATGACCCTCTTTGGAAAACATTTGTTCAGGGGAAAAATCCTTCACAACAGACTAATGCATTTTGTTCTTAGCAGGATATAGGTGGACGCCTACGAGGAATGCTAGGAGAAGCATCGCTGGAGTTCGTTGGTGTTAGTGGCTACACACAGCTGGCAGAGCCACAGAAGGTGCTGATAGGATAGCTGGATGCACCGATGCAGATACTGGATCTGCCTTTTGCTATATGTGATATCAATCCAGTAGTGCAGTATTTTTTGCTTTAAATAAACACAAATCCTCTCGACAATGAGAGGACCATATAGATTTGCTTGATTAGTTTGTTTTGAATAAATATCACCTCATATGATGGCAACAATCTCTATTACAAAAGAGGGCAGATTTTGAATCTTTGTCATATGTGGTAATGTCACATCGCCACATGGGACAACCCCTCCACTTCACCATCCATCTCACACCCCCACACCCAAAAAAACACCAAAAGAACACCCAAAAAACACACATTCACCCAAAAAAGAACCCAAAAACATACCCAAAAACATTGCCATTTCTCCCCCTCCATTAAATTGCACAAAAACCCCTATTCTTCCCCTTTTGCACGTTGGTCCTTTTTGCATGCGAATTTGCGTGTTTGGTCCCTTTTTACCCCCGACATTGCCGACACGCACACCCACGCTTTCTGCTCCTTCCCGGTTTCGTGCGTGCACCGCTGCCATGTTCGTGGGGTTATTTTTGCGCGTGTATCACAACCCCATTATATATATATATATATATATATATATATATATATATATATATATATATATATATATATTAATTGCCCTCTTCACATTTTGATATGTCCCACCATTTTGCTCACCACCATCGAGCATTTATTTCAAGTAAAACCTTACTTTCTTATTCGTTTGACTTGATCTCGCTTAGTGAAGTTGTGACATTTTTGATCAAGTCATTTGAATAAGACTGTTTGGTATAAGCTTATGGAAAGGCGCTCTCATGCATCATTGCATGTGCATGTAGTTGCATTAGGATTTCATGTCATTCATATCATCATTTTTCCCTTCACCCCCTCATATTTATCGGTGTCCCTCATAATTACCTTTTATGATCACATTGAGGACAATGTGCAGTTTAAGCTTGGAGGAGTGCATTTCCATGCCATTTAGTTGCATTTTTACTTCATTTTAGGATTTTTAGGATTTTTCAAATGTTTGCATCATCTTTTCAATTTTTCCACCTTATTTTCCTTTTATGTGTGTTCATACATCATATTGTATGCTTGTTTTTCTTTTCCTTCTCTTTTTTTCACGCTTTTCTTTTCCTCTTTGTGCCAGATATATTGATGATATCTCTTATAGTTTAAGCATCTTTCACGATGCTTATTATTCTTGCCGTGCAACTTAGAGTATTCCATAATCATGATATTCACATGTGCTTGCAAATTATATATTTCTTTTGATGACTTCTCTAAGTGAATGCATGAAATTTATTGAATCTGAATGTATGAAGTAGTGTTTAGTATGCTTTTGTTGGAAATGCACCAAAATTCACGCATCATTTGTATATCTAAAGCAACTGTATTATTGTCTTATTCACCTTCTGTTGCTTGCCTGATATGATTGTAAGCTTTACTGTTTGACTTCACTATTTATTGAGATGGTTGAGAATATCCATGCGTACATATGAGTTTTAGTTGAAGTATTATCTTATTGAACCGTTTGTGCACTTCTCATGAGTGAACCGAGTGTTACATCATTTCCTTCTCCACATATATCTTTTTATTCTCTATATGTCACTTGAGTTCACCTCCTAAAGCTACTTATACCGCATCCATTCCAAAAAATCCCATGCAAAAGAAAAAGTTAGTTTCAAAAAGCCCCAAAAAGCCAAAAAGGAGCCAAAACCCAAAAATGCAAATCATATAGCTCCTACAAAAATCCAAAAAGAAAAATGAGAAACAAAAAGTCCAAAAAGAAAAGAAAAATATTTCTCTCTCGTTATTGGAGATTCTTGGGAAAACCAAGGCAAAAATTCCAGTCTTTCCCTTTAGATGTGATGCCTCAAACTAAGCTTGGGGGTGAATTCATTTGACCACATGAGTGAGTACGACATTAGAGTGGAGTTGTGTATGAATGGGAATATTTGATAATGCTGAAACTTAACGAAATACATTAGCTATGGAGATTTCTTGTGATTTGAAATGAATATGTGAATGTCAAGCCTTTTATTCCCTTCTCCATTGCATGCTTGGTGTGATTTTTTTATGCTTCATTTATAACTTTTGATTGAAAGATGCATCGCCAACATTTGTATATTAAATTCTATGAATTGCATGACGTGAATATGAGTTGATTGCATGAATATAGAGAGTCCCTTCCTTTGTTCTTAATAGCTTGCAAGTATTATGCTTAGTTAAGATATGAAATTCTTATAGCATGTGATTCATTTTCCGAGTTATCATGATGTGTAGCTTATGGCTTGAGATCTGATAGAATAATCTAGCGACCCCTTCCACTTCGTATTCTTTTTTGTTTTCTTATTTTTACCTCCCGGTGAGCTTCGTGAATGTCTTCCTTGAGGACAAGTAAGAGGTAAGCTTGGGGGATTTTGATATGCTCCTATTTTGCATGAATTATCGCATATTATCATGACGCATTTCACCCTCGAAACCTCCATTTTATACGCTTTTACACTATTATTTGGAACAATATGACTTTCGGAGCATTTATGCCCATTTCAGGTATTTGGAGCGATATTGGAGCAATTTGGAGTCAATTAGATCGACGACGTGAGAACACCTAGAAGACTCATGGTGACATGCCTGAGGTGCCAAAGAAGAAGACGAGAGGAGGAGAGAGCAAAAGATGAGAAGCTCAGGCCATCTTCAGTTTCCTAGGCGACTCGACCTAGTAGTAACAGCTACTCGGCTGAGCTGACACGTAGAGTTAGCACGGAAACGGCCACGACCTACTCGACCGAGTAGGGGCTACTTGACAGAGCAAGAAGGCTACTCGGTCGAGTAAGGCAAGGGCCCAGATTTTCAGACATCCTCTCACTCTTTTGCAATCTGCTATCATTTCAGTTGGCAAGGTATTTTTCTCATATTTTTTATGGATAGTAGACTTCATGACGGTTCCAACGCTGCCAAAAACGTGCCAATCGGAGGTCGGATGAAATCTGAGAAATTTCTGCAAGTTGACGCTGCAGTGTTGAAATCTGCACTCTACCGAGTGATGTGTTCTACTCGACTGAGCAGGTCACCTACTCCACCCGAGTCGTACCAAACAACGATGATTCTG
This sequence comes from Scilla litardierei, assembly GCA_030789695.1. Lineage (NCBI taxonomy): Eukaryota > Viridiplantae > Streptophyta > Magnoliopsida > Asparagales > Asparagaceae > Scilla > Scilla litardierei. Next base: position 385,705,961 of record CM061142.1, read on the forward strand.
AGCTTCTCCTTAGGACACAGCAACTCGACCGAGCAGGTCACCTACTTGACACGAGCAGCGACACGACCACCGAGCTGGCTGGGACCAGAACTAGGGGTGGCAAACGGGTCGGGTGGGTTCAGGTTCGGGTCGGGTCAGATTTGACCCGACCCGGATAGTGGTAAACCCTAACCCGACCCGGATTAAATCCGGATCGGGTTCGGGTGACCCGAAAAATTTCCGAGTCGGGTTCGGGTTAACCCGTCGGGTTAAGATTTGACGTATACACTGCTGCTCCTTTTTCGATATCCAGCTATTTATTAAGAGCCACCGACAATTTATTAAGTGTTGCATAATTTCCAGTAGCTCGTCGCTTAAACCGCACTGATAACAGCAATGAAGTATAATTAACTTTACCATTTTATTAACGAAAGTAATAAAATTAACAAAAAAGTTGTATGTAAAGGGAATTGAATCCAAGACCTCTTAAAGAAGAGGACAACAATTCAAATCATATAAGCACAGCTCCAATTGCAACTGTGTATTGAAATTATTATATAAATTTATATATATATATATATATATATATATATATATAAAGTAAACCGAGTCGAATTTGGGTCATCCAGGTTGACATGCCAAACCCATACCCGACCCGGATTTTATCCAGGTCGGGTCGGGTCAACATGTTTCCTACTTGACCTGGATTGGCTACCCGGTTAAGGATGCCGGGTTCGGGTCGATTCGGGTCGGTTCGGGCTCATTTTGCCAACCCTAGCCAGAACTTAAGTTGCGGCCAGAATTGATTTTGGGCACGAATTTCAGAGGGTTTCAAGGTTATTTGCTAGGGTTTTGAGGGGACTATATATAGGGATTGTAGTCGTCATTAGAAAAGGATTTTGGATCTTATTTTCTTAGGAGTTTGTGGAGACTTTCTTTTGGAGTTAGGTTATGCCCTACGCCCCTCCCTTATATCAATATAAGTATTTTTGGTCTCTTTAATTTTATTTTAGTTCTCCTTATTGATTGATTATTGAATATCTCTTGGATGCATGCAATGAAGTTTTCTATCGTTCTTATATCTATTGCTATGATCCATGAGTAGTCTTTTCTAGGGTTAATGGATTAGCACATGGATTTTAGGATTTAGATGTAAAGTTAGGATTTGTAGGTTGCCTGGGTATAAAAGGGACATATTTTGGTTGATCTTGCAAAGTTTGTAGGAGAACTCATACTGAGATCGTGCTCACGGTCGGTGGAATCGATTGGCTTAAGGAGTATCCTATAAACTTAATTAGGGAGTTATTGGATTCAATTAGGGCTCGTGTCTTGATGGGATCCACCGACGAACTATATTACTAATTGACGGCTACCGCCATTACGTCAATGAGAGCTACCAAAATACATCGAAACTCTAACCCACGAGAGTGGCGTGAGTTGAGATCATTCTGTCCACGAAAGTGGCATGAATATTGTCGATTCTTAATGCACGTATCGTGTGCGCCTGTCGTGAGAGAGGGGTTAATGCGATACTGTAACGACCCGCCCTCGGAGGCCATTACTTATTTGATTTATTTGCAGGTCTGCAGTTTACCAGTGAAATCAAGATAGCCACAATCCAGAGATGTACCATACTCAAACCAGCATACATTATTATAGTCCAAATTTAAGATACAACAGCAAGCAACACTTTCTCACCAAATACATTAAAGGAAGTACAGAAAGGAAATGCGTAAGGAAATACATAATATAACATGCACACCAACTCAAACAGGTAGAAAACAGCAGCCTTCGGGTCGAAATCTGGCTCCTCAAAACTCAGGGGCCGCTTCTTTGATCTGGTCGTCGTCTGTCGGTGCCATAAATGGGACCGTAGGTAATTCACAATAATTCTAAACATAGAAAAGAAGCAGTGCACAAGTATGACAAAAAGTAACTACGTACATGCAAACCAGAGTGAAAAGTAAAGTATCGAGCAACAACTGTATATTACTTAGTAGTAAATGTAAACAGAACTGAAAAGGAGTGAACAAACTGTACTGTGGTAGTGCAAGTGTAAAGCAGGCTAAGCAAGTGAAGTATACTACTGTTGTAGCTATAAGTGCGACAAGTAAAGTACTGGTGACTGCACGGGTGTGGTAAGTAAGGTGCATGTAATGCTTAAAGTAAAGGTGGTCGTGCAAGTACAACGAGTGACGTGTAAGAGCAAACATGGTGATAGCAATGGCGAGACTAGCAGGCAAGAACTGTAACGATAATAGACATGCAAAGTACTGAATAAGACATACAATCAATAGGTATTTGGTGTTGGCAGTAATTAACTAAACTATATGATGTGACTCACGTAAGAAAGTATGATATGCAACCATGGGTCACCTCGTTGCCACAGGGAGCAAATTTTGGGCGTCAACCACAACATACTTTTGAGAAATAACGAGACGATATGTTACGAGTCGATACGATACGAGAGAGGGGACTCCGGTCATAGCTCCCACACTTTCTCTACAATGAGTTACCCAAACCCCAGTGTCGTGTGTATCGACTACATGTTTCACACAAGATGTTCCACAAGATATTCTATGAGATGTTCCATTATACATTCCACAAGATGTAACACATGATGTTATTAGTTCCTTGTTTACGATGATAGTTAAACCAGGACCACCGTCGACTTTCTTATTGAAAACCAGCAAGCAAAGCAAAGTGAATGCTAAGAAATTTGAGGATAAAGACAAGTCCAACAAACATGGAACACAAAAATTGTTGGTTTAAAAGTTTGTTCGAGTACACTATCTAATTTTCTAATTCTAGAATTTATCGTGACTTACGGATTTCGAGGTGGTGGTAGTGAGTTGGGACTAGATCTAGAGCTTTCAAGGGAGTTGGTGCACGAGAATTGGTACCTGCAAACACAAGAAATAATCGGTTAAAGAATACAATCTTTTCAATCTGTTTAACTTGATCGTTTTGATTTTATAATTGATTGAACGGCATCGAAAAGCGGTCTAAATTTTTATGTAGGCTAGATATGAGGAAAGTAATTTTACATAAAGAGGGAATATTTTTCTGAAGCTTCTGGAAATTTTTATAATTTTTGAAAGCTCAAAATAGGTTTAAAAACTAATTTTAATTAGTTATCGAATTTATTCAATAATTTCTTCTGGGTGCAATGTGCATCAGAAAGTTTCAAGTGAGTTGTCAAAATGATCGTCTCGAAAAGTACTACAACATATATTTTTTCCACATATCAGTTTACGTGAAAATAACAAGTTATAAATTTTCAAGTGAAAACATGTATTTACAATTTAGGCTTGAAATTTTATTGTGGAAAATCTACGCGTCTGATTGAGATGAAAATAGCACCGTTGGGTCCAGAACATCATTTCTGATTTTCTGGGCCTGGTCTTGTAATTTTCTGATCTATATATAATTACTTATCAATTATTTATCAAAACCCCCCATATTATATAATTAATGAAATACGTTTATACACGTATTTATACAAAATACGTTTCAAAATACGTCTTAAAATAAACTTACCCTGTCTCTTCTTCGCTTCTACGTGCATGGGGTCTGCTCATCGGAGGCGGGTTCAGGCGCGGCGGTGGTGTCGAGCGGGGACGGTGGTGGAACAGCGAGGTCGCGGGATGTAGCGGCGATCTGACTGCAGCTCCGGTAGGGAGCTTCATTGAGCTCGATGGCACGGTGGACGGTGCTTCACCGTCAGAGCAAGGCGGGGGCTGCTGCTGGGTTCGACGGCGACAGCATGTGGTGGGGCGAGGAGACGGCCACGGCGGTGATGGCTTGGGGAAGAGCATACGTTGAGCTTGAGCGGAGGGGGGACGGAGTGGCGAGGCAAGCGTACAACAGAAGCGGGGAGCTTGCGGGGGCTCCGAGTCGGTGGAGATGTGGCGGGGAGGTCGAGGGCGGGGCTCGCCGGCAATGGGTGGCGGGCAGAGGCGAGGTGGATGGTGGGCGACAGTGGAGGTGAGAACAGGGAGTGAAGGGGGTGGTTTCGGGTCTGCTCCGGGGAGGTGGAGGGCGGTGGAAGATAGAAGCAAAGTGGGTTGGGCTAGCCTGGGTTCGATGAGGGGAGCTCGGGGTGTCGGAGTATGGCGATGATGGGTTCGACGTGCACAGTTCGAGGAGGAGGTGGGGTCTCGTGGCGAAGAACGAAGTGGGGGGTTCGTGGACTGAGGGGGCTGAGGGCCAAGCGGTGGTGCACAGCGGGTGAGAGGAGAGAGAGGGTGAACAGTCGGCGGTGAATGGTGGGCATGGTGGGGGTGTGTGGGAGGGGGGCTTGCATACGGGCTGGGGGTTTTACATTTCGAACGAGAGAGTGAGCTGTGTGTGTGCGTGTGGCTTGGGTTGATTCGAACAAAAGTGAGAGAGGGGAAAGAGGTATTAGCATGGTTATTATTTGAGAGGGGGGAAGATGATGGGTTACAGCTGCTTCTAAATGAGTTGGGGATGCTGCTGGGTTGGGTTTGCTGAGAACGAAAGGAAGGGGGTTAGATGTTTTATAGGGTTAGAAAATATATTAAGTATAATTTTTAATTAGTGAGTATCAATTGAATTAATGAATGAAAAATAAATGGAATGGGTTGGCATGTTGGATCTGACCAACCCATTCGGTGGGTTAAATGGGGTGGAGGTTAGGGAAGTGATTGAGGCTAAAGTAAATGGTAATTAGTGACAGTAAATAACCATTAGTGATTGTAATTAGCAAAATAGGAGGAATACTACCCCGTTTTCACATACGACTCCGAAAAATTACGAAAACATAGCCACGTGATCGTATCATTGTGAGGATCATGAATACGAGATCCATTTCAGGGTTTGGGCTACAGAGATACTAGTTTTAGGCCAAAACGTTTAGAATGCGGGTTTGCAGATTCTAGGTCGATTTGATTTCAGAAAATTTTGAAATTAATATGGGAAGCCCTAAATGATCATAGAGTGATACTGTAGAAGTTTAAAATCGTTTTGATGATGTTTGTATAGAAAATTAATTTATTAAGCCAAATCATTAACAATTGAAAATGAATTATTATAAAAATCATTTAGAGGTATTTGATGAACTCAAACTTACTGAAATACACCATAATTAGTTTGATGCTTCAAGATATTTTTTTAAAGAATTTTGAATTCATTTTTTGATATAAAACTCCTAATTAACTATTATAAAATACTTTTGAAATGAGAAATACGTGAAATACATAAATAAATATATTGACGAAGACAGGTCGTTACATCCTACCCTCCTTAAAATAATTCCGTCCTCGGAATTCAGAAGACCGATAATTGCCTAAGCAATTTAAAATATCGAAAGGAAGGTTTGATGAACGATTACGATAAATCAAAAAATAAGTTATTAATAGCATGAAATGTAATGTGACATCATAGCATCAAGAAAATAAGAGATGTTATATATGAATACATACTATTGACATCACCATAGCTTCTATAATTAGTCCTGAGACCAGTATTGTCATAATAATTAACTTGACTTTTCAAGTAGCCAAAAGTTAATATGAGATAATGGCGTTACATGAAAATGATAGTTATTATGATGACGACATCTGTTCGAACTTGGAACTTGAGGTGACAAGTTAGTAGCAAGCTATTTAAACCACATAAAAAGGTAGATCATAAAGTTTACTCGTGCTACTGGTGACTTAGCAGGGCCTAGCCAAGGATGTCGTTCATAATATAGCATGCAACGAATAATCCACAGGCACTCATGCTTTTACATCACCAACCAAGCACTAATGCCATCAATCTCCATAATGCCCAACAGCTAGCCAACACTGTAACGGTCGCTTTTCGACCGAGTGCTTTTCAGCGCGTATTTTCTTTTTCGTACGCGTATTTATTGTGACCTCCTCTTGTATCCTAAACGTGCGAAATTATATGTCGCTGTGACCCTCGAGGAGAGTATATTTTTGTGGAATGTTTTTATGAACGTCATTTCACGGGTCATTCTTCCACAAATCAGCTTTGAATGAAGAGGTGTCTTAACCGTTAGACTTCGACGTTGGATTATTTTTTTTTTATCGTTTTCCATAAACCTAGCACGTGACCGACCACCGTATTCTCGATCCTCTCGTTGCCACGGTCGTCCTGAAATTTTTTTGTATTTTTCAAACACCGTTAGACCGACCCGCCATCCCCATTATTTTAATATATATATTTATCCCTAAGCTAATTCAAAATTCAAATCCTAATCCCTAAATCAAATCTAATACCATTTGGATCCTACGTATTATATCATATATTCCTAGTCTATTTTCCACACTAAGTCTACTCTCCCCCTCTCTCACACTCTCTCCCATCTATCCTTTAAGTCCACCCTTTTTCTCCTCCACTTACCAATTTCCCTCATTAAAACGTAGCAACCCAAACCTAGGGTTTTTCTCCAACCCAGCCGTCGACTTCCCTCTCCCCTCGTCAGTCCACACCGGCCTTCCCCTAGGCTGCCGGCCTCTTCCATTTACTGCCGGCCACCTCCGGCCACCCCCGCGTAACCTCCCTCTCCTTCTCTTCCCCTCCGACCAAGCCCAGCTCATGGCACAACCCCCTCTCCCCTTGAGGACCCCCGGCCACCATGCCACCTAACTGAACCCCGCCGGTCTCCACCGATAGTCGACCCCCTCTCTTTCATCTCCCCTTTGACACCCCGACAGCCCACAGCTCCCTCTCCCTTGCTCCGCCCCACGTGCGCGTCAACCTGTCGGTAACCCCCGCACAGACCCCCTTCCAGTTTCTCTCCCCTTTGCAGTCCGGCCTCTCCCCTCTCTACACCTTGCGCCGACCAACTGCACTTCCCCCTCGCAACACCCTAGCAGGCCACCGACCCTTCAACCCATCCCGACCTGTCCCTTGCACCCTAGGAGCCCACGTAGCTGATCCACAGGCTCCTGACGTTTCTGCGCTCTCCTCACTTGATCCTCAAGCCAAACACTCTCCTGACGTCGCTACCGTTACCGTTGCCGCAAGCCGCTTCGTTGCACTACTCGCAACCGAGGTGACCCCGACACCGTTACCATTTTGTTGCGCTACCCGCAGCTGGAATGATCCTGAGGTGACTTCCTTACTGTGCTACTCGCAGTCGAGGAAACCGGAGCCGACGAGATCCAGCACTGCTTTCAGATCCGACGTCAGACTCGTGCGCATTCGTCTTACTAGGTTGGTTCCCCTCACTCGTAGTAACCCACACCGTAAGACATCAAAACCTAATTAAAAATCGACAACTTAACTCACTAAATTTATTTTACGCCCTTTTAAAACGTTGTGAAACCGTAGATCGACGAACGGACTTTTAACTATGCATATAGGATAGAATCGTCGAATATGATGAACTTTCAAACTTGACTTGAAACTGATAGGATAGCCACTGTCAACTTAGAGACAACTTAATAGAATTTGCTAAACTGGTCCTGACACCGCCCGTTGACTTGTGAAAGTAGACTTTGACCGACACGCTGCCAGAGACGAGACGCTTTCTATGGACGTTCTTCTTGCCACCGCAAGCAAGTGTACCCACTTGCGTAGTTACGGCCACGTTTAGGCCATCTCTCTCTTTAAATTGAATATCGTTGAACAAGAGAACCAGACGTGAAATGATAGCATCTGGTATACCCTCACGGTAGCCTAGACTTGACGACAAAGTCTAGGCATATAAATTGCTATAACTGTCATGCTAGGAACTATCTGTGTGTGTGTGTGTGTGCATGTAGACCTCCTAGAATGAAGAGAACATACTATACGCATGTCATGCCATGTAACATCATTCACGAAATGCTTTACATAGCCTGCGGGTAATAGGGCACTCTCCACGATAGAGAGAGTGATCCCTTGTACGGATACACAGCATGCGGGCAATAGGGCACTCTCTAAGTCAGAGAGAGTGATCCCTTGTACAGATACACAACCTACGGGAAGCTCGGCACTCAACTAGCAGAGTGAGTGGCCTCTGCAACCTGTGGGGATTAGAGGCACTCACCTAGCAGGGTGAGTGGTCCTCGTACAGTCTTGTCTTGAGCACTTGGATTAGGGTTGGGTTGAGCGACCACCATGTTAGAGAGTTTGGCCACTTTCTAAGCTGAAGGCATGAACCCTCTTGGTGTCGAGTCACTTGGTGTCACACAGTCTTGGTGTCGAGTCGCTTGGTGTCACACAGTCTTGTGTAGTTTTGTCATGTCTTGTAGCTGGTAGCTTACACTACGACTTTTGCATGCCATGTTTACTTTCTGCACAGTCTTTACTTTCCTTGCATAAATGTATAAATTTCATGTTGTTGCATCTCTCATGTAATTAACATTAAAATGTCGTCTTTAATTTCCTTTACAGTTGCAGTAGAGTCTTCACACCTTTCCCTTGTTGACTTTACCTGACGTACAGCTCCTTTTCTCTTGGGTGTTGTACTTAGATACTGAGACGGAGTACACAGACGAGCCGACCTTACTTAGGGACTTGGAGACGGAGGATGTTGACCTAGAGTGCGTTCCAGACGAGGACCAGACCTAGAGGTCCCTCATCGTTGCTGTCTTACAGAGGTTTACTGCTTTCTAGTTTGGGTGTGTAGCGCCATTTTACTTCTTGTCTAGGTTGGGTGCGTCACACCATTAATTTCCCTTTCCGTAGTTGTAGCCATTCTTGGGCTTCTTTTATTAGACTTGATGTATTGCTGGATATTGTCTCTTTTATAAATGAATGTAGTTTCCTTTCTAGTACTCTTATTCTTATTGTTATGAACTTTTATATGCAAGAACCTATACTTAAATATTATCCCTACAGACGCTTATTGGGCCGAGCCTCACAGCTCCGACCCATGCAGACCTTTGTCCCGTCCTCGCACCCGTTTTGGGAAGCGGGGCATAACAGGTTTTAGTGGTGGCACATGCAGGTCGAGCGAAAGTTCGTAGCAATAAAAGTACTCGCATTCATTTAATATCCAGTTTAAGTTTTACACGTGCAAAGTCTAATAATCCCTGGTTAGATTAGTGACCCTTGTGTGACCTTAGTTATTATATCTTTATCTTAAACACCATTTTAGTGTCGTCTCACCCGGCATTAACCTTGTTCGACTCCAGTGCATCTATGTGCATCATAACCCAGAGATTCGTAACAGAGCACTCCATTCCCACCCATATACTTCCAAAGTGTGGGATATCACTACAGGAAATGGAGTGGTGACGGTTAATTTGGGATGTCGATCGATTCTGTTGGTGATCAGTGGACACGAGCTTTATGACGACTTCATTGTTCACGATCTACCACATTTCGATGTTATTCTTGGCATCGATTGGTTGGGAGTTCCTATGCTTCAATCGATTGCCGCAGCAAGAAAGTGGTGTTCAGGATTCCAGGCCAACAGGAGTTCGAGCTTCACAGCAGAGAGCGATCGCTTGGCCTTGTTAGATTCTGGGCCAAGCCGGAGGAGCCGATCGTTGTCGTCATGCAGATGGAGACCAGTAGACCAGCAGTCGTCAGAGACTTCGATGATGCCTTTCCGGATGATATTTCAGGGTTGCCACCTGACAAATCTTTGGAGTCAGTATAGATCTGATGCCGGGAGCGCAACCTATTTCGAAGGCATCGTATCAGATGGCTCCTACAGAGCTTGAGGAGTCACGGAAGAAGTTGGATGAATTGTAGCAGAAGGGGTTCATACACCCTAGTGTGTCACCTTGGGGTGCACCCGTCGTATTGGTGAAGAAGAAGGATGGATCCCACAGGATGTGTGTGGACTACAAAGGGCTGAATGCAGTGACCGTGAAGAACAAGTATCCGCTGCCCCGAATTGATGATATTTTCGACCAGCTTGGAGGTTAGAGAGTTTTCTCGAAATTGGATTTGAGGAGCGGGTACCATCAGCTGAAAGTGAAGAAGGACGATATTTCGAAGACGACCTTCAGGACGAAGTACGGACACTATGAGTTCGTAGTCATGCCGTTTGGTGTGACCAACACTCCAGCAGTGTTTATGAACCTGATGAATTTGATTTTCTATGACTTCCTGTATAAGTTTGTCATCATCTTCATCGACGACATTCTTATTTACTTGAAGTCTGAAGAGAAGCACAGTCGTCATCTGAGGACAGTTTTGGAGGCACTGAGACGTCATAAGCTGTATGCCAAGTATAGTAAGTGCGATTTCTGGTTGGACAGAGTCGCATTCCTGGGAAACGTGGTGTCAAGTGATGGCATATCTGTAGATCTGAAGAAAGTTAGAGCAGTCGGCGAGTGGCCGACCTCGCAGTCAACATCAGATATCAGGATTTTCCTTGGATTAGTAGGCTATTACCGTCGATTCATTAAGGATTTTTCGAGCATTGCAGAGCCGATGACGAAGCTGATGAGGAAGGATGTGGAGTTCTGTTGGTCAGAGGATTGTGAGAAGGCCTTCAGTATTTTGAAGATGAGGTTGACCACAGCACCGGTATTGGCTATACCGGATCGAAGCGAAGGCTTCGAGATTTACTATGACGCTTCTGGCAAGGGTCTCGGATGTGTCCTACGTCAGCATGGTCACATGGTCGCGTATGCTTCTCGACAGTTGAGGAATTATGAAAAGAACTACCTGACGCATGATCTGGAGTTAGCAGCGGTGATATTTACGTTGAATATCTGGAGACTCTTCCTGCTGAGTGAGAGGTGAAAATTTTCACCGACCACAAAAGCTTGAAGTACATTTTTACTCAGAAGTAGCTCAACATGCGTCAGAGACGATGGTTGGAGCTAATGGAAGATTATGAGATAGAACTGCAGTATCACCCGGGGAAGGTGAATGTAGTGCCAGACGCTTTGAGCAGACTCTCCGCAGTATTGATGCATACTGTCGTCTGGAGAGTACAGCAAGAGCTGAGAGAGATGAACATTGAGGTTGTCCTACCAGGAGTGATCGTTTCATTGATGAACTTGCAGATTCAGTCAACGACCATGGATCGTATTAAGGCAGCTCAGGCAGGAGACCCGAAGCTGCAGAGAATCAGAAGGCAGGTAGAAGCAGAACTTCGGACTGAGTTCATCATTTATGAGGATGGATCGCTGAGGTACGGCAGTAGACTCTGCGTACCTGCAGGTGACGTTAGAGAGGAGCTGTTGAGTGAGGCTCATAGCTTGCCTTATTCCATACATCCTGGAGGCATGAAGAAGTACAAGGACCTCTGTCTAAACGATTGGTGGATTGGCATGAAGAGGAGTGTGGCACTGAGTGTTGCCAAGTGTTTGGTATGCCAGCAAGTGAAGATGGAGCACCATCGGACAGCAGGATTGCTACAACCGCTTCCTATTCCAGAGTGGAAGTGGAAACACATCACGATAGATTTCGTGATAGGCCTACGTCAGAGCCCGAAGCAGAACGACACAGTCTGGGTGATCGTTGACCGATTAACCAAGTCTGCACACTTCATGCCATTCCAAGTGGGACAGTCCACAGAAGTCTTGGTGAGGAAGTATTTGGAGGTAAAAATATTTTACTTCTCTATTTATAGTTCCTCCTTGAGTTCAGTTCGTGATATAGACCATATGCGTGCAGGATTGTTCGCTTACATGGAGTTTCAGTAAGCATCGTATCTGACAGAGACTCGAGATTTACGTCTCGGTTCTAGAAGAGTCTGCAGGAGAATCTTGGTACGAGTCTGAGTTTCAACACGGCGTACCACCTGTAGACCGATGGCCAGTCGGAGAGGACTATTCAGATTCTAGAGGATATGCTGCGAGCTTGTACGCTCGATCTGAAGGGTTCGTAGGAAGATCATCTCCATCTAGTGGAATTTTCCTACAACAACAGCTACCAGGCGAGCATTGACTTGGCACCGTTTGCTGCCCTATATGGAAGGAAATGTCGATCGCCACTGAGTTAGGATGACATCGGAGACCGAGAGCTATTGGGTCCGGAGATGATTGTTGAGGCTGTGGATGTCTTGAGAGACATCGGGGATAAGCTCCGGATTGTGCAAGATCATTACAAGCATTGGGTAGACACCAAGAGGCGACCTTAGGAGTTTCATCCTGGTCTTCCTGAAGATTTCTCCGAACCGCGGAGTCATTCCTTTCAGGAAGAAGGGAAAGCTGAGTCCGTGGTTTATTGGACCGTTTGATGTGCTGGAGCATGTGGGAGCAGTGGCTTATCGCCTTGCTCTGCCACCATCTTTGGAGGGAGTTCACGACATTTTCCACATATTTCAGTTACGTTGATACTTCAGTGACCCATCGCACACTGTGGATTTTTCAGAGATCACGGTCCGACACGTATTTCAGTTACGTCGATACGTCAGTGACCCATCGCACCTGACTTATGATCAGCAGCCAGTGCAGATTTTAGACCATCGGTAGAAGCAGTTGAGGAACAATGTAGTCGACCTGGTGAGAGTGATGTGGCGTCACAGATCACCTGGAGAGTCCACGTGGGAGCGCAAAGAAGAGATGAGAGAGTGCTACCTGCATTTATTTCTGAGCAGTAGTTGATGTAGATTCCAAGGGAAAAATCATTCCTTTAGGTGGGTAGGATGTAACGGTCGCTTTTCGACTGAGTGTTTTTCAGCGGGTATTTTCTTTTTTGTACGCGTATTTATTGTGCCCTCCTCTTGTATCCTAAACACACGAAGTTATATGTCGTTATGACCCTCGAGGAGAGTATATTTTTGTGGAATTTTTTATGAACGTCATTTCACAGGTCAGTCATCCACAAATCAGCTTTGAATGAAGATGTGTCTTAACCGTTAGACTTCGACGTTGGATTATTTATTTTTATTAACGTTTTTCATAAACCTGGCACATGGCCGACCACCGTATTCTCGATTCTCTCGTCGCCACGGTCATCTCGATATTTTTCTTGTATTTTTTAGACACCGTTAGACCGACCTGCCATCCCCATTATTTTAATATATATATTTATCCTTAAGCTAATTCAAAATTTAAATCCTAATCCCTAAATCAAATCTAATCCCATTTGGATCCTACGTATTATATCATATATTCCTAGTCTATTTGCCACACTAAGTCTACCATCCCCCTCTCACACACTCTCTCCCATCTATCCCTTAATTCCACCCCTTTTCTCCCCCACTTAGCAATTTCCCTTATTAAAACGTAGCAACCCAAACCTAGGGTTTTTCTCCAACCCAGCCATCGACTTCCCTCTCCCCTCGTTAGTCCACGCCGGCCTCCCTCTAGGCTGCTGGCCTCTTCCATTTGTCGCCGGCCACCTCCAGCCGACCCCCGGAAACCTCCCTCTCCTTCTCCTTCCCTCCGGCCAACCTAGCCCACGGCACAACCCCCTCTCCCCTTGAGTACCGCCAGCCACCCAGCCACCGGCCTGCACCCCGCCGGCCTCCACCGACAGTCGGTCCCCCTCTCTTCCCTCTCCCCTTTGACACCCCAACGGCCCACGGCTCCCTCTCCCTTGCTCCGCCCCACGCGCATGTCAACCTGTCGGCAACCCCCGCATAGACCCCCCCCCCCCCCTTCTGGCTTCTCTCCCCTTTGCAGTCCGGCCTCTTCCCTCTCTACACCTTGCGCCGGCCAACTGCACTTCCCCCTCGCTTCAGCCCTCACGGCCAATACCCCAGCAGGCCGCCAACCCTTCAACCCCATCCCGACCTGCCCCCTTGCACCCTAGGAGCCCACGCAGCTGATCCACCGGCTCTCAACATCGCTGCGCTCTCCTCGCTTGATCCCCAGGCCGAACACTCTCCCGATGTTGCTGTCGTTACCGTTGCCGCAAACCACTTCGTTGCGCTACTTGCAACCGAGGCGACCCTGACATCGTTACCGTTTCGCTGCGTTACCCACAGCCAAAACGATCCCGAGGCGACTTCCTTACTGCGCTACCCGTAGTCGAGGAAACCATAGACGACGAGATCCAGCACTGCTTTCAGATCCGACTTCAGACTCGTGCGCATTCGTCTTACTAGGTTGGTTCTCCTCACTCGTAGTAACCCACACTGTAAGACATCAAAATCTAATTAAAAATCGACAGTTTAACTCACTAAATTTATTTTACGCTCTTTTAAAACGTTGTGAAACCATAGATCGATGATCGAACTTTTAACTGTGCATATAGGGTAGAATTGTCAAATAAGCTGAACTTTAAAACTTGACTTGAAACTGATAGGATAGCCACGGTCAACTTAAAGAAAACTTAAAGGATTTGCTAAACTGGTCCTGACATTGTCCATTGACTTGTGACAGCAGACTTTGACCGACACGCTGCCAGAGACGAGACGCTTCGGACGGACGTTCTTCTTGCCACCATAGGCAAGTGTACCCACTTGTGTAGTTACAACCACGTTTAAGCCATCTATCTCTTTAAATTAAAAACCATTGAACAAGAGAACCAGACGGAAAATGATAGTGTCTGGTATACCCTCACGACAGCCTAGACTTGACGATGAAGTCTAGGCATATAAATTGATATAACTGTCATGCTAGGAACTATCTGTGTGTGTGCGTGCGTGCGTGTGGACCCCCTAGAATGAAAAGAACATACTATACGCATGTCATTCCAAGTAACATCATTCACGAAATGCTTTACACAGCCTGCAGGCAATAGGGCACTCTCCAAGACAGAGAGAGTGATCCCTTGAACAGATACATAACCTACGGGAAGCTCGGCACTCACCTAGCAGAGTGAGTGGCCCCTGCAACCTGTGGGGATTAGAGGCAGTCACCTAGCAGAGTGAGTGGTCCTCGTATAGTCTTGTCTTGAGCACTTGGGGTGGGTTTGGGTTGAGCGGCCACCAGGTTAGAGAGTTTGGCCACTTTCTTAGCTGAAGGCGTGAACCCTCTTGTTGTCGAGTCGCTTGGTGTCACACAGTCTTGGTGTCGAGTCACTTGGTGTCACACAGTCTTGTGTAGTCTTGTCATGTCTTGTAGATGGTAGCTTACGCTACGACTTTTGCCTGCCATGTTTACTTTCTGCACAGTCTTTACTTTCCTTACATAAATTTATAAATGTCATGCTATTGCATCTCTCATGTAATCAACATTAAACTGTCGACTTTAATTTCCTTTACACTTGCAGTAGAGTCTTCTCACCTTTCCCTTGTAGACTTTACCTGACATACAGCTCCTTTTCTCTTGGGTGTTGTACGTTAGGTACTGAGACGGAGTACACAGACGATCCGGCCTTACTTGAGGACTTGAAGCCGGAGGACGTTGACCCGGAGTACGTTCCAGACGAGGACCAGACCTAGAGGTCCCTCACCGTTGTTGTCTTACGAAGGTTTATTGCTTTCTAGTTTGGGTGCGTAGCACCATTTTACTTCTTGTCTGGGTTGGGTGCATCGCACCATTAGTTTCCCTTTCCGCAATTGTTGCCATGCTTGGGCTTCTTTTATTAGACTTGATGTATTGTTGGATATTGTCTCTTTTATAAATGAATGTAGTTTCCTTTCGAGTACTCTTATTCTTATTGTTATGAACTTTTATATCCAAGAACCTGTAATTAAATGGTATCCCTACAGAAGCTTATTGGGCCGAGCCTCACAGCTCCGGCCCATGCTGACATTCGTCCCGTCCTCGCACCCGTTTTGAGAAGCGGGACGTGACAAACACCCAAACTCTCAACCAAAGCCAAGCGCAATGCCCACATCAACTTCTACACCCAAGGCCAAAATCATGCCAATAATTGTCGACATCACTCCTTCTGTAGACTAATACTTGACATTCGCAACACTCAATATCACCCAACAAGTAAACATCCAAAAACTCACTTTCCAGCACGCCCGAATGAGTAGACGCAAGAAGAAACCCAAACGGGATCTCAACATGGGCGAGACCCAGGGCAGGGAGCCCAAAAGAAGCCCAAGAACCGTAACTTTCCAAGACCTCATCCATATAGCGTTAGCGAGGGTGGCGGTGATGGTCATCGCCAAGGCCAAAAATCCCAAATCATATCGTCGGAGGGACATTGACAGTTTTTGATCCATGGCGACTGCGACTGCTCGACGTGGCGGGTGTCACCGGAATGGGGTGGAGTGGCGGAACTTCAGGTGAGGCCGGAGGAGCTCGAGGCGAGATGGGTCGGTCTCGCTGGGCGAGAGGCAGGGTGAGGGAGTGGGTGTCATTATGGTGGAGAGGAAGGCACGGGTTGGGTTTGGTGAGGGAGAGAGATGAGGGGTTTAAAGGGGGCACCAAAATTCGTTAATAGGGTAGGGTAGGTTAGGCTAGGTTAGGCGGGACCAGGGTTCGAGGAGAGGATAAGGACAAAAGGCAATAAAGAGGGGGAGATGGTAGGCGGGAAAAGGATTCAATCCCATGGAAAATTGGGCACAAGATGAAAGTAGGGGTTAGAAGAGAAATACGAGTTCAAGAAGGATGAATAAGGTGTAACAGCCTATACTTGCACGTCGGGTTTGGCTTGTCTCAAATTCTCTAGCAACACTTCCGAGCGTCCTTCGATCTGCTTCCATACCGTATCGTCGGTCATGTTGACGTTTCAATAACAAGTCAGTGATTCAGAGGGGCCGGCATGGATGTCAACGAAATGGTTGCCAGGAGGCAACATGTAGCTAATGAGATATGTAAAGTAAGGATGGTCTACCAACTACCAACCATGCAAGAGCTATGTATAAACCATTGAGGGCTAAGTAACGAGTATAATATTAAAAGCAATAAGTTATACCTCCAATCACCTGGTTGATGGCTTCGACATCTTCTGCGATCATGGTGTAGGCATGTCGTCTCGGTGGTGGAGCTTGTAGTTGCACCCGTTGAAACACTTTCTGTTGAGGGGGAAGTGGTGGTCGTTGTGGAGCGTTCCTTGCAGGGGCATCTACAGCATCTCTATATCTATCTTCTAAGCAATCCCTTGCTCCATGGTCCTTGGATCCACAGATCAAGCAAAGGTTCAGGTACGATCGACATTCTGCATTGATGTGTCCAGTTTTACCACAATAGAAGCACTCTCGATGTTGTTGTGGTGCTGGCCTTTTGAATTGAGTCTGCTGGACTGGGCGATGCAGATTGGATGGAGGTCGATGACTGGATCCAGCAGCAGATGTAGGGGGTGGCGACCTTCGGGGAGGGGTAGCTAAAGCTTGCTGTCGCCTCTCTTCTCTCTCGATGAACTCGTACTCGCGAGCAGCAGCAAGGACCTCAGTAGGGGTACAGAGTTGGCGTCCGACCAAGCTTCATCGAACCTTTATGTTCAGCCCTTGCTTAAAGCGTTGAGCTCAGGTCAGAGGGGTGTCAACCATCGCAAGAGCAAAACGGCTAAGAATAGTATTATTCCACTGACATCGAGCGAGTATGAGTTTGAAGTGAGCTAGGGTAGCCAAACATGCGTTATATTGTTCCATGTCAGTGGACTGGGCATCATATTGTTCCACTGACATGGAACCTCGCTTCAACCTAACGAACTGAGTTTGCAGTTCCATCTGAGCTTCGGGTGAGAAGTACTGGGTGTTGAAGTGATCTGTGAACATTGCCCAGCCGATCGGTCGTTCCAGGCGACGTTCAGCTGAGTTCCACCAGATCCTAGCTCCGTCAGTCAATTAGGATTTGGCAGTGTCCACCCATGCATATTCTGCGATCTTAGCTGCTCCTAAGTCGTCCTCTGTGCTTCCCAACCACTCTTCAGCCTTCAGAGGACCGTCCAAACCATTCCAAGGCTTTGGGCGGAGCAACCTGAATTGCTGTATTCCTCCTTCGTGCTTGTGCTCTCCTCGTATAGCTTGAACCAGCTCTCGCAATGCGACATCAGAAATTTGATCCACAGTGGGAGGTGGTCCATTGTTGGTCTGGTTGCTAGCTCCAGACAGATCAGTCCGTTGGGACTCTCGGAAGTGTTTCCGTCCATCGTTTGAATGTCACACCCGCATACATAGAAAATTGTCAGCTTCGTTGAGTATTATATACAGTACATCCTAATTTTACAATACTGTTCACGAGTTATTTAGCGCAGACCTGCATGTGCCACCAAACTTGTAATGACCCGCTCTCGAGGGGCCATTACTTATTTGATTTATTCACAGGTCTGCAGTTTACCAGTGAAATCAATATAGCCACAATCCAGAGATGTACCAATACTCAAACCAGTGTACATTATTACAGTACAAATTTAAGATACAACAGTAAACAGCACTCTCTTACCAAATACATTAAAGGTAGTACATAAAGGAAATGCGTAAGGAAATACATAATATAACACGCACACCAACTCAGACAGCTAGAAAACAGCAGCCTCCGGGTCGAACTCTGGCTCCTTAAAACTCAGGGGCCGCTTCTGTGATCTGGTCGTCATCTGCCGGTGCCCATAAATGGGTCCAGATGTAAGTCACGATAATTTTAAACATAGAAAAGAAGCAGTGCACAAGTATGACAAAAGTAACTACGTACAAGCAAACCAGAGTGAAAAGTAAAGTACCGATCAACAACTGTACATAACTGAGTAGTAAAGGTAACCAGAACTGAAAAGGAGTGAACAAACTATACTGTGGTAGTGCAAGTATAAAGCAGGCTAAGCAAGTGAAGTATGCTACCGATGTAGCTACAAGTAAAGTACTATTGACTGCACAGGTGTGGTAAGTTAGGTGCATGTAATGCATAAAGTAAAGGTGGCCGTGCAAGTACAATAAGTAACGTGTAAGAGCAACCATGGTGATAGCAATGGTGAGACTAGCAGGCATGAACTGTAACGATAATAGACATGCAAAGTACTGAATAAGACATACAATCAATGGTTATTTGGTGTTGGCAGTAATTAACTAAATTATGTGATGTGACTCACGTAGGAAAGTATGATATGCAACCATTGGTCACCTCGTTGCCACGGGGAGCAAATCCCGGGCGTCAACCACAACATATTTTTGAGAAATAACGAGACAAGACAAGACGAGGGAGGTGACTTCGGTCATAGCTCCCACACTTTCTCTACAATGAGTTACCCCAAACCCCAGTGTCGTGTGTATCGATTACATGTTTCTCACAAGATGTTCCACAAGATATTCTATGAGATATTTAATTATACATTCCACAATATATTCCACGAGATATTCCACAAGATGTAACACATGATTTTATTAGTTCCTTGTTTACGACAATAGTTAAACCAGGACCACCGGTCGACTTTCTTATTGAAAACCAGCAAGCAAAGCAAAGTGAATGCTAAGAAATTTGAGGATAAAGACAAGTCCAACAAACATGGAACACAAAAATTGTTGGTTTAAAAGTTCGTACGAGTACACTATCTAATTTTTTAAATCTATAATTTATCGTGACTTACGATTTTCGAGGTGGTGGTAGTGAGCGGGGACTAGATCTAGAGCTTCCAAGGGAGTTGGTGCACGAGAATTGATACTGCAAACACAAGAAATAAACGGTTAAAGAATACAATCTTTTCTATCTGTTTAACTTGATCGTTTTGATTTTATAATCAATTAAACAGTGTCGAAAAGCGTTCTAAATTTTTATATATGCTAGATATGAGGAAAGTAATTTTACATAAAGAGTGAATATTTTTCTGAAGCTTCTGGAAATTTTTATAATTTTTGAAAGCCCAAAATGGGTTTAAAAACTAATTTTAATTAGTTATCGTATTTATTCAGTAAATTCTTCTGAGTGCAATGTGCATCAGAAAGTTTCAAGTGAGCTGTCAAAATGACCGTCTCGAAAAGTACTACAACATATATTTTTTTCTACATATCAGTTTGTGAAAATAACAAGTTATGAATTTTCAAGTGAAAACAATGTATTTACAATTTAGGCTTGAAAATTTATTGTGGAAAATCTACGCGTCTGATTGAGATGAAACTAGTGCCATTGGGTCCAGAACGTTATTTTTGCTTTTCTGGGCCTACTTTTGTAATTTTCTGATCTGTATATAATTACTTATCAATTATTTATCAAAAACCCCATATTATATAATTAACAAAATACATTTATACGTGTATTTATACAAAATACGTTTCAAAAATACGTCGTAAAATAAACTTACCTTTTCTCTTCTTCGCTTCTACGTGCATGGGGGGTCTACCGTCAGAGGCGGGTTCAGGCGCGGCGGCGGCGTCGAGCAGGGATGGCGACGGAACGGCGAGGACGCGGGATGTAGCGGCGATCTGACTGCAGCTCCGATGGGGAGCTTTGTCAAGCTCGATGGTGAAGGGTCTTTGCGGACCCTCAGAGCTCAGATCTGTGCACGTCCCAAGTCGGACAGACCACAGAGGCATAATGCGCAGCGGAAAAATAAAAACATGCTAGCTAAACATTTTAGCTAGGCCCTTAGAGAGCCAAAACCTAACCTGATCTATGCCAATTTGGGGTGGATCTGACCACCCCAAGAGGGATCTATCCTACTACGACAAAATTAAATTACACTAAAAAGCTTTAAAGAACATACCCGGAATCTTAACCCTGGGGCGGGCAAGATGTACCGCACCGGCTTCTTATGCTCCTTGTAGCCGAATCGCATTGACTCGATCCACCCGAGCCGCCTCGCACCTTCGAACTGATCCACCCGAGCCGACACCCGCCTCCGAGCCGATCACTTGCGGTAGAAGGTTTCACTTGAGCATACCCGCGTCTTAGACGTTTGGATCCGAATCTAAAACCCCTTCGTAGTCTTGCTAGGACTCGTCGGGAGAATAGGAAGAAGAGAGGAAGAATAGTTTAAGTCGTAGATCGAGCTTGCTCAAAATTCGGACCTACTCGATCGAAGGCTTGGTGTGTTTTTCAACGAAGAGAGCGCGTCCCTATTTATATAGGGAGTCGGCTCTCTCTTTTCTTTGCGAGTAATGTGGGACAAAGATTAAAGAAGAGTGATTTAATTTTGCTAATTGAAGTTTAGTAAGCCTATCATGTCGAAGGGCTTCGAATGGTGAACACGTAGGAACGATCGGCGACGAATTTCGACTTTGTTTGACCCATCAAACAATTGCCCAAAGATGGGCAAAAAGTCAATTTTCGTAGCCGTCAAAAGGGTTTCAAAAAACCCTAATTTAACTTAAGTTGCGGGGGCGCCCGCTAAGCTCAGCGGGTGGACCTGCTTGTCCAAGTGGGTTTAACCCTTTGACTGTTTTTGCGTTTTCGGTCTCGTTTGAGCTCCGTTTTGGACGCGGTTTGAACCTGCCTTTAGACCGGGACAATTCCATCAACCAGGTAACCCTTTCCAATGCTTTTATTCCTACAAATATTGTCGTAACCAATTTACGACACGTTTCATCTTGTTTGCATCGAATGCAACATTGTCCCCATCTACGGCTTAGTCTCACAACTAGCTTATGAACTTAACTATTCCATTTTATCGAATGAATTCCTCTTATTTATATCTTCTATTACTAAGACACAAATACTACTCGGTGTGAGACTCTACAGCCTGACCTTACTACAGGTTGGGGCTCGAAACCCCTAGACGACGGTCACCACGAGCAGCAGTTGTCGTCCCTGTTTCAGAATCATCATGACGTGATCAATCCATTTGACAAAAGTATCGTTGGGTTCACTTTGGCTGTGTCAGTGATAAATACCGTTAGCTATGGTCCCTTCGTCAAGACTGTGTCTCTGTGGCCTTGGGCACGGTTTACTGTCAACTCCATTAGACAACATTGGTCAGTATACATCGGTCTTTTTGTATTCACGTTGTACATCTTACAACATACCCCGACCGAGGATTAACACAAAGACCGTACTGAGCCTGTAACACTAAATTCCCTTTAACGGAAGAGACGAATCCCATCTTAGTCATTTACTCGCCTCGAGAGATTCAGGTGTAACCCAACCTAAGACCTTTCAGCAGGCCTAGCCTCGAAGCTAGATTATAGGTCTAAGCGACACTGTTCACTCACAGGTTCGTACAAATGAATTCAGGTTTTAAGGAGCGGCTTACCTATAATCACCCTAGAGTTATTATAGACAGTTTAGTTAAAGTTAACCATTTAATAACTCTAAGTTGGTTGTTTAGTGAACTCATTCTCCAATGAGCACATGTGTCTCGTCTCCGACTTCACCAAGTCGAATGACTATGAGATCATTATTACCCTAAGGTAAGACAAAGACACAGTGGTCTGTTGGATGTGCCGATATCCAGTTCTCGACACATCTATGACCATGAACCGTTTAAGAAGTTTCTATTTGGTCACTTACTACTCATAATCGAGATCTTATCTGGATACATAAGGACCTAACTATAAGTCTATGGACATTATCTAAGTATATTATTCATTCAAATTTATACTTAGGATAATGGATACCATATTATATCTTTACAAGACGTATACTTAGGATAAATCGCCTTATGGGCATATATCCTCCTACAGATGGCACGGTGGACAGTGCTTCACTGTCGGAGCGGGGCGAGGCTGCTGCTAGGTTTGGCGGTGACAGTGTGTGGTTGGGCGAGGAGACGGCCACGGGGGTGATGGCTTGGGGAAGAGCACACGTCGAGCTTGAGTGGAGGGGGGACGGAGCGACGAGGCGAGAGTACAACGGAAGCGGTGAGCTTGCATGGGCTCCGGGGCAGTGGAGATGAGGCAAGGAGGTCGAGGGTAGGGCTCGCCAGCGATGGGTGGTGGGCGGAGGCGAGGTGGACGGTGGCCTTCAGTGGTGGTGAGAACGGAGAGGGGTGGGGGTGGTTTCGGGTCTGCTCTGGTGAGGTGGCGGGCAGTGGGAGAGAGAAGCGAAGGGGGTCGGGCTAGCCTGGGTTTCGACGAGGGGAGCTCGGGGAGTCGGAGTATGGTGATGATGGGTTCGACGTGCACAGTTCGAGGAGGAGGCGGGGTCTCGTGGCGAAGAACGAAGTGGGGGGGTTCATGGACTGAGGGGGCTGAGGGCCAAGCAGTGGTGCACAGCGGGCGAGAGGAGAGAGAGGGCGGACAGTTAGCAGCGAACGGTGGGCATGGTGTGGGCGAGTGAGAGAGGGGGGCTTCCGTATGGGCTGGGGGTTTTGCGTTTCGAATGAGAGAGTGAGCTGTGTTCGTGCAAGTGGCTTGGGTTGATTTGAATGAAAGTGAGAGAGGGAAGAGAGATATTAGCCTGGTTATTATTTGAGAGGGGGGAAGACGATGGGTTACGCTGCTTCTAAATGATTTGGGTATACTGATGGGTTGGGTTTGCTGAGAACGAAAGGAAGGGGGGTTAGATGTTTTATAGGGTTAGAAAATATATTAAGTATAGTTTTAATAAGTGGATATCAATTGAATTAATGGATGAAAAATAAATGGAATTGGGTGGCATGTTGGATCTGACCAACCCATTCGGTGGGTTAAATGGGGTGGGGGTGAGGGAAGTGATTGGGGGTAAAGTAAACGGTAATTAGTGAGAGTAAATAGTCATTAGTGATTGTAATTAGGAAAATCGGAGGAACACAACCCCGTTTTCACATACGACTCCGAAAAATTACAAAAACATAGCCATGAGATCGTATCGTTCCGAGGATCACGAATACGAAATCCATTTCAGGGTTTGGGCTACGGAGATACTAGTTTAGGCCAAAAAGTTTAGGATGCTGGTTTGCAGGTTCTAGGTCGATTTGATTTCAGAAAATTATGAAATTAATATGGGGAGCCCTAAATGATCATAGAGTGATACTGTAGAAGTTTGAAATCGTTTTGATAATATTTGTATAGAAAATTAATTAATTCAGCCAAATCGGTAATAATTAAAAATGAATTATTATAAAAATCATTTAGAGGTATTTGATGAACTCGAACTTACTGAAATACACCATAACTAGTTTGATGCTTCAAGATATTCTTTATAAAGAATTTTGAAATCAGTTTTTGATATAAAACTCCTGACTAACCATTATAAAATACTTTTGAAATGGAAAATATGTGAAATACGTAAATAAATGTATTGACGAATACGGGTCGTTATAGATACGTTAGATACATGGTGCTTGGAGCCATGAATTCCACATCTTAGATGTGACAATCCCTAATAAAGCCAATGCAACGTAAGAGTCTTAACCTAGCATCGACATCCGACGATCCTAGTGGTGAGTCCTAAAGCCCTAGTCTTTTATTCCTTTCTTTTTGGAGTTCCTTGTTTGTGACGTTGAGTGACACGACTTTTACATCCATCACCATCACGACACTCCATACTCCATATCCACCAATAAATTCGCAAGTCTAACCCAAACTAGGAATCCTCAAACTGAACGTCAGCAACCTATCGTCCTCTGCAACTAAGTCAGGCTCAAAACCTGACAGGTGACACTCAAAGAGAAAAGGGCACATGTCAGCAAAAGTCTCCTAAAGAAAACGAAGAACTTTTGTGCAAGGATACAAATAAAATAAAGCAACTAGCAATTCTAAATATAATGAAAAGACATGACATTTAAAGAATGCAACAATTTAAGATGACATGATGACATGCATGCATGTTGTAGCAGAAGATACGAAAAACACTGTTTTCACGAGTCAAGAACATTATCATTTCACGAACATTATCATTTCATGATGTGCACAGGGTTTACGCCTTACAGCTGATGTTGCTGATCTGGCATACTACTACACTGAGTGGTCGCTTAACCCTACCCCTCCCACATGTGTCGAGCCTTGGTTTCCCAAGTACGTGAGCTCGCTTCTGGATCACGAGTCCAGGAAGTGTTTTTGGCATAGGGTTGTGCCTGCAAAGCAGGTGCCTAGCCTCAATCATTACAATAAGTATAGCATGTGCTACTCAATCACGATGAACATTGGATGCATGCAATAACATGGCAATGAACAGATAATTTGCATACCATTAATTGAAATTAAACATGGCATGTCAGCATGAATGCAAGCATGGTAAAAAGTGTCGGATCTAGCTTCGTTGTCAAGCTAGATCAAAAAGGGTGTCTAGGCGACTATCATTTCACCGCCTAGTCTCTTTTACGCTACTGTACAAAAATGGCCTAAGACATGGCCTAAACAAGACACTGGCAAGTATCACTTGCCTGAAAAATAACCAAGTCATGATCCTGCTCAATCAGTCCGAGTCTACCTACGTGCTCACAACGCAATCCAGCCTACAGTCCCATATTATTATCTTGTTTAGTGAATCACAATCATCAGAAATTACCAATTTTAGTTGATTAACAGGCAAGTGGTGATTCCTATGGGGCAGATCTTACCTCTACACGATGCGAGAGCTACTCTGGCATCGGGTAGCGACGTCAGAGTTGGATTCTGGTAGCATCAATGGTACGGAAACGAACGGTTCAGAAACGGTAACGGGCCGCGAAGAACAACGTACTATATTTGCGACATGGATGAGCTAAGACATCAAGCTAATGAATTCTCAACCAATAATAATAATCCCAACTTGTGAAATGCTAATTATTATATATACAGACATGTATAGCAACTAACTTATACATGGAGCTAACAGTACTTACATGTATCCAATATTAGGTTACTGTTTTACTCCTAGTACACGGACTTCATTTGGAAATACCGTTGATCTAACACTAAATATCTTATTACTAATGAATAAGTATTGATTTTATATTAGTAATGTTTCAGAGTGTTTTCTCACTACAAAAGCGTTGACCGTGGACTACCCGGTCAACGTGGTCAAGGGGCCGACTTGGGTCTCTTGGGTGCGTCGAATACGTGCAGATGCGACGCGAATCGGAGTTGCAGACGACGTGGAGCTCGTCAGCTGGGCCGGGTCTGGATCCTCGGCCTCAAGGGGTCTGAGGGGAAGCCTCGGCCCGGTGTGAGACGCTCGGCCTCGGACGGTCGGACGACGAGGGGTAGCCTCGGCGCCTCGTGAGCGGAGGGGAAGCCTCGGCTCGGATGAACGTGCTCGGCCTCGGTCGGTCGGACGACGAGGGGTAGCCTCGGTCGTCTTGCTTGATGTGTGGCCGGCATGGGGCGGAGGGGAAGCCTCAGCCCGTGGATCTGACGTCTTCCTGAACAGACGAGAACACTCGTCAGGGGGGGCCGGACCTTGGTTCCGGCCAAATCCCCTCCGATGCCTAAGTCAGATGACGATCTGAAAGAGGAGGCCCGGCGGAGGCGGTTCGACTCGGGAGGAGATCGGAACGACGTCCTCCGGTGCGAGCAGGGGAAGGAGGAGATGAAATGGGGGAACTAGGTCGTTGATGGAGTACCTTAGGTTTTAGTTACCTGAGATGCGGTCCCTTGTCTAGTCGTCCTTCTAGCCCTTTTATAGGCCTCCCGTCGTGATTGTCCATGACTCAAGTCCCTCATCCGCCCCCGATCGTGCCCCCTCAATCCGCCTCCCCCTCGCCGCTCCCTGCGCCATGCCAGCACCTCCCCATAACGGCCATTAAGTGGTCGCGGGCTTGGGGGAACGGTTATCGCTGGAGTGGGCGAGTGACTTGCGCGTTTTCGGGGTCGGGTCGGATCGCCGTTCGAGGGTCCTCTAGGGGGCTTTGTCGGGCGGGCCTGATCTCGCAGACGGGCTTCTGGCTCCGTGTTCTTTCAGGCTTCGTTTGGTGGGCTTGGTCCTTTGGGCCCATGCCGTTGGGCCTCCGCAAAATAGACGTATCAATTGCCCCCATCGGTGGGGCCGATCGGCCTTGGCCGGCTCGGTTCGACCGATGTGACTCCTGGGGTTCCGAATGGCTCGTCAGTCGAGGCGCGGTCATAAATGAAGGTCATGATGAGGCGGATCGATATGACTTCCCTTGGCGTCGATTTCGAAACGCCGCCGGTTCTTTAAGGCTTGCCACGCGTTCCTGTCAGGCGTTTCGAATTCGCCCCTGGGTCTTGTATATAAGTGCCCCGACTGCGTTGATCCCAACTTCTTCCTCGCTCTTCCTCCTGTTCCTGGCTTTCCACAAACTCGGAGTCTTTCGCCGCCTTCATTTCCTTGCCTCCTCCAGATAAGCAAAAAGGTAACTCCTTTCCCATCCTCCTTTTATGGCAGCTCTTAGGATAGGTGGCTCTGGCCAAGGGGCGAGGGATCCTCCTGAGTCCAGGCGTGGCGGGCTCCGATCCGTGGGATCCGGTTCCTCCTTGGAGAGCCGTTCCCTCCGAGATAAAGGGAAGGAGAAGCTCTTCCCAGATTATGCAGGCGATGATGTGGCGTCGGCTGCCGTGCGGCTTAATGTACCTCCGGTTGTCCTCAGAACGCCGTCGAGGACTTTTTTTCCGGCGGCTGCGGAGATTCGGGGAAGGTACCTCTGTCACCCGTATGATGTTCGAGTCCCATTCATTGACGAGCGGATCTGTCTGTCGAGGAGCAACAAAGTCGGCATTTATGTTGAGATGTTCTGTCTAGGTCTTCGTTTCCCGCTCCATCCCCTCTTTATCCAAGTCATGGAGTACCCCATGGTGTCCCTTTGCCAGTTTACCCCCTGTTCGGTTGCGGTTCTGACGGGCTTCGTGATGCTCTGCTGCACTCGCGGTTTGGAGCCATCTCTCTCCCTTCTCTTCTATTTTTATCAGATCCAGACGGTCGGTCTAGGGTAATGGCTACACCTCCGAGCCCGTGTGGGGAGGGAATGCCTGATCGGGCTACCCCACTGGGCGGGGGATTGGAGCTCGGATTTCGTCTTCGTAGTCTTCCTTGAGGATTCTCAGATATTGACAGGTTGGGGCGGGTCTGGTCGGCCTGGCCGAACGCTAACCCTCTCCGAGGCTGATCGGGCGGCCGTCGCGCTGCTGTCGGCCCTCCCTTTGGAGGCGAAGTCTATCTGGCCTTTGCTGGACGACCTACTCCTGAAGGCCGTCTTGTGGTCTCCGGGTAGGCCGCCTTTCTAGTCCTGGATTGCCCCGTGGCTTACCCTGATTTCGGTTTCGCTTGCAGGAATGGCTGGTCGCGAGTTCACCCGCGACGTCGATGAGCTGATTCGGCGTGGAGCCGCTCAGAGCCGAGGTAGCACCTCGGAAAGGGCACCTCGTCGGACCGTCGAGGAGGAGGTGCATCGAGCCGAGCCCGCCGTGGGCAAGGTGGTGGCCGCGCCTCCTGCCTCTTCTTCTGGTAGTCTCCCCCCCGGGGGGTTGCAAAGGCCGGACCCGTCACACCAGCTCAAGGGGCGGGGGGTAATGACGGGTCCGGTGCAGCTCCTCTCGCGCTTGGCATGCCCCCTCTTGTCCCCGAAGGTGGAGGCAGCACGAGGCAGAAGCGCTCCCCTTCGGCGCCTGCCGAGCCTCACGAAGGGAAGAGGAGGAAGGAAGGCGTGGATCCCTCCAGTCCGGTGCGCTCCGTGCCCCCGGCGGTGGCCGCCGAGGATCTTCCGGTGGCCCTGACGACCACCCCCGTCGCAGCGTCTCCGCCTCCATTATCGGGAATCGGTGCCCTGTTGGCGAGCAGTTCGGCCCCCCTTGAGGTCACCCCCGGGGGTTCGGTGTTCGTCGACCGAGCCCTGGCTCAGCAGCTGGCCGAGGGCTCCGTCTTCCCCTGGGACCGTAGTCTCCTCGAGAGGATCCCCGCCGACAAGGTGTCAGACTCCTTGGTCTGGATCCTTCAACAGGTCTGGTTATCCTGCTGTCCCTTTCCTTCTTTCGCTCTCTTCTTGGCTCATGTCTTGTCGTTCAGGGTTCAACGCTCGCTGTCGAGTCGCAGCGTCGAGCTATCCGTATGAGGGAGCTGGAGGAGTCCTCTGCGAGGGA
Source organism: Scilla litardierei (assembly GCA_030789695.1). NCBI lineage: Eukaryota > Viridiplantae > Streptophyta > Magnoliopsida > Asparagales > Asparagaceae > Scilla > Scilla litardierei. The sequence continues at coordinate 385,734,453 of CM061142.1, forward strand.
TCACGAGCGGGCTGGGGCAGCGAAGGTAGCTGCGGTGGCGGCGTAGATGGAGTCTCGGCAACTCAAGCTCTGGGTGGCCGAGCTAGAGGGACGAGTGGACGTCCTCCAAGGAAAGTTGGAGGACGCTCGGCGGTCGGCCGAGGAAGCGGCGGAGTCGTTCCACCTGGAGAGGGAGGAGCTTCAGAGGGAACTGTCGGACCGGCGTCAGGTGGCACGGTTTACGGAGGAGGTGGAGAGGGGCGTCGTCGGGACTCTGGGGGAGAGGATCTTCGAGGTCCTTAGGGAAGCCTTCGGTACATATGAAGGCCTTATCGGCCCCCAGATCGTCGAAGTCGTCCAGTCCTCCTTCCGGGACTGTGCGGAGCGAGTCCGGCAAACCCCTCTGCATGTCGATCCCCCTCGCTCCGAGCAGGGCGAGGCGCCCGAGGATGCGTCCTCTCGAGCCCGGGCCCCCTAGGTCGTCCTTCCCGGCCTGTCATTCTTGTTTTTATCCTCAAATTTTTTAGCATCCGCTTCGCTTTGAGCCGGTCTACTTGAAATGGATCCCTGGCCTCGCAATCTCCATTGGCTTCTTTACAGGTTCTCTGCTTCGGAGCAAACAATTGCTGATTGTAAGGATGTTCGTCTAAGCCAGCAACTTTGTGTTCTTGGTCGACAAGCTTTGCTCTGCCGGCGTTTCCCTAGTTTCCGTAGGTGACGAATTTTGTTGTCCGTCGAGAGCGGGTTATTTGTAAGGAGGTTTCTCCACTTCGGTTTCCTGTAAATAAGACACGCTTTTGTACCTTGGTTAATTGTTGGAAATGAAATTGGCTTACTTGAATTTCCCGCGCATTTTGCTTTGTTGCTGCGAGCTCGGCTCCTCTACTGATGGTGGTCGCTTGCTTCCTTTCTCCGGGAGGTTGCCCCTTGCCCCTCGAGTGGACAAGTCGGTTGGTGTCCTTGATGGCTGGGGGGCTGCCCCCAGTCTTATGAACAACGGAGTCGGTCAACGGGGGTGTAGCTCCTCGACTTAGGACCGGTCGGCGTCTGCGCTGGCTGGGGGGATTGCCCCCAGACTTACGAGCGGAGGAGTCGGTCGGCGAGGGCGAAGCTCCTCGGCTTAGGACCGGTCGGCGTCTGCGCTGGCTGGGAGGATTGCCCCCAGACTTACGAGCGAAGGAGTCGGTCGGCGAGGGCGAAGCTCCTCGGCTTAGGACCGGTCGGCGTCTGTGCTGGCTGGGGGAATTGCCCCCAGACTTACGAGCGGTGGAGTCGGTCGGCGAGGGCGAAGATCCTCGGCTTAGGACCGGTCGGCATCTGCGCTGGTTGGGAGAATTGCCCCCAGTCTTACGAGCGATGGAGCCGGTCAGCGAGGGTGAAGCTCCTCGGCTTAGGACCGGTTTTGATTAACCCCCCATCCGGTGAGGTGGCGGTCTTCACTCTTATGCACCCTTAGTGAAATGTTGATTCCGTTGGAGATGAAGAAAAGATAAAAGGAATGCATTTGTACTCTTAAAGGTCCTATTGGACTAGTACATTTGGAGGAAAAAAGGAAATAAAGCTAGACGGAGGGATGTAAACCTAGATAATCTCCTCCTGGCTAGGCTGCGACTGGGGGGAGGGGCCTCGCTTGCTCACTCTATGATGCGGAGGGGTCCTTGGACGGTGTTAACCTTCTTCCCCTTGTTCAGCTGCATGGAGGTTCCTTCTCCGTGGGCCGGCTCATCGGCTAAGTTCCTTGCGTGCCCTCGGCTCATCAACTTCTCAATGTCCTTCTTTAGGTGCCAGCAGTCTTCAGTGTCGTGGCCGTTGTCCTTGTGGTATTTGCAATACTTTTCCCCATTTTCCCCCCCTCTTTTTGTCTTCAGCGGGGGGCGATCAGCGCGCTCCTCCTTCTGCACTTGAGCGAGGACGGCGTCTGGGGTGGCGTCCCTCGTACCCTCTCCTCGCTGCCTGTTTCTCGTCCTCTTCTCGGTCCGGTACCCTTCGGGGCTGCGGCGCTCGCTATCGCCGCGTTTGGTCCCTCGTCTGGCCTTTCCTGCCTCGATGGCCAAGGTCTCCTCGGTCAACATGAAGCGCTCGGCCCTCGCCATGATCCCAGGGAGGTCTTTCGGGGGATCTTTGTGCAGGGATTTCTTCAAGCCTCTATGGCGCAGCCCTTTCTTTAGGGCCGTTTGGACAACGAGGTCGGGAGGGCTGTTTACGTTCAGTCGTTCTGTGTTGAAGCGGCGCATAAATTGTCGGAGCGGCTCGGTCGGGCGCTGCACTATGTTAAACAAATGCTCAGCATCAGGCATTACCTGTCGCCCTGCCATGAACTGTTTGCAGAACAGTTGGGTGAGTTCCTCGAAGCTGTCAATGGAGCGGCTGGGTAGGCTGCGGTACCAAGTTCTCGCCGCTCCCCTGAGGGTCGAATAAAAGCCCCGGCAGAGCAGGGTATCATCGGCTCCCTGGAAGGACATGTCCCCCTCGTAGTCCATCACGTGGTTCCCTGGATCTCATATCCCGTCGTACTTCCCCAGCAATGGGATCTTGAATCGAGAGAGGACCCGTGCTTCGGTTATTCTCCGCGACAGGGGGCACCGGTCTCCGTGGATGCCTCCGGGGATCCGACACCCGCCTACCTCAGGCTCGTTCGGTTGGGGAGGCGGCACAGGCGCTGGCTGGGCCGGCTCCACGGCCCTCGCCACACTGGGGGCGGGGCTGATCCGGCGTTCCCGGCTCCTTCGGCGGGAGCTCCCGCTTCGCCGTGACCGGTCCCTCGAGTGGTGCCGATCACCCCTTCTGTGGTGGGGTGATCGTGACCGACGTGACGACGTAGTCACCGATTCGTCCCACGTGTATTCCGTACCCCTCCTGCTCCTTTCGCGATGAGAAGAGGAGGCGCGCGATCTCGCCTAGTGGAAGCCGGGCAGTGTGAACCGACGCTCCGGGTTCGGTCCTCGGTTTCCGTGGTCAGCGAGCACAGCGGACCGCAGGAGCGGTGGGCCCCCTCCCAGCGATGGTCGTCGCCCAACACGTCTCCGTTGGCTGGCGCGGTGTCGATGAGCTGTTGTACTGTCGTGACCAGCGTCTGAATGTTTGCGTTGGTCTCCTGGGCCAGGGCACGGAGTTGCTCCTGCGTGGCCGGCTCGGTCTCGCCAGTCTCTTCGGCTGAGGGGGCGTGGTGATTGCCGTTGGGTGCGCCCTCAGGGTTGCTGTTGGGTGCGCCGTTTCCCTCCTCCGGGATGGGGGGCATGCGTCTCTTCCCGTTACAGGCGCGTGCCATCGTAAATGTGGTCTGTTTTTTCGTGGGATGGTTCTTTCCCACAGACGGCGCTAGATGTTTCAGAGTGTTTTCTCACTACAAAAGCGTTGACCGTGGACTACCCGGTCAACGTGGTCAAGGGGCCGACTTGGGTCCCTTGGGTGCGTCGAATACGTGCAGATGCGACGCGAATCGGAGTTGCAGACGACGTGGAGCTCGTCAGCTGGGCCGGGTCTGGATCATCGGCCTCAAGGGGGCTGAGGGGAAGCCTCGGCCCGGTGTGAGACGCTCGGCCTCGGACGGTCGGACGACGAGGGGTAGCCTCGGTGCCTCGTGAGCAGAGGGGAAGCCTCGGCTCCGATGAACGTGCTCGGCCTCGGTCGGTCGGACGACGAGGGGTAGCCTCGGTCGTCTTGCTTGATGCGTGGCCAGCGTGGGGTGGAGGGGAAGCCTCAGCCCGTGGATCTGACGTCCTCCTGAACAGACGAGAACACTCGTCAGGGGGGCCGAACCTTGGTTCCGGCCAAATCCCCTCCGATGCCTAAGTCAGATGACGATCTGAAAGAGGAGGCCCGGCGGAGGCAGTTCGACTCGGGAGGAGATCGGAACGACGTCCTCCGGTGCGAGCGGGGGAAGGAGGAGATGAAATGGGGGAACTAGGTCATTGATGGAGTACCTTAGGTTTTAGTTACCTGAGATGCGGTCCCTTGTCTAGTCGTCCTTCTAGCCCTTTTATAGGCCTCCCGTCGTGATTGTCCATGACTCACGTCCCTCGTCCGCCCCCGATCGTGCCCCCTCAATCCGCCTCCCCCTCGCCGCTCCCTGCGCCATGCCAGCACCTCCCCATAACGGCCATTAAGTGGTCGCGGGCTTGGGGGAACGGTTATCGCTGGAGTGGGCGAGTGACTTGCGCGTTTTCGGGGTCGGGTCGGATCACCGTTCGAGGGTCCTCTAGGGGGCTTTGTCGGGCGGGCCTGATCTCGCAGACGGGCTTCTAGCTCCGTGTTCTTTCGGGCTTCATTTGGTGGGCTTGGGCCTTTGGGCCCATGCCGTTAGGCCTCCGCAAAATAGACGTATCAAGTAACATTACATCACTAACCTTATTTACTAACATAACAATATAGATTTCTTTACTAACTTATAAAACAAGGACATAAATTAGCACATGAAGGTTCTGCTAACCCAGTAACAGACTAATATAAGTGTCAAGCTAGCCTACCACCTCACATGGTGTTTAACTATACAATCAGAATATTCTATAGCTTTTGATACCATGCGTAAAAACCACTTACGTGAAAGTGGTTGCGGCTGCCATGGTTCGGCCGGCAAGGGAGGGTGTCGTCGTGTAGGGGTGCAAACGAGACTTCTGACTTGAGAGAGGCGCTCGGTGTTGGGTGGCTGATCAGAGGGGTGCTTGGAGCGGTGATGAATCGGTACGAGGACGTGAGGCACTCAGAGGGGGACGTCCGATGAAGGGAACGGACGGTGCGGACTTGATTGGCATGTGGCGCAAGATCGCCGGAGGGCAGATGGCGCAGGTGGGTTCATTTTGGGTTTGCCGGTGTTGGGATTGGGGTACTCTGTTTCGAACAGAGGAAGGGGAGGAAAACAAGGGAGAATGACGAAGGGCTGGACGTTAGGACTAGTGGGTGGAAGATGGCGGTGTTCTGGTGGCAACGGGGAGAGGTTGCAGCCATGGTGGCATGGCCACTGTGGTTGTCTGACGTCCCCACGTTGTGCGTGTCAGATGTGTGCAATATATGGTTGGGGGCATGAGATTTAAATATTTATAACCGCAAGCGCACGGTGTTGTAGTGTGTCTTGGCGGTCGAACTCAGGGAGGCGTGGTTGTGCTTGTGTAAGAAAGGACCGGATTCACCCCATGGGTGAGCTAGCCCGAATCGGTAGATTGGTTGTCACGGAAATAGAATGCGAGGGATAGACAATATAAAGGGAAACCCGGGACTTTGGTTTCCACACTATCATGTGATTCTCGCCAATACGGTCGACGGATGGGATAACGATCGAAATTAGGGTCTAGTGGTGAGACGTTGCTTCTAAGAGTGATACCGGAGTCCTATGGGCCCGATATTCCGGTCGGTGCCCAGGATGATGCGCCGGACTTCTCGGGTTCGGCCAGTGGGCATTCCCATGTCCATTAACACTGACCGACTCTGGGAACACTAAGCTCGCAACGATAACTCCCAACATCTCATCCTACCGCTCCCGCGCGCTAGGATTCGATGTCTACGCTAAGGGCGTGAGCTATGGCTAGGGAGTCAACCGCCAAGTTTATTCCCCCTCGGCCCAACGATCAAAGGCAGTCTTTTTCTCGTCGATGACAATAAAACACCCCGCGTAACCGATAGATTCCTAATCCCTATCGATTTCCTAGTCCTATGGACGCATTAGGGAGAACCCACGAAGGGGTTTCCACCAAAATCCCAGATTTGGGAACTACTTACACATATTTGCTAATTAAAGCGATCTACATGAAAATCGACCGTTAAAAACATAATCAGACAATTGAAATGAAGAAATAGCAATACAATTAAGATAATACCAAAGTTTGGTTAAGATCAGAATACTTACAAATGACAAAGAAATTACAGCCGTCACAAAAGATAAAAACAGCAAAAAATAATAACTCCCCGTTTTCTGGAAACCTAGGGCTTCTATCTATAGAAAACGACATCACCCGATCGGGTGAAGAATCACCCGATCGGGTGACCTGCTGAAAAATTCGGCAGCAATCTTCAAAATTTCACCCGGTCAGGTGACACGGTCGGTTGGCGGAAGCTGCTCGTCGTTTAGATCTTGAGCGTCGTCGGGTGAACCGATCGGTTGATAAATCAACCGATCGGTTGGAATTGTTGCCCAAAAAGACAGATACTTCGGAAGTTTTGGCACGGTCTGCTGGCGGCCGGGTGAGCTCTCCGGGTCATCACTTCGAGAAAACGGCTACAAATGAACCGATCGGGTGAAGATCACCCGATTGGTTGGATTTCAGCTCCAATTTCCCGAGAAGTTAGTCGGGTTGACCCGGTCGGCGACCCGGTCGGTTGATGCTCCCGTAGCTTTAGCTGTTGTCTGGGTGGAGCACGCGTGCATCACCCGATCGGTTGGCTGTATCCAACCGATTGGGTGGGGGCCGAAAGATGGAGATCTCTGTCGTATGACCCCCTGGATCACGCGTGACTCATCTCATTGCTCTGGGGACTTATGATATCGTCGTTAAACGTCCCCTACACAGGCAAACTCCTGCAAACACGTAAAAACACAGAGAAGTGAAAAAAACAAGAAAATACGAGAAAACGGATACGAGACGGTGGAAAATAACGGAGAAACACAAAAGAAAACGTGCGTGAATATATGAAATATAAACGCACGTCAAAATCATCAAGATGAACCCTTCCTCGTCCTCGAGGAAGACGAGTGAGAGTAGGAGCTCGGAGGGAGAAAATAGAGAGAAAGAGAGAAAAAGAGAACTCTAAATCCTAAATCGCCCGTCAGGGCCAAAAAAATCAAAAACGACACACCAAGCAAGCAAACGCCAAATCACATCACTGAACCAAGGAATACGAATCCAGACAAGTGCCGGGGGCCCACGCGGTGAAGTGCGAGTGAGTGTGGTCGTGTGCTAGCAGACGGTGTCGCTATCTACATTGTGCTATAAACTCCATATACACAAATCTAAGAAATGACCCAAATATCGATTCGATTTAGAAATATTGGCGAATATATAGCTCAAGCATGCATGACAAGAGTATGAGAATAGAAACGCATCATGTGTCAAGGACTCCATGGCTAGGGACTCGGACATCACCATGTTGGATATGGACGACATGTATACACCCATGAGGGGATGTATGAGGGTATACGGACCTCAGATGTCGCGTGCATGAAAGCATGTGCGAAGGGAACCTTTTCATGTGTGAAAAAGACCACTTGATAAGTGGAAAAAGGCACATTATAAGTACATAAAGGCACTTGATAAGTGCATGAAGAAGAGGATAAGCAAGGGTATTAATATAAGCTAATAAGCTTATATATGGTTATTTCCTACAATAACTACCCCTAAAGCCTATAAATAAGACCCAAGGGTAAGGCATTTAAGGCTAATCCTTCATGCCATAAGTTTGCATTAGGCAATCTTTTCCCTCTTCTCTCTTCCATCAAGTTCTTCTCCTAAAGTTAGATTTAGACGGTGGAAACGCTGCTTCGATCCTCTGTGACGAAGTACTGACCGTTGTGGCGAATCTGAGGGTAAAGTTTAGAGACTACAGTGCAGCATACGCCAACCTAAGTTCTCTTTCAATCCTCCATCATCGCATGATGGGATCCTACATTGGTATCAGAGCCATACGGGTTCACTCCGGTCTCACCGATGAATGATGCGTTGTCTCTTTCACGAATGAGTTTCCTTCCATTATGGATATGGTAGGAGTGCATCGTGACGGAGAGAATGCCAAAAGTTGTTCTTTTCACGTTAGAGTCTTTTGTCATTACGGATATGGCAAGAACTCTCCGTGACGGGAAGAACTGACCGTTCATCTCGCCAAACTCGCACTCTTCATGGATGCTGAGTCTCCATTCAATAAGGAATGTGAACTCTCTTCATGTGGAGCGTGAATTTTGCGGTCGTGAAGGTATGTTATTTTTTTTGGCACACGGCCATTGAAACATAACTACTTTCTCGATGAACGGGTGTCTTATCGGAGAAGATGGAAGTTGCAAACTTCTCATCGGAGAAGAAGATCTTTGGTACATGGCTATGCACCCCCCCCCCTCCCATTGGGAAGGGGGTTGGCTTCGGCCAATAACCACCATGACCACCACCCCATAGGGGGAAGGTGTGCGGCCGGACTCCAAGGAGGCCGGCCGGCCAGCCACCCTGGCCGGCCAGGGCCTCGGCCAGGGCCAGGCCCTGGCCACTGCCAGGGCAGTGGCCGGCCCAGGCCGGCCTCGGCCAGAGGCCCTGTCCGAGGGGCCAGGGCCCCCTGGCCGGCCATGGCCGGCCTCGGCCAGGGCAGAGGCCATGTCCGAGGGCCAGGGCCCCTCTGGTCAGCCCTGGCCGGCCCTGGCTGGCCCTGGCCGACCTTGGCCAGGGCAGAGGCCCTGGCCGAGAGGCCAGGGCCCCCGCTTGGCCGGCACTGGCCGGCCTCGGCCAAGGCAGAGGCCCTGGCCGAGGGGCCATGGCCACGCCGAGGAGGCCCGGCCCTTGGCCAAGCCATGACCGCCGAGCCCCGGCCTCAACCAAGGTGATGGGGGGGTCTGCATGGCCGGCCCATACGGGACCGACGGCAGTTGCATACGGCAAAACCCCACGAAATGGGGAATCCGGCCTTGGCGCGGCCACAGCTCGACCCCGACAATGGCCGGTGCAGGCCAACACCTCCCGTTGCAAAATACGTTTGCAAAATACGTTTTCAAAAACGCTTTTTCCGCTGCAAGTACTATAAGAGTACTATTGTTTGATAAAGTGATGGGGAAATATTGAAAGGTGTTCTAGATGGTGATTGGAATCGTATAGACCTTTCCGATTCTAGAGCAACATCTTCAATATTTTTCGAAAGTAACTTATCAAATGAAAACTTTATGCAATGTTTTTGATCAAACTTGTTTTATGTCTTTTGCTGCATTTTAAAACTGAAATGTCTTCCGCTGCTAAGAACATCGTCGCTGAGTTAAACAAAGGTGAAAAACTCAACGGCGATAATTACAAGCTTTGGTCGATAAAGATATAATATGTTCTAGAGGAGCAAGATGTGCTCGAAACTCTGAAGAACATAATGATTAAACCTGAGTTAGGCACTACGGCCCAACACAGAAGAGACAAGGAAGCTTTCGATGCTTGGTCTCGGAAGATCAAGATTGCTCGCATTACGTTGCTGTCAAGTATGGCAGACGATATAATGCGGATCTTCCGAGAACATGACCTAGCTATAGACATATGGTCCAAGCTAGAGGAGAAGTTTGGTGGCACTTCGGTGACCAAACTTCGCTCTTTAACTATAAGATTCGATTCGTACAAAAAGCGTCGAGATCATTCCATGGGAATGCATCTGCGACACATGGCGAATCTTATTTCAGAGTTAAAGGATGCAGGTCATGTGCTCACTGATGAGCAGCAAATCCAAGCGGTCATACATTCCCTACCAATCGAATGGGAACAAATGAAGATGCATCTCACTCATAATGAGAGCATCAAAAACTTCAGCGATGTTTCTAAGCACCTCGAGTTAGAGGAAGAGCGGCTTGCGGCTGCCAAGTCATGTGCAGAAGTGCACATGGTTGCTAGTTCCTTACACGGAAGAAAGAAACGTAAACATCACTCGAAGTTTGCTCATGACCAGCAAAAGCAACCAGTGTCTACCAAGAAACCCAAACAGAAGGGTGGGAACAAGAAATGGCACAAGAAGAAAGACTTGAAGATGATCAAGTGCTTCAAATGCAACAAGTTAGGTCACTATGCCCGTTCTTGTATGGATGGAGGTGACAAGGTAACTTGTAATGCTAGTTACATATGTGTTTCTAGTTCAATACTCCTTGTAGAATCTAATCCATTTTGGATAATTGATTCAGGTGCCACCGACCACATAGCAAGGGACAGACGGTCCTTTGTGGAGTATCATCGGATACCCCAAGGAAAGAAGTGGATATATGTAGGAAACAACACACGTGTTGAAGTGAAAGGCGTTGGGACGTGTAAGCTCGTCTTGGACAACGGCCGCACTATCTTACTTCATGATGTCCTCTTCGCTCCAGATATTCGAAGGAATATTATATCTGTGGTTGTATTAATAGGTCTTGGTTATAGTTGGTTCTTTCATGATTATAATGTGGATTTGTCTTGTAATAATTCTGTAATTGGTTCTGGGTATGTTTTTAAGGGATTCACTGTATTAAATACTATGTATGATTCCTCTAATTCTAATGAAAATTTCCTTGTTGCAAATTCTTCGATTTATGAATCTGATGTAATTTGTTGGCACGCAAGGCTTGGTCACATTGGACCAACACGTATGGATAGACTTGCCAAACGTGGCCTTCTATCCAATGTTTCAAAGGTCGAAATGTCGACTTGCGAACATTGCCTTGTCGGGAAATCTTGTCGCAAGCCTTTTGGAACCAGCACAAGAGCCGAGGTTCCATTACAGCTAATCCATTCGGACATAAATACTATGTATGATTCCTCTAATTCTAATGAAAATTTCCTTGTTGCAAATTCTTCGATTTATGAATCTGATGTAATTTGTTGGCACGCAAGGCTTGGTCACATTGGACCAACACGTATGGATAGACTTGCCAAACGTGGCCTTCTATCCAATGTTTCAAAGGTCGAAATGTCGACTTGCGAACATTGCCTTGTCGGGAAATCTTGTCGCAAGCCTTTTGGAACCAGCACAAGAGCCGAGGTTCCATTACAGCTAATCCATTCGGACATATGCGGTCCGATGAATGTCAAGACAAGACGCGGGAAGTCCTACTTCATCACTTTTATTGATGATTTCACCCGATTCGGACATATCTATTTGATATCCCACAAAAGTGAAGCATTAACATGCTTTAAAAACTATATGAGTTTAGTGGAAAATCAGTTAGATCGCAAGATTAAGGTCTTGCGAACCGATAGAGGCGGTGAATATCAATCAGCAAGTTTTAAGGAACTTTATGATGAAAAGGGCATAGTTCATCAAATAACTATACCTTATACTCCTCAACAAAATGGTGTTGCTGAAAGGAAGAATAGGACTTTGATGGAAATGGTCCGTTCAATGATGGCGCAAGATAACTTGCAAATCACCTTTTGGGGTGATGCATTATTGACGGCTACTTTCATCTTAAATCGCGTACCCTCGAAATCAGTTAGCTCCACTCATTATGAGTTGTGGAACCAAAGGTCTCCTGACTTAAGCATATTAAAACCTTGGGGGTGTGCATCCTACGCACATATTTCCTCCCATAAGTATGGCAAACTTGGGCCAAGGGGGAGGAAATGTATCTTTATACGATACGCAGAAAACTCCAAAGGTTATGTTTTCATTGGACAGGAAGACAATGGAGGACTGATTGAATTTGAGTCGAGGGATGTTACTTTCTTGGAAAATGAGTTTCCAAGGCAGGGCGAGATAAGTCAGGACTTATCTCTATTTGAGATTTATGATCAAGAAGGATTACCTCATTCGAGTGGGAGAATTCTTGGTGAAGAAGAAAATACGTTTCAACCTTCACCAATGGATGATACGAATGATACGAATCCTATTCCATATGGGAGTAATGATCCAAGTGGGAGCAATTCTAATCTCATTCCAAGTGGGAGTAATATTAGAATTGATCCAAATTTGAGTCAACAAGGACTTGAAGAATCTCAAATACGACATAGTAGTCGTACAAGGTTAGCTCCTCTAAGTTTTGAGGATGAATTCCCACAAACCTTTAAGACTTTACTACAAGATGATGACGAGCCTGCTACTTTCAAACAGGCCATATCATGCCCTGCAAAAGACAAATGGATGGAAGCGATGAAGGAGGAATTAGAATCCATGAAAATTAACCGAGTCTGGGACTTGGTTGACTTACCCAGAGGACGTAGAGCTATTGGGAACAAATGGGTTCTCAAGATCAAGCATAAGGCTGATGGTTCTATAGACAGATATAAAGCTCGCCTTGTCGCGAAAGGTTTTACGCAACAGGAAGGGATAGACTACGAAGAGACCTTCTCACATGTTGTTCGTTTTACCTCGATTCGCTTGATTCTGGCTTTGGTAGCTTGCTTAGACCTCGAATTACATCAAATGGATGTAAAGACTGTCTTTCTCAATGGAGAATTGGACGAGGAGATCTATATGGAACAACCAACAGGGTTTGTAAAAGAAGGAAACAAACATAAGGTTTGTAAACTTCGTAAGTCCATATATGGTCTAAAACAATCCTCGAGGCAATGGTATATACGATTTCATGAAGTTGTCTTATCAAATGGCTTTTCCATGCTTGATGAAGATAACTGTGTATATATCAAGAGGATCAAAAGTAAGTATGTTATTATGTCTCTATATGTAGATACATTTTAACAGCCGGAAATGACAAGGGCTTTGTGATGGATATCAAGGCTTGGCTTTCATCAGTATTTGAGATGAAAGACATGGGAGAAGCCGCATATATCCTTGGAGTTAAGATTTCAAGGAATCGTTCGAAGAAACTTATTTCTCTTTCACAAGAGACTTATATAAAGAAGGTTCTAGAACGTTTTAATATGCAGGACTGTATGTCCATTGATACTCCAATAAGCAAATGCGATAATTTATGTCTGAAGATGTGTCCTAAGAACCAAAAGGAAAAGGAAATCTGGAAAAAGATCCATATTCCAGTGCAGTTGGTAGTCTTATGTACGCTATGATATGTACAAGACTGGACATTTGTTTTGCCGCTGGAATGGTAAGTCGTTACCAATCCAATCCAGGGAAAGCACACTGGAAAGCGGTTAAGAGGATAATTTTGCAAATGACTATGATAAGAACAAGAAGATAGACATAAGATACATATCTACGCATGAGATGATAGCGGATCCGCTTACGAAGGCGATCCCCAGAGATGTGTTTTACAAACAATTATCATCTCAAGGATTGCGTAAGAGCTGAGTTGTATCAATATATTCCCATGTCTATGAAAGATCAAATTTGATAAAAGAATAAGTTCTTTTCGACATTGCATATGAGTTTCTTGAAAATGTTTGTGTACATTTCTTTTAAATCTCAGCTATGTTTTTCTAGTATGTCAGACAGATTGAGGTTGGCTCTCTCACATGAGCAACCGCCTTTATTCTATCAGATGGATAAGATAAAGATGAGACCTGTTTAAAGTCAAAATCGTCAGACGGATGATTTAGAGTCATGACTTAAACAAAATGGTCGTATGAAAGATCGCATCATATGGATGCTTACAAAAGATCTAAGAAGATTTTTGAAATCTTATCTGTCTTATGCAGGATGTGGGTCCATGAAAGTAATGAGTAGTAAAAGGGACTCAAAGTCAGACATTGTGGTGTCTGATCACCATCCTTACAACATCATTAAGACATACGCTCCCCTGGGAAAGGAGTGATGTTGTAATACGTATTCATACTATGTATGCATTTGACCATTGGGTTAGAATAGTAATTGTGTTTACAATTATGTGAGACCCAAAGACCACATGGGTCTTAACTACTTACCCTTATGGACTCTAATTGGTTCCTTTAGATTTGACTGGGTGATCGCTATCTTAGCATGTTGCTTATGGACTATGGTAAATTCGGTCCGGCGGGGCATGTTAGAAAAGCGAGTCAAGTCAAGATCGAAAGGATCGCAAGAAGAGGAAGATTAATTTCATATTCACATTCGGACTTTAGAGATTCAAAGCTAGCCAGCCTATTGTAATCCAGATTGGATTCAATTGTTGAATATAAAGTATAAGAAATGTGAAGAAATAATCTAGGGTAAAACATGCGTTGATCTACTCAACTTTGCACCCCGAGGAGTGTTGTGTATCTCTAACAAGTGCACAACAGCAGACTCTATGCACATGACGGTCACACGGTCTATTTTGCAGTATGATAAATAGAAGAACTAAAGGAAAAGATGTTTCCTTACAATCCCCTCAAGTGTGAGTGGGAGATGTTGGATATGGACGACATGTATACACCCATGAGGGGATGTATGAGGGTATACGGACCTCAGATGTCGCGTGCATGAAAGCATGTGCGAAGGGAACCTTTTCATATGTGAAAAGGACCACTCGATAAGTGGAATAAGGCACATTATAAGTGCATAAAGGCACTTGATAAGTGCATGAAGAAGAGGATAAGCAAGTGTATTAATATAAGCTAATAAGCTTATATATGGTTATTTCCTACAATAACTACCCCTAAAGCCTATAAATAAGACCCAAGGGTAAGGCATTTAAGGCTAATCCTTCATGCCATAAGTTTGCATAAGGCAACCTTTTCCCTCTTCTCCCTTCCATCAAGTTCTTCTCCTAAAGTTAGATTTAGACGGTGGAAACACTGCTTCGATCCTCTGTGACGAAGTACTGACCGTTGTGGCGAATCCGAGGGTAAAGTTCAGAGACTACAGTACAGCATACGCCAAGGTAAGTTCTCTTTCGATCCTCCATCATCGCATGATGGGATCCTACACACCACACTATCGCAAAGATAATAGCTAGAAATTCCCTATTCCAAGTGTTTTCGAAAGCGATGGGGGTTGAGATGATGTGGAGTAGAACACTCGGTGCAAATTCTCGCCTTCCCTTTATTCTCGATAGGGAGGGAAATATTCACACACATTTTTTTGGGCTTTGGATATATGTATTTTTTTTTTACTTTTGGCTAAACAAATATATATATATATATATATATATATATATATATATATATATATATATATATATATATATATATATATATATATATATTCTCTTTTCTTTTCTTTTTGGATTTTGGGATATAGACACGTGTGTACTCTCCCAAGTGGGAGAACGGTACACGATGAGTGGATTTGCACCAAGTAAAATAAAAATGAAATCAGACTCTAAACACATGGGCAAGGGAAATGTCTCGCTAATCAGAGCATAGGCTAAATTGCTATCCTAGTCCTAACTGTGGAATCCCGACACATGAGAAGTGAAGCATACGATATATGTATATTCATGCATACAGAAGCAGATAAGAGAGGCAAATACCGCATATTCAAATCGAAGCATGATAATCTAGGGGTCATTCCTGGACAGGTATATAATACATAATCACAAAGTAGAAGCACACCAAACGCTAGTCACGACACACGACTCACAAAAAGGCTAAGTGGACCCCACGATGCGTGAAATGCAAGAGGACTCGACTTCCTAGGGTTAGTGAATGTGATTATCGAAGCCATGCTAGGTGTGTGTGTGTGTGATTTTTGTGGCAATTCATCATAGGGTTCATCTCTAGGAGAAAGAGATAAAAAGATGAGAAGAAAAAGAAAAACGATGGAAAACGACTCAGAAACGGAGAAAAGGACGCACATGACGCACGAAGTGCGACTCCCCCAAGCTGAAACTTGCATTGCCCTCAATGCAATAAGAGTAAATACGGAAGGGCAATGAAAATGGGGGGGAATACGCACCAACACAAAAGACATGAAAAACAAGAAAAACACACATACGAAACTGAAAATAAAAATAAAGATAAAGATGACACCACACGACATACAAACAAAAAATAAAAAAATAGAAAATCACATGACACAACATATATAACAAGCACACATAGAAAACATCACATGACGGCACACAGAAAAATTGACTTCCCCCAAGCTAGACGTGACAGTGCTAGCGAAATGATATGATCGTGAGAATGCAGAGATATGCAGGGGAGGTCTGAAAACAAAAGGAAAATCAAAAAGCAGGAGAGGAATCATCCTCGTCCTCCTCGGTGGAAGATGTGGGGGGATGCGATGGAGTGGGCGGGAGAGGTGACTGGTGTGCGGAGAAGTGGAGAAAGTGGACGGGGTGATGGATCGGTGGGTGTGGATGTGTGAATGATGGGTGGAGTCGTGGTGGTGATGGTGAGTGGGAGTGAAAGGGCGACCAACATGGAGGTAGATGGGGTAGAAACGGCGGTGAATGGGGTGGATACGGTGACAGATGGGGTGGGTACGGTGACAGAAGTGGATGGTGGGGGAAGTGATCGCGATCGCACCTGCAATTTCTTGTAGCGCACATATGGGGGACGGAAGTGGAGGATAGTGGAGCTGTGGGGATGACAGTGGAGGAAACGGAGATGGTGGGAGTAGATGAGGTAGTGGGGATGGAAGTAGTGATGGAAGTGGTGATAGGAGGGGATGGTCGCCTAGGGGTGATGGTGGAGGTGAGGAATGTGATGGGGGAGGTGAAAATCGTCGAGGGTGTGAAGGTGGTGGTGTGGGTGGAGGAGGTCCATGGACGTGTGTGAGAAGGCAAAGGATGGCGGCCACGTTCCTCTCAAGTGCGAGGAAACGTGGGTGAGTGTAGATGGAAGAGGATGGGACCGAGGAGGTGGAGGAAGAAGCGGCAGCGTGCAATGAAGCTATCTTAGCCTCGAGGTGGAGGCGAGTAGAAGCAGCTCGATGAAAGGTGGAGGTGGTGGTCGTACGAATCGGAGAGGTGGCGACGGTGGTGATCGGGACAGAAGCCAGGATGGCATGACTAGGACCAGCCACAGGGTCATCACGGTGCACAGGGATGTCCTGCTCGCCCAAGTGGGCGGCAGGGAAAAGTGGTCTGGGTGCGCCGTGGGGAAGGAATGGGAGGCGGATCCCCCCGATAAACTCAGGATCGGGAGGAAATGTCCAATCTGTCGTCAAAGCAATAGTCATACGAGCGGGGTTGGGCAGAATGGTATAGGGAGCTGGAGGGTGTCTGTAATGGAAGGTGAAGCGGCCATCGGGGCGGGGCTTAATCATGTGAATATGCCGCAAGACATCTAGATCTAGACATGAGGGTCCTGCGACAGTGGGTTTGTCACGGGGGATGATAATGTTGAACTGGGGAGCGGAAGCTATGATCGTGATAAGGCCCCCGTAACAAAGCTTGCCCTTGCCGGTACGGCTAATCTCCAGAAGCTTGGAAACAAGCCAAGCACCGGCATGGACGGAAACGGTGGGGGCCCTAAATTAAATCCCGTCATCACCCCGAACGAAGGGAAAGGTCATGGCCCAAAGAATGAAGAGATCAGGGATGGTCACGGTACCTGACTCATCTCTGGGGGAAAACGTGGAAGAAATGATTCGGTGGGCCAGACAGAAGATGGGGTGAATGATGGAGGAGGCCTTTGCCTTACCTTGGGGATAGTCAGGGTGCAGGGTGAGGCGGAACCAAAACTGAACGACGTCAAATTCGAGGGGATACACGGAGGGGCGGATAGCGTCGTCCCCAAGGATGTGGAAACCAAAGATGTTATTAATTTCATTTAGGTGGGTGCGAATGGTTCTGTTATGGACGCGAAAGATGACGATCGACCCCGACTCACAGACAAGTGTGGATAGAAATTCGAGTGTGAGGGAGGGGTAGGATACCGTGTTGAGTATTGACTCCCCGGATTTGGTTTTGGATGATGAACAAACATAAATATATCGTGAACTAACTCTTTGTGAGCACAGTTATGGAGATCGTCCCCAATATTCCACGTATATCAAATGCGACGTCTCAAGACTTCTCAAAGCGCGTGATCGCGAGCTTGAAGCTTCGTTGAAGCTCAAGGACGTCTATTAAAGTTACGAAGATTCGATTGAAGCTTTTGAAGACGGTTCGTCAAGTTTATTTAATGTCTTCTAGCTTCTTTTCGTAGAATGTTAAGCCTTGAGTAGGTCTTACGTTTTAATCTTCATATCGCTCCTATCTTAGAGCTAGGAACTTAGTAGAAGCCCACTCAAACTTTCCCGAAGCATCGCGCTTCGATTCGCGGCTTCTTGTGCATGTTAGTTGGTTCAAGAAGAAGAACCAACCGACTAGATGGCAATCTAGTCGGTCGGCAAAGCTTCTTGAACCGACTAGAATTCCTTCTCAATTCATAGCTCTTTACTGTTTACAGTTAGTCGGTCCAAGTTGACTCACCGACCGACTAGTTGATGAACTAGTCGGTCAGTGATCCTTCTTAGACCGACTAGTTGAGCTTTCCCTATACATGCCAAGTTACTGTTTATCGTTAGTCGGTCAAAGAACATTTGTCGACCGACTATTTGATGAACTAGTCGGTCAACATTTGTTCTTAACCCGACTAAATCAACTTGATGTCAGCTCATTCTATTTCGACTGTTAGTCGGTCAAAGATCATTCACCGACCGACTAGTTGTGAAACTAGTCGGTCGACAAGTCTTCTTAGACCGACTAGTTGTCATCTCCTGTACTTCGACCTTTTGGCTGTTCAAGCATTAGTCGGTCTACGTTGTATCACCGACCGACTAGTTGATGAACTAGTCGGTCAGTGATCCTTCTTTGACCGACTAGTCTGGTTCAGAATAGAGCCGTTGGAGCTTTAATTGAAACGTTTTTCTCTCTCTTTTCTCTAACCTATAAATACTTGGTGTGCTGCATTCATTACACTCAAGGCTGATATTAAGAGACGTTTAGAGATCAAAAGAGAAGCATTCAATCTCATTCAAAGCTCATTCATTTCCATTCTTGAATCTCTCCCACTCTTACTTCCAAAGAGAGATTCATTGATTGTGAAGCCTTCCAAGCCAAGAGCTTGATTCTAGGTCACCATCTACCTCCTAGGTCTCCATTGCCGGTCATCTACTTGGAGCTAGGGTTTGGTGCCATCATCTTCCCCAAAATCCTCTTTGCCCTAATTCGTAAGTATATTCAAGGGATATGTATTTTATGGTAAGAACTTTCATTCCAATTTACTTTGATATTACAAGTTTTTACTCTCGGTTGTGAGAGTTTGTTTGTGATCCCGGTTTGTGGGAGTCACATTTCGATTTGTGTATGATTTGACCTTGTAGAGGTTTCTACAAGTATTTCATAGTGCAAATCTTGAGTTAGGGTTTCTAACTCAAGTATCCGGAGTGGATCCGGGTTGTTGGGACGTAGGATCACCGGAAACAAGTCGGGGAGACTTGGGTGGATCTGAACCCATTAATATCGTGTGTTTGCGATTACATTTCTTTGTTGTCATATTTACATTTCCGCATTTTCCGCATTGTTGGTTGAGTTTGCAAGATAATTAGGAATTATCCTCTTAATTATTTTAAAGTACTATTCACCCCCCCCCCCTCTAGTACTTGTGCAGTAGCTTAGCAGGGCATTACATTTGGTATCAAATCCAAGTCTATAGCTATGTCTGCCAACGACAACAAGACTGTTCGTCCACCTTTCGACTATAGCACCTTCAAGAATTGTGAAGGAGCTTCTTCGGTGATGGAATAACACTCCTCAACGAAGCCTCCCTTCTTCAACGGTGCCAATTACGGGTACTGGAAATGCCAGATGGAAACGTTCCTCCGGAGTGCTTCATTATGGAGAGCCACGATGTCGGAGTACGTCAAGCCCGCCGAACAAGATTTTGCTAAGTGGACTCCCGCGGAAGTCGCCGCGGAGGTTACAAATGCCAAGGCAATGAACGCCTTGCAATGTGCCTTGGAGCCCGAGGACTTCAATAAGATATGCACATGTAAGAGTGCATATCAAATATGGAACTCGCTCCTCATCTTGCATGAAGAAACGAGTCAGGTAAAAGACTCCAAACTCGTAGTTGTGAATAAAGATTTCGAACTATTTCACATGCAACAGGGTGAGAAGATGAAGGAGTATTACGCTCGCTTCGTCTACATCACAAACGAGTTGGAGGCCCTTGGTAAAACTTACACCCAAAAGGAGAAAATCTCAAAGATAATTGACGGACTTCCTTCTTGTTGGGAGAAACGTACCTTCGCCATCGAGGAAGGTAACGACATGAAAACTTATACTGTTGTTCAACTAATGGGTACCTTGATGTCTTACGAGGTACGCAAGGATAGCAAGCTAAAAATGCAGGACAAGTTGAAGTCCTACTTGAAGCAAGACGAGCCAAAGAAAAAGGTTATTGCTTTCAAGGCCGCTCCATCTACATCCACATCTACCGATGATGAAAACTCGGAAGACGGGTTGGACTTGGAGTCCATGGCTCTCATGGCCAAGAAGTTCAAACGGTTCTTCCGGAAAGGTAATTACAAGAACAAGTCTAAATTTAGTTCTTCTAACGCATCCACTCCTTTGTGCTTTAAATGCAATAAGCCAGGACACATGAAAGTGGATTGTCCACAAAATAAGCAAAAGGAGAAGTGGAAGGCGCCAAAGTACGACAAGTCAAAAAAGTACAAGAAAGGGTACAAGAAGGGACTTGTCGGGACATTCACCGACTCCGAGGATGATTCCTCAAGCGGAGAGTCGGACGATGAGCAAGTGGAGAAAGCACATATGTGCTTCATGGCTCGAGAGGAGCAAGATAAAGATTCCTCCTCCGATGATAGCGACAAGAAAGGCGATGAGGTAACAATGGATGACCTTAGAAATGCTAATTCTCAATTATGGTCTAAATACACTAAATTAGTAAATAGATACACTAAGGTAAAAGATGATTTAGCTAGCATCCAAAAATCGCCTAAACCTATCATCACCAACAATGACACCGTTGTTGAAGAGTTGAGAAATGAGATTGCTAATCTCAAATCTCAACTTGAACATGTTCATGTCGAGGAATCGGATGAACATGAGATGGCGGATTTGACTTCTCGGAACTCAATTTTGAGTATCGAGAAT
The DNA here is from genome assembly GCA_030789695.1 of Scilla litardierei. NCBI lineage: Eukaryota > Viridiplantae > Streptophyta > Magnoliopsida > Asparagales > Asparagaceae > Scilla > Scilla litardierei. The sequence continues at coordinate 385,754,980 of CM061142.1, forward strand.
GAGAATCTCAAATCTCGTGTTTATGCACTCACATCGCAAGTATCCACTTTGGATGCTTCGATGCATTCTCTCACCGAGAAATATGAGTGCACATTAGGCCGAATTAATAAATTCAATAAGGGTAAGGACCATTTGGATAACATCCTAAATGACTTACTTCCGGCCAATCACCACATTGGCTTGGGGTATAAGATGGAAAGTTCATCCAAATCGGCCACTACCTTTGTTAGGTCAACTTCCGGTGACTCAACGAGTGGGAACAAACACTCTATTGGTAGTTCATCTACCAATGGTGCTTCCACCTCGTACACACCCTCTTTTGGAAAGAAACCCACTTTGGGTGGACCTCTAAGGAAGGGTCATGCCTACATGTACACAAATACCATGCCACGTAGGAACACACGTCCTACTCCACATGCTCACACATATGATGATTTTTATGCTACACGTCCATGGGCACGTGCACACCATGTGAGATACCCTCACGCACGTGTTCCTCCACATGCATATGTTCACCCTCACCATCATATGAACCATTCTCATAATGCACCATTTCATCATGTTCCTTATGCCTATCCACGACATGCATCACGTAGAAATCAACGACGCATGCATGCACCCAATAGGATTATGGCTCCCAAAATTTTCAAGATTTGGAACCCAAAGAACACAAACATGAATGAAAAACAAGTTTATATGAATTCCTATTTCATGAATGTTGTGCATAGTGATAATTATGTGGGGAAGTTTAAGTCCAATTGGACTTGGCTCCCAAAGGTCTAATCTTTTGGACCCAATGACCTTTGGTACCATGATACGATATTTTCTATCTTTAGGTACTCAAGAGAAAGAAACGGAGCAACAAATTCAAATTTAGCTCCAAGAATAATTGGATACTCGATAGCGGGTGTTCAAAACACATGACGGGTGACGCTCAATTTCTCTCCGGAGTAGTGCCCATTGCAAATGGAAACCGGGTAGTCTTTGGAGGCAACGAGAGCGGAACCATCATAGGTGTTGGTAAAGTGGGTAATCCTTCTAAACCTATAATAAGTGATGTTTACCTTGTTAAAGGATTAAACCACAATCTCATTTCAATAAGCCAACTTTGTGACAAAGGTTACAAAGTTAGCTTTGCGAAAAGAATGTGCCATATTTTAAGAAATGATAATGATGAATTATTATTTTCCGGCACACGCCATAAGGATATTTATATTTTAGATCTCCAAAAATCACATGAACAATGTCTCGTTGCCAACACAAGTGAACAACACTTATGGCATCGAAGTTTCGGTCATGTGAACTTTGGAACACTATTTAAGCTTTCCAAGTTAAATTCTATTAGAGGCTTCCCTAAGATTATCTTTCAAAAGAAAAGCTTTTGTGACTCGTGTCAACGAGGCAAGCTTCCAAAATCGTCTTTTAAACCTAAGAAAAGCATTCCATCTAAGCGGCCACTAGAGCTATTACATCTAGATTTATTTGGGCCAACTAGAGTTGCTTCATTAGGAAATGCACGATATGGACTTGTCATTGTTGATGACTTTTCTAGGTTTACTTGGGTATTTTCCTTATGTAATAAAAATGATGCTTTCGAAAACTTCACAATATTTGTCAAGAAAGTACAAAATCTCATAGGAACCACCATTGTCACTATTCGTAGTGATCATGGAGGGGAAATTGAGAATGATTCTTTTGAGAACTTTTATGATGAATTTGGTATTACACACACCTTTTCATTCCCTCGCGCACCTCCTCAAAATGGTGTTGTTGAGAGAAAGAATAGGACGTTAGTGGAGTGTGCTCGCACTATGCTTGATGATAGCCAACTTGGCCATCAATTTTGGGCGGAAGCGGTACATACCGCTTGCTATGTGTTTAATAGAATACTTTTGAGGCCCGGCACCAAACAAACTTGTTATGAATTGTTGTTTGGAAGATTGCCTCAAGTTAAACATTTTCGTGTTTTTGGTTCAAAATGTTTTATTAAGAACACGTATGGCCGCTTGGACAAATTTGATCCAAGATCCGATGAGGGGATTTTTGTTGGATATTCCTCACGTAGCAAAGCCTACCGGATATACAACAAACGAACCTCAACGATCGAGGAATCACTTCATGTCTCATTTAATGAAGATTTTGTTCCGGCTAGGATTACCAATGATGATGACTCCATGGATGTCTTATGTGATTCAATTAGTAATTCTAACTCTAATTCTAATTCTATTGATTCTAATGATACTAACCCGACTAATGAATCTTTTGAGAATGTTCCTAGTGATCAGGGAATTCCCAAACGGCTTCATACCGTTCGTGACCATCCTCATGAGCAAGTCATTGGCAATATCCATGATAGTGTCAAGACAAGATCGCAAGTCAACTACTTCGCTCATTGTGTCTTTGCCTCTTCGATTGAGCCAAAGAATATTAATGAGGCGTGCGAATATAGCGCTTGGATCCTTGCCATGGAAGAGGAACTCATTCAATTCAAGAGGAATGAGGTTTGGGAGCTTGTTCCATTGCCTTCGAAGAACCACACTGTCATAGGGACAAAGTGGATCTTCAAGAACAAGACCGACGAGAACCAAAATGTCGTTCGGAACTAAGCTCGGTTAGTAGCTCAAGGCTATCGGTAAGAGGAATGTATTGATTTCGAAGAATCCTTTGCTCCGGTAGCTAGATTAGAATCGATTAGGTTATTGGTATCTTTTGCATGCCATAAGGATTTTAAATTATTTCAAATGGATGTTAAAAGTGCGTTTTTAAATGGAGATATTGTTGAGGAAGTTTATGTTTCTCAACCTCCGGGTTTTATAAATGAAAAATATTCAAATCATGTTTTTAAACTTTAGAAAGCACTTTACGGTTTAAGACAAGCTCCTCGAGCTTGGTATGACCGTTTAAAGAATTTTATTTTGGGTTTAGGATTTAAAATGGGAGAAGTTGATTCCACATTATTTGTTAAGTATTCGAATAATGATATAATTTTAGTTCAAATTTATGTTGATGATATCATTTTCGGTGCTACTAACTTTGCTCTTTGCGAAGAGTTTTCTAATGTGATGAAGGATCAATTTGAGATGAGCCACATGGGTGAGCTCAAATATTTCTTAGGTCTCCAAATTCGCCAAATGAAAGATGCAATCTTCATCCACCAAACGAAGTATATGGTGGAGTTGCTAAAGTGATTTGGAATGGAGAATGCCTCCGGGAAAAAGACTCCAATGAGCACGACTACACATCTTGATAAAGATGCGGGCGGTAAAGATGTAGACATTCGTCTATATCGAGGTATGATAGGTAGTTTACTTTATCTTACCGCAAGTAGGCCCGATATTATGTTTGCCGTATGTGTATGTGCTCGTTATCAGTCTCAACCTAAGGATTCTCACTTAGTAGCGGTAAAACGTATTTTCCGTTATCTAAGTTATACACTTGACTTTGGATTACTTTATCCAAAGTCTAGCACATATGAGTTAATCTCATATAGTGACGCAGATTATGCGGGATGCAAATCCGACAGGAAAAGTACTAGTGGCACTTGCCATTTTATAGGAAATTCTCTTGTCTCTTGGTTTTCCAAGAAGCGGAATTCCGTATCACTTTCAACCGCCGAGGCGGAATATATTGCCACCGGTGCCGCGTGTGCTCAGGTTCTTTGGATGAGAAACACTCTTAAAGACTTTGGTATAAACTGTGATACTTGCCCTATCATGGTAGACAACCAAAGTGCAATATGTCTCTCCAAGAATCCGGTACACCATTCATGTTCTAAACACATAGATGTCCGACACCATTTCTTAGATAATCATGTTGCTAAAAATGACATCATATTAGTGTACGTTGAAACCCAGAAGCAAATCGCCGATATTTTCACGAAACCACTCAAGGAAGACTCCTTTGTGCGGTTGCGTCGAGAATTGGGGATTATGGGTGAATCCGAGATTTAGGATTCATTTTATTCAATTATCTCGCATGCTATGAAATTTCGTTATATTTGCACATGCTAGATTTATTGGAATTTTCTGGATTTTTCGTTGAATTTTCGGAATTTATGCTCGATTTATTCATGAACGTCAAATTTAAGATTTTCGATGTTTAATGGGGTAGTATAATGATAAATGAGAGTATATCGGTGTTTCGTCCAAGTGCGATTAGGAGAGAACTCAAAATTTCAAATTCTAAAATTTTTGAACTCTGTTAGTCGGTTCATGTTCATTGACCGACCGACTAGATCATCATCTAGTCGGTCAGTGAATGAACTCAGACCGACTAACTCAAGCCCTAAAGTTTGGCTTCAGTTACTGTTTGCACTTAGTCGGTTCAAGCTCATTGGCCGACCGACTAGATGGTCATCTAGTCGGTCAGCGCTTGAACTCTGACCGACTAAGTGCTCAGGGACAGTTGCGTCTTTTGATATTCCAATCGACTTAAACTCTATTCTAACCGACTATTCCTCATTTTAGTTGGTGCGAAATCCATCTCTCAGCCAAAAACCCCCGAGCCCCTTCGTATTCCTCCTCTCCTCCGGCCGTTTTCCGTCGCTTGCGTCAGTTCTCCGGCCGTCGATCTTCCCTAGGGTATCTCTCCTCCCTCTCCTAGCTGTTTAGGGTTCATTCTCAGCTTATAGGGTTAGGTTTCATCTAGTTTTCAGTTCGGTTAGGGTTTGCCTAGGGTTTGCCTTAGGGTTTGAATCGTCGATCTCAGTTGATTGCTCATGTCTCGTCGCGCTTATGGCGAGAACACGTATCCCGATCCGACCCTCGAGCCCGTCCCCTATGACCATAGAGTCACATCCTAGGGAACCCTCGCAACCTAAACGCCGATCGAAATCCACCCATCCATCGTCGTCGTCGCCTCCTCTTAAGAAGAAGAGGACAGCGATCGCCAAACCCCGATCTCAACCTAAGCCTAGGAAGCAGCCCGTGTCTCCTGCTACATTCCGAGCTCCTACTCCTCCTGATGATTCTGATACCGAGTATATCCCAGAGACCGAGCCTAGCCATAGGGAACCTACTCCTCCACCCCGATCTAGCACCCGTCAGCCTAAGGGGAAGGCTCCGATGCCAGTTGGCGGTGTCGATATTTCATTATGTCGCGATGACCCGATGTGTCTCGTGGCATATAACCGTATCGAACACTGTCCGCTGCTGTTGGAGCATTTCGTACAGTTTTCAGACTTCCCAGGCCTTGCTGATCTTCTGTCGTCTTCCGGTCTTATCGATTATCTTCGATATGACCCTAAGGCGAATCCACATCCATACCCTCGCCTAGTCAAGCTATTCTATGCCAACCGCATTCGTGGTCAATACGACGAGACCCATTCGATTGATACTACTATCTTGGGGACACCGATAGTCCTCACGACAGAAATCTTAGGAGATTTGTTAGGTGTCTCCTCATCTGGCCTTCTTCCTTCGGATATTTCTGTCGATGATATTTCTGAGCTTGATCAGGTGATGATCGCCAAGATCTTTCATGAGATTTCTCCTGCCATGATTGGTGTGCCATCTAAGTCATTTAAGCCGAATGCCTGGGTCCTTAACCTTATCTTGAAGTCGTGCCTCCTTCCGAAGTACGGCTCTTCTTCATTGCCATCCCAGCCATTCCTGAAACTGATCTACGCCATCTTCATGGGGAGCGACATTAACTGGGCTAGGATCATTCTCGATAAGATGGATTCTTTCGAGTGTATCCGAAAGTCCACGAAATCTACTCACATCTCATATCCATGCCTTCTGACACTCGTATTCCGTCACTTCCGCGTCCATCTGCCCCGTGATGATGAGCATCCCCTCGGTCCCCCTCTGAATGCGACGGCCATCAAGAAGTCTCTTGCGGCGCTTCGTCATGTTCAGAGGACGACCCCGTCTGCTTCAGCCTCTGCTTCAGCCTCTGCTACTCCCTCTCCTACTCTTGCTGACCTTGCACGTTCATTGAAACGTGTGGAGTCTTGTTATGCTTGTACTGAGGAGATTCTGGCTCGTATCGCTTCTCATTTGGGTATCACTTCTCATTTGGGTATTGACATCCCTCCGTCAGTTTCTGACGAGGATGAGTTGGATGAGGATGAGATCGAGGAGCTTGCTCGTACTGCTGCTGCTCGTGCCCCTGAGGGTACTTTCTTCTGCCGTTGACCCCGAGAGCACACCTGGTGCCACCATACCTGCGGTGGATACTACGTCTGGTGCTCCCGAGGCCACTCCCGTCGCTCCCGTGGACACTCCAGCTGACCCAGTGACCACCACTCCTCCTGCAGAGCCTGCTGCTGCTGCAGATCCTCCCGCTGCCTCCTGAGCTTCTCTGAGGACTCTCTTAGTGCACTTTGGATGATAGATCTAGTTTTGAGAGAGTTGGGTAGGATAGAGGGTGGTTATGACATTTTGATGTATTTTGATGTATCTCTGATGATGTTTTGATAGTGGTGTATGTATGTGATACTCTGGTGTCCGTGGTGACATATGTTATATGTGGTGATATGATGATGTATTTTGTGCGTCGATCTAAGGATCGCTCTTATGTATGTTGGCGATGTATGTTTTTGATGTACTCATGGTTCATATTTATATATATACATCGATGTTGACATTTCATTCTCTTGTGCATATTATATATTCTTTTTATGTCTCTGATGTTTGATTTCGTCACTCGACGATAATACTTGGTTAAATAGATTTCATTTTATGAAAACATAGAATTGTTTTCTATGCACTAAATTAACCAAGAATGTTGATATTGGAGAGTATATTCCATAACTCAATATGTTTAAGTGATTTGTGTTTTTGATTATTTCGTTTTTCGATTTTCAACTATGGTATCATTGACACGCTTTGATTTAATTCGTTATTTTCCTTGGTGTCATTTGAACTGTGGTCGTATTCTTCGACTCACATGCTTTTATTTTAGCCATTGTTGTTGTCGTTGTTCTCCTCCCGCTCTTTTTACTTATGCCAAAGGGGGAGAGAATTAATAATGACGATGCGCGACATGATAATTCAAAGCAATTTACCATGAATCTAATTTGATGTGTTAGATTCAGGGGGAGTGAAGATATATAAATGGATTTTCAAATCCGATATTTCAAATATTTCAAAGATTGGATTTTCATTTATTTCTTCTCTCGTCTGCTTGATGCATATGATTATTGTTATTAATTGGAATTAACGTGTCATCAATGCAGGGGGAGTAAGTAAATTTCATTTGAATCATTATTTTTTATTATTATTTATGTTGGTTTGTCATCACCAAAAAGGGGGAGAATGTTGAGTATTGACTCCCGGATTTGGTTTTGGATGATGAACAAACATAAATATATCGTGAACTAACTCTTTGTGAGCACAGTTATGGAGATCGTCCCCAATATTCCACGTATATCAAATGCGACGTCTCAAGACTTCTCAAAGCGCGTGATCGTGAGCTTGAAGCTTCGTTGAAGCTCAAGGACGTCTATTGAAGTCCTGAAGATTCGATTAAAGCTTTTGAAGACGGTTCGTCAAGTTTATTTAATGTCTTCTAGCTTCTTTTCGTAGAATGTTAAGCCTTGAGTAGGTCTTACGTTTTAATCTTCATATCGCTCCTATCTTAGAGCTAGGAACTTAGTAGAAGCCCACTCAAACTTTCCCGAAGCATCGCGCTTCGATTCGCGGCTTCTTGTGCATGTTAGTTGGTTCAAGAAGAAGAACCAACCGACTAGATGGCAATCTAGTCGGTCGGTAAAGCTTCTTGAACCGACTAGAATGCCTTCTCAATTTATAACTCTTTACTGTTTACAGTTAGTCTGTCCAAGTTGACTCACCGACCGACTAGTTGATGAACTAGTCGGTCAGTGATCCTTCTTAGACCGACTAGTTGAGCTTTCCCTGTACATGCCAAGTTATTGTTTATCGTTAGTCGGTCAAAGAACATTTGTCAACCGACTATTTGATGAACTAGTCGGTCAACATTTGTTCTTAGACCGACTAAATCAAGTTGATGTCAGCTCATTCTATTTCGACTGTTAGTCGGTCAAAGATCATTCACCGACCGACTAGTTGTGAAACTAGTCGGTCGGCAAGTCTTCTTAGACCGACTAGTTGTCATCCCCTGTACTTCGACCTTTTGGATGTTCAAGCATTAGTCGGTCTACGTTGTATCACCGACCGACTAGTTGATGAACTAGTCGGTCAGTGATCCTTCTTTGACCGACTAGTCTGGTTCAGAATAGAGCCGTTGGAGCTTTAATTGAAACGTTTTTCTCTCTCTTTTCTCTAACCTATAAATACTTGGTGTGCTGCATTCATTACACTCAAGGCTGATATTAAGAGACGTTTAGAGATCAAAAGAGAAGCATTCAATCTCATTCAAAGCTCATTCATTTCCATTCTTGAATCTCTCCCACTCTTACTTCCAAAGAGAGATTCATTGATTGTGAAGCCTTCCAAGCCAAGAGCTTGATTCTAGGTCACCATCTACCTCCTAGGTCTCCATTGCCGGTCATCTACTTGGAGCTAGGGTTTGGTGCCATCATCTTCCCCAAAATCCTCTTTGCCCTAATTCGTAAGTATATTCAAGGGATATGTATTTTATGGTAAGAACTTTCATTCCAATTTACTTTGATATTACAAGTTTTTACTCTCGGTTGTGAGAGTTTGTTTGTGATCCCGGTTTGTGGGAGTCACATTTCGATTTGTGTATGATTTGACCTTATAGAGGTTTCTACAAGTATTTCATAGTGCAAATCTTGAGTTAGGGTTTCTAACTCAAGTATCCGGAGTGGATCCGGGTTGTTGGGACGTAGGATCACCGGAAACAAGTCGGGGAGACTTGGGTGGATCCGAACCCATTAATATCGTGTGTTTGCGATTGCATTTCTTTGTTGTCATATTTACATTTCCGCATTTTCCGCATTATTGGTTGAGTTTGCAAGATAATTAGGAATTATCCTCTTAATTATTTTAAAGTACTATTCACCCCCCTCCCTCTAGTACTTGTGCAGTAGCTTAGCAGGGCATTACATACCGCGGTGGCGTTCAGGAAAGCTAACCAACCTAAATTGGCAAATAGAGTCTCGACCTCGGTGAATACGCCAAGATCGATAAACGTTTGGGTGTGGGTGAATTTGGTCGATAGGTGCCCCCGAGCATCAAGTCTATGATAGAAATCCTTTTGCTCCTGGTTCCTAAATCGGTAGCCACGCGGGCCCATCAGTGGGTCCTTAGCTGGGATCATAGGTTGGGGTTGGGGTTGGGGTTGTGCGGGCTGTGCGAGAGAAGGGCGTGTGTGTGATGGACGTGTGGTCTTACGTCTCTTGCGAGACAACCCCTCCTCTCGCATGATACCCTTACCCTTATCTTGGTCCCGGGCCATGTGAGAGTGTGCACGTGTGAGTGAATGCGAAATGTGATGAATGCACACTAACACAAGCAATCGAGCAAACTGAAATTCTAGGGCAAAATATATAAAATTGAGCTAAGGAGAGAAGTTACCCAAGCGAGATGAAGATCCTTGCTCGAAGATGTCCCAACGCAATGTAATGGGGGAAGTGTGAAGCCGAGGCGCTTCTTTTCAGTAAAATTTCAAAAATGGGGGGGTTTGGGCAGAAATTAGGGTTTTTATGGGGTTGAATCGAAGATAAAGAGAGAGAGAGATCGATGGAAAGATGGAAAAAGAGAGGGGAGTGAGCGATTGAGAGGGTTGTGTGGCCGGTTGAGGGAGAAATGGGGTCGGGCGAGGGAGAGGAAGTCGAAACAGCGATGAGAATCGAGATCGGGCGAGGGGGAAATGAATGGGTGGGGGGTTTATATAGGGTTTAAGTCGAACCGATCGGGTGAAAACTCACCCGATCGGTTGAAAACTCACCCGATCGGTTGACAATTAGGTCGAAAGTATTGCTGAGAATTGGCCACTGGCGACCCGATCGGTTGAGAACTCAACCGATCGGGTGGCCGCTTCACACTTTTTCCTGAAAGTTTAGTACAGCTCACCCAGTCAGTCACCCGACCACGCTATGTATCAACCGACCGGTTGATCAATTCCCAAAATTCCCGAGACTTCGGTCGTTCCCAAACGGTCTGCCACCCGGTCATGCTTTGCTTCACCCGACCGGTTCACTGGAGAGCAGATTCAGGCCATCGTCTGATACGTCTCACCCGATCGGTTGATTGGTCACCCGATCGGGTGAGGGCTTGTTTCCTGCGAAAATTCACGAATGGCCTAAGTTTCTCGACGGATGATCCCGCGGCTGGATTTAATTATTAAAATGGAAAAAATAAAGATAATAAAAATCCTAAAACGAAGATAAGAGTTTAGAGCATGGGTTGCCTCCCATGAAGCGCTTTTGTTTAACGTCGTTTGCTCGACGCCCGTAGGTGATACTCAAGGTGGACAGGGGTGATGCCCTAAAATCGGCATCGCTTCAGACTCAGAGTTGGCGGCCTTCAGTGTCGTCGGCGGTGACAAGAAAACTTGCTCGACGACCCTCCCTTTGTTGACGAGATCCGGGGGCTTCTCCCTTAAGTTGACGTCTACCACCACTCATTTCAAGATTCGGATCTCGTCACCGGTGAGCCCCATGGGCTCTTCCCCTTTCCTCCTCGTCGGAGGATCATTTTGAAATCCGAGAGGGACCGTGTGTGCCGCATCTGCTTTCCCAGCAATGTCATTTTTCTTCAAGCCGACTGGTTCTTCTAAGTCCCCCAAGCTATCAGGGGGATTTCTTGAAAGAATTTCACAGGAGCTTGCTTCCACAACTCTCTCTTCTTCTAACTCCAGCATATTGCATCTTGGATCATCCGGGGGATTGGGGTGCTTCATTGATGATCACTCCATATTTTACACCTTTTTTCTACATGTTTGCATGCCATTTTGATCGCTCGTATCGTGTTTTTCACGATTATTCGACAATATTGCGCTGATTTTCACGATTTCTTGTTTTTGTCGTATTTCAGGAGATTTGGAGCGATTTGGAGTGATTCTGAGATGCACCCACTCCGGAGTGTCAACCATGACTCTTTCGGGGGTTATTCTGTAATGGAAGAGGAGTGGAAGAAGAAAGAACGTCGTAGGAGCGACGAGGAAGCAAAAATACGAAGATTGGGCATTTTCAGCATGCCACTCGACCGAGTGAAGGAGTCACTCGGCCGAACATCGACAGCCCGCTCGACCGGCCAGATCGGACACGCAGCAGATTGAATATCAGCATTCACTCGGCCGAGCATCGCCAGACCACTCGGCCGATCACGGAGACACCACTCGCCCGAGTGGCATCACAACGATGACAAGCAAAAATCCCGAAGTTACTGTAATCCGTCAGTGCACCCCGGTTCCGACTCGGCCGAGTAAGGAAATCCCTTCGGCCGAGTGAAGAAAGTCACTCGGCCGACTGACTCCCGAGGAGACGAACCCCAAAAGTCCAGACTTACCGGAATCCGTCAGGGTCCGTCACTCGGCCGAGTGACATTTGTCACTCGGCCGAGTGAGCCGCGCTGCCTGTAGCGTAAAGTGCGATTTTTAAGCTGCGCAAGGGCAATTTTGTCGCAGTTTTTTGGGCGATTTTGGGGGGTATTTAACCCCAGTTTTTAACCTAGTTTAGGGGGGCTTTTCTCATACTTTTGGCAGCCTTTTTAGAATACTTTTTAGGAGATTAGATTTAGCTTTTGGGGAGACATAAAAAGTGTTAATTTGTTGGATCCTATTGAATCTTAATTGGTTTGTCTCTCTTTCTATCAAAAACCTCATTTATATATATATATATATATATATATATATATATATATATATATATATATATTGTCTATTGCAATGAATTCTATTGTCTTTATTATTGAATTTCTAATTATTTGCATTATGAATTGTGAGTAGTTTTATCGTCTTAGGGCGTAGGGATGAACCCTACGAACCCTATTTCTAATTTGTGATGAATTGGCGAAATTCTTGCTAGGATTGATTAGGGTTAGTTTGGGATCGATTTAATACGAATAGCTAGGGATTCATACCGATTGGGATTTGCAAGAGATTGGATCCCAACTCGATAGGAAGCCCTAGAAATTCGAATTGGGTTACAATTGGGTTTCTCTAGAATCGGTTTACAAGAGATTGGACCGAAACTAGGGTTTTCGATTGCAATTCTATACCAATACCTGTTTGCAAGAGATTAGACGGGTAGGAACTATCCCAACCTAGGTCGTAGCTCAAGTTTGCACGAGAGTGGGCTCGAGATACGATTGAACGATGATGTTGTTCTTCACGCTAGCTTGCCTAGGTTAGGGTTTGCAAGAGATTGGACCATACCCTAGGTTTGCTATAGACCGGCAATAGCGCGAGAGCGTGAGCTTGGTTCTACATTTAGTTGCAACTAGTTCACCTGAATTTCAAGTCTAGCAATAGTGAAACCTACGAATCACAATGACGAGATACGGTTTGTAGCGGGGATTCCCTATCCCTAGTCGTTTTTATTAATTTGATATTTTCTTTATACGATTGAACGACTGTGACAGCTTTATTGCGAATATTTCTCGACTGTTCTTATAGCCAGGTGAATTGAAGAAGACACCGTCATTTGCCCTCCTCGTGTTTGATACCTGCTCGCCGCTACACCGTGCGCTTGCGGTAAGACTAGCGAGTCTTATCCCGGGTGTGTATCCGGGGCGCGATCAAGTTTTTGGCGCCGTTGCTGGGGAGGCGATAGTGTTTGATTCTACCTACCTAGCTATTTTTCTTTTTGTTTTATTATTTCTATTTTTATTTTACCCTTCCTTTGTGCTAACTATTTCTTTGAAACTATGTTTTTCCTTGCATGTACACGAGATCCATGGCGGACCCCGAAGAAATACTATACGATCCGGAGATCGAACGTACATTGAGGAGGATCTGAGTGGAGAGGAGACTCGATACGGAAGGGAATTTTATGACAGATCCTGAGACAGCCGAAGAATTGGCAGCGCGAATGGCGAGGATCATTTCCATTAGAGATAGGCTTCGGCCTAAGACTTCCTCCACGACCTCGTCCATAGCTATGCCGGAGTTGGCGGCCGACAAAAATTTCGAGTTGAAGACTGGATTAGTAGTTCTGATGCAGCAAGACCATGTGCATGGGAATTCCCATGAAAACCCTCATTACCGCATCCAGCTCTTTTTATCAAAATGTGTCACCTTCCAAATGTCGGGCGTCTCCATAGATGCTATCAGACTGCGCCTCTTCCCCTTCACACTCAAGGACAAGGCCTTATATTGGTTGAGGACGCAGGCTGAAGGAATCTTCACCACTTGGGATGAATTGGCGAGTGCCTTCGTCGACAAATTTTACCTGCCCTCCAAGACAGTGAAGATAAGAAGTGCTCTCATGCCCTTCAAGCAAGGGCCACAGGAGACTCTCTATGAGGCATGGGAGTGCTTCAAGGACTTGCAGCATCAATGCCCCCATCACAGCATAGAGGATTGGGAGCTTGTCCACAGTTTCTACAATGGACTCCAACCGAGCACAAAACAGATTATTGATGCTACCGCCAACGGAGCCATTTTGTCAAAGACCCCCGATGAAGCTACGGCCTTGCTAGAGGAGATGGCCTCCAACAACCAACAGTGTGGCGACGAGCGAGGACATTCTTCGTCCTCCTTGAAGCCCACGAGTATTTATGAGGCCAAGGCCGTGGCGAAGCTTGCTAGCAAATTTGACTCTCTCCACAAGGTAGTGGAGAGATTGGAGAAATACATTACCGAGCCGCATGGAGCTCCTTCTACATCTACACCGACAAACCATATGAGTGATTGGCAAGACCAATCGCAAGCCATGTATGTAGGAGGATAGCATGGAGAAGGAGCTTTGGAGAAAATTCAGTATGTTGCGGGGAATTCCGGATATTGGGCCAACCCGGCCGCTAGAAACCATCCTGGTTTTTCCTATGCTAATAACGATGGTGCCTTGAACCCCCCGCCACAACAACCTCCTCAAGCTTGGGCTCCACCACCACAACCGAATTATCAACAAAGGGGGCCACCACAACAAAACTTCCCAGCTAGGCAACAAGTGGGACCTTATAGGCCACCCGGGTATAATCAAGGTTGGAGAAATCCAAACCCTCTGCAAGCTCAACCACGTTCGGATTTTGAAGCTAAGGTGGAGGATTTTATGGTGGAGCAGAGAAAGATTAACGCCACGTTGAAGGCGGGACAAGATTCTCTTACCACCGTCGTCGCTCAAATTGGGGAGCAACTCACGTTGCTCAATAGAAGCAACCAACAATTGCCGGCTCAACTCGAGCCAAATCCATGGGGCAACACCGGCCATATCAACGTGGTTGTTGCGGTTACGACAAGGGGTAGGAAGGATACCACTCCTGCCATGACTCAAGTCAAGGAACCCGTGGTGGAGATTCTAGAAGAGAGCGAGCCGGCAATTGAGGTGGAAAAAGAGAAGGAGCCGCAAGAAGGAGTAAAATCTAGAGTGGAGGAACCTATTGATGAGCGCCGATTCATGCCACCGGTGCCTTTCCCTCAACGGCTAGCTAGAGCCAAGATCGAGAAGAGGCTAGCCAAGTTCCTCGAATACTTGAGAGGGGTGAGCCTCAATATCCCTTTCCTTGATGCCATAGTGGAAATCCCATCCTACGCGAAGTTCTTAAAGGACTTGATTACGGGAAGGAAGAGGAAAGAGAAGATCATGCTCGCAGAACAAGGAACTTGGTTCACTAGGAAGGAAAAGGAGCACGCCAAATTTAAAGATCCCGGGAGTTTTCGGATTCCTTGCACACTAGGAGGCGTCCCCTTACAAAAAGCATTGGTTGATTTGGGCGCTAGTGTGAGCCTCATGCCTCTCACCATGTTTCAGAAGTTGAACATCGGCATCGATTTAAAGCTGACCGACATGAGCATTCAACTCGCGGACGGTCGGATCACTAGGCCGGTTGGGATCGCGGAGAACATCCCACTCCAAGTTTCGGGAGGCATATGCTTGCCTTGTGATTTTGTGATCATGGATATCAAAGAGGAGGGTGACACATCGCTCATACTTGAACGCCCATTCCTCGCTACCGCCGGCGTAATTGTCGATGTGTGGGAAGGGACTCTTACCTTGAACGTCGGCAACATTGAAGTAAAACTCCATATACCGAAGGCTATGAAACACATGTCGTATTATGAGGAGCTAGATTATGTGGACCTCCTTGACGAGGTCATTGAAGAGGCTATCCCCCATTCCATCAGTGCACTCCACGATGATGGGTTTGAAGAAAGCCAAGATTTGGTGGAAGAGGAGAAGATGGAGGACTCTCCCAATAGCTCCACGGCAAAAGAAGATGGCGACGCTGATGTCGCAAGAATACGAGAGCTCTGCAAGCTCTCGACATTGAAGAATCCGAAGAAAGCTCCTCTGATTCGAAGATCGGTGTCACCGGCGAAGTCAAAGACCGGAACAAGCTCAAGCTTGGGGGAGCCATCCCCCAACATTGCCCATGATGAAGGGGCGCTGAGGAAGGCCATGCACCACCACGATCCAAATCCGAGCGTTCTTCCCGGCAAATTCGACGGGTGCATCTCATACACACCCAACATCCCTACGCTAATTTGAAAATCCAAAGGGGTCGAGCTCAAGACCTTAAACAAGCGCTTGTCGGGAGGCAACCCGATGGTTTTTGCATTATTTTTATTTCGGTTTTTATTTTTGTTCTAGACTTTTATTAGTGTTTTGAGTCAATTGCCTATAAAAATCTTGACAACGGGTCTTAATTCTTATGACAGGAGATGAGAAAAGGAGATCTCTCATATGGAGGATGACCGAGGCAAAGAAGAGCACTCCAGGAATGTGCTCAAGGCTTAGGAAGAGGAAGAAACCAACTGGAGGAAGAAAAACAGAGAGTAAAGCGAAAACGGAGCCCCGAAGCAGAAAACAGCACGCCACTCGGCCGAGTATCATATGCCACTCGGCCGAGCAAAGGACCCCACTCGGCCGAGTGGGGCACCAACCAGGAAAGTCTGCGGAACCAACTCTCTATCTTTTTTGTGCATTTCAGTATTAATTGCCACTCGGCCGAGTACATTTAGTCACTCGACCGAGTGAAACAGATACCCTCCTAGCCTAAAAATTTCCGAGTGGCAGAGCCACTCGGCCGAGTGGAGATTCTCCATTCGGCCGAGTATGGCAAAGCCACTCGGCCGAGTCGTAAGTTGGAACGAGACTTTTCGAAATTTTTTTTGTTTGCGCACTCGGCCGAGTGACATTGTCACTCGGCCGAGTCGTAACAATTTATATATAAGCGAAGAGACGGGCGCGACTTTCGAAAACCCCAAATTTCTCCATTTTCACCCGAGCTCTTCGCCTCTTCGACTCCCTCGGCCGCTGCTACGCACCCCCGCACCCGAATCGCTTCCCTCCGACCGGCGATCATCGATCCGACTTCGTCGACGGTCGGCGGTCAGCCACCTCGCCGTTGTCGGCCGCCCCAGCCTCGATTTGCCTCGTTTAGCCTCGGTTTGCCCCAAAAACCCATTTTTCTCCATATTTTTCTTGATCCGTGCACCCATTGAGCCCCTAACTCAAATCAACTTCTTTATCTATCTATTATACCATATTTCCCCCATGTATTTTGAATATTATCCGATGATATCATTGTTTGATTTGCAGGCTATCTTGGGGGAGCTTTGGGGAGCTTCTGGACGCGCCTTTGGCTTCGCGGAGGCGGCGTCCTTCGCACGCACTTGCTGATTTGCTCTCACGGCATGTTCAGATACATTCGTTCCATTTTTTTAGCACGCCACATATTATATTTTTTGTTGGGTGAGCACTCGCGGCACACATGCCGCCCCGCACTAGGCCACGAACGCGGGGAGCCTCTTCCAAGCGGAAGAGGACCGATGAGCCCGGTCCCTCTGCCCCTAGGGAAGACTCCCCTCCACCTAGTCCACCTCCACCCACACAGCCGCTACCAGCCGATCCCATCCCTGCACAGCCACCACCAGCTCCTGCCGTCGGGCCGCTGGGGATCATGTTCAGAGACGACGCACAGTGTGTCCGATTTGAGCGTATCGCCCAGCGCTCGATAGTGCCCTCTAGGTTCGCACACTTAGCAGACCTTGACTGCCTAGGGGTACTAGAGGGGATGCTCACGTTGAACGACAACGTGGGTTGGTGCGACTTCTTGTCTGTGTCGGCGGACACCTACGTCCGTCCGACACTTGAGGTTCTTAGTTCGATAGCCCGGACCGATGAGGGATGCTCCTTCTGTCTTATGAATCGAGAGTGTCAGATCACTCTCGATATGCTTAGAGCATTCTTTCAGTGGCCCGTTGTCCCTGTGCCTGACCGCGCATATGCTCCTACGCATATCCCTCTGCCGTCGTTCGACTCCCATGCCTTTTGGTCCCGGATCACGGGTTCGCCACTTGCCTTTGACCCTAGCAGGGCCAAGGCCTCAGCTATACTCCACCCCTGCCTCCGCATAGCACAGCGCCTTATGGTGACCACCTTCCTTGTGAGGTACGAGCCTGGGACGATGTCTACGCCTGAGCTCTATATGCTCTATGTGATGACTCGCCCCAGAGTTCAGGATAGGGGTGGTGATGCGATGGTCCCCGCCGTTGAGATTGATTTCGCTAGCTGGTTTTTGGACCGCATCATAGTATCGGTGAGCGCTCGCTCACCCATCTGTTGCGACGGCCTGATCACCCTGCTAGCCCTGATGACCGGCGAGGACCTTCCGGACGACCTGCGTCGAGCCCCGGGCCCCAATACTCTCTCGATAGATGTTATGGCCCGGATGAAGATGCTTCATCCCCACGGCCAGCGGCACTGGGTATGGTTACACGGCCCCTTTAGTGCCAATTACATAATCCTCCCGAGCCCCGCTCGGACACATATAGGACCGGC
Source organism: Scilla litardierei (assembly GCA_030789695.1). Taxonomy (NCBI): domain Eukaryota; kingdom Viridiplantae; phylum Streptophyta; class Magnoliopsida; order Asparagales; family Asparagaceae; genus Scilla; species Scilla litardierei. The sequence continues at coordinate 385,772,816 of CM061142.1, forward strand.
ACACAGGGACTGGCTCCCGGCGATGGATCTCCTGATCCCCGTCGCCTACATGCTAGAGGCCGAGGGAGCTGAGCAGGCACCACCTGCACCCGTCGACCCCGTGATCCCTCAGCCTGAGCCTGCACTGTCTGCACCTCCCGGCACCTCTGTCCATAATTCTGTCGGTGTCGGGAGTACCCTTGCTGAGTCGTCCACCACGTCCACCCCCACGACCACCACCACTGATGTGCCTAACTCGGTTGAGCCTATTTCCTCACTTCTTCCCGAGCGACCACCCACCATACTAGAGAGCGGCGAGTCTTCCTTCGCTGCCGTCGTGGAGACCCTGTCCGGTTTGATCTCCGCTTGGGTGTCACCTTTTGCGGCCTACACTTCCTCCCCAGTGGTCGACCCTTCTGTCTCCACCGCAGCTGTCCTTTCCGAGAGTGTCGTGACGTCTGTCCCCGCTTCTGTGTCACTGACCTCTTTTGCTGCCTCGTCGCCGATTTTGTCTTCCACCACTGCTACTGCTGCCTCCTCGTCTCAGCCCCTTGTTAGCAATACGTAATACGGAAAATATTCGGGACGTGAATAAAACGTGTTTAATTCGATCAATTTCAAAAGACGTTTGGTCAAAAATTCGGTCAAATATGCGCAATACGGGAATAATATGTAAACGGGTTAAATCGTGTTTAATTTGTTAACCCGGATAAAAACCGTGACTAAAAATACGAATACTGTCAAGATATCATTCATTCAAATGAACTTAAAAATCAACAATATCAATATGAAATAAGAGTAAAATAAGTTCTATATTCATGATTTAAATTGTATTCATAGTTTTAACCAAAATGACATGATCATACTGTTATATTCCATTTAGCATGCACTAAACCAAAGTATGATCATTAAATCATAGTTCAAAATGATTTAAAAGTGCCCCTAAAAACGTGTTTAAAACGCATAAAATGCGAAATATGGGAATAAAACGCATTTTGTTCGTCAACCCCTAAAAAAGCGCGTATTTTTCCAAATAATTCAAATGGACGGTCGTTTAATACGGGAACCATTTTAGACGGGTTTTAAACGCAAAAAACATAAAAATTCGCGTTTTTTACTAACAAGGTCTCAGCCTGCGTCCCAGCCTCATACTGAGGCTGGGCATCCACTAGTGAGCACAGTACCTTTTCCCCACGTACCTGCTGGCCTGATTATTTACACAGCACGTGTCAGACAGCCCCGTCCTTCACAGCCTAGACATGTGCGTCCCTCTGCACCACCTCCCCCCGACACTCTACTTCAGAGCATTCGTGCTCTTGAGGGGGCGGTGAGTGGACTAAGAGGCGACTTTAGGGCTCTGTCTGCCACAGTCTCCGCCGTGCAGTCTCGCGTCGAGCTACTTCCCAGTATTCAGGTTTGCCTGACTCAGATTCTCACGCGACTGCCACCACTGCCACCACCCACCCAGCAGCTTCCACACCCACCACCGCCACCACCGCCACCACCTCTGCCATAGGACGGAGATGGTGCATCCCCACCAGCTTAGGCACACCCTTGATGCCATTGATATTTTTTGTCGATTATGCTGCCATTTTCTGCTGGTCCTGGAGTTTTTTGCCCACCCTCCTCCCCTCACTATTTTGGTCCCCGTTCTGATCGCATCATTTTATATCTTTTTTGGGAGAGAGGGAGAGTATTTTTGGTGACACATTACCTGCATCACTCTGATCTTTGCATGCATCATTCATATCCACATCATATTTTCTATTTGTTTTTTTCTTTCCTTTCTTTTTTATCATGCATGCATCCTCTCCCACCCCACCCATTACACGTCTCTTGGTGTGCCACACTTTGCACATTGAGGACAATGTGCACTTTAGCTTGGGGGAGTGAGTTCTCACACTTTTTGCTTTTATCGCCTTTATTTTTAGTTTTTTCACGTTTTTCCCGCTTTTGCACCCATTTTTCATCACTTTTTCATTTTCTTTACCATGCATCACGTTTTTTCTTATTTTCTTTGTGTGTTGCATTGTAAATAGTTCTGTTTTCTTTTATCTTTATTTCTTTCATCTTTTGCTAGAGATGATTTTTCTGTGATGACGATGACGTGGTGTTAGCTTTTCTCTATATGCATGCTAATTTTGTCATGTCATAGCTTTTGTTTCTGATATAATATGCTATGTTCTGCTTTGCATTTAGAAATAGTAACCCACTCTTTTTCCGTATGAAAATGGATGAAATACTATTATTTGCTGATGTCTGATGATTCATATGTATGCTATCGTAGAAAACACACCAAGCTTCACGCATTGATTTCGTATATCTGGAGTACTGCTTTCCTTTCTTATATCACTTTTTATTGCATGATTTGTACGCTTCACTTCAGGTTGATTGGATATTTGCTAGCATTGATATATCTGGGCTAGTTTGCTTTTTGAGATTAAACTGAGTAAATTAAATTACCCCGTTGAAGTTGTCATGCACGTCCTATAGAGTGAACCGAGAGATACATTTAGTTCTTTCTCCACATATCTTGAACATTATTTCTCTATTTTAAATTCATTGGTGAATCTCCCCCTAGCAATTCTATTATTGGCATTCCCCCCGTTATTATATCTCATGCTCCAAATTCCCCAAAACCAAAAAGAAAAAAATACTTGTATATCCTTCTCTTTTGATTTGGGATCATTTGTGCTCATTTTTATATAATAAAAAAAGAAAGAAAGAAAAAGAAAAAGAAAAAGATTTGAGAAAAAGAAAAGAAAAGAGAAAAGAAGTTCGAAAACGATCCCATCTCATACCCTTTCTCTCTTTCTTCCTTCTTTTTGCTTTTATTTTTATTTCTTTTACTCTTGGAGCTTCAAAAGAAACGGGGAATGTAAATATTGTTTTGATTATGCCACCACGATTATGGATAAGCTTGGGGGAGGGGATTCAATGATGTGTGAGAGAGTGACTACATGACGGTGCATGACAACCTAAGCTAAGTAATATTTTATACTCGGTGAGATTGATAAAGTTTCACGAAATCCAGAAATCTACGCTTAGCATTCATTTCATGAAAACCACGCTTTTCTATTCTCACTACTCCATTGTGTGATATCTCTTATACTCCTTATAGAAAGCATTCAATTGAAAAGTGTGTGATCTACGATTTTGTATACCGCTTTAGATGCTTCAGACGATGTTAATTCTAGAATTATTCCATTTTTCATGCTATATTGATATTCTTGGGTTTTCTATTTCAAATGCACCATTATACTATGATATCGAGATAAAAGTCTTTGACATGTGTTTTATATTCGATGCGTGCTATATGAGTAAGCAAAACCCACGTCCTGAGAAAAATGATCTAGCAACTTCCTTCTTCGTTTTCTATTTTGTTTTTCATTTTCCTTTTTTCCATCGTTTCCATTATGTTTATCCACCGGGTTCGCTTTTTACTCATCTTCCTCGAGGACGAGTAAGAGGTAAGCTTGGGGGATTTTGATCACTCCATATTTTACACCTTTTTTCTGCATGTTTGCATGCCATTTTGATCGCTTGTATCGCATTTTTCACGATTATTCGACAATATTGCGATGCTTTTCACGATTTCTTGTTTTTATCGTATTTCAGGATATTTGGAGCGATTTGGAGTGATTCTGAGATGCACCCACTCCGGAGTGTCAACCATGACTCTTTCGGGGGTTATTCTGCAATGGAAGAGGAGTGGAAGAAGAAAGAACGTCGTAGGAGCGACGAGGAAGCAAAAATACGAAGATTGGGCATTTTCAGCATGCCACTCGGCCGAGTGAAGGAGTCACTCGGCCGAACATCGACAGCCCGCTCGGCCGGCCAGATCGGACACGCAGTAGATTGAATATCAGCGTGCACTCGGCTGAGCATCGCCAGACCACTCGGCCGATTACGGAGACACCACTCGCCCGAGTGGCATCACGACGACGGTAAGCAAAAATCCCGAAGTTACTGTAATCCGTCAGTGCACCCCGAGTTCCGACTCGGCCGAGTGAGGAAATCCCTTCGGCCGAGTGAAGAAAGTCACTCGGCCGAGTGACTCCCGAGGAGACGACCCCCAAAAGTCCAGACTTACTGGAATCCGTCAGGGTCCGTCACTCGGCCGAGTGACATTTGTCACTCGGCCGAGTGAGCCGCACTGCCTGTAGCGTAAAGTGCAATTTTTAAGCTGCACAGGGGCAATTTTGTCACAGTTTTTTGGGCGATTTTGGCGGGTATTTAACCCCAGTTTTTAACCTAGTTTGGGGGGGCTTTTCTCATACTTTTGGCAGCCTTTTTAGAATACTTTTTAGGAGATTAGATTTAGCTTTTGAGGAGAGATAAAAAGTGTTAATTTGTTGGATGCTATCGAATCTTCATTGGTTTGTCTCTCTTTCTATCAAAAACCTCATTTTTATATATATATTGTCTATTGCAATGAATTCTATTGTCTTTATTATTGAATTTCTAATGATTTGCATTATGAATTGTGAGTAGTTTTATCATCTTAGGGCGTAGGGATGAACCCTACGAACCCTATTTCTAATTTGTGATGAATTGGCAAAATTCTTGCTAGGATTGATTAGGGTTAGTTTGGGATCGATTTAATACGAATAGCTAGGGATTCATACCGATTGGGATTTGCAAGAGATTGGATCCCAACTCGATAGGAAGCCCTAGAAATTCGAATTGGGTTACAATTGGGTTTCTCTGGAATCGGTTTGCAAGAGATTGGACCGAAACTAGGGTTTTCGATTGCAATTCTATACCAATACTCGTTTGCAAGAGATTGGACGGGTAGGAACTATCCCAACCTAGGTCGTAGCTCGAGTTTGCACGAGAGTGGGCTCGAGATACGATTGAACGATGATGTTGTTCTTCACGCTAGCTTGCCTAGGTTAGGGTTTGCAAGAGATTGGACCATACCCTAGGTTTGCTATAGACCGGCAATAGCGCGAGAGTGTGAGCTTGGTTCTACATTTAGTTGCAACTAGTTCACCTGAATTTCAAGTCTTGCAATAGTGAAACCTACAAATCACAATGACGAGATACGGTTTGTAGCGGGGATTCCCTATCCCTAGGCGTTTTTATTAATTTGATATTTTCTTTATACGATTAAACGACTGTGACCGCTTTATTGCGAATATTTCTCGACTGTTCTTATAGCCAGGTGAATTGAAGAAGACACCGTCATTTGCCCTCCTCGTGTTCGATACCCGCTCGTCGCTACACCGTGCGCTTGCGGTAAGACTAGCGAGTCTCATCCCGGGTGTGTATCCGGGGCGTGATCAATTGACAACCCTAAGTCAAACTCGACTTTTTCGTTGCCGACGTTAAGGGAAAGCTTTCCATTCTTCACATCTATTAAAACGCCGGCAGTGGCCATGAAAGGCCGTCCAAGGATGATGGGGGTTTGCGCATCTTCAGGCATGTCCATGACGACGAAGTCCACCGGCACATGCACCCCACTTACGTTGACAAGGAGGTCATCTACAACCCCCACCGGATATTTAACCAATCGGTCTGCAAGTAGTAGGGTCATACCGGTGGGCTCCAAGTCACCCATCCCTATCCTCTTATATAGCAACAAGGGCATAAACTGACGCTCGCTCCAAGATCGACGAGCGCGCAATGGATCTTTACCTCCCTGATCGCACAAGGGATAGAGAAGCTCCCCGGGTCTTTAAGCTTGGGCGGATTTGCTCTCTGAATGAGAGTGCTGCATTCAATCGCCAATACGACCTTCTCCTTTCTGGACCCTCTTGTCACCAAATCCTTTAAAAATTTTGCGTAGGAGGAAATCGTCTCGATAGATTCGAGGAAGGGGATTTGCAAGCTTAGATCCTTGACCATGGCAAAGAATTTGCCATACTTCTCGTCTATCTTGGATTGGGCTAGCCGTTGTGGAAAAGGCACAACGGGCTTGAATACTTTGAGACTCCCTTCCTCTGTTTTCTTCTTCTCATCTTCAGGGACTCCCTCCGGAGTCGTTTGCTTTGGCGACGAAGCACCATCGTCATTCAATTTTTCAATTGATCATTCTACGACCAACGGTGCTTCCGGTTCCTTGGGGGCACTCTTGTGGGGATTTGTGTCCCGCTTCTCAATACGATAGCGGACACATTCGCATTCTCGTGCGTGAGTGCCAAAGTCTGATTTGCTCCCCTCGGGTTCACTTCAGGTTGTGGCGGCAATAGATTCTGCGACCTCTGAAGGTTCGCCACTTGTAACCCCAGCTGGGTTACCTGATCAGTGAGAGCCCTCTGCCCCATCTCCAGCTTCAAATTTATCTTCTCCTAGTTGGTGATGTGTTGAGTCAAGAGGGACTCGACCGGCGAGATGGCCCTCTGCTGGCCATATTGCTGCTGCTGTTGAATGGGCTGCTGATTCCTGGGAGCATATTGCTGATACTGTTATGGAGGCTGCTGCTGCTGAAACTGCTGCTGCTGAGGCCTAGACAGCTAATATATTAGCTGATGTTGTTGCTGAGGAGGCGGCTGCTAATACGGTGCCTGGTAGCTAAGGTTGGGGTAGTTCCGGTTATTTGGAGAGTATGCCGGATTGGAGCTAGTCCGTGGTGGATACGGCGCATTTCCCGTAGGATTGTAGAATAGTGCGCTCACTTGGTCCAACGGTGGTGAGATGTCACCACACTCGAAGTCTCCCATGACTTCATATTCCACCACCGCAATATGTTGTGTATATGCACCACCGGCTCCTACCATTAGCGCGGAGATCTGGGTCGACAGCAAGTCAAACTTGCTGGATAATTTGTCGACGTCCTCGACCCTGTGGATACCCCCAGATCTAGGTGGGGCTCTCTCGTCACACCACCGCTCATTGTTTGATGCCATATTTTCTAGAATGTTCCCAGCATCTTCTTCACTTCTGGACAAGAAGGACCCCCCAGCCGCGGTGTCCATTGAAGACTTCAAGTCGTCCCTCAATCCGTTGTAGAACAGATTAATTATCTGCCACTTGGGAAGCTCGTGATGAGGGCATCTTCGCTGCATCTCCTTAAATCTTGTCCAAGCTTCATGCAGGTACTCGTGGCTGGCTTTGGAGAAGGAGGAGATCTCACTCCTCAGCTTCATGGTCTTCCCTGGAGGAAAGAATTTCGTCAGAAAAGCGTTTGAAAGCTTCTCCCAAGTGTTGAATGTATTCGGGTCCTTCCCCCTAAGCCACAGCTTGGCATTATCTCACAGAGACAAGGGGAATAGCTTCAGACGGATTACCTCAGTTGTGACACCATTTATGCGGAAGGTGTCACATTTCTCCAAGAAGGAGTCCAAATGTTCGATGGGGCTCTCCATGGGTGCCCCCGAGAATTGATCCTTGTCATGCCCCGCTTCCCAAAAGTACGGAGGCGAAGCGTGACTAAGGCCCGCTTAGGCCGGGGCTGAGAGCCCAGACCCAATAAGCGTCTGTGGTATTCCAAAACGAAGGAACAGGTTCCTGCATGTTAGTACGGAACAACAAAAGTACTGAAAAGAGATATCATTTCATTTTATTCCAAATATAACATCCAAAGTACGGAAAGTCTAAAACGCCGGAAACGGCTACAACTGTAGAAAAGGAAACTACTGGTGCGAGCACCCAACCTAAACCAGAAAGCAAAAAGGTGCTACGCACCCAACAAAGCTGAATTATGAAACTCCGGAACAGCAACAAGAGGCCTCTAACTCTGGTCCTCCTCTGAGTCGTACTCCGGATCAACGTCCTCCGGCTCTCCGTCTGCTGGCAAGTCCGCCTTGTCGACGTACTCCGGCTCAACACCTGACGTACAGCACCAAAGAAGGAAACTGTACGTCAGGTAAAGTCTACAAAAAGTTGTCAGACTCTACTGCAAGTGTATCAACTTTTAGACAACGATTTACTGGTTGATTAGCATGCTGGGGTTATAACTGAGTAACAAAAGAAGTAACGTAGCAGGAAAGTAAAGCGTAGCAAGTAGTAGTCGTAGCATATGCTACCAACTACGGGACTAACCTACAGGTGTCAAGATAAGTCGGGACGTGACGGGACAAGACAAGACAAGACAAGTGAGACACGAAAGGGTTCACGCCTTACGGTTCGAGGGGGATCAGACCCTCTAGCCGTGCGTACGCTCAACCCAACCCAAAATCCCAAGTATGACAAGACAAGACAAGCACGATAAGGGATCACTCGCTCTAGCTTGGCGAGTGCCCTATTGCCCTCTGGGCTGTGTATCACGACAAGGGATCACCCACTCACTGGTGAGTGCCCTATTGCCCTCTGGGCTGTGTATCAGTACAAGGGATCACCCACTCACTGGTGAGTGCCCTATTGCCCGCAGGCTGTGCAAGATGGGACGTGACGTGACGTGACGGGAAGGGTTGTTCTAGGGTGTCCACACACACGCACACACATGATAGCTCTATGATGTCAAAAGTTGTTATTGTCAGGCTCAGACTTCGTCGTCAAGTCTGAGCCGTCAGGGGTCGTCCCGGACGCTATCATTTCATGTCCGGTTCTATTTGTTCACAGTTATCAGTTCTAACCAACTAAGGCCTATGCACGGCCAAAAGTGCAAGTGGGATACACTTGCCTGCGATGGCGAGTGTGTCGTCCTCTCGAAGCGTCTCATCCAAGCGTCTCGTCCGCGGAAGTTCGTCTGAAATAGCGCCACGGCGACGGTGTCAGGTCTCAATTTCATCAAATCCTATTAGGGTTCGTTTCTAGGTTATCGGGACTATCCTATTCGTCAAAAGTCACATTTTGATGTTTCATCCTAATCGACGAATCTATCCTATGTGCACAGTCAAAAAGTCCGTTCGTCGATTTTCTATGTTTGTACAACATTTTACTGGTGCTGGAAAGAAATTTTAGTTCAAATTGTCGACTTTTAGTTTAGGGTTCAATTAGCTATTGTGGGGGGGTTTCAACGAGTTCGGGGGACCAACCTTTACCAGAGTTTGGAGTAGAGTGGTAGTCATGTCAGAACGGAGAAATTCCTCGGCGTCAAATCTGGTCCACGCACGATTTCCCAAAAGCTGAAACTTGCGACGAAGGCCTACGACGTGTCGTAACGTCGTAGACGGCAAATCCACGAAGTAGAACACCCAAGTGGGGCCCACAGCAGTGCTAGGGGTCAAATGGGGACCCACAACACTTCTAAAGAACTTGGGGTGGCCACAACAGGAGTTGGTGCGGGAGAAACGACGTTGCGACGATCAGCCGTCGGTCGGACACTAGCCGCTGCGGGGGTTTGGCTCGGTCAGACACTGCGGACGGCCTGTGCAGCGCAGCAGGGTGCGATGCGGTGGTTGGTCTCTCGGCAGACACAGCCAGATGTGGAAGCAGCTGTCGGTCGGGCGCTTGGGCGGGGGCTGCAACGTTGCAACGTTGCAGCGGAGCGGCGATGCGGAGCGGGCCTTCGGTCAGACCGACGGGGCGGGTCGGTCAGGCGCTGGGCGATGCGGGCGACGGGTGATGCGGGCGGGCGCTCCGGTAAGACCGATGGGGCGGGTCGGTCAGACACAGGGCGATGCGATGCAACGGTGCAGCGGTGCGGACGAAGCGGCGGTGCAGGCTGTTCTCTCGGTCAGACCGACGGAAATCAAAGGATTTCCTCGGTCAGACACTGGCGGCGGCTGAACGGAGTTGCGACGAAGCTTTGGAAGAGGAAACGGCGGCTAGGGTTTGGGTTGCTACGAAAATAAGCTTGACTATGGTTTATTTAAATAGAATAGGAGGTTTATGGTTAGGGCTAGGGTTTATTATTAAATTAAAATAATTTAAAAATTAAAATAACTAAAATTAACTCTCCCTCACCCTCTCGCATGGATGTGTGCAGCCAAAAAATATGGGACTTGGTCAAAAAATTATTTAGAGTGTTATTATTAAATAGAAATTTTATTGAAATTAAAATACTTATAAAAGTAGGTTTTAAAATTATTTAAAACTTACTCAAAATGGAAAATATGTCAAATTAAGTCTAAAAATTGTAAAATAAATATTGGGGTGATCGGGGCGACGAAAGAAAGAGAACCAAGAAGACGGATCTAAAATTCGACGTCGAGAGACGAAACTAAAAATAGAAACGTCTCACGTCAAAACAGAAAATCGTGACGTCACTTCAAACATGATAAAATCGTGGTAGAACGACTCGAGAAATGTCGTTTCAAAATAATTCCACAATCTAATACTCTCAGAGACGATCACAACGACATATCACATGAAAATGTTCAAAAACAAATAAAGTCTAAAATAAACACGTGCACGATCAACAGCACGTGCACAAAGAAAGTACGATCGGAAACCGACCGTTACATCCTCCCCAACTCAGAAATGATTCTGTCCTTGGAATCAACATCAAGCATCGCTGGGAAAAAGATGCAGGAAGCGCTCTCTCATATCATCCTCACGCTCCCAGGTGGACTCTCCAGGTGATCCATGACGCCACATCACTCTCACCAGGTCGACTATTTTATTCCTCAACTGCTTCTGTCGACGGTCCAAGATCTGCACAGGCTGCTGGTCGTAAGTCAGGTCCGGGCGAACTGAAATCTCTGAGAAATCAACCGTGTGCGACGGATCACTGACGTACCGACGTAGCTGAGATACGTGGAATACGTCGTGAACTCCCTCCAAAGACGGTGGCAGAGCAAGGCGATAGGCCACTGCTCCCACACGCTCTAGCACATCAAAAGATCCAATATACCTCGGACTCAGCTTTCCCTTCTTCCCGAAATGAATAACTCCGCGGTTCGGAGAAATCCTCAGGAAGACGTGATCTCCAGGCTGAAACTCCAAGGGTATCCTCTTGGCATCTGCCCAATGATTGAAGCGATCATGTGCAACTCTGAGCTTCTCCCTGATGTCTCTCACGACATCCACAGCTTCCACTATCATCTCCAAACCCAACAGCTCCCGATCTCCGATGTCATCCCAGCTCAGTGTCGATCGACATTTCCTTCCATATAAGGCAGCAAACGGCGCCATGCCAATGCTCGCCTGGTAGCTGTTGTTATATGAAAACTCCACCAAGTGAAGATGGTCCTCCCACAATCCCTTCAAATCGAGCGTACAAGCTCGCAGCATATCCTCCAGAATCTGAATAGTCCTCTCGGACTGGCCATCAGTCTGCGAGTGGTACGCCGTGCTAAAACTCAGACTCGTACCCAAATTCTCCTGCAGACTTCTCCAGAACTGAGATGTGAACCTCGTATCTCTATCAGACATGATGCTCACGAGGACTCCATGTAAGCGTACAATCTCCTGCATGTACACGGTCTACATCACGACCAACTCAAAGAGGAAATTAAAAGAGAAGTAAAAAGAAATTTTACCTCCAGATATTTCCTCGCCAAAGCTTCCGTAGACTGGCCCACTCGGAATGGGATAAAGTGTGCAGACTTGGTCAATCGATCTACGATCACCCAAACTGCGTCGTTCTGCCTCGGGGTCCGAGGTAAACCAGTCACGAAATCCATCGTAATATGTTGCAACTTCCACTCCATGATAGGAAGTGGTTGCAGCAACCCAGCAGCACGATGGTGCTCAGCCTTCACCTGTTGGCATATCAAACACTTGACAACGCTCCGTGCCACACTCCTCTTCATGCCAATCCAGCAATAGTTCAGACGGAGATCCTTATACATCTTGGTGCCTCCAGGATGTATAGAATATGGCGAGCTATGAGCCTCGCTCAACAGCTCCTCCTGAACATCGCCTGCAGGTACGCAGAGTCTACTGCCATACCGCAGCGAACCATCCTCATGAATCACGAACTACGTCCGAAGTCCAGCTTCAACCTGCCTCCTGATCCTCTGCAGCTTCGGATCTCCTGCCTGTGCTGCCTTGATCTGATCCACGATCGTGGACTGAATCTGCAAATTCATGAATGAATGAACTACACCAGGTAGGATAACCTCCAAATCCATCTCTCTCATCTCCTGCTGAATCCTCCAGTCAGCAGTATGCATCATAGCAGCGGGAAGTCTACTCAAAGCATCCGGCACTACGTTCACCTTCCCCGGATGATACTGCAAATCTATCTCGAAAGCATCCGGCACTACGTTCACCTTCCCCGGATGATACTGCAAATCTATCTCGTAGTCAGCCATGAGTTCTAACCATCGCCTCTAACGCATGTTGAGCTCCTTCTGCGTAAAGATGTACTTCAAGCTCTTGTGATCGGTGAAAATCTTCACACTCTCACCTAGCAAGAAGTGCATCCAAATCTTTAGTGCAAAAATCACTGTTGCCAACTCCAGATCGTGCGTCGGGTAATTCTTCTCATGATTCCTCAACTGACGAGAAGCATACGCGACCACGTGGCCATGCTGATGCAAGACGCATCCTAGGCCCTTCCCTGATGCATCACAATATACTTCGAAGCCTCCGCTTTGATCCGATACTGCCAACACCGGTGCTGTGGTCAATCTCGCCTTCAAGAACTGAAGGCCTCCTCACAAGCATCTGACCAAAGAAACTCCACGTCCTTCCTCGTCAGCTTCGACATCGGCTCTGTAATCTTCGAGAAATCCTTGATGAACCGTCGATAATAGCCTGCTAAACTAAGGAAGCTCCTGATGTCTGACGCTGACTGCGGAGTCGGCCAATCTCTGACTGCTCTGACCTTCTCCGGATCCACAGATATGCCATCACCAGACACCACGTGTCCTAGGAATGCGACTCTGTCCAGCCAGAACTCACACTTGATATACTTGGCATAAAGCTTGTGTCGCCTCAGCGTCTCCAGCATTGTCCTCAGATGACAGTTGTGCTCCTCCTCAGACTTCGAATAAATCAGGATGTCGTCAATGAAAATAACGACAAACTTATCCAGGAAGTCGTAGAAAATCAAGTTCATCAAATTCATGAACACAGCTGGCGCATTGGTCACGCCAAATGGCATGACCACGAACTCATAATGCCCATACTTCGTCCGGAATGCTGTCTTCGGAACATCATCCTTCTTCACCTTTAACTGATGGTATCCACTCCTCAAGTCTAACTTCGAGAAAACTCTCGAACCTCTAAGCTGGTCGAAGATATCGTCGATGCGTGGCAGCGGATACTTATTCTTCATGGTGACAGCATTCAATCCTCGATAGTCCATGCACATCCTGCGGGACCCATCCTTCTTCTTCACAAGCAAAACAGGTGCACCCCACGGTGACACACTAGGGTGGATGAAACCCTTCTGCATCAACTCATCTAACTGCTTCCACAGCTCCTCAAGCTCAGCGGGAGCCATACGGTACGGCGCCTTCGATATCGGTTGCGCTCCCGACATAAGATCAATTCCAAACTCTAAAGCTCTGTCGGGTGGCAAACCTGAGATATCCTCTGGGAAGACGTCATCGAAGTCTCTGACGACCGCTGGTCACTCGATCTCCATCTCCATCTGCATGGCTGCAACAATCGACACCTCCGGCTTGGCCCGATATCTGATGGGCCTAAGCGACTCATCTCTGCTGCGGAACTCGAACTCCGGATGGCCTGGAATCTGGAACACCACCCTCTTGCTGTGACAGTCGATCGAGGCGTGGAAATCCCCCAACCAATCGATGCCAAGAATGACATCGAAGTGTGGCAGATCGTGGACAATGAAATCTGCAAAGAGCTCGTGTCCACTGACCACCAAAGAAATCGATTGACATCCCAAGTTCACTATCACCACTCCGTTCCCTGTGGTGATGTCCCAACACTTAGGAAGTGTATGGGTGGGAATGGAGTGATTTGTTACAAACCTCCGGGATATGATGCACATAGATGCACCGGAGTCGAACAAAGCCAAGGCCGGGTAAGAGGATACTAGAATGGTGCCTAAGATATAAAGAACTACGGTCAAACCAAGCTACTCTAACAAACAAGTCAACAAACAACACAAATAATAAGATCTAACTATAAAAGAAAGACTAGATTCAAGAGTTACCTGCAATAACTCCATCAGCTCCTCAGTCTCAACAGCTGCTGTAACGACTGGTTTTCATGTATCTGCATTTATTATATTATATTATGTGTTTTGGTGGATTTTCTCCTTATATGTGGTTATCGTCTCCGTAACTTTCATTTTCGATCGTTTCGTCGTGTTTTCTCGTTTCTTCCTTAGGATCGTCGATTTCGGAGTAAGTCATTCGTGACGGGCTTCATAACGGTCGTATCTTACTGTTAGATCAAGCCTAGGAGTCTTAGGAATCGATCCCGGAGCTCCGCGCTCCGTATCGGAACTTTTGGTGCTTATTAGCCGGTGTAAGAAGGGGCACCGACCGACTAGATGACGATCCAGTCGGTCGGCAAACCTTCTTGAACCGACTAGTTGGCTTTCTAAATTTCTCAGGAGTTACTGTTTATCGTTAGTCGGTCTAAGAACGTTGATTGACCGACAAGGTTGCAAACTAGTCGGTCGGCAATGCTTCTTTAACCGACTAACACATCATCTAAATTTTAGTATCAGTACTGTTCATTCTTAGTCGGTCTAAGTTCATATTCCGACCGACTAGTTGTTAAACTAGTCGGTTAAGTTTTGTACTCAGACCGACTAATTCTTGGTTCTTCTGTACAGTCGAGTTACTGTTTACTCTTAGTCGGTTTAAGAACGTTCATCGACCGACTAGATGACAAACTAGTCGGTCAGTATTTGTTCTTCGACCGACTAAATCTAAATCCTATTTTTGTTCAGAAGTTACTGTTTGGGCTTAGTCGGTCTACGTTGATTGACCGACTGACTAGTTCCCAAACTAGTCGGTCAGTGGTTGCTCTTTGACCGACTAATCTGTGTTAAAACCCTAATTTCTGGGCAGCCGCCAGCCCATCCTATTTAAACCCCTCCCAAACGTTTTCTTCTTCCTCCACTCGACCAAAAACCCTAGTTTCTCCCCCATTGAGCCCCCTTCTTCCCCAAACCCTTATTCCTTCATCCCAAGCCCAAGATCCATCATCCAAACCATCCCTCAACACATTCTACCTCTCATCTTCTCCAAAATCTCATCAAATCCCCAAAATCCCCCAAAACCCCTAGTTCTCCAAACTTCTCCATTCGTTTCCAGATCTGGTCCTTAGGATCTCCGGAGTGTTTCTTCCGCCTCCTCACGGTAAGAAATCGATCTCTTGATGTTTTCATAACCCGTATGTTTTATGAAACCCTAATGAAATTGCTTGTTGTTTTGATGATTGTTCTCCATAACAGCGACTTCCCCGTAGATTAGCATCCGCGAGACGAACCTTCGTGATCGTCATCCCCGGTGCTAGGCAAGTGAAACTTGCCACTTAGGGTTTAGGCCATGTTTTAGGCCAATTGCTTGTTGTAGGCGTAAAAGAGACTAGGCGACGAAATGATACTCACCTAGGCGCAAGTTCCGGAACTAGCTTGACAACGAAGCTAGGACCATCGTTTACCATGTTGCATAACTATCATGTCATGTTTAATGTTGATTAACGGTATGCGAATTAATGGTCATCCATGCTATCCATGTTGAATGTCGCATTCGTAGCACACGCTACAATACTTGTGTTTCATGGCTCGTGTTCCAGAAGCGGGCCATGTGTTGGTTGATAGCCAATGCCCGACCTACTAGTTTCCGGCTAGGCACCCACTATACGTGGGCATAACCCTACGCCATACGTGTTGATCACACTTCCTGGCTCGTGTCCCAGAAGCGAGCATTCCGTGTTCGGGGGTAATGCCCTGGCTCGACACACGTGGGAGGGGTAGAGATAAACGGTCACTTGAGCTTAGGAGTTGGCCCGATCAGCCACTCTAGCCAACAGGCGGAATCTCTGTGCACAACATGTTTACTTGACGTGATTTACTTGACTTGTACTTGACCACAGCCTGCGGGCAATAGGGCACTCGTTGAGTGATCCCTTGTACTTGTTACTTGACATTACATGTCACAACTACCACTTGTTACTTGCTACTTGTACTTCACTTGTTATTCCCATGCGATACTTGCCATGATATGCATCATACTATAACTGTTAGGTTGCTAGTTTACCTTACCTTCAGTTTCCTTGCCCAAGTCTTTTAGACTTGCTGACATGTGCCCCTTTACTCTTTTGGGTGACACATGTTAGATCTCGAGCCTGAGTCCGTTGTTGAGGACGAGGTGTTTGCGGACGCCGTGCCCGAGCCTGTGTTTGGCGAGGAGTACGTGGACACTGGGGACCAGTCCTAGTGTCTTCGTTGAGCTTTCCTTTTGTTTAGACTGCTGTTTTGTTGTCGGTGCGTAGCACCTAAACTTTGTTACGTTGTTGGTTTTGTTGGCCTTGTTCTGGGCCTTTAGACTCTTTCTTTTAGCCTGGTGGCTTTTCTGGATGTTGGACTTATTTCCGTGTTGGACATTATGAGATATGAGAATTTTATTTCTATCTCTCTTTATGCTATTATTGTTGTTCCGTTTGTGGTTACAGGGACCTGCTATATTTATTGACGCTTATCGGGTTTGGGGCTTCACAGCTCCACTCCCGTGCGGACCTTTTCACTTCTCGCCTCCATTTTAGGGAAGCGGGTCGTGACAGGTTTTGTTGGTGGCTCATGCAGGTGCTTCTGTAACTGCGATTATCGGAGTAACGATAGTAATATTAGAATGTCCAATAAACTAAGTTCGACGTCCGAGTCATAAGCTATGAGTCTAATCTGCTTCGTTTTCTGTGTCACTAGATGGCAGGAAGACGATTCACCCGTGGTGGGGGTAGTGGTGCGCTCCCTCATGATGAGGAGCCTGAGCGGGAACCCACCAACGGAGAGATGGTGCGGATGATGCTCCAGATGATGCAAGTGCAGCAGGGCGTGCTCCTGCAAGTCCAGAATGCTCCACTTGCTCGAGCTGCCCGGGCTCTTCCGGATGCCCCTCGCTCTGAGCCGGGAGCGAACCAATTTCGGGAGCTGGGTCCCGCATATTTTGATGGGTCTGAGGGTCCTCTGGCTACCGATGAGTGGATTCGGAACATTGAGGATAATTTGAAGATGGCCAAGATCACCCCGGCTGGATGGGTTGATTTGGCGAAGAGGCAACTTAAGGATAATGCTCGGAATTGGTGGGATGCGGAAGAGAAGATGTTGGTGGAGCCGATAGCTTGGGCTACCTTTAAGTCCAGGTTTGATGAGGAATTCTTTCCGAAGGCTGCGAAGAAGGAGATGCTGCAGCGCTTCATTGATCTGAAGCAAGGGAGCTTGACGGTGGACCAGTACCACCAAGAGTTCACTAGGCTGAGTCGGTTCGCGCCGAAAATGGTGCAGGATGCTGATGAGAGGGCTCAGAGGTTCCTGCAGGGACTTGCTTTGGAGCTCCAGAGTTTTGTGTCTTCCTCCGATCTGGACTCTTATCAGAAGGTTCTGGTCGCTGCCAGGAGGCAGGAGCTGAACCTGAGTCAGAGGAGAGGACATGTTTCTGGTGCTGGAAGGAGGCCTATGGAGCAGGCCAGGTTGGTGGGTAGGCCTGGTTTCAAGACTAATCAGCCAGCTCAGTTTAAGAGGCCAGGAGGGCCTATTCTGAAGACTTGCCATTTCTGCGGTAGGACCGGGCACGTCAAGGATCAGTGTAGGAGATTCCTGGGCCAGTGTGTCGTCTGTGGGGATCCTACCCATGCCATGAAGGATTGTCTGAGGTCGAAGCAGCCTTGGAGGGCACCTGTAGCAGCACCGCCATTGCAGCAGAGAGCCCCTGTGCCCACTGGTCGTGGAGCAGCTCTTGTTCCACAGAGTCAGGCATTTCGGCAGGCTGTTCCGTCGAGGAGGCAGGCTTTTCTGATGACCGTTGTGGAAAGCGAGGCTGTGGATGAGGTTATCGCAGGTAATCCTCAATCTAGCTGTTACTTTCCTAGCTGGTTTGGATTGTTAGATTGTGTTGTTTGCTTGAACATGGTTGTTTGCTAGACTAGGGTTTGATTGTTAATTGATTGTTAGGTGTGGTTTTGGTGTGCACATTTCCTGCACGAGTCCTCTTTGACTCTGGTGCATCGATGTGCATTATTTCTCGGAGCTTCGTGGAGAAGCATTCCTTGTCGACGTCCCCTCTTCCCAAGAGTTGGAACATCGTTACAGGGAATGGCGTGGTCTCGGTGCATCGTGGTTGTAATTCTTGCTCGTTGGTGGTCTGTGGACATGAGCTTTACGCTGATTTCATTGTCCACGACATCATCAACTATGATGCAGTTCTTGGGATGGACTGGCTTACGAGCTTCTATGCTACGATCGACTGCCGGAGGAAGAAGGTGGTGTTCGAGATTCCCGGACATCCAGTATTCGAGTTCAGTCGAGGTGGCAGTTCGCTTGGTCCTGTCAGATTTCGGGCCAGACCGGTGGAGGTTGTGGCTATGCAGATGGAGTTGGAGTGGCCAGCTGTGGTGCGTGATTTTGGCGACGTCTTCCCCGAGGAGATGTCTGGTTTGCCACCTGATCGAGCTTTAGAATTTTCTATTGATCTTATTCCAGGTGCGCAGCCGATTTCAAAGGCGCCGTATCGTATGGCACCCGCAGAATTGGAAGAGTTGCGGAAGCAGTTGGATTAGCTTTTGCAGAAGGGTTATATCAACCCTAGTGTGTCTCCGTGGGGAGCACCGGTGCTGTTGGTGAAGAAGAAGGATGGTTCGCGTCGCATGTGCGTGGACTATCGGGAGTTGAATGCGGTGACCATTAAGAACAAATACACGTTGCCTCGCATCGATGATATTTTTGATCAGCTTGGAGGTTCGAGGGTGTTTTCTAAGTTGGATTTGAGGAGTGGTTACCATCAGTTGAAGGTGAAGAAGGGAGATGTTCCGAAGACAGCGTTCAGGACGAAGTATGGACACTATGAGTTTGTGGTTATGCCTTTCGGCGTAACTAACGCACCCGTAGTTTTCAGGAATCTGATGAACCTGATTTTCTACGACTTTTTGGATAAGTTTGTCGTTATCTTTATTGACGACATTCTGATCTATTTGAAGTCGGAGGAAGAGCATGCCTCGCACTTGAGGACGGTGTTGGAGATTCTGAGGAAGCATCGGTTGTATGCTAAGTTTTCGAAGTGCGAGTTTTGGCTGGATAGAGTTGCTTTTCTCGGGCATGTGGTGACTGGAGATGGTATTTCAGTGGATCCCGAGAAGATTAGGGCCATCAGAGAGTGGCATGTTCCGTCGTCTGCGTCTGAGATTCGGAGTTTCCTTGGACTTGCTGGTTATTATCGGCGTTTCATTAAGGACTTTTCCCGTATTGCTGAGCCGATGACCAGGTTGACGCGGAAGGATGTACCTTTTGTTTGGTCGGGTGATTGTGAGAGTGCTTTTGGCGTCCTGAAGGAGAGGTTGACGACTGCCTCTATTCTTGTTGTGCATGATCGCAGCGGTGGATTTGAGATCTTTTGCGATGCTTCTGGCAAGGGTCTCGGTTGTGTGTTGCATCAGCATGGGCATGTTGTGGCGTATGCGTCTCGTCAGCTTAAGGTTCATGAGAAGAATTACCCGACACATGATTTGGAGTTGGCTGCCGTTGTGTTTGCTCTTAAGATTTGGAGGCACTTCCTGTTGAGTGAGAAAGTGAAGATCTTCACCGATCACAAAAGCTTGAAGTATATTTTTACTCAGAAGGAGCTCAACATGCGACAGCGTCGATGGTTGGAGCTCATGGCGGATTATGAGATTGATTTGCAGTATCACCCTGGCAAGGTGAATGTGGTCCCTGATGCGCTGAGTAGGCTTCCAGCGGTAATGATTTTGACCTCGCAGTGGAGATTGCAGCAGGATTTTTGCGAGTCTGGTGTGGAGATTGTTCTTCCTGGGGAGGATTCATCGTTGATGTACATGCAGGTACAGTCGACGATCGTGGATCGGATTAAGGCTGGCCAGGCTGAGGATCCGAAGCTGGTGAAGATTTGGGAGCAGGTGGAAGCCGGTCTGCGGACTGACTTTCTGATTCATGAGGATGGCTCGCTGAGGTTTGGAGCCAGGTTGTGTGTACCAGCTGGGGATATTAGAGAGGAGTTGATGGTGGAGGCACACAGTTCGCCGTATTCTGTGCATCCTGGTGGCACCAAGATGTACCAGGATCTTCGTCTGAATTATTGGTGGCATGGTATGAAGAGAAGTGTGGCTCGGAGTGTAGCCAAGTGCTTGGTTTGCCAGCAAGTGAAGGCGGAGCATCAACGTACGGCCGGGTTGCTACAAGCGCTTCCGATTCCGGAGTGGAAGTGGCAACACATCACTATGGATTTCGTGACTGGACTACCTCGAAGTCCGAAGCAGAATGACACGATTTGGGTGATCGTAGATCGATTGACCAAATCTGCGCATTTTATTCCGTTCCGAGTGGGACAGTCCACTGAGGCGCTAGCGAGGAGATATATGGAGGTAAAATTCTTTTACTCTCCGTTTTATTTCCTTTTCCTAGTTTGGATAGTGATGTAACGTGAATCGTGCAGGAGGTCGTGCGACTTCATGGAGTCCCCGTGAGTATCGTGTCGGACAGAGACACGAGGTTCACATCTCAGTTCTGGCAGAGTTTACAGAAGAGCTTGGGTACGCGTCTGAGTTTCAGCACGGCGTACCATCCGCAGATGGATGGCCAGTCCGAGAGGACGATTCAGATCTTGGAGGACATGCTGAGGGCGTGCATGTTGGATTTCAAGGGTTTATGGGAGGACCATCTACATTTGGTGCAGTTTTCTTACAACAACAGCTTCCAGGCGAGTATTGGCATGGCGCCTTTCGCCGCTCTTTATGGGAGGAAATGTCGATCGCCATTGAGTTGGGATGACGTTGGTATTCGGGAGTTGTTGGGACCTGAGATGATTGTGGAGGCCGTGGATATCTTCAGGAACATTCGGGAGAGGTTGAGGATTGCTAAGGACCGTTTTAAGCATTGGACGGATGCTAAACGTCGTCCTTTGGAGTTTCAGCCGGGCGACCATGTGTTCTTGAAGATTTCCCCGAATCGCGGTGTGATTCGTTTTGGGAAGCGAGGGAAGTTGAGCCCGCGATACATTGGACCGTTTGACATTTTGGAGAGGGTAAGCGAGGTAGCTTATCGCTTAGCCTTGCCGCCATCTTTGGAAGGAGTTCACAATGTTTTCCATGTGTCGCAGCTTCGTCGATACATTAGCGATCCGTCTCATGCGGTGGATTTTTCGGAGATTACCGTTCGTCCTGATTTGACGTATGACCAGCATCCAGTGCAGATTCTGGACAGGCGTCAGAAGTCACTTCGGAACAAGATTGTTAATCTTGTGAGAGTGATGTGGTGACACGGCTCACCTGGAGAGTCTACTTGGGAGAATGAGGATGAGATGCGAGAGCGTTTTCCGCTTTTGTTTCCGGACGCGTGAGTGTTTGGAAATTTCGAGGACGGAATTTTTCTTAAGTTGGGGAGGATGTAACGACTGGTTTTCATGTATCTGGATTTATTATATTATATTATGTGTTTTGGTGGATTTTCCCCTTATATGTGGTTATCATCTCCGTAACTTTCATTTTCGATCGTTTCGTCATGTTTTCTCGTTTCTTCCTTAGGATCGTCGATTTCGGAGTAAGTCATTCGTGACGGGCTTCATAACGGTCGTATCTTACTGTTAGATCAAGCCTAGGAGTCTTAGGAATCGATCCCGGAGCTCCGCGCTCCGTATCAGAACTTTTGGTGCTTATTAGCCGGTGTAAGAAGGGGCACCGACCGACTAGATGACGATCCAGTCGGTCGGCAAACCTTCTTGAACCGACTAGTTGGCTTTCTAAATTTCTCAGGAGTTACTGTTTATCGTTAGTCGGTCTAAGAACGTTGATTGACCGACTAGGTTGCAAACTAGTCGGTCGGCAATGCTTCTTTAACCGACTAACACATCATCTAAATTTTAGTATCAGTACTGTTCATTCTTAGTCGGTCTAAGTTCATATTCCGACCGACTAGTTGTTAAACTAGTCGGTTAAGTTTTGTACTCAGACCGACTAATTCTTGGTTCTTCTGTACAGTCGAGTTACTGTTTACTCTTAGTCGGTTTAAGAACGTTCATC
Organism: Scilla litardierei; assembly: GCA_030789695.1. NCBI lineage: Eukaryota > Viridiplantae > Streptophyta > Magnoliopsida > Asparagales > Asparagaceae > Scilla > Scilla litardierei. The sequence continues at coordinate 385,794,743 of CM061142.1, forward strand.
GACCGACTAGATGACAAACTAGTCGGCCAGTATTTGTTCTTCGACCGACTAAATCTAAATCCTATTTTTGTTCAGAAGTTAGTTTTTGGGCTTAGTCGGTCTACGTTGATTGACCGACTGACTAGTTCCCAAACTAGTCGGTCAGTGGTTGCTCTTTGACCGACTAATCTGTGTTAAAACCCTAATTTCTGGGCAGCCGCCAGCCCATCCTATTTAAACCCCTCCCAAACGTTTTCTTCTTCCTCCACTCGACCAAAAACCCTAGTTTCTCCCCCATTGAGCCCCCTTCTTCCCCAAACCCTTATTCCTTCATCCCAAGCCCAAGATCCATCATCCAAACCATCCCTCAACACATTCTACCTCTCATCTTCTCCAAAATCTCATCAAATCCCCAAAATCCCCCAAAACCCCTAGTTCTCCAAACTTCTCCATTCGTTTCCAGATCTGGTCCTTAGGATCTCCGGAGTGTTTCTTCCGCCTCCTCACGGTAAGAAATCGATCTCTTGATGTTTTCATAACCCGTATGTTTTATGAAACCCTAATGAAATTGCTTGTTGTTTTGATGATTGTTCTCCATAACAGCGACTTCCCCGTAGATTAGCATCCGCGAGACGAACCTTCGTGATCGTCATCCCCGGTGCTAGGCAAGTGAAACTTGCCACTTAGGGTTTAGGCCATGTTTTAGGCCAATTGCTTGTTGTAGGCGTAAAAGAGACTAGGCGACGAAATGATACTCGCCTAGGCGCAAGTTCTGGAACTAGCTTGACAACGAAGCTAGGACCATCGTTTACCATGTTGCATAACTATCATGTCATGTTTAATGTTGAATAACGGTACGCGAATTAATGGTCATCCATGCTATCCATGTTGAATGTCGCATTCGTAGCACACGCTACAATACTTGTGTTTCATGGCTCGTGTTCCAGAAGCGGGCCATGTGTTGGTTGATAGCCAATGCCCGACCTACTAGTTTCCGGCTAGGCACCCACTATACGTGGGCATAACCCTACGCCATACGTGTTGATCACACTTCCTGGCTCGTGTCCCAGAAGCGAGCATTCCGTGTTCGGGGGTAATGCCCTGGCTCGACACACGTGGGAGGGGTAGAGATAAACGGTCACTTGAGCTTAGGAGTTGGCCCGATCAGCCACTCTAGCCAACAGGCGGAATCTCTGTGCACAACATGTTTACTTGACGTGATTTACTTGACTTGTACTTGACCACAGCCTGCGGGCAATAGGGCACTCGTTGAGTGATCCCTTGTACTTGTTACTTGACATTACATGTCACAACTACCACTTGTTACTTGCTACTTGTACTTCACTTGTTATTCCCATGCGATACTTGCCATGATATGCATCATACTATAACTGTTAGGTTGCTAGTTTACCTTACCTTCAGTTTCCTTGCCCAAGTCTTTTAGACTTGCTGACATGTGCCCCTTTACTCTTTTGGGTGACACATGTTAGATCTCGAGCCTGAGTCCGTTGTTGAGGACGAGGTGTTTGCGGACGCCGTGCCCGAGCCTGTGTTTGGCGAGGAGTACGTGGACACTGGGGACCAGTCCTAGTGTCTTCGTTGAGCTTTCCTTTTGTTTAGACTGCTGTTTTGTTGTCGGTGCGTAGCACCTAAACTTTGTTACGTTGTTGGTTTTGTTGGCCTTGTTCTGGGCCTTTAGACTCTTTCTTTTAGCCTGGTGGCTTTTCTGGATGTTGGACTTATTTCCGTGTTGGACATTATGAGATATGAGAATTTTATTTCTATCTCTCCTTGTGCTATTATTGTTGTTCCGTTTGTGGTTACAGGGACCTGCTTATGTTTATTGACGCTTATCGGGTTTGGGGCTTCACAGCTCCACTCCCGTGCGGACCTTTTCATGTCTCGCCTCCATTTTAGGCAAGCGGGTCGTGACAGCTGCCATGGTGTAAGCCGGCCTCTGGGGCTACGCTGCTCTCTGAAACATCTGCCTCTGTGGTGCCAAGGGTGGTCCACGAACAGCAGGTCCTCTCTGAACTGGAGTAGGCGCTCTCATCTACAGCGGGGCTGGTGCTCCAACAATAGCATGACGAGCTCTCGGACACTCCTTCGTAGCATGCGAGGCATCTCCACAAACTAAGCATAGCCCCATCTTCTTCCTGCAGTTGGCCTGAACATGTCCAGGCTTTCCGCAGAAGTGGCACTGGCCCTTGCCCTGAATCTGAACTGGTGCTCCAGGCCTCTTGAATGGCACCATCTGAACTGGCCTCATCACCGGCCTAGCAGGTGGCCGGTACTGCTCCATAGGACGCTTCTCTTTATCAGTTGAAGGGTCAGGCAGACGCGATATAATCTCATGATTCTTCGCAGCATCTAGCACCTCCCTCATAGTCGTGAAACCTGCCGAAGACATAGAAGCCTGAATCTTCGGACGCAGTCCCTGAAGAAAGCGATCAGCTCGCTTCTCCTCCTTCATTACCATATGCTGGGCAAAACGACTCAGCATCTCGAACTCAGCTTCATACTCCTCGATAGTCATATCCCCCTGCTTCAGATCTATAAACTTGCTCAACAGCTCCCTCCTAGCAGACTTGGTGAAATACTTGTCCTTGAACATCGATCTGAAGGTCTTCCAATCCACTGGCTTCTCAAGACGCCTCTCCTCGATGTGCCACCAGTTCCTAGCATTCTCCATCAGCTGCATCTTTGCTATCTCCACTCGGGTATCATCAGGAATCTTCGCTGCTACCAACTTCTCCTCAGTGCTCTGGATCCACTCATCAGCAGCTAGGGGTCCTTCCTTCCCCGAAAATGTCCTTGGCTGAAGCTCGTTGAACTGCTTCACTCCTGGAGCAGCTCAAGGGGCAGGTGGAGGTGGTTGTGGTGCAACTGGAATAGCCTGGGCAGCACGCTGGGACTGCTGAACCAACTGATGCTGAACATCTAGCATCTCTCTCATCACGCCCAGAAACTGACGGAACTCTCCGCCCCGGTCTTCCTGAATTCCATCTCCTGAGCTCCCCGATCGGGTAGTACGTCGTCGTGCCATCCTATTGACAGAAGACATAGATTAGACTCGTACAATTACTGGATGATAATAAAATGAAGTTCAATACTTCGATTGTTCCGTATTTGCAGAAGGATGGGACCTGCATGTGCCACCACTAAAACCTGTCACGCCCCGCTTCCCAAAAGTACGGAGGCGAAGCGTGACTAAGGCCCGCTTAGGCCGGGGCTGAGAGCCCAGACCCAATAAGCGTCTGTGGTATTCCAAAACGAAGGAACATGTCCCTGCATGTTAGTACGGAACAACAAAAGTACTGAAAAGAGATATCATTTCATTTTATTCCAAATATAACATCCAAAGTACGGAAAGTCTAAAACGCCGGAAACGGCTACAACTGTAGGAAAGGAAACTACTGGTGCGAGCACCCAACCTAAACAAGAAAGCAAAAAGGTGCTACGCACCCAACAAAGCTGAATTATGAAACTCCGGAACAGCAACAAGAGGCCTCTAACTCTGGTCCTCCTCTAAGTCGTACTCCGGATCAACGTCCTCCGGCTCCCAGTCTGCTGGCAAGTCCGCCTCGTCGACGTACTCCGGCTCAACACCTGACGTACAGCACCAAAGAAGGAAACTGTACGTCAGGTAAAGTCTACAAAAAGTTGTCAGACTCTACTGCACGTGTATCAACTTTTAGACAACGATTTACTGGTTGATTAGCATGCTGGGGTTATAACTGAGTAACAAAAGAAGTAACGTAGCAGGAAAGTAAAGCGTAGCAAGTAGTAGTCGTAGCATATGCTACCAACTACGGGACTAACCTACAGGTGTCAAGATAAGTCGGGACGTGACGGGACAAGACGAGACAAGACAAGTGAGACACGAAAGGGTTCACGCCTTACGGTTCGAGGGGGATCAGACCCTCTAGCTGTGCGTACGCTCAACCCAACCCAAAACCCCAAGTATGACAAGACAAGACAAGCACGACAAGGGATCACTCGCTCTAGCTTGGCGAGTGCCCTATTGCCCCCTGGGCTGTGTATCACGACAAGGGATCACCCACTCACTGGTGAGTGCCCTATTGCCCTCTGGGCTGTGTATCAGTACAAGGGATCACCCACTCACTGGTGAGTGCCCTATTACCCGCAGGTTGTGCAAGACGGGACGGGACGTGACGTGACGGGAAGGGTTATTCTATGGTGTCCACACACACGCACACACATGATAGCCCTATGATGTCAAAAGTTGTTGTTGTCGGGCTCAGACTTCGTCGTCAAGTCTGAGCCGTCAGGGGTCGTCCCGGACGCTATCATTTCACGTCTGGTTCTATTTGTTCACATTTATCAGTTCTAACCAACTAAGGCCTAAGCACGGCCAAAAGTGCAAGTGGGATACACTTGCCTGTGATGGCGAGTGTGTCGTCCTCTCGAAGCGTCTCGTCCAAGCGTCTCGTCTGTGGAAGTCCGTCTGAAATAGCGCCACGGCGACGGTGTCAGGTCTCAATTTCATCAAATCCTATTAGGGTTCGTTTCTAGGTTATCGGGACTATCCTATTCGTCAAAAGTCACATTTTGATGTTTCAGCCTAATCGACGAATCTATCCTATGTGCATAGTCAAAAAGTCCGTTCGTCGATTTTCTATGTTTGTACAACATTTTACTGGTGCTGGAAAGAAATTTTAGTTCAAATTGTCGACTTTTAGTTTAGGGTTCAATTAGCTATTGTGGGGGGGTTTCAACGAGTTCGGGGGACCAACCTTTACCAGAGTTTGGAGTCGTGTCTGAACGGAGAAATTCCTCGGTGTCAAATCTGGTCCACGCACGATTTCCCAAAAGCTGAAACTTGCGACGAAGGCCTACGACGTGTCGTAACGTCGTAGACGGCAAATACACGAAGTAGAACACCCAAGTGGGGCCCACAGCAGTGCTAGGGGTCAAATGGGGACCCACAACACTTCTGGAGAACTTGGGGGGCCACAACAGGAGTTGGTGCGGGAGAAACGACGTTGCGACGATCGGCCGTCGGTCGGACACTAGCCGCTGCGGGGGTTTGGCTCGGTCAGACACTGCGGACGGCCTGTGCAGCGCAGCGGGGTACGATGCGGGGGTTGGTCTCTCGGTCAGACACAGCCTGATGCGGAAGCGGCTATCGGTCGGGCGCTTGGGCGGGGGCTGCAACGTTGCAACGTTGCAGCGGAGCGGCGATGCGGAGCGGGCCTTCGGTCAGACCGACGGGGCGGGTCGGTCAGGCGCTGGGCGATGCGGGCGACGGGCGATGCGGGCTGGTGCTCCGGTCAGACCGATGGGGCGGGTCGATCAGACACAGGGCGATGCGATGCGATGGTGCAGCGGTGCAGATGAGGCGACGGTGCGGGCTGTTCTCTCAGTCAGACCGACGGAAATCAAAGGATTTTCTCGGTCAGACACTGGCGGCGGCTGAACGGAGTTGCGACGAAGCTTTGGACGAGGAAACGGCAGCTAGGGTTTGGGTGGCTGCGAAAATAAGCTTGCCTAGGGTTTATTTTAATAGAATAGGGGGTTTAGGGTTAGGGCTAGGGTTTATTATTAAATTAAAATAATTTAAAAATTAAAATAACTAAAATTAACTCTCCCTCACCCTCTCGCATGGATGTGTGCGGCCAAAAAATATGGGACTTGGTCAAAAAATTATTTAGAGTGTTATTATTAAATAGAAATTTTATTGAAATTAAAATACTTATAAAAGTATGTTTTAAAATTATGTAAAACTTACTCAAAAATGGAAAATAGGTCAAATTAAGTCTAAAAATTGTAAAATAAATATTGGGGTGATCGGGACGATGAAAGAAAGAGAACCAAGAAGACGGATCTAAAATTCGACGTCGAGAGACGAAACTAAAAATAGAAACGTCTCACGTCAAAACAGAAAATCGTGATGTCACTTCAAACAAGATAAAATCGTGGTAGAACGACTCGAGAAATGTCGTTTCAAAATAATTCCACAATCTAATACTCTCAGAGACGATCACAACGACATATCACACGAAAATGTTCAAAAACAAATAAAGTCTAAAATAAACACGTGCACGATCAAGAGCACGTGCACAAAGAAAGTACGATCAGAAACCGACCGTTACAATCCTGCTGAATCCACGTCACCAAGGACGGCTTGAGCTCGAAGCTCGACGCCGTAATAGTAGGAGGACGGATGACGGAGGTGGACTCGAGGGAAGGCATTGAGAACTCCAGCATGGACTTATGAGGTGGGGTGTTCTCCCCATGGCTTCGGGCTCTTCTCTTCTTCTATTCTCTGTGGCAAGACGCCTTAGGGTGGTGTTTATCTCAGGATCAACAGGAATCAAGTCGTCTACACTCCTTGAACTCCTGCGCATGAAAAGCAACAAACACCCGTGAAGCAAAAGTGTGATAGAAACAGATAAAAATAGAAAATAAAAATAAGAAAAATAAAAATGAAAAAGAAGAATGCGAAAATTATCGCGAGATAGAGATGAGAGCTAGACTCAAGGTTTCATGAGATCCAAAAATAACAAGCACGTTGCCTCCCCGGCAACGGCGCCATAAAGCTAGACGTCCCCGCGTTGTGCGTGTCAGATGTGTGCAATATATGGTTGGGGGCGTGAGATTTAAATATTTATAACCGCAAGCGCACGGTATTGTAGTGTGGCTTGGGGGTCGAACTCAGGGAGGCGTGGTTGTGCTTGTGTCAGAAAGGACCGGATTCACCCCATGGGTGAGCTAGCCCGAATCGGTAGATTGGTTGTCACGGAAATAGAATGCGAGGGATAGACAATATAAAGGGAAACCCGGGACTTTGGTTTCCACCCTATCGTGATTCTCGCCAATACGGCTGACGGATGGGATAACGATCGGAATTAGGGTCTAGTGGTGAGACGTTGCCTCTAAGAGTGATACCGACATCCCATGGGCCCGATATTCCGGTTGGTGCCCAGGATGATGCACCGGACTTCCCGGGTTCGGCCAGTGGGCATTCCCATGTCCATTAACACTGACCGACTCCGGGAGCACTAAGCTCGCAACGATAACTCCCAACATCTCATCCTGCCGCTCCCGCGCGCTAGGATTCGATGTCTACGCTAAGGGCGTGAGCTATGACTAGGGAGTCAACCGCCAAGTTTATTCCCCCTCGGCCCAACGGTCAAAGGCGGTCTTTTTCCCGCCGATGACAATAAAACACCCCGCATAACCGATAGATTCCTAATCCATATCGATTTCCTAGTCCTATGAATGCATTAGGGAGAACCCACGAAGGGGTTTCCACCAAAATCCCAGATTTGGGAACTACTCACACATATTTGCTTAAAAACGATCTAAATGAAAATCGACCGTTAAAAACATAATCAGATGATTGAAATGAAGAAATAGCAAAGCAATTAAGATAATACCAAAGTTTGGTTAAGATCAGAATACTTACAAATGACAAAGAAATTACAGCCATCACAAAAGATAAAAACAGCAAAAAATAACAACACCCGTTTTCAGGAAATCTAGGGCTTCTATATATAGAAAACGACATCATCCGATCGGGTGACCTGCTGCGAACATCGACAGCAATCTTCAAAATTTCACCCGGTCAGGTGACACGGTCCGTTGGCGGAAGCTGCTCGTCGTTTGGATCTTGAGCGTCGTCGGGTGAACCGAACGGTTGATAAATCAACCGATCGGTTGGAATTGTTGCCCAAAAAGATAGAGACTTCGGAAGTTTTGGCACGGTCTGCTGGCGGCCGGGTGAGCTCTCTGGATCATCACTTCGAGAAAACGGCTACGGATGAACCGATCGGGTGAAGATCACCCGATCGGTTGGATTTCAGCTCCAATTTCCCGAGAAGTTAGTCGGGTTGAACCGGTCGGTGACCCGGTCGGTTGATGCTCCCGTAGCTTCAGCTGCTATTCGGGTGGTGCACGCGTGCATCACCCTATCGGTTGGCTGTGTCCAACCGATCGGGTGGGGGCTGAAAGATGGAGATCTCTGTCGTATGACCCCCTGGATCACGCGTGACTCCTCCTGTTACTCCGGGGACTTATGATATCGTCGTTAAACGTCTCCTACACTGGAAAACTCCTGTAAACACGTAAAAACACGGAGAAGTGAAAGAAAACAAGAAAATACGAGAAAACGGATACGAGACGGCGGAAAATAACGGAGAAACACAAAAGAAAACGTGCGTGACTATATAAAATATAAACGCATGTCATTGTTGGAAGGGAAAGGCCGGCGGGTTAATCGAGGTTACATGAGGGTTTCGAAGTGAGGACCCGGCGGTTGATGGCGGGATGAAGGTGGCGATGTTTGGGCAGTCGGCAGCCATGTGGAGGTGGGCCGGTGATCTTTTAGAGAGGAAGGGCTGTGCGGGATATGGGGTACGGCAGTTTGCTGCCTGGGCATTGGCCAGAGGGGAGATGGGGCGACGCTGGTGGTCGCCGGTGATCTGATGGTGGCCGCGGGGAGCAAGGCGCAAGGGCGGCTGTTCAAGGGTGAAGTTGACAGATTTTGCAGAGGGGGAGTTGCGCGGCCTTGCGTGGTTCACATGAGAGATGGCTTGTAGGCTTTGGGTTGCTAGATGATTAGGTACTCCTTTTTAGGTACGGTTAGGGGAGATAGGCAGAACGTGGGGGAGAAAACAGTGGGGGATAGAGAGCCCAAGGTGTTTAAGATTTGTATAGTATAGAAAATATATATTAGATAGGATCCTTTTACTAACCGATTAGATTTATTAATCTGAGTTTGTTTTAAAGGAAGGATACACACAGAATTGAAATTCAAAAGAAAAGAAGGATAAAAAATAGTTTTAAATTATTAACAACGATAAAATGCGGGTAAGTCCATGGGCGTCCGAAAATTACAAAGAAGGTACCGAGGTGATCGCACCTCTGAGAGGGTTATGAATACGGAGTTCGGTCGCGCGTTAGAGCTACGGAAAGCAATAATAAAAATCAAATACCCAAGAAGCACACGAAACACAGCTACTCGCTAAACTACGTACGGTCGGAAAGCGGCCGTTACTTTCTACCCATCTTAGAATAAAGTCCGTCCTCGGACTTCCTAACTATAAATATATCTAGTCACTCTAGTAACTACCCCAATCACATCACACTATAATTCAAACCATGCATAGTCATCACAAGTGCTTATATATGCCCTAGGTAGTCAAACATTTATACTACCAACTTGTATATATATACACATTCTATACTTATACTTATCATAATCGGTCAAATACATACACGTACTTCAATCATTCATATAGTCACTAAATCCTTATATAACTATCACTCATTTATCACAACCAAGAGACATATACATACACAAAATAGTTTCACATTAGCAAATACGATCCTAGTACTTACGTATAGATAACTACATATGTACCGCAAACATGGATATTCTACTCCCCATATCTCCTACTACACATCCAACCCAACATATCAACACATGTAATCACACTACATAATATTAAATCAGGCTTACTATATCTAATATTCATTCACCACTACTATAATTTCACAAAGATATAGTCATTCCAATGCATGCAAATATTTCATCATATATTCACATCACATACGGTCCTATAACAATATTCAAGACACACCACGCATACCATAGTCACCAATACCTATAACTAAGCACATACTTACCTGTGCATGGTGCATACCCACACACGCTTACATACCCTTCATGCATACCACTCATACAACTATACACTCAGCACATCTACATACTTAGTTTAGCTAGCACATGTACATTCACGCAGGCAAGTCCCTAGTAAAATAACTATACCACAAGACCGACACCCACAACTATATACTGGTATAGCCACCCACAATCATGTGCGTAACACGACCAGGCACAACCAATCTTATCACTATACATACATCATCCATTACCATGTTCACAGCACTATACATAACCCACAGACATATGTAACATATACTTAGAGTATACTCACTCAAGCTTGAGTGAGACTCAAAACCCATATCAGAATACTCTATATTCACAACACGGTTTCTACACCTATACCAATACCACTCCAATACGTATATCTACTAACGTAACCACACATATACCACAATATCAATCACACTTAATATTTAGTCAGGTCACACCCACATCATTTAATCACTTTACATACCATAATAATATTACAAATATCAGCACGCGTATTTTTATAATACACTCTGTAATACATGCATTCATCGTATAGTCACATACATGTAATATATTTACGTCATAGCAATATTAAATATAATCAATACATTACTACATATACCTATACATGCGTAGCCACGACATACAATAATCGTGTATACTTCACGGTATACATGCACACGCACAACATTCCGTAAAGGCAAGCAATACCAAACAAAATTATAACACTATTCTCATCCGTATATCACCCATATACTCATGCAGCAAATACATAGCTACTTACGTCTAAGCACAATACATATCTACGTACGAGCACACACTCACACGTACTTACATATAAGTCATATAATAGGCCTACTCACTTAACTATAGGTACACATATTATCATTACCTAACATACACATGACTTACTAGTATATTATTTCAAGCATTTACAAGTATCTTCAAACCACATACTCAACTAGCAGATATTTCAACACAAATCCCTAAGTGGTATAGCTATCCACACATATATAATAACACCACCATTCATACAACTTCACACATATATCACGAATAACACTGATTATACATACCAAACACAAGAGTCAATCATTAATATCCTAAGGGTAGCACACTCATACAGGTCCATACACTCTACCTATATACGTGCACTACGACGACATCCCAAAAACCAATGGGCCCACTACTAATCTAGAGTTGACATAAGCAACGGCAAGCACTAGTAGGGTGACTAAGCAAGAGAAAGAAAACCAAGATTAAATAGCGTAACAAAACAAGATCGGAAAGAACAGGTTCAGATAGGGCGAAGGTAAGGGGATAGCTGGCTGGATGGGACAAAAATATTATTCTAAATAATTAAATAAATGAATGAAGGATACGTGTAAAATGTGGTATCATATATATATATATATATACACTCTTAAAAATATGTAGAAATGGCGAGCCAACGGTAAAAATTTTAATACACGGAAAAAGTGTTGAGACAAGGAAATAATGAGTAGGGTGAGGCAGTGATCGGGTGGTAAATGAAAATAGGTTTATATGAAAATTTTGAGATATGAGCACGATGAACATAGATCTGATATAAAAAAATATTGAAATTCTATTTAGCTTAGAAAAATATTCTAAAAGTATGTACGGTGAACGGAAGTATAATAATAAACTTAGTAGCATAGAAATGGAAGGAAAGATATATTGAATCATCAAAAGGTAATAAAGTTTTAAAACCGAAATACGAAAGATCTAGGTCAGGGAATGATTACGAGATAGTAGCTAAAATTATAACCAATAGACTTCAAAATCTACAAAAATTTTAACTCAATCGAAAAGTAAGGAATTTAAATATATAGGAAGGGTTTCAAAAACAAAATTTAACCTGAGTGAAAACTTTTAATAAGGAAAATTAAAAATAACTTTGGAAGAATCAAGATTTGCAACGGAGAAGATTCGAAAAATTAACGATAATCGTCGGGAAGCGATCACGTGTATCGAGGGCAAAGAATATGATCGTGTGATGAATACGCCTAGGATACGATTCATGAAAAGCTACGATGGGATTCTACGATCGATAACCCAGAAGTGTAATGATCAGGGAAATGATAGAATCAGGGGTTCTAATTATTGGGTCGGCTGGAGATCAAGAGGAACTTAACACTATGACTCTCTAATGAACTAGACTGTAATAGAGGTCTCAGGGTGGGGTCCTAAGAGCATCAAGATTACATTCTGTTGGGTCCGAAATTGTCGGACTCAAATGAACGGCTAAAAGAGGAGCTCTAATATGGTCAAGGCTGGGTGAGAGACTGCTAACGCAACCTAAGACGAGTACAGCTTAATCTTGACGAAGGCCCTGACTATCAAACCTGGACATCTACCTATGTCTTCCCATCATCTAAGGCAAGAAAACGTTCAGATCAGACTTAATCATGACTTGGATGCTCCAAATATTTAATTGGATGTTGTTTATCATTATTGTTGTTCCGATATTTCGCAGATGCAAAGAGGACCTGCATGGGGCCACCACTAAAACCTGTCACGTCCTACTTCCCTAAAATGGAAGGCGAGATGTGATGAGGTCTGCTCAGACGTGTAGCTGTGAAGCTGCAGTCTGATAAGCGTCAGTAAAAAATTTAAAAATCGTAGCAGGTCCTTGCATTGCGACGAAACAACAACAATAATAATGAAGCAGATAAAAGAACATCTACCGACAAAACATCCAACATTTATTCCAACATCACAGAACAGTCACATAGAGTACAAGTCTGAACAATAGGCCTAAAGCATGGCCGAAACAAAAGTAAAGAGAGTCACCAGCTGAGACTAAGGGTAGGACCTGAATCCTCGAACTGAACGTCAGCAACCTATCGTCCTGTACAACTAAGTCAGGCTCAAAACCTGACATGTGACACTCAAAGAGAAAAGGGCACATGTCAGCAAAAGTCTCCCAAAGAAAACAGAGAACTTTTGTGCAAGGATACAAATAAAATAAAGCGACTGGCAATTTTAAATATAATGAAAAGACATGACATTTAAAGAATGCAACAATTTAAGATGACATGATGACATGCATGCACGTTGTAGCAGAAGCTACGAAAAACACCGTTTTCACGAGTCACGAACATTATCATTTCACGATGTGCACAGGGTTTACGCCTTACAGCTGAAGTTGCTGATCTGGCATACTTCTACACTGAGTGGTCGCTTAACCCTACCCCTCCCACCTGTGTCGAGCCTTGGTTTCCCAAGTACGAGAGCTCGCTTCTGGATCACGAGTCCAGGAAGTGTTTTTGGCATAGGGTTGTGCCTGCAAAGCAGGTGCTTAGCCTCAATCATTACAATAAGTGTAGCATGTGCTACTCAATCACGATGAACATTGGATGCATGCAATGACTAGGGGTGAGCAAAAAACCCGGTTCCGATTCCGAACCCGGTTCCGTACCCGATTCCGATTCCGAATATTCGGTTAAATAAAAATCGGAATCGGATTCGGGCAAGGCACTGCAAACCGATTCATTTCGGAATCGGACTTCGGATCCTCCGACCAAATTCGGATCAAATCCGATTCTGATTAATTAGCTCGATGCCTCTTTCTCAAACTGCCTATTTAAAAATTTAGAGTTCATTCTTTCCCACCGATGTGGGACAAAATACACAGTAGAAACGGCTAAAGGTGAGAGGAAATAAAGCAACATGCTGATTGGTTTTTTTCCCCACATCGGACAAATTAAGAAAATACGTGTACAATAAATTATAAAGATCGAAACTGTTAACAGCAATTGGACTTCAAAGTTACTTAGGAGTTGGGGCTCTTGAGTTTCTGGGGACGTGGGGGCTTTGGATTATTGACTGCAGCAAAAAATTTGGCCTAAACCAACGTATTTAAACATTTGTAAACATGGGCGCTCGCGTGCGCTTCATGAACACGAGCTTTTTAATCCCACATCGGACAAAACGAGAGACTGTACTTCTATAAGATAGAAGGTTGGGTAGCCACCGGTGCATATGGGCCTTGCCCCTGGAGGTGACGCGTGGGCAGCCGAAAATATTGAGGGTGTTGATTGCGGCTTATCTAGCCCGAATCGGAATCGGATTCCGGGTTGGTCGTCCTCGTCCGATTTCTAAATCGGAACTATCCGGATCGCATCCGATTATTCGGATTCGGACTTCAGGTACAAATTTTTTGTCCGAATAAATTCGGATTCGGTTTCGGAATTGAAAAAAAAAATCGGGTAAACCCGATGCCCACCCCTAGCAATGACATGGCAATGAACAAATAATTTGTGTACCATTAATTGAAATTAAACATGGCATGTCAGCATGAATGCAAGCATGGTAAAAAGTGTCGGATCTAGCTTCGTTGTCAAGCTAGATCAAAAAGGGTGTCTCGGCGACTATCATTTCACCGCCTAGTCTCTTTTACGCTATTGTACAAAAATGGCCTAAGAGATGGTCTAAACAAGACACTGGCAAGTATCACTTGCCTGAAAAATAACCAAGTCACGATCCTGCTCAATCAGTCCGAGTCTACCTACGTGCTCACAACGCAATCCAGCCTACAATCCCATATTATTATCTTGTTTAGTGAATCACAAACATCAGAAATTACCAATTTTAGTTTATTAACAGGCAAGTGGTGATTCCTATGGGGTAGATCCTACCTCTACACGATGCGAGAGCTACTCTAGCGTCGGGTAGCGATGTCAGAGTTGGATTTCGGTAGCGTGAACGGTACAGAAACGAACGGTTCGGATACGGTAACAGGCTGCGAAGAACAACGTACTATATTTGCGACATGGATGAGCTAAGACATCAAGCTAATGAATTCTCAACCAATAATAATAATCCCAACTTGTGAAACGCTAATTATAATATATACAGACACGTTTAGCAACTAACTTATACAAGGAGCTAACAGTACTTACATGTATCCAATATTAGGTTACTGTTTTACTCCTAGTACACGGACTTCATTTGAAAATACAGTTGATCTAACACTAAATATCTTATTACTAATGAATAGGTACTGATTTTATATAAGTAACATTACATCACTAATCTTATTTACTAACATAACAATATAGATTTCTTTACCAACTTATAAAACAAGGACATAAATTAGCACATGAAGGTTCTGCTAACCCATTAACAGACTAATATAAGTGTCAAGCTAGCCTACCACCTCACATGGTGTTTAACTATACTAGCAGAATATTCTATAGCTTTTGATACCATGGGTAAAAACCACTTACGTGAAAGTGGTTGCGGCTGCCATGGTTCGGCCGGCAAGGGAGGGTGTCGTCGTGTAGGGGTGCAGATGAGACTTCTGACTTGAGAGAGGCGCTCGGTGTCGGGTGGATGATCGGAGGGGTGCTTGGAGCGGCGATGAAGCGGTACGAGGACGTGAGGCGCTCAGAGGGGGACGTCCGGTGAAGGGAACGGACGGTGCATGCTTGCTTGGCATGCGGCGCAAGATCGCCGGAGGGCAGATGGCGCAGGTGGGTTCATTTTGGGTTTGCCGGTGTTGGGACTGGGATACTCTATTTCGAACAGATGAAGGGGAGGAAGACATGGGAGAATGACGAAGGGCTGGAGGTTAGGACTAGTAGGTGGAAGATGGCGGTGTCGGTGGCAACGGGGAGAGGTTGCAGCCATGTTGGCGTGGCCACTGGGGTTGTCGAATGGGAGGACCTGGCGGGTTAAGCGAGGTTACATGAGGGTTTCGAAGGGAGGACCTGGCGGTTGATGGCGAGATGAAGGTGGCGATGTTTGGGCAGTCGGCAGCCATGTGGAGGAGGGCCGGCGATCTTTTAGAGAGGAAGGGCTGTGCGGGATATGGGGTACGGCAGCTTTCTGCCTGGGCATTGACTGGAGGGGAGATGGGGCGCTGCTGGTGGTCGTCGGCGATCAGATGGTGGCCGCGGGGAGCAAGGCGCAAGGGGCGGCTGTTCAAGGGTGAAGTTGACAGATTTTGCAGTGGGGGAGTTGCGGCCTTGCGAGGTTCACAGGACAGATGGCTTGTAGGCTTTGGGTTGCTAGATGATTAGGTACTCCGTTGTAGAGTACGGTTAGGGGAGATAGGCAGAACATGGGGGAGGAAACAGCGGGGGAGAGAGAGCCCAAGGTGTTTAAGATTTGTATAGTAGAGAAAATATATATTAGATAGGATCCTTTTACTAACCGATTAGATTTATTAATCTGAGTTTGTTTTAAAGGAAGGATACGCACAGAATTGAAATTCAAAAGAAAAGAAGGATAAAAAATAGTTTTAAATTATTAACAACGATAAAATGCGGGTAAGTCCATGGGCGTCCGAAAATTACAAAGATGGTATCGGGGTGATCGCGCCTCTAAGAGGGTTTTGAATACGGAGCTCGGTCGCGTGTTAGAGCTACGGAAAGCAATAATAAAAATCATATACACAAGAAGCACACGAAACACAGCTACTCGGTAAACTACGTACGGTCGGAAAGTGGCCGTTACTGAGAGACAACTTCATTTTTCCCCGTATCCGTTGATACCTGAAAACAACTAATTTAGGTACCCTTTTCTTTCTGGTCCAGAGGATTAGAAGATACAAAAATCTTATCTTAATGAAAGCCATACCCAATATTGTTTTGAACTTCCATCACAAATATATGTATAATTCTTATTAAAATGAACATCATATAGAAATTCATTTACATACATTTGTTTTGCTTTGTTCGTGCCGCTTTTAGGAATTCACATTTTGATGTACCTGCAATTTATATGAGAATTCCTAGCTTGCTTCTCTATAAGCTTAGGGTTGGATTTTTTGTATCCTAAGCCGGTCTTACTTCCCAAAGCCTTTTGTGAATCGATAATATCGTCAAGTTTTCCCTTTCCTTTATTGAATTTTTCAACCACTTTTGATAGATCATCAAATTTCTTTTTGGTGGTAGTCACGATATTATCTAGGTCATTTATCCTAGTTTTCATTCTATTGACCTCTTCCAATAGGGATTTGTTCTTGCTAATCAAGTTTTCATGTTCCTTTAAAAGCTCATCATTTTTCTTAATGCAAGACTTAAACTTCTCGCTCACTTTATAATGTTCTCTAATAAGGCTTTCATGAACATTGCATAATTCCTCATATGCTCCGTTATAATCAAACTCATAATCACTCTCATCATCACTATTATCACTATTGCTAAGGAGGTCGTCTTCGCTATAACAATATGAAGATGGTTTAGTTTTTACCTTTGAGGATGTCGAAGCCATAAAACACATATGTGCACATTCTCCTCTTGGTTTTTCGTCGTCAGATGAAGTTGACGATTCATCGGAGCTTGACACGTCACTTTGGTCGAAAGCTGCAAGAGCCTTTTTCTTTGGCTTTGTGAACTTTCAGTCCTTTTGCTTCCGTCTTCTATCTTTTTTTTCTCTTTGCCTTTGCCTTGGTCATAATTTTTCTCCAGAGGAAATCTCTTCGAACATGACTTGGTTTGTTGCATCCAAAATAGATAATTTCAGCAGTCGAATGAGAACTTCTTTTAGCAAATTTACCTTGAAGGAAGTGCTTGAATCTCTTTGTTATGAAAGCGATTTCCGGTTCGCCTTCTTCAGAGTCTTCAGTGTCTGAGCTTTCTTCGTATGCTCTGAATGGCAAGTTATTTTTCTTTGGTTTTTCTTCAATTCTCTTATCATCCTCAAGTTCAATCTCATAAGCCATGACAGTGCCCATTAGTTCCTCTACGGTGATCATCTTCAGGTTGTTTGCTTCTCAAATGGCGGTGGTCTTCCCTTTCCATTCTGGTCGAAGCGATGGAATGATCTTCATTATGTGATCATACTTGGAAATTATTTTCCCTAGACCTACAAGCTCCTTTGTAATGTTCGTGAATCGAGTATTGACTTCGCTTATACTCTCTTCTTCTTCCATTTTGAAACTTTCAAATTTGGAATGTAACATATTTATCCAGTACTCCTTTACCTTTTTCGTCCCTTCATGACTTACCTCGAAAGTATGCTAAATTTGATGTGCGGTCTCATATTAAGAGACATGGTTGAACTTGGTACCTGTTACTACACAGAATAAGGCATTCATGGCTTTTGCATTAAGGTTACCTATCTTCTTTTCATCTACTGACCATTTTCCGGTGTCCACCTCGGTGGATACTTTATATGGATTTTTGGTGATTGTTCAAGCGTCAATGTCCAAAGATTGTAGATGAGTCTTCATGCGGATCTTCCAACTAGCATAGTTTGTTCCATTAAACAAAGGTGTCGGATGGTATTAAGCCCTTTGGAGTGGTGAGATGTCGATGTCATCGTCTTAACCTTGCTCTGATACCAAGTGTTGGATCATGTGGATGGCAAACAACACTAAAGGGGGGTTGAATAGGGTTGTTAACAATTATAATCTTTTTTCAAGTACACACCGATCCTTCTACATGTTACCTAAGTTACAAATTGAGTTGCCTCAAATTTGAACTTAATCAACAACTATATGCTTGTAAGAGATGCGATTTAATAACAGCAGAAATGATATCGTACAAGAAATAATAATAAAAGAATAAGTGAGTCAGAGTCACAATGCAAACACACTGTAATTTACCCTGGTTCGAAAACACAAGTCCCACTTGCCCACTGTATCCTACTCCATCAACTAATCCACTAGCTATCAACAAGAGCAAACCTTGCCTCAAACGAAGAGGACTTCGTATAACCACCTAGCTTCCCTCGCTAGGAATTTCAGCA
The DNA here is from genome assembly GCA_030789695.1 of Scilla litardierei. Classification (NCBI taxonomy): domain Eukaryota; kingdom Viridiplantae; phylum Streptophyta; class Magnoliopsida; order Asparagales; family Asparagaceae; genus Scilla; species Scilla litardierei. Next base: position 385,813,107 of record CM061142.1, read on the forward strand.
CCTAGTTACAACAAAACTAGTATTTCCACTATTCCCTTATAACACGGAAATTTACAATCCAAAATCTTCTTCAAAGACTTACAACGAATATAAAATGAAAGTACAATTTTCATATAGCCAATAGTATTTGTGAGTGGAACATGGCTAAAGAAAAATCAATCCTTTTGATCAAATATATGATATTGAGTAAGAACGCGATTGATCAAAATCCTTTGTCTTGAAAATCGATTCTCTAAAATGTAGCACTTGGGCTTTAGAGCTCAAAAATTCATGTATTCTATTTTTTGAAAAAATATGAGCTTTAAATTCAATACAAAGATTAAAATAAAAGAACTTGTATTTTGAATCTCAAAGAGAAAGCGATTATGCTTGGAGATCAAAATAACAAGTATGAAGAAAAGGCTAAATAAGATTACTGAAAAAGATCTTAGAAAAGATTATAAAACTCAGATTAAAACAGTAGCCTTTGAACTTTTGAATCACAAAGAATAGAGCGCGTGCACGCGCTTTTGAGCAATGTATAGAGTTTTTCAATAAGAATAATGATATCTAAAACATCTGAAACCCTCTTATATTTATAGGAAAATAGAAGCTTGAATTCTGCTCAAAATTTTCTTAAAATCAGCTCTCAAAGTCAACTCTAACGGCTAGCTAACAGCTAGTAAAAATCAATGCAGATTTCCATATCTGGCCTGAGTTAACCCAGATAATCGGCTATCCTCCCAGATAGTCGACTATTATTTAAAATAGTTGGCTATGATTTTGACAAAGAGTTTTTACAAAATCTCTGTACAAAATAGTCGGCTATCAACCAAAATAGTCGGCTATTTTGAGATACCTCATAATATATACTTAAAATTATTTCCAAAATTATTTCCAAAAATTATATTTAAGAAATACTTTAAGTTATGTAATTTAAAAACATTTTTAGAGGATTTTAGAATGTGTGTGTGTAACATACTTTGGCTTTTACTTTCTACGTAGTTACTCACACAACTATACACAACTATAGCTTTAGCTCCTCGTTTTCATCCTTGATCTGGAGCTAACTCCTCTTGTTCTCAAATATTTATATGCTTCACGATCCAATATCATTATGAGCTTCAATTTGTGGCGTTCTTGTTCGTAGCTTTAGATTCTTCAACATGTGTCATAATGGCTCCAATCATTAAACATATCTATACACACTTGAAATGAGATTATTGGTCCTTATATCACTTGTGCACATCTTCAAAACATTGGGTTGGGTCTCAATATCCCAACATTCTCCATTTATTTAGATGCTGACTAATTCTTGAAGCCTAACACTTTGTTAGTATTTATGACTTCATGTTCATAGGCCATCAATGCCGCATTTGTGTTGTACTAAGCCTATAAATGTTCTGATAAGACTCTTGACTGCTTAGGGCATTGTTTACAAAAGTAATTAATTTGGAATGTTACTAATATCCATGCATTCCTTGTTGAATCACTTAAGAACATCCCTCAACAACGTGTTCTTTCCTTGCTTACCCATTATAAGTAGTACGTGATCTTCAAGACTTTTAGCTAATGGTAATATGTCAGATAAACTATTGTAGTAGATGGGTGAAGTCATGTGTCAAACTGGTATCGCCAGATGATACCGCTCATTTACTGCACCCATCAGAATGGTATGGAAGATCCTGCACAAATGCATGGCAAACACATATACAATTGCATCATATCACTAAAGTATATAAGATGCTCAATTGGATCATTAGGTGTAACGACCCGCTCTCAGGAGGCCATTATTATTTAGATACAATTACAGGTCCTGCAGTTAACCAGTGGAAACAAAATAGTATATGATGCAGATATGTACTAAATAATCAAATAAGCGTCTAATTACAATCAATATCTGCAATACACCATACAACATCATCACACACACCAAATACATAAAAGGCAAAGTAAAATAGAAATACATATAAAGGTACGTTACACACACAACTCAAAGCCTAAAAGTATGCAGTCTCTGGGTCAAACCCATGCTTCTCAAATGCGGGAGCCTCTTCGTCCACCTGTGAGTCGTTTGACGGTGCCACGGAGTGAAACCGTATGTAAGTCACAATAATTCTACATATGGTAGTAAAAAGAGTATACAAGTATGGAAATGAATAGGATATGGTAAGTGACTGCCGACAGGCATGCAAGTGCAATAAGTAAAGTAAATGCAGCCATGCATGTGCAATAAGTAAAGTATGAGCAACAACAGTAGTACAGCATGGATGATATGACGGTACCTTAATTAGCATGCAAAGTGATAACAATAGTAAGACAACCAGGCATGTGCAGTAACACTATTAAGCATGCAAAGCAGTAACAGAACAAGACATTCATATAATGAAATGGTTATAGCTATGCTATTAGTAATTAATTAAACTATATCGTGACTCATGTAGGAGAGTGCAGTGTGCAACCATGATACCACCTCTTACGCCATGTGGATCTAATCCCGGGCGGCAACACACCACTTTTGAAATGGGACATGAGAATATACTTTTGAAATGTGACGGGACGGGAGAGGTAAGTCCAGCCACTCCCATACTCTCTCTACAATGAGTTACCTCAACCCCACGTGATGTGTCAAGTGCATCAATTATACATTTCCAACAGAACAGTCTAACACGATATTCCACACAACGTTCCACATGATACTCGATATTCCACATGATGTTCGATATGATATTCTATAAAATATTTCAATAGCATGCACTGAATAATAGATGACATGTAGTAGATGATATAGCTATTAAAACTTGACCAACGTGGAACATGTGTGACAATATTTTTGCGCATGGATCTTGGTGACAATCGTAACATGACAACATGGTGGACATGTGACGAGTGTTGCAACCATATATTTACGTGCATTAAGCATGTCAATTTTTCTAAACATGGGTAGTATGACTAATTATAATTAATATGAATTCACGTAGTTCCATTTTAAGTTAAGTTTCCAAGTTGGCAAACCCCATGTCCAAGTCAATGCTAACATTTAAACACAATATAATCATTAGTAGGCTACGCTAATCAATCATGCCTTACATTATCTAACATGCACACGCTAATAAACTTTCTAAACTTCCAAAGCTGGAATTAGAGTGACGTATTGGATTTGAGATCGTTGGGGGAAGACGAGGTTAGAGCAAGGGTTATTAGGGGTGCTTGTGCATGAGAAATGACTCATGCAAACATAAAATACAAACGTTTATGTTTCTATTCTATTTTCTAATTATTTTTCTTAACGTTTTTATTTTTATTATAGCTTGAAATATGTCAAATTGTCAAAACACTTACGAATAATTTTAGAAATGCTAGATGTAAAGAACAAAATCTTAACTAGGTAGAAAATAATTTTCTGAAGCTCATGTATATTTTTAAATAATTTTTAAACAATTAATAAGCAATTTTCGTAATTTTAAATGGCCAAAAACAAAATTTCAAATTTTAAAAATCCCATTAAGAAAAATAGTTTTGGAAGTATTATACTATAAAATACATATTGACGAATTCAGGCCGTTACATCAGATTGGTGAATTTTGTAAAGTCAGCTTAACCTTTGCCAGTAGCATCTCATCCCACATTTATATTACTAGTAGGCTTCTGTACATTCGTCTGCATTGCTTGATTTGTCATCTAAATTACGGTCGCTTATTATCATCTTTGTAAGTCTCATGGTCTTATCCCCATTGACTATGGCTTCGTCGCCGTTTTGATTTTGGGCCTAGCACTTACTTATGCTTATATTGTTGCTGATGCTCCCACTAGCAATCACACCTTTTTGGGAATTGCTGCTTAGATACATGGAAGAAGTTACAATAAACCCATTACACATCTCCGTAGTCTTGATCTCCCAAAAACTGATATCACCTCCCCCGACATTATGTTATGGAAGGTTCCTAACCGACCTATTAGAATCCAAATATGCTTCATTAAACTATAAAAACCATCATTCGTGACAAACTCATGATTGTGAGTTGCCTTTCCATAGATGACCATTACTAGATACAATAGGGAATCAATAGATCTGATAGGTCAGTACCAAGGATTCAATCACATAGAGTATGAAAACAACATGGAAAGCACAAAGAACACACATTAGTTGGTAACGATGTTCGGTGCGCACACCTATATTTGCGGGGCTACACCCAGAAAAAGATACTACACTAATTATATACAACTCAAAAAATTATAAGGCCAGCTCCAGAAAATCAGAAATGACGTTCTGGACCCAATGGCGCTGGTTTCATCTCAATCAGACGAGTAGTTTTTCCAGAATAAATTTTTAAGCATAAAAGTTAAATACGTTGTTTTCATTTTAAAATACATAACTTGTTATTTTTACGTAAACTGATATGTGAAAAAAATATGTTGTAGTACTCTTCAAGATGGTCATTTTGATAGCTCACTTGAAACTTTCTGATGCAGATTGCACCAAGAAGAAATTATTGAATAAATACGATAACTAATTAAAATTAGTTTTAAAACATTTTGTAAGCTTTTAAAAATTATAAAAATTACCAGAGGCTTCTGAAAAATATTTCCTCCTTCAGTAAAATTATTTTCCCCATATCTAGCTTATATAAAAAAATTTAGAATGCTTTTTGACACCGTTTCAATCGATTATAAAATTAAAACAATCCAGTTAAATAGGTAGAAAATAGTGTGTTCTGTAACCGATTGTTCTTGTGTTTACAGGTACCAATTCTCGTGCACCAGCTCCCTTGGAAGCTCTAATTCTAACCTCGTCTTGCTACGACGATCTCGATAATGTAAGTCACTCTAATTATAGTCTTAGAAGTTAAGCTAGTGTAATAGCATGAACTTAGGATGCTTATAAATAGTCTCAGAACAACCATTGATTCTAAATAACTTCAAATAAGTTTCTTCAACACCTTTCATTGCACGTAAACTTATAACTCTTGTTCACACTTGTTTACCATGTTTCGATGCTTATCACTTGAAAAGTACGCATACACTTTGTTTACACGTGTTGCACGATTGCTCATAGACACATCACCTGCAGCATGCCATTTATTACTCAGTGAATGCTAATGAATTATCATGTGGAATATCATGTGTGGAACACATTGTTGAACAACTTGTAGACTATCTTATGGAATATCTTATGGAATATATGGTGGCACATCTCGTGGAACATCTTGTAAGGAACAAGTACTTGATTCACATGACACATCACTGGGGTTTGGGGTAACTCATAGTTTGAGAGTGTGTGGGAGTGACTGGAGTTCATCTACATGTCTAGCTGCCTGAGTTTCGGTGGTATATAGTTATAGGTGTTAGTCTTGTGGTATAGTTATTTACTAAGGACTTATCTGTGTGAACGTATGTGTGCTAGCTATACTAGGTGTGTAGATGTACTGAGTATATAGTGGTATGATTGGTATATATGAATGAAATGTTAGCGTGTGTGGGTGTGCACCACGCACGGGTAAGTATGTGCTTAGTTATAGGTATCGGTGACTATGGTATGTGTGGCGTGTCGTGAATATAGTTACAGGACCGTATGTGATGTGAATACAAGGTGAAGTATCTACGTGCATTTGAATGACTATATACTTGTGAAATTATGGTAATGGTGAATGTAAATTAGATATAGTAAACTTGATTTAATAATGGTATGGTGTGATTATATGTGTTGATGTGTTTGGTGTTGGATGTATACTAGGAGATATAGGGAGTAGTGTATCCTTATTGTTTTGTTCATAAGTAGTTATCTAGACGTGGAGTATTACGATGGTATTTGCTGGATGAACTATTTAATTGGTTGTGAGTATGTGCACTATGGTATGTAATAAGTGTTTAATAGTTATATAGGGATGTATGTGACTATAAGAATGATTGAAATACGTGTATGAATTTGACTGACTACGTTAGGTGTAAGTTTAGAATGGGCGTAAATATATACGTGTTGGTGGTGTTACTGCTTAACTACCTAGTGCGTATATTAGCACTTGTAGTGACTATATCTGGTTTAAATTATAATGTGATATGATTTGGGGTAGCTACTAGAGTGACTAAGTGTCACGACTCGCTTCCCTAAAATGGAGGCGAGACGTGAAAAGGTCCGCACGAGAGTGGAGCTGTGAAGCCCCAAACCCAATAAGCGTCAATAAAACATAAGCAGGTCCCTGTAACCCCAACGGAACAACAATAATAATACAAGGAGAGACTGAAATAAAATCTCACATCTCATAATTTGTCCAACATGAAAATAAGTCCAACATCCAGAAAAGCCACCAGGCTAAAAGAAAGAGTCTAAAGGCCCAGAACAAGGCCAACAAAATCAACGACATAACAAAGTATAGGTGCTACGCACCGATAACAAAACAACTGTCTAAACAAAAGTAAAGCGCAACGAAGACACAAGGACTGGTCCCCAGTGTCCACGTACTCCCCGTCGAACACAAGCTCGGGCTCGGCGTCAGCAAACACCTCGTCCTCAACAAGGTACTCAGGCTCAGGATCTAACATGTGTCACCCAAAAGAGTAAAGGGGCACATGTCAGCAAGTCTAAAAGACTTGGGCAAGGAAACTGAAAGTAAGGCAACTAGCAACCTAGCAGTTATAGTATGCATGACATGACAGTTATAACATGAGTGCACAATCAAGACATGGCAAGACAATTTGTACAAGAGAACAATCATCAGGACAAGACAAGAGTAGCCAAGCTACTATCAATCTCAATCAATTCACTATTCACGTTGTTTGTAGATGTTTACGCCTTACAGCTGAATGGTTTCACATTTGCTGATTGGCCGCTTAACAACTACCCCCAAAACCCAGAGTTTACGCCTTACCACTGCAGTTGCTGATCGGGCAGACTCCCAGTTGATTGGCCACTTAACTCTTACCCCCAATACCCACACGTAATGGAGCCAGGGTCCCCGCACATGAGCTCAGCAAGTGAGCCGGTGTTTCCCCGCACATGATCTCGCATTCTTAAACATTTGGCGTAGGGGTGCACCTAGCCGGAAACAAGCAATTCGGGCATTGGCTATCAACCAACACATGGCCCGCTTCTGGAACACGAGCCAGGAACACAAGCATTCGTAGCGAAGCTACGCAATCACAGAAACACTTAAAGAATGCAATGACATGACAATTAATTCACGTACCGTTAATGGAAAGTAAACATGACATGGTAATTGTGCAACATGCTATATGTCGGAACTAGCTTCGTTGTCAAGCTAGTTCCCCAATTTGCGCCTAGGCAAGTATCATTTCGTCGCCTAGCCTCTTTTACGCCTACAACAAGCAAATGGCCTAAAACATGGCCTAAACCCTAAGTCGCAAGTTTCACTTGCCTAGCACCGGGGATGACGACCACTTCGTCACACTGATGCTAATCTACGGGGAAATCGCTGTTATGGGGGAACAATCAACAAACAACATGAAATTTTATTAGGGTTTCATAAAAATACAAATAGGTTATAAAAACACCAAGGGATCGATTTCTTACCGAGGGGAGGCGGAAGAAACACTTCGGAGAACCCTAGGATCAGATCTGGAAACAAATGGAGAAGTTTTGGAGAGTTAGGGTTTTGGGGGATTTTGGGGGATTTTGTGGATTTGGTGAGATTTTGGGGAAGATGAGAGGTAGATAGAGGGGATGGATGGTTTGGATGATGGATTTAGGGCTTGGAATGAAGGATTAAAGCTTGGAGGAAGATGGGGGCTCAATGGGGGAGATTTTAGGGTTTAGGGTCGAGTGGAGGAAGATGAAATCGTTTGGGATGGGTTTAAATAGGATGGGCTGGCGGCTGCCCAGAAATTATGGTTTTAACACAGGTTAGTCGGTCAAAGAGCAACCACTGACCGACTAGTTTGGCAACTAGTCGGTCGGTCGACCAACGCAGACCGACTAAGTGTAAACAGTAACTCCTGAACGAAAATAGGATTTAGAATTAGTCGGTCCATGAACAAATACTAACCGACTAGTTTAGCATCTAGTCGGTCGATGAACGTTCTTAGACCGACTAAGAGTGAACAGTATTGATACTAAAATTTAGATGATGAGTTAGTCGGTTAAAGAAGCATTGCCGACCGACTAGTTTGCAACCTAGTCAGTCAACCAACGTTCTTAGACCGACTAACGATAAACAGTAACTCCTGAGAAATTTAGAAAGCCAACTAGTCGGTCCAAGAAGGATTGCCGACCGACTGGATCGTCATCTAGTCGGTCGGTGCCCCTTCTTATACCGGCTAATGAGCACAAAAAGTTCCGATACGGAGCGCGGGGCCCCTGGATCGATTCCTAAGACTTCTAGGCTTGATCTAATAGTAAGATACGACCGCTATGAAGTCCGTCACGAATGACATACTTCAAAATCGACAATCCTAAGGAAGAAACGAGAAAATACGACGAATCGATCGAAAATGAAAGCTACGGAGACGAAAACCACACATGAGGAGAAAATCCACCAAAACATATATTATATTATAATAAATCCAGATACATGAAAAGCAGTCGTTACATCCTCCCCAACTTAAGAAAAATTCAGTCCTCGGAATTTCCAAATACTCACGAGTCCGGAAACAAAAGTGGGAAACGCTCTCGCATCTCAGCCTCATTCTCCCACGTAGACTCTCCAGGTGAGCCGTGTCGCCACATCACCCTCACAAGATTGACAATCTTGTTTCGAAGCGATTTCTGACGCCTGTCCAGAATCTGCACTGGATGCTGGTCATACGTCATATCGGGGCGAACGGTAATCTCCGAAAAATCCACAGCATGAGATGGATCGCTAATGTATCGACGAAGCTGCGACACATGGAAAACATTGTGAACTCCTTCCAAAGATGGCGGCAAGGCCAAGCGATAAGCTACCTCGCCAACCCTCTCCAAAATGTCAAACGGTCCAATGTATCGCGGGCTCAACTTCCCTCGCTTCCCAAAACGAATCACACCTCGATTCGGGGAAATCTTCAAGAACACATGGTCGCCCGGCTGAAACTCCAAAGGACGACGTTTAGCATCCGCCCAATGCTTAAAACGGTCCTGAGCAATCCTCAACCTCTCCCGAATATTCCTGACGATATCCACGGCCTCCACGATCATCTCAGGTCCCAACAACTCCCGATCACCAACGTCATCCCAACTCAATGGCGATCGACATTTCCTCCCATAAAGAGCGGCGAATGGCGCCATGCCAATACTCGCCTGGAAGCTGTTGTTGTAAGAGAACTCCACCAAATGCAGATGGTCCTCCCACGAACCCTTGAAATCCAACATGCACGCCCTTAGCATGTCTTCCAAAATCTGAATCGTCCTCTCAGACTGGCCATCCGTCTGCGGATGGTACGCCGTGCTGAAACTCAGACGCGTACCCAAGCTCTTCTGCAAACTCTGCCAGAACTGAGATGTGAACCTCGTGTCTCTGTCAGACACGATACTCACGGGGACTCCATGAATTCGCACGACCTCCTGCACGATTCACGTTACATCACTATCCAAAACTAGGAAAAGGACATAAAACAAAGAGTAAAAGAATTTTACCTCCATATATCTCCTCGCTAGCGCCTCAGTGGACTGTCCCACTCAGAACGGAATAAAGTGCGCAGATTTGGTCAATCGATCTACGATCACCCAAATCGCGTCATTCTGCTTCGGACTCCGAGGTAGTCCAGTCACGAAATCCATAGTGATGTGTTGCCATTTCCACTCCGGAATCGGAAGCGGTTGTAGCAACCCGGCCGTACGCTGATGCTCCGCCTTCACTTGCTGGCAAACCAAGCACTTGGCTACACTCCGAGCCACGCTCCTCTTCATACCATACCACCAATAATTCAGACGAAGATCCTGGTACATCTTGGTGCCACCAGGATGCACAGAATACGGCGAACTGTGTGCCTCCACCATCAACTCCTCTCTGATATCCCCAGCTGGCACACACAACCTGGCTCCGAACCTCAGCGAGCCATCCTCATGAATCAAAAAGTCAGTCCGCAGACCGGCTTCCACCTGCTCCCGAATCTTCATCAGCTTCGGATCCTCAGCCTGGCCAGCCTTAATCCGATCCACGATCGTCGACTGTACCTGCATGTACATCAACAACGAAGCCTCCCCAGGAAGAACAATCTCCACACCAGACTCGCAAAAATCCTGCTGTAATCTCCACTACGAGGTCAAAATCATCACCGCTGGAAGCCTACTCAAAGCATCTGGAACCACATTCACCTTGCCAGGGTGAAACTGCAAATCAATCTCATAATCCGCCATAAGCTCCAACCATCGACGCTGTCGCATGTTGAGCTCCTTCTGAGTGAAAATATACTTCAAGCTTTTGTGATCAGTGAAAATCTTCACTTTCTCACTCAGCAAGAAGTGCCTCCAAATCTTAAGAGCAAACACAACGGCAGCCAACTCCAAATCATGCGTCGGGTAATTCTTCTCATGAACCTTAAGCTGACGGGACGCATACGCCACAACATGCCCATGCTGATGCAACACACAACCGAGACCCTTGCCAGAAGCATCGCAAAAGATCTCAAATCCACCGCTGCGATCAGGCACAACAAGAATAGGGGCAGTCGTCAACCTCTCCTTCAGAACGCCAAAAGCACTCTCGCAATCACCCGACCAAACAAAAGCAACATCCTTCCGCGTCAACCTGGTCATCGGCTCAGCAATACGGGAAAAGTCCTTAATGAATCGTCGATAATAACCAGCAAGTCCAAGGAAACTCCGAATCTCAGACGCAGACGACGGAACAGGCCACTCTCTGATGGCCCGAATCTTCTCGGGATCCACTGAAATACCATCTCCAGTCACCACATGCCCGAGGAAAGTAACTCTATCCAGCCAAAACTCGCACTTCGAAAACTTAGCATACAACCGATGCTTCCGCAAAATCTCCAACACCGTCCTTAAGTGCGAGGCATGCTCTTCCTCCGACTTCGAATAGATCAGAATGTCGTCAATAAAGATAACGACAAACTTATCCAAAAATTCGTAGAAAATCAGGTTCATCAGATTCATGAAGACTGCGGGCGCGTTAGTTACGCTGAAAGGCATAACCACGAACTCATAGTGTCCATACTTCGTCATGAACGCTGTCTTCGGAACATCTCCCTTCTTCACCTTCAACTGATGGTAACCACTCCTCAAATCCAATTTAGAAAACACCCTCGAACCTCCAAGCTGATCAAAAATATCATCGATGCGAGGCAACGGGTATTTATTCTTAATGGTCACCGCATTCAACCCCCGATAGTCCACGCACATGCGACGCGAACCATCCGTCTTAACCAGCAACACCGGTGCTCCCCACGGAGACACGCTAGGATTGATATAACCCTTCTGCAAAAGCTCATCCAACTGCTTCCGCAACTCTTCCAACTCTGCAGGTGCAATACGATACGGCGCCTTCGAAATCGGCTGCGCACCTGGAACAAGATCAATAGAAAATTCTAGAGCTCGATCAGGTGGCAAACCAGACATCTCCTCGGGGAAGACGTCGCCAAAATCTCGCACCACAGCTGGCCACTCCAGCTCCATCTGCATAGCCACAGCCTCCACCGGCCTGGCCCGAAATCTGACAGGACCAAGCGAACTGCTACCACGACTGAACTCAAATACTGGATGTCCGGGAATCTCGAACACCACCTTCTTCCTCCGACTGTCGATCGTAGCATAGAAGCTCGCAAGCCAGTCCATCCCAAGAACTGCATCATAGTTGATGATGTCGTGGACAATGAAATCAGCGAAAAGCTCATGTCCACAGACCACCAACGAGCAAGAATTGCAACCACGATGCACCGAGACCACGCCATTCCCTGTAACGATATTCCAACTCTTGGAAAGAGGGGACGTCGACAAGGAATGCCTCTCCACGAAGCTCCTAGAAATAATGCACATCGATGCACCAGAGTCAAAGAGGACTCGTGCAGGAAATGTGCAAACCAAAACCACACCTAACAAGCAATTAACAATCAAACCCTAGTCTAGCAAACAACCATGTTCAAGCAAACAACACAATCTAATAATCAAAACCAGCTAGGAAAGTAACAGCTAGATTGAGGATTACCTGTGATAACCTCATCCACAGCCTCGCTCTCCGCAGCGGTCATCAGAAAAGCCTGCCTCCTCGGCGGAACAGCCTGCCGAAAAGCCTGTCCCTGTGGAACAAGAGCTGCTCCACGTCCAGCAGGAACAGACGCTCGCTGCTGCAGTGGCTGTGCTGCAACAGGTACCTCCGCAGCTGATTCGCATGCCGACAATCCTTCGCGACATGGGAAGCATCACCACAAACCAGACACTGGCCCAAAAACTTCCGACACTGATCCTTGATGTGGCCAGGCTTGCCGCAGAAATGGCAAGACTTCAGAATAGGCCCTCCTGGCCTCTTAAACTGAGCAGACTGATTAGGCCTGAATCCAGGTCTAACCACAGCTCTCGCCTGTTCCACAGGCCTCCTCCCAGCACCAACAACAGACCCCCTCCTCTGGTTCACGAGCAGCTCCTGCCTCTTGGCTGCTACTAGAACCTTCTGATAAGACTCCCGGTCAGAAGAGGTCACAAAACTCTGGAGCTCCGAAGCAAGTCCCTGCAGGAACCTCTGAGCTCTCTCCTCAGCGTCCTGCACCATCTTCGGTGCAACCCGACTCAGCCTCATGAACTCTTGGTGATACATGTCCACCGACGAGTTCCATTGCTTCAAATCGATAAAACGCTGCAGCATCTTTCCCTGGCAGCTTTCAGAAAGAACTCACCCTCAAATCTGGTCTTGAAGGTAGCCCAAGCTATCGGCTCCACCAACATCTTCTCTTCCGCATCCCACCAATTCCGAGCATTATCCTTGAGTTGCCTCTTCGCCAAATCAACCCATCCAGCTGGGGTGATCTTGGCCATCTTCAGATTGTCCTCGATGTTCCGAATCCACTCATCGGCAGCCAGAGGACCCTCAGAACCATCAAAATATGCGGGACCCAGCTCCCGAAATTGCTTCGCTCCTGGCTCAGAGCGAGGGGCATCCAGAAGAGCCCGGGCAGCTCGAGCAAGTGGAGCATTCTGGACCTGCAGAAGCACGCCCTGCTGCACTTGCATCATCTGGAGCATCATCCGCATCATCTCACCGCTGGTGAGTTCCCGCTCAGGCTCCTCATCATGAGGGAGTGCACCACTGCCCCCACCACGGGTGAAACGCCTTCCTGCCATCTAATGACACAGAGATCGAATCAGATTAGACTCATATCTTATGACATCGGACGTCGAACTTAATTTATTGGACATTCTAATATTATTATCGCTATTCCAAAAATCGCAGTTACAGAAGGACCTGCATGGGCCACCAACAAAACCTGTCACGACCCGCTTCCCTAAAATGGAGGCGAGACGTGAAAAGGTCCGCACGAGAGTGGAGCTGTGAAGCCCCAAACCCGATAAGCGTCAATAAAACATAAGCAGGTCCCTGTAACCCCAACTGAACAACAATAATAATACAAGGAGAGACTGAAATAAAATCTTACATCTCATAATTTGTCCAACATGAAAATAAGTCCAACATCCAGAAAAGCCACCAGGCTAAAAGAAAGAGTCTAAAGGCCCAGAACAAGGCCAACAAAAGCAACGACATAACAAAGTATAGGTGCTACGCACCGATAACAAAACAACTGTCTAAACAAAAGTAAAGCGCAACGAAGACACTAGGACTGGTCCCCAGTGTCCACGTACTCCCCGTCGAACACAAGCTCGGGCTCGGCATCAGCAAACACCTCGTCCTCAACAAGGTACTCAGGCTCAGGATCTAACATGTGTCACCCAAAAGATTAAAGGGGCACATGTCAGCAAGTCTAAAAGACTTGGGCAAGGAAACTGAAAGTAAGGCAACTAGCAACCTAGCAGTTATAGTATGCATGACATGGCAGTTATAACATGAGTGCACAATCAAGACATGGCAAGACAATTTGTACAAGAGAACAATCATCGGGACAAGACAAGAGTAGCCAAGCTACTATCAATCTCAATCAATTCACTATTCACGTTGTTTGTAGATGTTTATGCCTTACAGCTGAATGGTTTCACATTCGCTAATTGGCCGCTTAACAACTACCCCAAAACCCAGAGTTTACGCCTTACCACTGCAGTTGCTGATCGGGCAGACTCCCAGTTGATTGGCAGCTTAACTCTTACCCCCAATACCCACACGTAATGGAGCCAGGGTCCCCGCACATGAGCTCAGCAAGTGAGCCGGGGTTGCCCCGCACATGAGCTCGCATTCTTAAACATTTGGCGTAGGGGTGCACCTAGCCGGAAACAAGCAATTCGGGCATTGGCTATCAACCAACACATGACCCGCTTCTGGAACACGAGCCAGGAACACAAGCATTCGTAGCGAAGCTACGCAATCACAGAAACACTTAAAGAATGCAATGACATGACAATTAATTCGCGTACCGTTAATGGAAAGTAAACATGACATGGTAATTGTGCAACATGCTATATGTCGGAACTAGCTTCGTTGTCAAGCTAGTTCCCCAATCTGCGCCTAGGCAAGTATCATTTCGTCGCCTAGCCTCTTTTACGCCTACAACAAGCAAATGGCCTAAAACATGGCCTAAACCCTAAGTGGCAAGTTTCACTTGCCTAGCACCGGGGATGACGACCACTTCGTCACACGGATGCTAATCTACGGGAAAATCGCTGTTATGGGGGAACAATCAACAAACAACATGAAATTTTATTAGGGTTTCATAAAAATACAAATAGGTTATAAAAACACCAAGGGATCGATTTCTTACCGAGGGGAGGCGGAAGAAACACTCCGGAGAACCCTAGGATCAGATCTAGAAACAAATGGAGAAGTTTTGGAGAGTTAGGGTTTTGGGGGATTTTGGGGATTTGGTGAGATTTTGGGGAAGATGAGAGGTAGATAGAGGGGATGGATGGTTTGGATGATGGATTTAGGGCTTGGAATGAAGGATTAAAGCTTAGAGGAAGATGGGGGCTCAATGGGGGAGATTTTAGGGTTTAGGGTCGAGTGGAGGAAGATGAAATCGTTTGGGATGGGTTTAAATAGGATGGGCTGGCGGCTGCCCAGAAATTAGGGTTTTAACACAGGTTAGTCGGTCAAAGAGCAACCACTGACCGACTAGTTTGGCAACTAGTCGGTCGGTCGACCAACGCAGACCGACTAAGTGTAAACAGTAACTCCTGAACGAAAATAGGATTTAGAATTAGTCGGTCCATGAACAAATACTGACCGACTAGTTTAGCATCTAGTCGGTCGATGAACGTTCTTAGACCGACTAAGAGTGAACAGTATTGATACTAAAATTTAGATGATGAGTTAGTCGGTTAAAGAAGCATTGCCGACCGACTAGTTTGCAACCTAGTCGGTCAACCAACGTTCTTAGACCGACTAACGATAAACAGTAACTCCTGAGAAATTTAGAAAGCCAACTAGTCGGTCCAAGAAGGATTGCCGACCGACTGGATCGTCATCTAGTCGGTCGGTGCCCCTTCTTATACCGGCTAATGAGCACAAAAAGTTCCGATACGGAGCGCGGGGCCCCGGGATCGATTCCTAAGACTTCTAGGCTTGATCTAATAGTAAGATACGACCGTTATGAAGTCCGTCACGAATGACATACTTCAAAATCGACAATCCTAAGGAAGAAACGAGAAAATACGACGAATCGATCGAAAATGAAAGCTACGGAGACGAAAACCACACATGAGGAGAAAATCCACCAAAACATATATTATATTATATTAAATCCAGATACATGAAAAGCAGTCGTTACACTAAGTATATTATAGTTAGAAAGTCCGAGGACGGACTTTATTCTAAGGTGGGTAGGATGTCACGGCCTGTTTTTGATCGTACGCTTTCCGTGCACGTAGTCTTGTTCGTGCACGTATTTATTTTAGACCTTGTCTGTATCCAACCCTATGGTGTGATATGCCGTTGTGACCCTCTCGAAGAATATTAAATTGTGAAATTAATTTGGAACGTCATTTCACGAGTCGTTCTACCACGATTTGAATTTGTTTGATGAGACGTCACTATTTCCACTTTTGACGCGAGGCCTTTTTATTTTTAGTTTTGTTCCTCGTCGTCGAAATTGTGATCCGTCTTCTTAGTTTTGTTTCTCTCGGCGGTACGGTCACCCCAATATTTATCTTACAATTTTAGAGCCTCGTTTGACCCGATTTCACTATTTTGCCAAATCCCCTATTATTTAACCCTAAGTTTTTAAGATGTATAACCCACTAATTATACTTATTCTCTAATCTACTTTGTTACTGGCCTTATCATGTTGACCTAGCCCACATTTTTAATCTTGGCCCAACACATTTTAACTCACGCTCGCATCATCACACTAAGCACTCTTTTTGGGCTTTCCAATCTCTTAAGCAAATTATATAAGAGTATATAACCCTAACCCTAGACCTAGGACACCCCCACGTGACCCAATCCCCCTCACGTAATGGTAACCTAGGTTATTGTTAAAAATGAAACTAGGGCTATTTTTTTCCCAGAAAAACAAAACGAGGCAGCCTGTTCCTTTTGTTCACGCAAGAGCCCGAGTACCGCCGCATGTTCTCTTTCGCACACAACAACAACGTCACCTGACCCTTTCTCCGACCTCAGACCTCATCGACGGCCATCCCTCCCCGCACACGAGATCTTATCCTCCTCCGACGACCTCCGCCGTTGATCCCGCCGGCCTGTGCGATCTCCAGGCTGAGCAGCGCCGCCTTGGCGACGGCAACGCTGCCCGCGGCTCCGCCAGGCTCCGCCTCGCAACAGCAGGGCCCTCAGGCGATGTCACGACGCTGCAGGCCACTTGGAACAGCTGCATGCTGCTGTTTCGCAGCAACGATCTCCTTCGCCCCACAGCGACGCACGGCTGCCGTTCCCTTGCGCAACAGCTATCACGATAGCCCCGGGGTGATGTCGACCTCCCCACAGGCGCGACAACGTCCCGCTAGCCGTAGACGACTCGCGACATCCACCGGTAGCAACGTAGGGGATCTCTCCTTCCAACGGTTAGTATACGTGCTTTTAATATTTTTAGATCAGGTTGCTAATAGATCATGAACATTAAGATTAATAATGAACGGTAGAGTAACATAAATATGATGTTAACATGATTACCTGTAGGGTATATGTCTTGTGTACACAATTTCTAGCTGATGTTAGCCTAGGTTACCATGATAATATTGTTGAATATTTCTCTTGCTAGCAACTTAATGTAGTTAACATGTTAGTAACTTAACTTCCTTAATATTGATGTAAACCACGTCTTAGGATGGAGAATCTAATTAAAATTGGAACATTAGACGTTTTAGGATTGTCTAATAATTCTAGTCTCGTCGAACGAACTTATTCAGGCACGTGTTTTATCAACAGAGAACCGGTCGTTTTATACCGTTCACGCTACCGGAATCCAACCCCTGGCATCGCTACCCGACGCCAGTGTAGCTCTCGTGTCGTGTTGAGGTAACGTTTTGCACTCCTATGACCCCCCAACCATTGCCTGCTAAACAAGATAAAAATTGGTGTTTTAAATTGTTTAAATCACTTATTAAGATAAATTAAATTGGGAATGTAGGCTGGTGGACTTGTGCACGTAGGTAGATTGGACTTTTGGACGGTGTATTCAGACGTCGGGTTGCAGGCAAGTGAAACTTGCCCGTTGCTTGTTTAGGCCATGTTTTAGGCCACTTTTGTACCGTAGCGTAAAAGAGACTAGGCAGTGAAATGATAGCTGCCTAGACGCCTATTTGATCTAGTTTGACAACGAAACAAGATCCGTCACCTCACTTGATCTAGCTTAACAACGAAGCTAGATCCAACCCCTTTTACTTGTTTTGTTCATGCTGCCATGTCATCCATGCATGCCATGTTTAAATTCCTTATCTGTACGCATTTAAATTACAGCTCGCCATGTCATGCCATCCATGTCTGATTGTTGCATTCGTAGCACACGCTACTATACTTGTACTTGCTTATTCAGGATAGGCACCTGCGTTGCAGGCATAACCATATGCCAAATACACTTCCTGGCTCGTGATCCAGAAGCGGACCATTAGTGTTGGTCAAAAGCCAATGCCCGATACACGTGGAGGGGTAGGGTTGAGCGACCACTCAGCGTAGAAGTGTGCCCGTACAGCCACTTCAGCTGTAAGGCGTGAACTCTGTGCACGACATGAAAACGTGACTTGTGATTATTAGTAGTTTTCTACTCTTGCCATGCCATGCTAGATGCTTGTTGTACTTGTTTCTTTACGTGTTGCACTCATACTATATCTGTCATGTCATTGCAAGCTTTTAGAACTGCTAGGTTGGCTTTATTTACTTTTAGTTTCCTTGCACAAGTCTTTGTAGACTTGCTGACATGTGCCCCTCTCTCTTTTGGGTGTCACATGTTAGACCCTGAGCCAGAGACCGTTGTTGAGGTCGAGGTGTTTGCGGATGCCGAGCCTGAGCCCACGTTTGACGAGGAGTTTGTGGACACCGGTAACCAGTCTTAGAGACTGTTCTGAGTTACTTCTGTTTTAGGTTGTTGTTAGTTGTCGGTGCGTAGCACCTTTACTTTCTGTACGTTGTACTTTTGTTGGCCATGCTTGGGCCTTTAGACTCTTTTCTTTCCAGCCTGGTGGCTTTTTTGTCATGTTGAAACTTATTTATTTTGGACATTCTGAGATATTTTTATCTGTCTCTCTTTCCTTATTATTATTGTTGTTCTGCTTCGCAATTGCAAGGACCTGAACTCGGTTAAATCCAGACGCTTTACAGACTGGAGCCTCACAGCTCCAAGTCTGAGCGGACCTTCTCACGCCTCGCCTCCATTTTAAGGAAGCGGGGCGTGACATCAGGATCCAGAGTCAACGAGGTTGCCTCGTCAAAACCTTGACTACGGAAAATCCTGTGGGAAAAAAACCAGTAGCAAAGGGAAAAGAGTACAACTCTGCAGTTGACTCCCCCTCATCTGACCAAGATTCAGGCTTGCAGATTTCCTATGAATCTATACATCTGTCTCCTATATATCTATGTGTTCATAGTCCTCTCATCCTGACCCAGTTTACATTTCTTCACTCTCCTCACCCAATCCCATATACAAGTTTCTCAAGATACTAGTAGGCAGGGATTTGGTAAGCAAATCCGCCAAGTTATTACATGATTGGATCTTTTGTACCTCAATCTGCTTTTGCTTCTGAAGGTCGTGTGTCCAGAAGAACTAGGGGGAGATATGCTTCGTCTTGTCGCCTTTGATGTAGCCGTCCTGTAGCTGGGCTATACATGCTGCATTGTCTTCATGGAGTGGAGTAGGCGTAAGGACGCCGGTCATCAGGCCGGTGGAGGTGAGAATGTGCTGGATCACAGAGCGTAGCCAGAAACTCTCCTTGCTTGCTTCATGGATCGCTAGAAGTTTTGAGTGAGTGGATGAGACGGTTGTCATGGTCTGCTTTACAGATCTCCAGGAGATGGCAGTGCTGCCATAGGTAAACATGTATCAGGTCAGAGACTTCTCTGTATGAGGATCAGACCTGTAACCTGCATCAGCATAACCAACTAAACCAGTTGATGCCCCTTTCCTGTAGAATAAACCTAAGTCTATGGACCCTTGGAGGTAGCGCAGAAGATGCTTAACTCCAGCCCAGTGCCGCTGTGTAGGTGCAACACTATATCTGGCTAGTAAGTTGACTGCAAATGCTATGTCAGGGCGAGTGCAGTTAGCCAGGCAAAGGAGTGCACCGATAGCACTCAGATAAGACACTTCAGAGCCTAGTACTTCCTCCCCCCTTCCAGCGGCCAGAAGGGGTCTTTATGCACATCCAATGATCTGACGACTATTGGGGTGCTGAGGGGGTGGCACTTATCCATCTGAAACTTTTTCAATAAGTTCGATGTGTAAGTTGACTGATGTAACAGGATCCCATGGTTAAGATGCTCTATTTGAAGACCTAAATAGAATTTTGACTTTCCGATGTCTTTCATCTCGAAGGTTTCTGTCAAGCTTCTAGAAATCTCGGTGATCTCTTCAGGAGATCCGATGAGGTTCAAGTCGTCCACATAGACGGCTATAATGACAAATCATGTTGCCTTTGCTCTTATAAAGATGCAAGGACAGACTGGGTCATTTGTAAATCCTTGTTTTGCAAGGAAGTCGCTCAGTCTGTTATACCACATCCTTCCAGAATGTTTTAGACTATACAATGATCTTTGCAGTTTCACTGAGTAGATGTCGCGTTGTCTCTCTTTTAGTGCTGCAAGTAAGGAATAACCGTCAGGCAATCTCATATAGATGTCTCGGTCTAAGTTGCCATATAGGTATGCAGTCACGACGTCCATAAGCTGCATATCTAAACCCTCTTGGGTTGTTAAGCCAATGAGGAATCGGAAGGTGATCGCGTCCATGACCGGGGAGTATGTGGCTTCAAAATCCACCCCTGGACGTTAGGTAAAACCCTGTGCTACAAGCCTTGCTTTGTAGCGAACGATCTCATTTTGTTCATTTCTTTTTCTAACAAATACCCATTTATAACCCACAGGTTTTACACCTTTGGTGTATGGACTATAGGTACGAAGACCTTGCGTTTTGTGAGTGAATCCAACTCCACTCCTATTGCCGCTTTCCACTTTGGCCAATCATCTCTGCTTTGACATCTGTCAGATAGCGTGGTTCAATATCATCGTCGCAGTACGCGACGTTGATGGAAATATTACACGCAAATGTGTCATCTATGGTTGTGCTCTTTCTGTCCCAATACTCCCCAGTTCGTACATAGTGTATCGAAACTTTATTTTCTCCCGGTTTTTCCTCTGTTTGAGAGTTTGGGAGAGATGGGGTAGCAAGCTGATAGTAGCATCCTGTGGTGGTATTGTTTTACCATTGCCAAGGGTCCTACTCTTTCGAGGGACTTGGTCCTTGGATCCCGGTGGTCGTCCTCTCTTTTTAAGAGGTCCAACCATTTCTGCTGCAGGCGGATTGCATCCATGTTGTGGTATGTCAATCCTAGCTGGAGTGTTAGCAGCAGGAACGTGTGATCTAACAATCTTCTGGTTGTCAGTAAATTTGTCCGGTAAGAGATGGACAGTGTTTTGGATATAGAGAATCTTCAGGACCTCCTCCTCGCACTGGCTTGTGGGTGGATCAAAGTGACATAGTGTCTGTGTATCCCAAGTGATACAGTCTGAAGCTTCAGGCTTCTTTGTTTTTTTAGCCTAGTCTTGGGAATGATGTTTCATCAAATTCACAGTCTTCTACACGTGCCTTGAAAACATCTCCCGTAATGGGTTCTATGAATCTTATTATGGAGGGGGTGTCAAACCCAACATAAATGCCTAGGCGACGTTGTGGACCCATCTTTGTCCTTTGTGGTGGTGCTATGGGGACGTATACTGTACAACCAAATATTCTCAAGTGTGAGACAATTGGTGGGGCTCCAAGTGCTAGTTGCATTGGAGAAGATGACTAACCTCCAGAAGGTCTTAATTTTATTAAAGATGCAGCATGCAAAATTGCATGGCCCCATGCATTCACTGGCAGCTGGGATTGAAGTAATAATGGACGAGCTATCCATTGCAGTCTCTTAATTAGAGATTCTGCTAACTCATTTTGGGTGTGAACATGCGCTACAGGATGTTTGACTTCAATGCCATGTGCTTGGCAATAGTCTAGGAAGACTTGTGATGTAAACTCCCCCGCATTGTCCAATCTTTATCTGGTAGTCGGGGAAGTGGGCCTGCAACCTGATTATCTGAGCTAAAAGCTTAGACAGAGCTAGGTTACGGGTGGACAGTAGACACACATGTAACCACTTAGTAGATGCGTCTATCTGGACCATAAAGTACCTGAACTGACCACTTGATGGGTGTATAGGCCCATAAATGTCTCTGTGGATTCTTTCCAGAAAACTTAGAGACTCCATGTCCACTTTCAGTGGAGAGGGTCTCGTAATTAGTTTACCCTTGTAACAGGGCGGACATGGGAATTTACCTTTTTAAAGAATCTTTAGGTTCTTCAAATCTATACCCCTTGAGCTTTTTATGATGTGGTACATCATAACAGATCCAGGGTGTCCCAATCTACTGTGCCAGAGTTGGAATTCTGGTGTTTGGGGGCACTGCAGGTGCTCCGCCATAGATGTTTCTGGAGTTTGAATACTTGTTTGGTAGAGTCCCGAGGGGAGTCCCTTGAAACGTTCCACAATGGTTTTTGAACCATTTGTAAGAGACGTTACAAACAAGTATTCCCTTTCATTTTCCTCGACCGTCTCTAAGTGATACCCGTTTAAACGGATATCTTTAAAGCTTAGGAGGTTTTGGATATATTTAGGGGAGTATAACGCATTTCTAAGTGTGATTAGTGTGTGACCGGGGAGCAATATGATTGCTTCCCCTGATCCTTCGGTTATATTAGCTGGTCTTGAGATTGTTCTCAGTGGACCAGAGTAGCTACCTATGCTCGTAAAGTAGTCTATGTTTTGAAGGATCGAGTGCGTCGATGCACTGTCCACTAGGCAAATTGATTCCATATCTATATTAAGAAAGACATTTAAGCAGTAAATAATATGAAAAGAAGAAAATCTATTTTCATTTAAGATGCTCAAAAATGTTTGACATGGAATAAAAACTAGATACGATGCATAAAAAGGGAGATACATTGCTAGCAAATAAAAATTGTTTATGGTCCATAACTAGAGAGTGTCGTCTCCCATGAAATCTTCAGGAGTCCATGTGGTCTCTGGCAACGCTGCGCTCTCAATCAGGTTTGTCTCAGCTCGAGGCTTGAGGCTTGCCTGGTAGAGTTCCTGTAGGTGTTTCTGGGTGCGGCAGATTCTGGACCAGTGGCCCGTCATTCCGCATTTGGAGCACTTATCCTCCCAGTCTTTCTTGGGAGTACCACCTTTGTTGGACGTCCACTTTTGCTTCTTTTCCACGAACTTCTGGTTCTGAGGAGGAGCTTGGGGAGTGGCCTTCTTCCGCTTCTTCTGTTCTTTCCATTTCTGGAATTTAGCCTTCTTGTCCATCTTCTTCTTCTGGGAAGACTGGATGTGTGCCTCTGCAGGAGGTAGCAGTGGAGCGGAGCCAGGAGGGCGCAGGTTGTGAGTGGCAACCAACAAATCTCTGTTCTGTTCAGCCATTAGCAGGCATGAAAGCAGATCAGAGTACTTCGTGAACTTCCTCTCGCGATACTGTTGCATGAGGATCATGTCCTTCTCGTGGAAAGACGTGAACGTCTTTTTCAGCAACATTTTCTCAGTCACAATCTCACCACACAACTTCAGGCGTGAGATGATACGGAAAAGTGCTGAGTTGTACTCCGCTACGGATTTGTATCCTGTATGTGGAGGTGAGTCCACTCGTACTGTGCACGGGGGAGTATGACATCCCTCTGATGCATGTACCTCTCCTCAAGTGCGTCCCACGGTTCGTAAGGATCCTCTACAGTAAGATACTCGTCCTTTAGGGTCGAGTCTAAATGTTTCCTGCTATAGATAATGGCTTTCGCCTTTAGTATATCGGAAACTTCTTCTGTATGAGGTGCTTCTTTAGAAGCATCCTTTTCAACTGTGGCAGTACTTATTGTTGCCTTCTCAGTGGGTGTCAGACAGAACCCATGAGATCGCAGATGGAACTTTAGGTCCAAGTGCCAACTCAAGTAGTTCGACCCATCGGCCTTCAGGACCGGAAAATCGACATTCGCAAGTCTGGTCATTAAACGATCTAGCAATATAAAAATAGCATGGATTATTAAACTGTATAAAATAGACATCACGCATGCATTTTTACCATTTTCATAACGTGAATTTATTTAAGAAAATAAACATCTACGCAAGCTTTTTAATATGTTTATAACGTGAATTATTTAAGAAAATAAACATCCTCGCATGCTTTTTAAAATTTTCATAATGTGAATTATTTAAGAAAATAAACATCCTCGCATGTTTTTTAACATTGAAATAGTATGAAATAGTTAACATTCCACGCATGCTTTTTAACATTGAAATAGTATGAAATAGTTAACATCCACACATTTAATGTATAAGCAATGAAAATAAATTTAGACTATGGGGATCAGCTAGCCGACACCAACAAAAAAGACAGTCCGAATTTACATCAAAAAAGTGCATGAAAAAGTAAATACAACTCAGGAACTTCAAAGAGAAGCCCATTCCTTCTTTGTGCAGACGCCTTCAGCTCCTTTTGGTGTCCTTCGGCTTCTTTTTACATGTATAACCTCACTTACAAATTTCTCTCAAAAAGAAAAAATTGCAGAAAAGTAAAGGTGTCGGAAACCCGGCTGATCCCTAAAAACATAGCCTAATAGCACATCCACGCAGATAATATATTACGAATATACAACCACGCATATAATCATTTCACAGGCAAGTAAAGATTAATAAATAATCTAAATAGTGTGTGACGTGCTAAAAATTATTTTGAAAACCGTTTTACAGTGATCCATATTATTTATATTTTATTTTCCGCTTTAACCATTATTATAGAGTTAAAATTTCTTTAATTATTTTGGGCTTTTGGGGCCAAAAATAAAAAAAGAAAGATTAGGGGTAAATGGGGTAATTTTCAGGCTTTTGGGCCAAGAAAACAACCCTTTAGGGTTAATTGAGCCTCCCCTAAAAATTTGGCCCGTTAAGTGCTAGGGTTTCCGAAAAACCCTAGGGGGCACGCGGCGCGCAAAAAACTTTAGTGCGGGATATGGATCAAGGTAGGTGCGTAAAAACTGATTTTTCAAACATTCAGATCTAAAAAACGATTTTTTTATTGCCTATAAACGTGTAGATCCAAATAAAAATGTGATTTTTACCGTGTTTTCAAACTTTTTAATCTTAAATCATGCAGATCTACGGGAAACGCATGTTTAGATCTAAAAAGTTTTCAGATTTACCTCTAGATTCGACAAGGGAATCTAGACGACAGTTGGTGAAGGATGCCATTTTCGCTCCCCGTTGAGAAGATTACGATCTTCTTAAAACTGAGCAGTTGATGGATCTCCTTCCTCGAGCGATGTCGCCTTTTCCAACGAGCGTGATCATGCTGATAACGTGTTGTGAAGGGAAAAGTAGAGTAATAGGTGTAAGTGGTTAAGAGCTCCCTACCCTCATATTTATAGATTTCAATGTTGGGCCGGATACCCAATGTAACGCCCCGCTTCCCAAAAGACACCGGAAGCGAGAGCGTTACGCGGTCCGCTTGAACTGGAGCGGTGAAGCTCGAGTTCAATAAGCATCTGTGATTAAAACACAGATGAGGTCCTTGCAACTACCATTCAGAACAATAAGAAACACATCCAGAAAAGATAAAACCACATCCAGAAATAATTTTCGTACACAGAGTTTAACAATGCCACAGCTGGGCTAAAAGTAGCAACAAGGAAAGCAACGTACTCGAAAGTAACTACAACGACTAAAAAGGAACTAAGAAAGCAGTAAGGTGTCGGTGTCCACTAGTCCTCTGCTGAGAGAGGCACTGTGTCAGGTGCGAACTCCTGACTCTCCAACTCTGGCGTCTCGTACTGGTCCTCCTGGTACTCAAGCTCTGAACCTGACATACATCCACAAACATGAATGTATGTCAACTAGGGGTCTGCAAGAAAGAGTTAGCATCCCAAAACGAAGTATACGACAGATATATGAATTTTAGGAGCATCAATAATTTAAAAGAAGTGACTGCAGCAATTTAACAATTAACAATTTTGTAGAACAGGAACGTACAATCCTAGGCATGCAATTCTAGTCGATGGCAATTTTAAAGTTAAGATTCTCTGAGTTTGTTAGTATTTCAATATTCACGATGACCAAGTTAGCGTTACAATGTCCATGTCAAGAATTCACATCTAATCTAGGGTTCTCGCCTTTAGGTCGTGATGAGAAGGTCGTTCCTCTCACGGGGGCTTACCGTGATTGACACTAACCCACCGCGTCGGGTGGTGCTCTTGAGGAGAGTACCTTTCATACACCCAGTGGCCGCTCAACCCTAACCCCACCCAAAAGTTTTGCCGGAACACGAGCCGGCCTAGTCGACTCACACGACATCACGATATCACGATACCGCCTTCGAGGCGCACGATTTCACGATGTCCATATTGTTAAACATGTCAGGACTCACTGTATTTTACTGTTAACAATGTCAAAGTTTTATGGGACAGTTCTGCAAGGCGGAAACGGGTCGAACGACCGTTTCCGTAATTTCAATTAATGACGAATACGTCCTTTTTGTTCAACTTACTACAGAAATGATTTTTTTTCTCTTAGTGTTTGAAATGGGGATATATCGTATGATATACCGTTGGATCCCAATTTTTGTCCAGATTATCAGGGCATCGTTTTCATGCGTCATTACATGTTTAGTTTTCAAGTTACACATCTTTAACTAAAAGTGACGCAAAACTTCCGAAACTTCAAAAATTCATATAAAATCGAATACTCGCCTGTTTTTGACGTTCTTAGTGTCGTTGGAATCGTCTCGACGAGTAATACGCCGTGGAGAGTTTGGTTCGCTGTTTTGACAGAGTATAAAATCAGAAATGATGTTTTTCAGTTCAGGTCAGATTTGCAAAAGCTCCTACGACGTCTAATCAACATGTTTTATTAGGTTTCTCTACTTTACGGTGGGGGTTATGAGTTTTAGGGGGTAGATCTACCAACCTGGAGTGAAACGAGGGATCGGTTGACGTCAACGGGTAACGACGACGCGTACGGTGCTGAAACTTTGACGTTTGGGCTCTGGACTTGTTGCGGTCAGCGAGTAGACGACGGACGGCGGCCGTCAGCGAGCTCCGGGGCTGTGGACGTCAGATCTGAGCAGTAGATGAAGGCGCGGGATGTTTTGCGTGGACTGCGAAGGGAAGAACGGCCTGGAGTTGTGAGGTGGCCACTGCGGGGTGATGAAACTCGGCCTGGTTACGGGTGAAGGGGCTTGTGTGGCCGCGGGGAGGAGCAGGCCGCGGGTTTGTTGCGGTTTGTTGGGAGGAGATGAAGCCGCAGGTTTGTTGAAGAAGAAGAAGGAGAAGGAGGAGGGGGAAGGAGAAGAAGAAGCTCAGGTCTTTGCCGTGAGCGGGGTGAAGGCTGTGGGGGGTTTTCTTGCGTGGAGAGAGGCCGACGTGGGGGGCTTGTTGTGGTTTACGAGGAGGTCAAGGGTAGGAGGTGGCTGTAGGAGCTTGCAACCCTAGGTCTAGGCTTAGGTTAAAAGAGAAACTAGGGTGTAATTTATAGAAATATCATGTAGGGGGGTGCACGTGATGGTTTGCAAGGACAGAAGAGCCCAGGTTGCGGCTGAGAGTAGTCTGCGGGTTGAGGGGGTTGTTTTAGGGTTTTATAAAATAAGGAGTAGGCTGAGAATAGGAGTATAGTCCTAGGGTTAGTACTATATACATATATATCCCTTAAGCCTAAGTTTTAAAAATGAGAGGGTGTGTGTGTTGGGGCCAATGCGTGAGCTGTGTTGTGTCCAATGTGTGCGTGAGTGCAAGATAGGAAGGGTTAAACACTATGAAGAAATGAGTGAGAACATCAATGATTCTTAACTAATTAAAATCAAGAGAATCAATAGTGAATCAATTTGTTTTAATGGGTTTACAAAAAGATATGAAATTTTGAATTTTGGAAAGATATGAAATCAACATAATAAAGTCACTTAACTAAATAATAATAATAAATTGACTAAGTGTCATAAAATAATAATAGGAGGATTTCATTTGATTTTAAAAGAGATTTGAAACTCGAATTCAATATTTGAAAGTGTACGAAAACGATTTAATGAGATATACCCAAGCAATAATAATAATATTATTAATATTAATAAATATAACTAAGTAGCTTTATACAATGATAGAAATAATTAACATGAACAAGTTGGCACGTGCACGGGGACGGACACGTTTAATTACGGATACGGACGAAAAATTTTACTAAAGAAATACAGTTAAAATCATCAATAAAGACCGGTCGTTACATCCTACCCACCTTAAAGAAAATTCCGCCCTCGGAATTCCAAACAATCACAGGTCAGTGAACAGGTGGGGGTAACGCTCTCTCATCTCACCTTCTCTCTCCCAGGTGGACTCCCCTGGCGAGCCGTGTCGCCACATCACCCTAACAAGATCGACAGTCTTGTTCCGGAGCGACTTCTGACACCGGTCAAGAATCTGCACTGGCTGTTGATCATACGTCAGGTCTGGACGAACGGTGATCTCAGAGTAGTCAACAGCGTGAGATGGATCGCTGATGTACCGACGAAGCTGAGACACATGGAAGACATCGTGGACACCCTCCAAAGATGGCGGCAAGGCTAAGCGGTATGCTACCTCGCCAACTCTCTCCAGAATATCGAAGGGTCCGATGTACCTCGGGCTGAGCTTCCCACGTTTCCCAAAGCGAATCACTCCGCGATTCGGAGAAATCTTCAGGAATACATGGTCTCCCGGCTGAAACTCCAGAGGTCGCCGTTTAGCATCAGCCCAATGCTTATAACGGTCCTGGGCAATCCGAATCTTGTCCCTGATATCTCGAACAACGTCCACAGCTTCAACAATCAACTCTGGTCCCAACAACTCTCTATCTCCAACGTCGTCCCAGCTCAGGGGCGAACGACACTTCCTCCCGTAAAGAGCATCAAATGGCGCCATGTCGATGCTTGCCTGATAACTGTTGTTGTAGGATAATTCCACCAGGTGTAGATGATCCTCCCACGAACCCTTGAAATCCAACATGCAAGCTCTCTGCATGTCCTCCAGAATCTGAATGGTCCGCTCCGACTGGCCATCCGTCTGTGGGTGATACGTAGTGCTGAACTTCAGACTGGTACCGAGATTGGTCTGCAGACTCTTCCAGAACTGATATGTGAACCTCGTATCACGATCGGATACGATGCTCACGGGGACTCCATGCAGATGCACGATTTCCTACACAACATATTTCACGTCACAACTCGTACTAGAAAGAAATACGAAAGGATGAGTCGGATCATTACCACCATATATTTCCTTGCCAGCATCTCCGTGGATTGTCCTACTCGGAACGGTATGAAGTGCGCAGACTTGGTCAGTCGATCGACGATGACCCAGATTGCGTCATTCTGTTTGGTGCTCCGAGGTAAGCCAGTCACGAAGTCCATCGTGATGTGCTGCCATTTCCACTCCGGGATAGGCAGGGGCTGCAGTAGTCTGACGGTGCGATGATGCTCAGCCTTCACCTGCTGACACACCAGGCATTTGGCAACACTCCGTGCCACACTTCTCTTCATCACGTGCCACCAGAAATTCTGACGAAGATCCTTGTACATCTTCATACCTCCAGAATGAATGGAATAAGGCGAACTGTGAGCCTCATTCATCAATTCTTCTCTGATATCTCATGCAAGCACGCAGATCCTACTACCATACCTCAAAGATCCATCCTCGTGAATCAGAAAATTTGTCCGGAGTCCGGCTTCGACTTGCTCTCTGATCTTCATCAACTTCGCATCACCAGCCTGAGCACTCTTGATCCAATCAACAATCATCGACTGAATCTGCATGTTCATCAACGACGAAGTGACTCTCGGAAGAACAGCTTCAACATCCATCTCTCGCAGGTCCTGCTGCAATCTCCACTGAGCTGTGAGGATCATCACCTCTGGCAGTCGGCTCAAGGCGTCCGGTACGACATTAACCTTCCCTGGGTGGTACTGAAGGTCGATGTCGTAATCTGCCATCAACTCCAACCATCTGCGCTGTCTCATATTTAGTTCCTTCTGAGTAAATATGTACTTCAAACTTTTGTGATCGGTGAATATCTTCACTTTCTCACTCAGTAAGAAGTGACTCCAAATCTTCAGCGTAAAAATGACAGCGGCGAGCTCCAAATCATGAGTTGGATAATTCTTCTCATGGACCTTCAACTGTCGCGAAGCATAAGCGACTACATGGTTGTGCTGATGCAGAACACAACCAAGCCCCTTCCCTGATGCATCGTAGAAAACCTCAAAGCCTCCGCTTCTGTCCGGAATAGCTAAGATCGGTGCAGTCGTCAGTCTCTCCTTCAAGGTGGAAAAAGCCTGCTCACAAGGATCTGACCAACTGAACTTGACATCCTTCCGGGTCAACCTCGTCATCGGTTCAGCTATCTTCGAGAATTCCTTGATAAATCTGCAGTAGTAGCCAGCCAATCCGAGGAAACTCCTGATGTCTGAAGCCGATTTCGGTGTAGGCCAATCACTGACTGCTCTGACCTTCTCCAGATCCACTGAGATGCCGGCTCCTGATACTACATGTCCAAGAAATGCAACTCTGTCCAGCCAGAATTCGCATTTGCTATACTTGGCATATAGTCGATGATGACGGAGCTTCTCCAATACTAATCTCAAGTGCTCTGCATGCTCTTCCTCGCTCCTCGAGTACACCAAGATGTCATCTATAAAGATCACCACGAACTTGTCGAGAAAGTCGTAAAAGATGAGGTTCATGAGATTCATGAATACCGCAGGAGCGTTGGTCACACCGAATGGCATGACAACGAACTCATAGTGCCCGTACTTGGTCCGAAAAGCTGTCTTGGGGCACGTCATCCTTCTTGACTCTGACCTGATGGTATCCGCTCCGAAGATCCAGCTTCGAGAACACCTTCGATCCACCAAGTTGATCGAAGATATCGTCAATACGGGGCAGCAGGTACTTGTTCTTCACAGTGATCTGATTCAGCTCCCGATAATCGATACACATCCTCCTCGATCCGTCTTTC
This sequence comes from Scilla litardierei, assembly GCA_030789695.1. Taxonomy (NCBI): domain Eukaryota; kingdom Viridiplantae; phylum Streptophyta; class Magnoliopsida; order Asparagales; family Asparagaceae; genus Scilla; species Scilla litardierei. The sequence continues at coordinate 385,843,849 of CM061142.1, forward strand.
TTCTTCACCAGCAAGACGGGTGCACCCCAGGGAGACACGCTGGGATGAATAAAACCCTTCTGCAGTAGCTCATCCAACTGCTTCCTCAGCTCCTCTAGCTCAGTAGGAGCCATACGGTACAACGCCTTAGAAATCGGTTGAGCTCCCGGCATCAGATCAATGCCGAACTCCAACGCTCGATCAGGCGGCAACCCAGAAATGTCCTCAGGAAAACATCCTCGAAGTCTCGCACTACAGCTGGCTTCTCCGGCTCTGTTATCATAGATGCAACTGTCAAACTGTACGGCTGGGCCCGGAACTTGACAGGTCCAAGCGAACGTCCTCCGCTGACGAACTCAAACACTGGGTGGCCAGGAATTTCAAACACCACTTTCTTCTGGTGACAGTCGATCGTGGCATAAAAAGCTCCTAACCAATCAATGCCGAGAATCGCATCGAAATTGGGTAGGTCGTGGACGATGAAGTTAGCATACAATTCGTGTCCACTAACCACCAACGGGCAAGGTCGACAACCAAGGGCAAGCTTCACTACACCATTCCCAGTCGTGATGTTCCAAAACTTGGGAAGTGTGTAGGTGGGTATCGAGTGTTCGACTACGAACTTCCGTGACAGGATGCACATGGAAGCTCCAGAGTCGAACAGGGTCAAGGCTGGGTGAGAAGAAACTAGGATAACACCTAAGGGGTAACAAGCAACTATATCAAACAAGGAAACTAACTAATCAAACATAAATGCAGAAAAGGAAAGACTAGGTCAAGGGTTACCTGCGATCACGTCGTCATCAGCTTCAGCCTCAACGGCTGTCATGGTGTAAGCTCGACGCACCGGGGGGTTGGCCTGCTGAAAGGCTCGCTCCTGCGGTACCAGAGATGGTCCTCGCTGTCCAGGTGCAGGCACTGGTCTCTGAGCGGGTCCAGGTGCAGGCGATGTCCGCTGAACAGGTCCAGGTGCTCCAGCAGTCATAGGTCGAGAACCTCGGGGGCAGTCCCTCGCAACATGAGCAGACGATCCACAAACCAAACACTGATTCAGCATCTTCCTGCAGTCCTTCTTCACATGTCCAAGCTTGCCGCAGAAGTGGCAAGTCAGCTCAGCTCGGTTGAAAACAGGTGCAGCTGGCCTCTTGAACTGGGTGGTCTGGACTGGACGTACACCGGGCCTAGGTGCACTCCTCAACATCTCCATCAGGCGCTTGCCCGCCTATCGGGCCTTCTTCAGATTGGCGACGTGCTCCTGATTCTTCGCAGCCACCAGAACATCCTCATGAGTAGAAAAAGTATTCCCGGACAGCACACTCTGAATGTCCAGGTCCAAGCCCTGCAGGAAACGGTGTGCGCAGTCCTCAGGTTCCTTCACCATGGCAGGGGCATAGCGGCTCAACATGGTGAACTCCGCCTCGTACTCGTCAACGGTCATAGTACCCTGCTCCAGGTTGATGAAGAGACTCTCCATCATCCGCTTCGTCGACTTGGGAAAGTACTGGGCGTCAAACCTCTTACTGAAGGTATCCCATGAAATCGGCTTGGTCAGCCTGGCCTCCTCCGCAGTCCACCAACTGCGGGCATTATCAGTCAATTGCTTCCTGGCGAGATCCACCCATTCATCTTTTGGATTCGGGCAAGGCCCAAATCGTCCTCAGTGCTCTGACGCCACTCTTCGGCCGCTAGCGGGCCCTCTCGTCCGGAGAAATTCTTCGAACGCATCTCTCTGAACTGCTTGGCTCCAGGAGCTGGTGCAGCTGGTGCGGCTGGCGCAGCTGGTGCAGCCTGGCGTCCCTGCTGGAATAGATGATGTTGAACCTCCAGCATATCTCTCATAACTCCCAGCATCTGGCGGATGTCGTTGTCTCTGCCTCCAGGAGCTCCGGTTCCGGTTCCGGCTCCGGTCCCGTGTCGGGTGATGCGTCTTCCGGACATCCTGCGAAAGAGAAAGAAAGCCCGAGTTAATCCCGTGTATATGATTACTCTAGATGTTTGGCTAATGATAAGCGTTCTCATTATTCTGAATTTCGCAGTTGCAATCGGACCTGCATGGGCCACCACTAAAACCTGTAACGCCCCGCTTCCCAAAAGACACCGGAAGCGAGAGCGTTACGCGGTCCGCTTGAACTGGAGCGGTGAAGCTCGAGTTCAATAAGTGTCTATGATTAAAACACAGATGAGGTCCTTGCAACTACCATTCAGAACAATAAGAAACACATCCAGAAAAGATAAAGCCACATCCAGAAATAATGTTCGTACACAGAGTTTAACAATGCCACAGCTGGGCTAAAAGTAGCAACAAGGAAAGCAACGTACTCGAAAGTAACTACAACGACTAAAAAGGAACTAAGAAAGCAGTAAGGTGTCGGGGTCCACTAGTCCTCTGCTGGGAGAGGCACTGCGTCAGGTGCGAACTCCTGACTCTCCAACTCTGGCGTCTCGTACTGGTCCTCCTGGTACTAAAGCTCTGAACCTGACATACATCCACAAACATGAATGTATGTCAGCTAGGGGTCTGCAAGAAAGAGTTAGCATCCCAAAGCGAAGTATACGACAGATATATGAATTTTAGGAGCATCAATAATTTAAAAGAAGTGACTGCAGCAATTTAACAATTAACAATTTTGTAGAACAGGAACGTACAATCCTAGGCATGCAATTCTAGTCGATGGCAAGTTTAAAGTTAAGATTCTCTGAGTTTGTTAGTATTTCAATATTCACGATGACCAAGTTAGCGTTACAATGTCCATGTCAAGAATTCACATCTAATCTAGGGTTCTCGCCTTTAGGTCGTGATGAGAAGGTCGTTTCTCTCACGGGGGCTTACAGTGATTGACACTAACCCACCGCGTCGGGTGGTGCTCTTGAGAAGAGTACCTTTCATACGCCCAGTGGCCGCTCAACCCTAACCCCACCCAAAAGTTTTGCCGGAACACGAGCCGGCCCAGTCGACTCACACGACATCACGATATCATGATACCGCCTTCGAGGCGCACGCTTTCACGATGTCCATATTGTTAAACATGTCAGGACTCACTGTATTTTACTGTTAACAATGTCAAAGTTTTATGGGACAGTTCTGCAAGGCGGAAACGGGTCGAACGACCGTTTCCGTAATTTCAATTAATGACGAATACATCCTTTTTGTTCAACTTACTACAGAAATGATTTTTTTCTCTTAGTGTTTGAAATGGGGATATATCGTATGATATACTGTTGGATCCCAATTTTTGTCCAGATTATCAGTGCATCGTTTTCATGCGTCATTACATGTTTAGTTTTCAAGTTACACATCGTTAACTAAAAGTGACGCAAAACTTCCGAAACTTCAAAAATTCATATAAAATCGAATACTCGCCTGTTTTTGATGTTCTTGGTGTCGTTGGAATCGTCTCGACGAGTACTACACCGTGGACAGTTTGGTTCGCTGTTTTGACAGAGTATAAAATCAGAAATGATGTTTTTCAGTTCAGGTCAGATTTGCAAAAGCTCCTACGACGTCTAATCAACATGTTTTCTTAGGTTTCTCTACTTTACGGTGGGGGTTATGAGTTTTAGGGGGTAGATCTACCAACCTGGAGTGAAACGAGGGATCGGTTGACGTCAACGGGTAACGACGACGCGTACGGTGCTGAAACTTTGACGTTCGGGCTGTGGACTTGTTGCGGTCAGCGAGTAGACGACGGACGACGGCCGTCAGCGAGCTCCGGGGCTGTGGACGTCAGATCTGAGCGGTAGATGAAGGCGCGGGATGTTTTGCGTGGACTGCGAAGGGAAGAACGGCCTGGAGTTGTGAGATGGCCGCTGCGGGGTGATGAAACTCGGCATGGCTGTGGGTGAAGGGGCTTGTGTGGCCGCGGGGAGGAGCAGGCCGCGGGTTTGTTGCGGTTTGTTGGGAGGAGATGAAGCCGCAGGTTTGTTGAAGAAGAAGAAGGAGAAGGAGGGGGGAATGAGAAGAAGAAGCTCAGGTCTTTGCCGTGAGCGGGGTGAAGGCCGTGGGGGGTTTTCTTGCGTGGAGAGAGGCCGACATGGGGGGCTTGTTGTGGTTTGAGAGGAGGTCAAGGGTAGGAGGCGGCTGTAGGAGCTTGCAACCCTAGGTCTATGCTTAGGTTAAAAGAGAAACTAGGGTGTAATTTATAGAAATATCATGTAGGGGGGTGCACGTGATGGTTTGCAAGGACAGAAGAGCCCAGGTTGCGGCTGAGAGTAGTCTGCGGGTTGAGGGGGTTGTTTTAGGGTTTTATAAAATAGGAGTAGGCTGAGAATAGGAGTATAGTCCTAGGGTTAGTACTATATACATATATATCCCTTAAGCCTAAGTTTTAAAAATGAGAGGGTGTGTGTGTTGGGGCCAATGCGTGAGCTGTGTTGTGTCCAATGTGTGCGTGAGTGCAAGATAGGAAGGGTTAAACACTATGAAGAAATGAGTGAGAACATCAATGATTCTTAACTAATTAAAATCAAGAGAATCAATAGTGAATCAATTTGTTTTAATGGGTTTACAAAAAGATGTGAAATTTTGAATTTTGGAAAGATATGAAATCAACATAATAAAGTCACTTAACTAAATAATAATAATAAATTGACTAAGTGTCATAAAATAATAATAGGAGGATTTCATTTGATTTTAAAAGAGATTTGAAACTCGAATTCAATATTTGAAAGTTTACGAAAACGATTTAATGAGATATACCCAAGCAATAATAATAATAATTATATTATTAATAAATATAACTAAGTAGCTTAATACAATGATAGAAATAATTAACATGAACAAGTTGGCACGTGCACGGGGACGGACACGTTTAATTACGGATACGGACGAAAAATTTTACTAAAGAAATACAGTTAAAATCATCGATAAAGACCGGTCGTTACACCCAATGGGCCTCATGGGCCTATTCATAACACATATAATGTTTCTATCATGTGCATACATCATGTACAGGTTCGGTTGCATTGTGAGAAACCCCAAGTCCAGATATGGATTAAATAGTTTTGCAATTCTATGGGACACAATAAAAAGGAAGGCCCAAAAAACACAAAACGAACAGGAAAACGGGTGAAAAGAAATGCCCTGCTTATCCATAAGCCCAGAAGAAATTTTTTTAAAAGAGAATAATGTGTATCATATGACAATGGTGGATTAGTCTCATATACCAAGACGCCAAAAAGTGGGCGGTAATGGACTTGTACTTCCATACCTCTGTGTCTTGATATATGAGACCAAGCCTCCATTGCAACTCTTTTTAAAAATGGTTTGTATTTTGGGGCACGATAGTACTACGGCCCTTGGTTCTAGACCCGGCCGCGGTTCGGTTCCGGTTCGGTTCCGGTTCCGAACTGCCGGTTCCGATTCCGGCAAAAGCCAGAACGGGAACTTAACCGCTTTAGAAGCGTTTCGGTTCCAGTTGTGGTTCCCGGCCGGTTCTGGTTTCGGTTCGGTTCCGGTTTCGGTTCGGTTCCGATTTGGGGCAGGTTCCGGTTAGGTAGTGGTGAAAAATATATGAAAAGTATACAAACTTTAAAGGCAATAATTTAAAAATGAAATATATTTAGTCACTAATCAACTTAATGCAAATTACTTTTGAGAAAATTGAGAATGCGAAGAACCAGCCCGGGGAATGTGAGAAAATTTTGTGAGAAAATTAAGAATGTGAGCAAATATGCCAAAATCGAACCGGTTCCAGAACCGGGGAACCGGCGAACCGGAACCACCGGTTCCGGTTCGGTTCCGCAAAGGGCAAACCGGAACCGAACCGACTTGGCCCGGTTCCGGTTCCGGTTCTTGGAACTGGTCGGCCGGTTCCTGTTAGGTTCGGTTTCAAATCGGTTCGGTTCCGATTCGGTTCCACGGTTCGAACCGAACCGTGGTCGGGTCTTCAGATGCTAGGTATAGCCAACAATGCTTCGGCCCCATCCATATACCGCTCACACAAACATAAATGGTCCACGTGTCAGGAGTTTGCAGCTGCTGCACGCCAACCGAGCCTGTTTCTTTGTGTGATTGTGGGTTGGGATTTACTGTTGTGAATAGTAAATCCATGTTTGATTCTTGAGGAGAGAGAAGTTGAGTTTTGTGTTTCTTTTGGAGGAAAGTGGGTTGGAAAGTTTGTTTGGGATTTGTTTGTGGGTCCCACACTAAAGTTTGTGTTTCTTTGGGTTAAAGTGAGATTGGGATGTTGGATGAGGATAGTTGGGAGTTGGTTATGGTGTTATGAAGTGAGAATACCCACATCCACATATGAAGTAGAAAAATATGTAACCAATGATTTAATCAACTATTAGTTAACTAACTATTAACTATTAAATAAATATCTATTAAATATGCATAATTAAATCCCACTACTCAAAAATATATTAAAATACTGAATTTAATAATAAAAAAGAATTAATTAACTGCATTTTGGGCTATTAAATATAAACGAAGGCAAGCCAGACAATGGAAGCAACAGAAAAATGTAGCTCATTTCATATCCATCATTCATAAATTATAATATTAATTAATATACCATAGTAATCCAGCAATCCCATTTAACATACCATATACCATATTAAGCAACAGAACAATGTAGAACGCATGCAACGGATATCACACTCCCATGTAACATACCATATTAATCGAGCAAATACAAAATATTTATAGTATCCATAATACAATCTCATTTTGCATAACCAACAAACAGTAATAAAGTGGTACATTGTAGCCAGCCTAACATCAAACACTCTTGTGTATAATCAACAATAACAAAACTAACATCAAAACTAGGAGCGTAAACAAAACCAACTTCATGGTGTCCATTTTCACCGTGGTCCACTCAAATCGCCCCACGAGCGTGGCCAACCGCCCCTCTATCTCTAAAAGCCGCCGATCAGAGAACACTGTTGAGAAGGAAGAATTGGTGGGTACTCTTTCAATCTCATCCAGCAACTGCAGTATCACATATGTGGACCAGTCCGAGTGCGGTGGATCATTCTATTCGTAGAATTTGCATTTATTCACGCGCGATGGACAGCTCTAAAAGCGCCTGCCAGGATTTTTTTTCGGGTCCATGATGTCCTCCTGGCAACCTTCAGCCCACAATTGCAAAACCTGCAGTCATCTTCATCTGCAGCCAACTCACCACCTGCAGCAACTCTGGATCTGGATTGAATAGAAGAGCTGGACCCGGTGCTCATTTGACCCTAGCTTGAATTAAAAACAATTAGAATGAATATTGATTTAAAGAGATAAGATAATTAAATAGGGAGAAAATGGTTTAAGAAGCGTACCTACGAACAGTTACAACACCTGTAAAAGATGACATCATCTGGATTAAATCAGAAGTAAAAGAGAAAAGGAAATACCGAAACATAGACAACGCAGAAACCCAAACAAAGCAAAGATAAAGAAATAATCAAGAAGAGATAATTAAACTATTACTAAATTAAAGCCCTCAGGTAAACATATTTTTTAGCCTTAAGTATGTATTAGGCAGTTGCTCATTATGAATGAACCTTCTCGCCAAATACCACTTTTTTCTTCATAACCGAGGGACAAATTGATCATTATATGTTCATCATCATAGGGCTATATGAACAAATCCAACAGATAACTAACCAACGTCCACAGTAGGAACATGATACAACTGCAAAGTTCTCCAATGCCAAGTCCTTTAACTGAACATGAAACATTGGGCTAAAACATATGGGCATGGCTCCTTGGTTCAGGTTTTGGGGCATGGCTCCTTGTTGCTGGGTGTGTGTTTTTGACACATAAGCCCGCAGGAAGAAATTTATTTTATCAAGTAAAAAATGTTGGTAATAGGCAGTTGCTCCATCACATATCACCCTCTCATTTCACTTTCACACATCTCATATACTGATACATACAGTCCATATCAATTCATATGATTTTCAAAGTGTCTCACTTAAATACATCATTGGGGAGTAATGGAACCATCAAGCCTAGTACCAACTATTTATGCATAACCAATGGACATATGGATCAAATAATTATCTTCATCATTGGGCTATAGGTAACCAGCAACAAGGAGCCATCCCCCAAAAACTGAAACTAGGAGCCATGCCCATACCAGACCATAAAACACAACCAGCAACAAGGAGCCATGCCACACAAACAGAAACAATGAGCCATGCCCATACTTTCACAAAAACACAACCAGCAACTAGGAGTCATGCCCCAAAACCTGAACCAATGAGTCATGCCCATATGTCTCACAAAAACACAAACAGCAACAAGGAGCCATGCCCCAAACCTGAACCAATGAGCCATGCCCATATGTTTCAACAAAAAAACACACCAATCAACAAGGAGCCATGCCCTAAAACCTGAACCAAGGAGCCATGCACATATGTTTCAAAAACACACACCCAGCAACAAGGAGTGTCATGCCCCGCTACCCATTAGACTTGAGGGCGAGGATGTTAACGGGCCCGCTTGTGCAAGTCAGGAGGAGGTACTTTTGCTTTTCTTTCCTCCTTGACTTAACACAATAAGCGTCTGTGTAAAAACTGCAGGTTCTTGCTTGCATTACTCAAAAACAACACAGATAAGTAAAACAATATTACAATCTCAACCGTCTCAACGGAATTACCACAGTGGAGAAAAGGAGAGTGGGTCTCATGACCCGTACAACAAATTTAAAGGAAGTACAATTAAGGTCCACTAATCAACAAGTCTGGGTCCACTGGTTCAGCTATCTCAACTAGTCCTCCTGGCGCTATAGCTCGGGATCTGACATACATCCAAAAATATGAATGTATGTCAGCAAGGGTCTGCAAGTAGATGTTAGAACCCAGGGCAAGATATACAAATTTATATTGGATTTAAGAGGCAACTTTAATAATTTAAATGAGATAATGGCAACATGCTGATTTAAAATGAAAATAGAGTAAAGTACTCCTAGCATGCAGTTCTAAGCAGATCAAAAAGTAAAATGAATCTTCTCGTTGGTTCATTAGCATGTCAATATAGCTGAGATGACAAATCCAAGTTGCGAGTTTCAGGTTAGCATTTCACGATTTGTTAGCATTCACGATTTGTTAGCATTCATGTCTATAATAGGGTTCTCGCCTTTAGGACGTGATGAGTGGGTCGTTCTTCACATGGGGGCTTACCGTGCTTGGCGCTAACCCACCGCATACGGGTGGTGCCCTTGAAGAGAGTACTCGTTCATACGCCTAATAGCCGCTCAACCCTTACCCCGCCCAAGATTTGTGCTGGAACACGAGCCAGCCTAGTCAACTCACATGACATCACGAAAGTCACGATTTCGTCTTCGAGGTGCACGATTTCACGATGTCACTCTCTTGTTAGTCATTTTAAGGCATGCAGCAATTAAATAACATGATCATGTATCTTTACATAACAATTTCCATGGTTACAAGAGTATCGAGCAATATTTACAACAAGTTAATAAAAGTGCTAAGTATGAGATTTAACAAGTATGACATGGAACTGATTTTTCATCGCTAATGTTCTAAAGCAGGATATATCAAATTATATGCCGTTGGATCACATTTTTAGCCACGGATGTCGTGGAAGTGATTTCACGCGTCATATCACGTGCAGTTTTCGAGTTATGCAACTTTACGTACAAAAAGCTAAAAGAGCATTTACCTTCACAAATTCACAATAAATTGCTTACTTGCCTGATTTCGGTGATTTTGGTGCCGTTGGGTTCGTCTCGATGGGTACTACGTGTTGGTATGTCCGGTTCTCTGTTTTGGTTAAACACTTCACTGAATTAGATATATTGCGAGATAAGTCAAAATATCCAGTTAATCCTTAAAGTGGGTTTGTCTAATTTTATTGGGTTCTTGGTTAGGGTGATGTCTATATTGTGTTACACTAATATTATACGCCTCATTTTTATACACATATCATTACCCTAACATCATTAAGCAGTTAATAAAATGCTGATTTAAAATAATACGTAACAGTTTAACACTTGGATTATACTAATGACTAACCGAATAATTAATACTTCTAATTAACATTATTAAACTAATCACCATGTCAACATAAGTGTACTGTTTGCATAAAATCTTTTCCTACTACAACTTATATTAAAACGCCTATCTAATATCCTATTTCTCCTTACCATATTCTGTCACTTACCCTTCCATTATTAATAAGGCTGTCCCTTGCTCATTTAAACATGGCTGACACTCTCCCATACCTCTTTCACATTTTGTTTTTGATTTAAATACTTTTTTATAAAAACGGCCACCTCATTACTCCTCCTATTATTATTATTAATATAACCCTATTAATAACTAGGCTGCTACTTACTAGTTACTACTCCATTTACTCTTCCATATACTCTCTCTATGTCTTCTTCAACATCTGTTCTTTACTTCTTTCTCTTTTTTTTGTGTTCAACCCATTTGCAGGAAACGAAGGGGACGCAAGGGCTTAGGTGAAAACGAAAGTGGGGAGAGGGCTTCACCTTCGCGTGGAGGAGGGAGCTGAGGGGGCTGACGGCGGCACGGGGCGGAAGTCCAGGCGGCGGCGCCCGCGGTTCTCCTCCGGCAGCGCGCCTGGCGATGGCGTGCTCCAGTGCAACGGCGGCGGTGGCGGTTCCAGGCACTGGAGGTCGGCGGCCATGGTGAGGGGAGAGTAGGAAGATGAAGGGTTTGCCTTGGTTGAATCTGAAATTATTTTCAGATTTGTTTGGTTGTTTAGAATCTGAATTTTGGTTTCTGAAATTGGGTTTGATTTTTGTAGGAATCTGAAGTTATTTTCAGATTCGGGTGTTTTCCTCTTCCTTGATCTCTGATTTCGAAATCAATGGGGGTTGTGTTTGGGAAATGATGTTTGTATTGATTTGGGGAAGATTTGTTTGAGGGTTACACTTGTTTGCTTGTTTGGGAAATCTGGGTGGATTTGAGTTGGGTTGATGATGAATAGATTTTGAGGAGATGAACAGATTTTTGGTTTGAAGAGGAGGATGTTTTGTGAAGCTGATGGTGGTGGATTTGATGGGTTCGATTGTTATTGGAGAATCGGTTTGGGATGAATTCCAATTAGGGAAGTGGTTTGCAGGGAAGGAGGAACTGATGTCGTCCCCCTTGTTTTTGCTAGCTGCTGATATAAGGATAGTGCATGGGAGATATCATGAAGAAGGAGATAGCTGGAGGTGGGGGTGCCTTGAAGTGTATGTCGGATCTCACCAAGAGAAGAGGTAATTAAAGGGGGTTGGGTCTAGAATTAATTAGGGATAAATGTAACTGGTAATTAGTAACTAGGATATGGTCATTAGTAAAAGTAATTAGTTAAAAATATTTGGTAGAAGGTTAAACGTAATTAGGGAAGAGTAATTTATTTAAACAATAAAATACCGATTTTCACAACCTACACCGAAAATTATGAAAATGCCATGGACTCGTCCCCTCTCAAGTACGAATACAAAATCCATCTTAAGATTGGACGACGAAAAATAGTAGGAAAATCATTTAGTTGTTATTGAAATCATTTGAATTAATCTTCATTACGAAAAAACGTGCACTAAGAAAACTGGCCGTTACAAGGAGCCATGCCCCAAAACCTGAACCAAGGAGCCATGCACATAAGTTTCACAAAAACACAAACAACAACAAGGAGCCATGCCCCAAAACCTGAACAAAGGAGCCATGCCCATATGTTTCAAAAAATACACACCCATCAACAAGGACCCATGCCCCAAAACCTGAACCAAGGAGCCATGCCCATATGTTTCAAAAACACACACCCAGCAACAAGGAGCCATGCCCCAGAACCTGAACAAAGAAGCCATGCCCATATGTTTCAAAAAAACACACCCAGCAACCTGGAGCCATGCCCCAAAACCTGAACCAATGAGCCATGCTCATATGTTTCAAAAACACACACCCAGCAACAAGGAGCCATGCCCCAAAACCTGAATAAAGGAGCCATGCCCATATGTTTCAAAAAAACACACCCAACAACAAGGAGCCATGCCCATATGTTTCAAAAAAAACACACCCAGCAACAAGGAGCCATGCCCCAAAACCCGAACCAATGAGCCATGCACATAAGTTTCACAAAAACACAAACAACAACAAGGAGCCATGCCCCAAAACCTGAACAAAGGAGCCATACCCATATGTTTCAAAAAACACACACCCAGCATAAGGATCCATGCCCCAAAACATGAATCAATGAGCCATGCCCATATGTTTCAAAAACACCCATCCAGCAACAAGGAGCCAGCCCCAAAACCTGAACAAAGGAGCCATGCCCATATGTTTCAAAAAAAAACACACACCCAGCAACAAGGAGCCATGCCCCCACAACCTGAACCAAGGAGCCATGCCCATATGTTTCACAAAAACACAAACAGTAACAAGGAGCCATCCCCCAAAACCTGAACCAAGGAGCCATGCCCATATGTTTCAAAAAAACACAAACAGCAACAATGAGCCATGCCCCCACAACCTGAACCAAGGAGCAATGCCCATATGTTTCAAAACACACACACCCATCAACAATGCACATATGTTTCAAAAAAACACACACCCAGCAACAAGGAGCCATGCCCCAAAACCTGAACCCATGATCCAGTCACATATGTCACAAAAACACAAACATCAACAATGAGCCATGCCCCAAAACCTGAACCAAGGAGCCATGCACATATGTTTCAAAAAACACACACCCAGCAACAAGGTGACATGCCCCCAAAACCAAAACCCAGGATCCATGCACATATGTTTCACAAAAACACAAACAACAACAAGGAGCCATTCCCCAAAACCTGAACCAATGAGCCATGCACATAAGCTTCCCAAAAACACAAACAGCAACAAGGAGCCATGCTCCAAAACATGAACCAATGAGCCATGCCCATATGTTTCACAAAATGACAAACGGCAACAAGGTGACATGCCCCAAAACCTAAATATATACAACAACATAGTCTCTGTTTGTGACACATAAAATTAAATTCATAACATCAACGTAGAAAAAGGCTAAACCCACCTCATTAACATCTACATCCCAATATAATACCCATACCCAACCAACCGTAACACCTTCACCAACCCACCAGAACCCTTCCCCACAACCCCACCATACAATAACATATTACCCCACCAACTAACACATCCCCAACCCAACCAACACTAATCACCACCCCCACCAAAATGCCATAGGGCCCACTCATCCTCTTATCTTTCCTTTGCCATATCCTTTTGCACAACCTGCTTCACGCAAGTCTCTGTCCATCTTAGCAACTAAATCCTCAAGCATAAGCTTCCGATCCGATTGTGGCACGGCCAAAAATTGTCGACCCACCATCTTATTCGTGCTTAGGTCTTTAAACAACTTCAACAATAGGTCGGGCGGATACTCCGTAAAATCGCACACATGCTGTGCAATAGTTTCTGTCCAGTGGGAGTGTGCGCTCCGTATAGCATCCGTGACCTCTTTCTCATTAGCGGCTATATCCCGCATTACGTCCGGATCTTCCCTCAATGAGCGTCGCCGCTGTTTCTTCTTCCCCAGCGATGGTGGGTAGCATTTCTTGCCCCCCATTGTGGACACTCTCCTGTCGACGCTTGTGTGGGCATGTCCTCATGGACATAGCGGGGTGGAGAAGGAATATGTGTTAGATCTGGCGTTACAGGCTCTCCTTCCCCTCCAGAAAATGGGCCACCAAAGCTATCGAACAATGACCTTGACAAATCCCCCGTGCTGCGTCATCCCCAATGATGACAACCAGATCGTAAAACCAGGGTATGGGATGGTTCACATAAGCGCGCTTCCGATGGTTTGCCTGAACATTTAGCAGAGCGTATATGACCATACCATTCATAGCTATATTTAATGTACTAGCACCTATCCTATATATAATATAGAAGTAATTACTGCCGCCCACGTTGCATAAGTTTCCGGATCCAGCTCAATTATCTTCCTCTCCGCATCCCATCCTGCCCCGCTCATTTCCATGCACTCGTAAACATCCTTGAGACGTGTCTTCAAAGCTTTCGTGTGATTTTTCACATTACCACTTGTGAACGTCATCCCATAAGTGTTATTGATTTCGGCTACAGCTGCATTGAATGCGGCCCCTTTAAATGTCTTATCCACTTTAAGGCCCTGCCATGCAAGTTCACCTAGGAATGGAATAAGGGTGTCATCCTGCTCGGGCTTCCATAGTTTGTTGTGTTGTGAAGAAGAGGAAGGTTGATTTCTGCTTTTTACTGGGACTTGATACAGACCCCTCGGCATCCTCGCTACGCCGGCTCGACTTCCTAGAGGAGTCACTACCGGGAGTTCTTTCATTGCCACTTGGTAGCGAAGGCACCATGAGACGCGGGGCTTCTGAATGTGGGTAGTTCTCCCCATTGGAGCATATTCATATACCCATGGCCACTATATGATGGCATTGACATTGGCATTTGGATTGGCAAGTTGAAATTGCCATATTGTAGATATGTCATTCCATGCCCACCAGCTTGGAATCCATGCATGTGGTAGGGGATAAGAGGCATCCTCATGGGAATTGGTCGGTTGAGAAGGAGATCCCCCCTTCTTTCTGCTTCGCCACGTTGTACCCCTTATACATTTTCATAAAATTGATGCATTGGATCACTCCCATCCGGGTATGGATCACCCCCATGCCCTGATTTTGAAGATCCTTCCATCCATACAACATCAATATTATGATAATGAAAATGCATAATTTTAAAATTAAAATCCAACCATCATATTATCTGAAACTATGCCGCATGAGTTATAAAAATACAGAATTGTAAAGCATTGACGGGATAAGCCAAAGCATGAAAATATTGGCATACTCAACACATCAAACATAATGCAATACTCAAGGTACAAGGTTAAAATGTTCAGACTTAGTATGCAATTTTTATGACCCCCTCGTAGCCCATGCTCTATCGTGTTCCTGCTATTATTTATGTTACAGTAGTCCACCCACATATCCCAAGCTATCTGCTCCCTGCGCATTTTCCAGCGATCCCGTTGTTCGGTTTGTTCTCGAACGGTCACCTGTTGGGATAGATCAATAACATCGTCATCCTGATCATCGATACCCTCTACATCCTCCTCAAACCCATCACCATCTTCAGTTAGGTGGGGGTCATAGGGATCTGCAATTTGGATGTAATTATGCAAAACAGTGCACGATAGTACGGTATCGACCTGACTTTTGAATGGGTAGTGAGGCTTGGATGTCAATATTTTAAACTTGTTCTTTAGGATACCAAATGTCGACTCGATCTTTGATCTTAATGTAGAATGACGTAGGTTGAATAGCTCTCGTCGATTTCGAGGAACCCGATCAGTATGGTCCTTCAAATGGTATCTAACGCCCCTGTATGGAGATATGAATTCTGGCATTATAGTATATCCAGCATCGCAAAGGTAATATTTACCTACATTCGAACAAAGAAACCAAGTTTATGATCCAACACTTTCTGAGATACGCAATTATAATTTATATGTAAATTTATGCATATTACCATCATACACTCGAAGCCCCAGTGGAGGGGGGGGGTAAAGACAAGCATCTTTCAGGACCGTAAAATCATTTGTGGATCCTTCCCACACGGCCAGTACGTATGTGAATCTTTTATTTGGTGTATAGCTGCTAGCACATTTTGCGTAACCCCCTTTCGCCCTCTAAAGCCGGGTACGAGCCTTGCTGGTAGCATGGCATCTATGTGTGTCCCATCAATGAGATCGATGCGGTCCTACAACGTATTAAATGAGACCAATTTGCAATCCCCGTTATGATAATTATTATACTGACACATATACAGATAACCACACATACCTTAAAAAATGGGAACCAATCAGGATTATTGACTATCTCCGATGACGTCTCATTAAGAGCTTGCTTCACAAACATATCCCGAAGTGCACACAGTTCTGCCATCACTTTGTTAAAATAACGGCTAACTGTCCCCCCGCGCCTTATAAAATCCACTTGCATGACTCTATTCTTTGACATGTGCCCTACAATATGCAGGAACATGGCCACCTGCTCCTCGACGGATACATGAATAATGTCCTCGAGAAGATCACGCTGTCGCATTAATGATGCAAGATTCATGAAAGCATGTCTTCGCTTTCGTAGGTAGCAAACAACTACTTTCAGACCCATACAGAATTCTCCGCATGTGGGTTTTTCTATGTAGATCCCACATAGCTGAAGGGTCTCTGGGTATAGGGTCGGGCCTAGCGGAATTGTCAAGTTGTAAAGCTAAGATGACAAACATTATTGTCGCCGCGACAGATGTACATAAACCACAAGATGAATGGTCTCCTTGTATATCCATGTCCAACTTAATTGCTTCAAACACAACTTAACGCGTAAGTGATGACTGACATACGATATTACCAGAAAGTAGGGTATGCGAAAAAGATGCCCGTGGCTATCCAACATCCTATATAACTTATGGCAGGGAAAAAATTTATACCCTTTGTTAGCCAAAATGAATTAAAGCCATATCATATGAAAATATGAAAAACCCATTTCATCTAACTTTATGCATATCCAAAAATATAGCCTCAGAATATATGATTAATCATTTTCACAACTAGTTGCTTTGCCGTTGCTCCGTCCATGTCAAACCATAAAGCAAACGCCAAAACTCAAGATAAAAATTTTTGTTCATTTATAATTGGTTCACTAAACAAGGTCAAATTGACACAAAAATCATAAATACTAAACACCTTAAAATTAGAATGTTAAAATCATAAATACTAAACACCCAAAATAATCGACACAATGTTAAAATTTCAAAACCAATCCCTTTCAATTCAAAAAATAGCAACCACTGTGATGCACAAATAGGGTATTAAACGGAACCATCGAGTAAGCCATCCAGCATATATGACTTTTGCACAGCCATTCATACCAAATTCATTTATAATTCATTAGGCTGTTTGGAATAATGCAAACCTAAGGGCATGTGTCTTTGCGTGGATTATGAGCATGTAGGTTTCGCATTATTTGTAAATGGGGATCATTCACTAACATCATGCACCTAATCCCAACATTAGAAAATCAGAAATTCATCGAAGCAAATGTGTGAGAAAGCCCAAAATTTCGAAACCCTAACATCACCCACCAAATCACAACATCATAAAATCAGATAATCATCGAAGCGATTGATTGCGAAATCCCAAAATTTCGAAACCCTAGCATTATTCACCCATTCACAACATCAGAAAATCAAATATTCATCACGGTAGAGGGGTGCGAAACCTCAAAATTTCGAAACCTTATCAACATGCACACATTCAGATCATGCGAGCATAGCAATAACACATGGCAGCAAGAGAACCCATCAAAATTAAAATTAGGGCTTCAGAAATTATACCGAGGCGCGAGGAATCGTAGAAAAATCAGCTCGAACCTCACCGATCAGTTAGGGTTCTGCACAGAGATTCGACAGAGCTGAAATGCCCCAAGCTTGGCACACCCTCAGCAAATACGCCCTTCGATCCGCTGAGAAACCCTTTTGAAACCCTAGGCAACGAAGATCGACCGATATCCCGCCGCAACTAGGATTTTTCAGCCTGCCGTTGGCTCCCGCACAATGGAAGAGGGGTGAGAGGAATGAGGTGGGGCCCGAATTGAGGAATCCCAGCTGCAATCCCCGCAAAAATCGGAGATTTCAAGGGGAGGAAAGTGCAGCGACACGTCGGAGAAGGAGTCGCGAGGAATTGCAGCGATGAGTCTCCGCAAAGGAACACACGAGGGGAAAGAGGCAACGAGAAAGTGATGAATAATAAAAAAAATGACAGCACACAGTAGGAATTTTTAGCTTTCTCAGCTCTTTTCCCCGCAAAAAAACGGCCCTAAAACACGCAACGCAGGGTGGAAGTTACTTACCTACTTGACACGTGTCAATCTCTGCGTCAGTTATACGCTGCTCGCAACAATATTGCTTGCACCGAATCAGCCCGCAGATCTCGTTCCTGTTCGTTTAGGCGGGAAACATTTTTTATTTTGGCTCTCTCTCCGCACTTTCTTCTTCCACCGTTCCATCGTCTCATTCCCCTCTCTGTTCAATGAAACCCTAACCCTAACAGTAGGCCTAATTCGACCCGCCATGGCTCCGCGCAAGAGACCATCTTCGAAGAAATCCAATCAGAGCGTTCAGCAATCGCAGCCGCCCAAATTCGGGATCCAGCATTTCTTCGAGCGTCACACTCAGTCCAATGCCACCGCCTCATCCACTCCCCGGAACCATAACAATATCCCCAAACCTGGCCCTAATCCAACCGAAACCGCAGCCGCTTCCGTCGCCGATTTTGAGGAGGACTCGTCGCCAATCTCGCCGGAGATCACCAAAACGGTTCCCCGCAAGCGATTCAAGTTCTCCCCTGGAATGGTCAGCCGCTTTCTCTCTCTAGCTTTCTGTTTTTTCTTTGCGTCTATATTTTTGATTTTGATTTTATTTTTGTGGTTAAATAGTTGATTAAGCAAAGTCAAGATGATGGTGGAGACGAAATTACCTGGAAGATATCTCCGGTCAATGAACGGTTGAAATCGCTCGCATCGAAGCAGTTGCCGGGGATGGTGAAGATTTTTGCTGAGCAGTCGAGGCCCATCGCTTCTGCTCTTCACCCGTGTTCAGGAAATCAGGTCAGCTATTTAGGGATTGCTTTCTAAATTCTAATGGTCACAACTTTAGTTTCTTTGAAAAAGTCATCTTACTTATTTTTTGTTAAAAGCTTGAAGAATTTCATTCAGTTTCTTGAAACTGTTACTCCACTAAGCACTTGAAAGTGTGTTGGATCTTGGTTGCTCTAACTTATTGCAAGTTTGTCTCTTGGAATACATCTTACTGAATTTAAGATAATTTTTGATGAATTTGGGTAATTTGCCCTAAACTTGAGCTACTTCCCCCAAAGAATGTCTCTTTTGTGAGTAAACATTTCCCAATGTTGCTTGAATTTTTGTTCTTGGGTAAATTGCAGAAGCTACCCACGTTCTATTGCCATAACAGTATTATACCGTCACATTTTAGAAATTAGCAGAAACCAATAAACCACCCCTGAAAAGTAGCTGAATCTACCCTTGTTCTGTCATCATCGGGGGACTGATAACTCCTATTCAGATTAGGGGCTATTTCTTCCAGATGCCAATGAACACGGGTAGTTTTGCACTATACCTTTTGTTTTACCCTAAAATTACCCCAAAGTTGGCGTTTAATATGTAATCATTCATGAAATGCACAGAATTCTTCTTGTTCAGTCGGAAAGTTGGAAAAGTGGCTTTCTTCTCCTACTACATCAGAACCAGACAAGGATCGGACATCATCTAGAAGAGTTTCTATTCAAGAGACAGATGGTGTCAATGGTCGGGGGAGTAATGGAGGACTTCCTATTGTTTTGACTGATCTAAAGAGTCCGTTTCGGACTCCCCCTTCTCTGCCTTATGGTCCCAACCAGGTACTAAATTTAGATACCATCTTTGCTTTTCATTTTATTATATAAATTATGACCATCAGCACTTGATTTGCAGCTGTCATGTAGTTTTTCTGGTAATGGAGCGCCAGACCTGCCTGCAAATCGACAATACCGCAAGGTTTGGCATAAACATGTTTGATCATTATAATAAAGTCATCACATTGGAAGATCATCACAATTTCTTTTGTTGGTTCATTGCCACCCGTTTTAGCAACTGCTTGAACTTCTAGATCAAGTGGAAGATGCAATTACAGAAGATTCAGAACCCACGAACTTAAACTCGAACGTTAAGTATATCGCCCCTGGCAAGACTAGTAGACAAGATGACCTTAACCATGGAAATGGTGCAGCCACTCCAAAAAGAGCTGACTATGATTTGAAGAATGAAAGTTTTCTTGTATTGGAGGTCTAATTCCATGATTTATTTATATGTTTAAGTAAATGCAGGAGGTTGCTTACTTATTCTGAGATCTCACCATCTTGTTTTTTTTCAATGTCACAGGTCTCTGAAAAGCATAAAAGTGTTGGCTCGAAGTGCACTCAGAACCCATTCAAGGTTGATATGGGAATTGTAATGCAATTTTAATTTTAATTTTAATTATGCTGTTACTCACATGTTTTCCTTTTCTCTTTTGCGGTAGATCCTTCGCTTATTGAATGAAAGAAGCGGCCTTGAACAAGTTTTGCATTTGTGCGATGAGTGGTTAGTATTCTTTCTTTATTTCTTTCTTTTGTTTTTTTGGTTTTTGGATTGCCTTTTATATTGGAAGCCTGCATTGCAACTTGAACTAGACTGTAGGAGTTGTTTCATAATTGTCCAAAGGCTGTCCTTGATCAAACAGCAAAAGCGGGCAAAGTATCCATTCATGTGTTGATTCATCTGAAGTGAAACTTGCAGACACTTTTAGTTGATTGAACATATTCTCCTTAGAGTGCTCACTTTATTTTAATGTTCCTTTCTTGTGTTCATGTACTGTATTGTTTGTGCAAAATGAACTTCTCCTGTGCTCCCAATTACTAGCTGCAGTATGTCTCGTTAAGTTGTAATCTACACTCTATTTGTTGTATACAATAAAATTTCACATTGCTTGACGCAGTAACTAGGCATCCCCTGCCTCTTTCGTCTTCTTTCCTTTTGTTCAAAGTTCTTACCATCACTTCTTTCCACTTATAATGACTTTGTACGGCCATATTACAAACTATTTATTAGATATATAAATATGTGTTGTGTTTTCTTTATTTTTATTTTTTATTTTTTATGGCAAAACATTGAGAGAATACCCCTTGGTTTCAGTAGTCAGTTGGTAATGGAACATGAGTCACCACCTTTGTAAAGGGTAAGCAGAAATTGCTAGAAGGATAAGCAACAAAAATAGCATATGCAAGCTGATGCTTAATACCTTAGCACATCATAGTGTTCAAAACCTGAAAGTCAATGCAAATTTGTTTGTTACTGTCAATTATGTTGTAATGGACAACAAAAGTGTCACTCTTTTGTTCTCTGACCTTTCTGTTATTATCATGACATATTGCGCATTAATGAATGTTGACGTTACCTGATACCTGATATGCTAACTGGCGATCTTTGTTCTGTTTGGGTTCCAAATGTTGCGTAACACCACGTCCATCTGGGGCCTCCTGTAATCAATGAGTTATCTGCACTGTATATGTACCTAAATGCCACAAAGTGATTAAAAAATATTTCACAACATTAATATCAATACTGAAAGTATTAGAAAATAAGGCTTGTAAATAAATTAAATAATTGAAAAACTTAATTTTTAATTGCACCCGATGAGATGACAATGGATGATCAGAACAATGCATTAAATAATAAGCAACAACATACAATAAACAATTCAACAAGGGTATAAAAGTCACAACTGACATCAACAATCAATTACACAAATAAATTACGTAAATTACATTCAAATGTCTAATGATACACGAATAATTAAACAGTAAATATGACTAGCATTACAAAATTGAGAACCAATAACCTTGAGTAACAGGCTAATGACTAACTACCTAAGGCTATTGCCATGTTGTGTCTGAGTACCATAACAGAAGAAATCCCAGATCTCAAATGATACATATGACAAAAAATGGCAAAACCGAAAATTAAGAAAGAAGAAAAAAGAGAGGAAAAAATGGCCTGCACAAACTTGGCTGAATGTTATAATACCATCTGTATAAATAAACTATGCATTTATTCCTTAAAATCCCACTTATAAAGGTGCATATTGAACCACATATTGGTATCTTTTTTTGGCAAGTGCTCCATTCATACAGGAGGATCCCACCAAACCCAAAAAAACACTTCATTTCATTATTTGGATCCTTGTTTACTTGCTGAGATTTGTCGAGAGGTCCTGATTGTGATTTTCTGTGTTTCAGGTTTTATACTTTGATCGGACCTGGGGATACAATAAATGTTATTGGAGAGTTTGATAATCAAGGGAAATGTGTCGTTGACCATGATAACAACCTTTTAATCATTCACCCAGATATACTAGTCTCTGGAACACGGGTCAGTATTTCCTGGTTTTGTTTTGGCATGCTTCTTTTCATTTGTCTGATCATGCATGAAAAATGATGACGTGTATCAATGAGTTCGAATTTTAGTAGCATATATTTATATGCTTTCCCTTCAAAAAGGTTAGGTTCATTACTTCATATAGGCATTCTCATTAAGATGTATATTAATTAGCTAATTTTAGGTTGCCTCTAGTTTCAATTGTCCAAGGCGTGCTGTTCTAGATGAAAGGCTAAAGTGCAGTGAGCATTCTACTGCTGCGCTAATTGGCACACTGCTTCACCAGATCTTTCAGGTTTGTGCTTTGATCGGGATCACATCACATTGTATTTGGCTTAACGAAAACATCAAAGCCCATGATGCTTCAAGTTACCAAAAGTTTCTCCCCCATGTTCAGGCTGGACTTGTTAAGGATTCACCAACAAGACACTTTTTGGAAGAGTACGCTGGAACAGTGCTTCAAAAAAATATTGAGAATTTGTATGCATGTGGAGGTATCTATGAATAGTCTGAATGTGATTCACTATTTTTTAAATAACATCTATCTGCACCTCATAGATTAGAGGTGTTCTGATTTCTTTTCACTGAATTTTAGTCGAAGGCTCTTTTCTACACCACATTAAGCAAATATACATCTAAATGAGATTCAAGGAAGCCTTCTCCTCACCCCTACCCCCTCTAACTTGTGTTTCAATCTTCTTCTCTAGGATAGTTTGCTGAATGTTTCCATGTTTGATGCAGCCAGTGAGAATTCCATATACTGTACGCTTATTGAGGCGATTCCTAAAATATTAAATTGGCTCAGATATTTTCGAGCTGTTGAGGTACTTGGATTCTTCCTTTGCTTACTATTTATCATCTTGACAGTGTTTCTTCAAGCCGTTGGTATATACCGAAGTATACTGTATTTATCTCTTTGTTTTTAAAGATGTCTTCTTTTTCCCTTTCATCCATTCTTTGCCATTGCAATTGGGTTTTAGAACAGCTAGTTTATTTAGTAGTCTAATTATGTAGCCTGATTACCAAGTTGCAAAAACCCAACTCACAATGGCTTTAATACTTGTGGCACGTGGCTATTTACTTCAGTTATTTGTACTTTCTTTGTGTTTGTTGATAAAATTTTAGATCTGCAGTATCCATGTGCTTCTCGTGAGTCTTTGTCTACTCTGGCGCACCAACAAACTTGGTGGATGGTGATATTGGAATATTTGATAAAATAGGGTTCACATCGTGTGTACACCGATCTACAAAACTATACATAACTGAAGAAATTAGAGACCTACTTTGGAAGAAGGCTGGGGAGAGTCTGATAGTTTTTTCTCTCCTTAGGTTGTCTTATTATAATATAAATATGGGTAACTTTACAAAAAGCCATCTTAACCCCTTTTAATAAAATCCTTCAATGACAAGTATATTATGTCATTCATGCCTAGCTTGCCACATTTGTAGTCAACTCTTTCCTTTCTTAAAGGCTTAGTAAGCATGTCCGTCAGCTCATTTATTGATCTTATATGTTTCGTCTTTATCATCTTTTTGTCACATTGATGTCTCACTTTGTGACAATCAATCTTAATTTGTTTTGTTTTCTCAGTAAAGATTGGGTTGCGAGTGACATGTATGGCAGTCTTATTATCGTAATACAGCCTTATATTTATAGGTTTCATGAATCCTAAGTTAACCCAATTGCTGAATTTATAACAAATCATCGATGGTGCTGATTATGTACTTTGATTTTGCATTGGATCGAGAGATGATCGGTTGTTTTTGTCATTCCAAGATACCAAATTTCCACCCACGTAAACATGATAAGCAGTCATGATCATTGACTAAAGTATGAGATCAAAGGGCGGGAAAGCCATATTTGTTGGGAAATTTAGACCCACCCCAGTATATTTTGATGATGAGCATAAGTGATATGTAGACTAACATATTTGTTTCAAGTGTGTATAAATTTATTTTTATAGCCATGAAGTTTTTGAACGCATTGTGAAAATATATGAAGAAAATGAGCCAAGATCGAAAGTTTACCATTGAGACATGAATTGAAGAAGATGACGCTCCGATGAATATTGCTTACAAAGACTTAAGATCAAGGAAGAATGACTCAAGACAAAGAACGAAGAACAAAGGCTAGTATAGTGTGTTTGTGTAAGTATAGTTTGAAAATGTTAAAGCCAATAAATATACTCGTTACACACACATAAATTCTTGAAAAATGGGGTTTAAATATGTTAAACCATATATTATTTAAAAATATTTTTTATAAAATATTTTCAAGTGTTTTTGAGTATAAAACCCTTGTGTCAAGAAATGGCCGACTATCATCACCAGATAGCCGACTACTGCAGGAAGATTTTCATCAAAAACTTACTGTCAAAATAATAGCCGAGTATCCTTAGAAATAGCCGATTATCTGGGTCAACTTTGACAGTTTTGACAGTTTTTATTTGAATTTAACTAGCCGTTAACTAGCCGTTAGAGGAGACTTTTTGAGCAGATTTCTAGCTGATTTTATGGTAATATTACTATATATATAGCTATGATTTTGGATATTTTAAACACATCAATTTCTATTGAAAAAGAAATCTCTCTTGTGCTAAACGTTCTTAAAGCTCTAATTGTTGTTCTTCAATTTTCAAAAGGCTACTGATTTTATTTCGTTTGTGCTAATTTTAAAGATCACTTTCAGATTCATTTTAGACTTCAAATAGTTCTTGTTTTAAATTTGATCTCCAAGCGTTACAAGCTTTTTCTTTGAGATTCAAATTGCAAGTCTATTGCTTTTTAATCTTTGTGTTTTAAATTCATATATTTTTCAAATATTAAAGTCTTTAATATTGATATCTAAAAGCCCATGTGCTAATATTTTAGAAGATCAAATTTAAGTTATTTCTTTTGATCAATTTTGTGATTATTCATATCTTTTACTTGATCAAAGGATTTTAATTTATTTTTAGCCACGATATTCACAAATATATACATTGGCTATAGGAAATCTTGTACTCATTTCATATCCGGTGTGAAGTCTTTGGAGAAGACTTGGACGTTGTAATTCCAGTGTTATAAGGGGCGTTTATGTTGGAAATCCTAGTTGGTTGTAACTATGTGTGCGCGTGGAAAATCCTAGTTGGTTGTAACTAGGTGTTGTAAATTCCTAGCGAGAGAAGCTAGATGCTTGTATTGCGTGTTGCAATATAGTGGATTAAATCTCGACGGGAGTTGGGGACGGGACGTAGGCCAAGGTTGGGCCGAACCAGGATAAAATTCTCTGTGTCTACGCTGTGATATTTCTCTCTCTGACTTACTATTTATCGCTTGAATCTTTTTATTTCCGCTGCATCTTATATTCAAGCATATTATATTGTTGATTAAGTACAAATTGAGGCAACTGGATTTGAGACTTATGCAACTCATAGAAGGACTTTCTTTCAGTTAAAAAGTTTATATTATTTGGTAACTATATTCAACCACCCTTCTAGTATTGTCTGCCATTCACATGGATCCTACAATATCTGCATCTGAGAAAGCCACAACTTTATAATGCCTAGAAGCAGAGTATAGAAGTCATTTGCTCGGTGCATTCTTTTAGTATGACTCATAAATAGCGTTCCAATACGTAAGCCTTGGATTAGACATGGACTGACTCAACACACTTATTATAATGATAATATCAAGGTGTGTCATAATAATGTAGTTCAGTTTCCGGGTTAATCTTATGTATGACACAACATCATGTAGTAGTTCTCCCTAATTTGATACAAGTCTGGAGTTTGAATCCATTAAGATGAAAAGCAGATAGGATCACAGATTTTTAGATTTTCAGATTTAGTCCGTTGGGGCGTTTTCGTAATTTTCGGATTTCTAGGGTCTTTTTCGTAAGTTTCAGTTTTGGAGGGTCTTTTTTGTAATTTGCTATTTTCCGTTTATTATTTATAGGTGGATTAGGGATTCTCATGCATGATTTGGAGAAGAAAAATACTTGTTTGAGGTGAGATTATCACTCTTTCGTTGGAGAACGCGGACACTTCTTGAATTGACGGCTTAGGATAGCGAGACTATCTAAAGGTGTCAACTTTATTCTTGTAATTCTTTATTTTCAGTTTTATTCTTAATAAAAATCCACCTTTTCCCAAATCTCTCTTCCAAAACCCTAAAAAATCTCACCTTTCACATAAAAACATCATATTTCTCCATAAAAATCTCCCCTTTTCCATCAAAACCCTAGCGGATCACATCAATTGGTATCAGAGCGATGATCTTGGCATCCATAGGCGGCTACTACAAAAAGGATTGAAGCTTTGGAGGAAATAGTCGATTGCGAAATTAAAGATCTGAAGAAGTTTACGAAGGATCTCAGATCTGAGGTCAAGGCGTCGATGAAAGGGCTTGAAGCGCAGATGGATGCAAAATTCGAAACTTTCATATGCAAACCATGATGCAACAATTTGCTGATCTAAAGGCTGTAACTTTGGCCAAAATTCAGATTTGGGTGAAAATTCAGATTTAGGGCAAAAGTTGGCAACTCTGGCGAAAACGAACGAGAAGGAAGAAGAGTTCAAAGAAGCCCTTCCATCTGACGCGGAGGAAGGATTCGGCGGAGCAAAAGAAGATCTCACAGAGCAGGGAAACCCTAGCCGTCCTCGTGGTGGATCCTGCGACCCCTTGCAAGGCTAGCAGGGTCCTATGGCCCTGCTGCAGGGCCGCCAGGCCCCTGCAGTGGGCCTGCAGGCCCTGCAGGGCCGCTGCAAGTCACTGCAGTAGGCCTGCAGGCTGCTGCGGGGCCACTGCAGGCCGTTGCGGGCCCTTCAAGCTGTCACAGGCAGCTGCAGTCTCCTGCAGGCCTGCCAGCGTCCTGGCATGCCAGCCAGAAACATGTCGAGCCGTGGAAGGATGACACAGGCCTGTGACTTGCGAGGAGCCTGCCGAGACTTCGATGACAAATTTGGGCTTCTTCCGGGGCCTGAGGATGACGTGGATGAGGTCTCGGGACTTCGTGGACCTCAGTATGCGGCAGAAAGGCGATGACGCCAAGTACTTCCAGCCTACGAGGAGTTTTAGGCCGATTATGACGAGGATCCAGGCTTTGATGAGAATGTTGATGACTATGATTGTGATGAGCATGATTGGGGAGGCAATGACGATAGAGGCGAGAGCCCTATGAGGGGCTATAGGCGATGCAGAGAGGTACGACACGGCAATAATTACCCTCCCCTTATGATCGACATGCATGAGGACAAGTGGACCAGGAGCGGTTTGGGGCTAAGGGCAGAATGATAAATCCGAAGAGGCCGTTGTTTGAGGGGGGGGTGATCCTTATATCTGGATCTATCAAGCTGTGAGATTCTTTGCGGTGTCACGTCTGACGGAGAGGCAAAAACTGGTGGTGGCTGGCGTTTGTTTCAAAGGAGAGGCACTCTCTTGGTTTCAGTGGAAGGAGCGGAGGCAACCTATACGCTTGTGGAAGGAGATCAAAGACTGCTTGGCGGAGAGATTTCGAGATGCCAAGGAAAGAAATTTACGGGAGCAGCCGTTGGTACTCAAGCAGGATGGGCCTGTTAGGGAATATCGAGAAAAGTTCGTGACATTGTCGGGGTGAGCGAGGGATATATCAGATAAGACTTTGGAGGAAGCTTCATGAAAGGGGTCAAACCGACTATTCACGTCGAGCTTTGTATTCAGAGGCCTAGAGGACTGATGGAAACCATGAATCTAGCGCAGTTGATTGAGACCTTTCTAAAGAGAGAATGTCTAGAGAGACTTGGAGTGGCTCCACTTTTTGTAGCCCGTCAGCGAAAGGACCCCGGCGACCCACTTGGAGCAGCGCCGTTTATGGATTTCATGTACCACCTTGAGGATAAGGTGGTTTTTCAGGGACAAAGTAATGATAAGATCACAGATTTTCAAATTTTCAGTTTTAGCCCGTTAGGGGCGTTTTCGTAAATTTTAGATTTTAGGGTCTTTTTCGTAATTTTCAGTTTTAGAAGGGTTTTTTGTAATTTGTAATTTTCCATTTATTATTAATAGGGGCTAGGGGGATTAGGGATTCTTATGCATGATTTGGAGAAGAAAAAAACTTGTTTGAGGTGAGATTATCACTCTTTCGTTGGAGAACGCGGCTCACTCTCAAATCGGCGGCTTGGGAGAGTGGGACCCTCTCGAAAGGTCTCAACTTTATTGTTGTAATCCTTTGTTTTCAATTTTATTCTTAATAAAAATCCCATTTCCCCCCAAATCTCTTTCAAAACCCTAAAAAATCCCACCTTTCCCATTAAAATCTCATTTTTCTCCATAAAAATCATCCTTTTATCATCAAAACCTTAGCGGATCGCATCAAAAGCATAATCCAGACATTTGTTTCTGATAACACATCCAAAAGATGCCTTCACTAGGACAAATAAATACCTTTATTTGAGCATGCGACATTTATCCTAAGAAAATAGGATTAATTTAAGATCTTTCATTTGAAACTTCTTCTGTATAAACAGCTTCAAATCTTGAATCCTAAAAGTGTTATCCCCATAGATCACAATATCATTAGTATATACCATCTGCAGCATCAACAGAATCTGCATTCTCAGATTGATTCGAGAAAAGATTGAGTAATTATTCTAAATTATTTGAGACCAAATCATCTCATAAAATCTACACATCACCTAAACCAAGCTCTCGATAACTGCTTTAGGTCATACACCAATTTCTTCAATTTGCACACCTTTCCTGACTCTCCTGAGCAACGAAACTTGATGGCTACTCCATTTTCACTTCTTCAAGAATGTCATTGAGAAACATATTTTGACATCTAATTAATGCGAATGTCAATGATGAGTGGTAGCCAGAGAGATCAATAAACTCACTAAGATCATCTTTACAATTGTAGAGAATGTCTCCAGGTAATATATACAATATGTCAGTGAATATCCTTTAGTTACAAGACTAAATTTCAATCGAGCTATGGAACTATTATGATTCAACTTCAAGTATACACCCATTTGCAACTAACCTTCTTGCTTGATAGAGAAGTTATAAGATCCTAAGTTTCATTAAGCTTATGACATTCATTTCGTCTAACATTGCAGCTTGCCAACCCGAATGTGATAAAGTTTCTAAATAGACTTGCGAGTTTGTGAGAATCAATGGAAGAGAGAAAACCTATGTATGGTTGAGAAATATGAGCATACAAGAACGAGCAGCTTTCCTAATAGCAACTGGAATATCTAAATCTGCAACCAATTTACCTTCATTTTTGAAGATTTTATGAGTAGGATCCGATGAGAAATATGGCACAAAGTCTAGAGATGAGGAGGCAAAAATATTGGGAGCTGAGACATGATTAGAGAGTTGAGTTTTAAATGTTTTCTGTCGTTGATACCAGTGTAGTCAAGGCGCAAGACGCAATGCGCAAGGTAAGGCGCACAGGTCCTTTGAAGCCTGAGGCGCAATGCGCACTTATGGCGCGGGCTTTTTTGAAAAGGCGCACACTGTATAAAAATTGGATATATTACCCCGAAGAGGTATGATATTTCAGAAATAAATCTGCATAGGAACTATAATTAATCATGATTAAAACATCAAAATATAACATCACATATCATATATCATAATGGGTTGACCAAGTCAAAAATCAATAATCCATAGTACGATATCCATAACCGATATCCAAAATAGAAAAACAATAATATACTAATCTATCCATCGATCCATCTAGCAATAAAGAAAGATCAATCATATGCATCATGAAAGTCGGTCTCATCCTCATGTGTCTCATCATCATCAATTGCGTCTGCATCATCGTCTGCCAGTGCTGCTTCTTCCTCTCTAGAGCTCTCATTTCTATGATGAAAGGATGATGTGGAGGCTCTCCCTAGTGCTCCAACTCTCCTCCTAGTGAAAGTGATGTTGATAACTCTATCTGATGCACTTGGCCTTGTACTAGAAGTTGACCCTATATGTCCATAACATAGAAAAATATGTTAATAAACTTATCAGAACTCATGAAAATAAAGGCATGAAATGTTAACAATTTTTTTACTAATCACCTCCTCCTGCATAATCCACCTCTAAATCAGCCACCCACTTTCTACTGCAACATGTCCTTCACGTCTCCCTTCTTCAAGCCATGAATCATCTGCCTCCAACTCTGCCGCACTTGGAAGGGTTGGGGTTGGTGCCACACCCACATTTCCTTGAGTTCCTTTAATTCATTGAAATAGTATTAAACATGCTTATTAATAAAATATAACTAGTCATTGTCTCATAAATGAAAAAAGTAATGTATGGATGGCTAGCTCACCAATGGGAGTAATAGTATCAATGTCCACAGCTCTACTTTCTTCCTCCTCGAGTGTCGTTCCTGTTGTCCACTCATTGCTATCTTCAAGTAACTCAACAAGTGAGATAGGATTAAACTTGTCACCCATCTTGAATCTCTCCTCTAAGATGGTGTTGTATTTAACAAACACCAAGTCATTCAACCGTTGAGTTTCAAGCCGATTTCTTTTCTTGGAATGAATCTAGTAAACAATAAAAGATTATTGGTTAATATTTATAAATAGGTAAATACAAAAATAACATCAAATAGATTGTCTTCTACTTACTTGCTCAAATACACTCCAGTTACGTTCACACCCGCATGCACTACAAGTCAAACTAAGTATGTGGATCGCAAACTTCGCCAATTGTGGAGCAGTGGCCCATAAGACTTCCACCATTTCGCTGCCAATTTTACAAACGTGAGTACTAGTGAGTAGTTGCCGTATAAGTTTACCTATAATTTAATCTATGTATGATACATTAAATAAAATGTAAGTTACCGGTGCTAAGTCCTTTCGCTGCATGATAGCGAACTCAATCCCAAATAATCCACTTCCAGTATTGTATAGGGGGAGCTGACTCAAAACAAACAAGCTTTTTCACACAAGCATATACACCGTTCATCTCATCAATATCCACCTGGATGTCATCATCATCATAAAACGTACTTGGATTTAAGAAATATCCAGCAGCATGTAATGGACAACGAAGCTGACACTCCCACCTCTTATCAACAATGTTATCGCCTCACCAAACTTGCTCTCATCATTGTCCAAAGACTCACGGATGCTATTCTTTTCCATTTCAATGGCCTTGTACATGTAACCCATGGCTGGCTTCTTCTCACTATCAGCTAGCTTTAAGATTTTAACAAGTGGGTATGCAATCTTCAATGCTAGCACCATCCCATTCCAATAGCTCTGAGAAAGAATAATTGCTGCAATTTTCTTTTCCTTCCTATCATTTGTTACCCAAGTACTAGATAGCCACTCTTGAAACCTAAACATCATTTGGAATTGACATTTCTGATTGTAGATACTCTACATAGTCAAAAAGGAAGTAACAAACCGTGTTTTTGCTGGCCTCACTAGCTCTCTATCATTGGTGAAGCCCCTCATCATGCTCAACACCTTCCCGTGGTTATAAATGTAACCACTGAACTCCACAGACTTCTTGATAGTCTTCATTATGTTGGGCAATTTCCCAATATCTTCCAATATTAAATCAAGACAATGTGCTACACAAGGGGTCCAGAAGATATTGTGATACTTCTCCTCTATCAACTTCCCTATCACATTGAGAACAAAAAAAATAATGAATGAGTGATAAAATAAGTTAAATAAAAGGCTTAAAGTATGTCAACAGGAAGGAACGAAGGATAAATCACTTACCAGCTGCCACGTAGTTCGATGCATTATCGGTGATGACTTGAACCACATTTTGTGGCCCAACCTTCTGAATCATCATGTCCATCAACTCAAATACTTTGCTCCCCGTTTTTGTGTAGGCTGAAGCATCAATAGATTCTATGAACACCGTCCCTCTAGGACTGTTGACCAAGAAGTTCATGAGAGACCTATTTTTTCTATTAGTCCATCCATCTGACATAAGAGAACAACCTGCCGTCTTCCACTCCTTTTCATGCTCAGCCAAGAGAGCTCTAGTGATACCAACTTGCTTCTTAAGCAATGAAACTCTCAGCTCATGATAGCTAGTCGACTTCATGCTAGGACACCGAGAGATTGCATCAAACATTTTTTGAAGCTATCAAGTCTTGCTGCATTGAATGGAATGCCTGCTTGATAGAACCATTTAGCCACACATGTATTTGCATACTCAACCTTTGCAGGATCCAGACACTTATCTAATGTCGCCTGTCTCAAAGGTTGTGATTTATTTGGCCTCTTTGAGAAAAACTAATTCATAGTGTTACCGGTCTTTCTTTTACCGGTTTCAACGCTCGTAGTCTCCTCCATGACTCGGTCTTCCTCTCCCGACACATCCATATTAAATGGATCACCAACATTTGAAGCACCAGACGTTGCAAAGGATTTCTTCCCGCTTTTTGAGTCCATGTAATCTTGAATCTCCTTTTAAACAACATCGGGTACATGTTTGCATACAAGGACATTTCTGTTTCCTCCAACAAGGTGTAGCTTCACGCGATACACGTCTCCTTTCAACTCTCTTCCACAAAAATTGCATTTCAAGTCGTTCGTATTTTTAGGATCCGACTGTTTGCGGTATTTCCAAGCGGGATCCTTTCTACTAGGAGCGCCTACTGTCATTGACCCCTCCATGTTATTTTAAGCCACAATCACTATAATTGATATACAACATGTGATGTAAAATAAAAGAACAAATGTTAAGTGCTGAAATTCCTAAAAAAATCAGTAAAATAAAAAATAAAAAAGAAATTTAATTATGTAAACGCCTTAGCATTTGATATTACTTTTTATACTTTCATAGTTTCATGTACACTGTACTCATATTCTTTTCCCAAATGCAGGCACAATACTCAAATAATGATACAAATGCAAGCAGACATGGATTCAGGCATTATTTTTCACAGGACCTTAGCTATGCATTATTTTCTCATAAAAGGGTGAACTGAAGCTTTTTGGAAAGTGATGGCACCGTGAGGCAACTGAGAATAGATTTGTAGAAAAAGTAAAAAAAAACTCCCATCAATATTATACTCCCATGTATGTGTATGTTCATGCAAGATTTGTAATGTAGGATATAATTTGCTTTTCCAGTTGTCCTTGACAGAAGCATTGAGCTGAGGCCTCAAAGCAATTTGGCACGAGAATTTCTGGGTACAAGTGTAATATACATATACTTTTAACTATTCAAGGTTTGTTCAATGCTTAGCCATTAAAACTGTAGATTTTGGAGCCAAAGAGAGAGCCTATAATCAAAATTGCAGTTGATTAATAATAACAACAAAAATTTTGTATTCAACGTGTTTAGAAGCTCGACAGCAAGCCAAGGTGAAGATTTGTTTTCTACACGTGCCAGTTGCGAGGTCAAGAAAAAGTGATTAATGTTGCCTAATGCTGTACTTAACTGAGATTTGGCAAGATAAAGAGCTTAGTGCGCAAATATCAAACTATATCATATGATGCCAAATTGAAGTTGCAATTCCGATTAGGACTATGTATGCTGATTAAAGTTGCATCTCCAACTAGGACCGTGCTTGCCCAGTTAGTTTATCGGCATTAAGTGGAGTACGTATACAACATGTGGCAAATAGATAACTATAAAAAAGATAAGAGAAATTAGGGAGACAGGCTTTAGGATAATGGGGAAAAGCAAAAAACCCATGAGATATTCGTTCTTGCGCACTGCAGGAGAAAAGCTTGGGTCATGATAGACGAGTCGACGACAATGAAGGTGTAGAAAACTTAAAGGAAAAACAGTAAAAAAAGAACGAACGAAGAAGTGGGCGAGAGGGGGGAAGAGGACTCACCTGGGTCCTGGTTGAGAGAGAGAGGCCAGGGCCGCGAGACGGCGAGAGAGAGACGGTGAAATGAGACTAGGGTTTTCAACGCGCAGCGTAGCTTCTGTCCGGAGCTTCGAAGGGTGATTGGAAATTTTAGGCGGCTGGGTTGGGTGTCTAGGGTTGAAATGTTGAAAGGTGTGGGCTTATGCAACAAATTAGAGGAGAAATGGGCCCAGAACTTGTGGGCTTTTGGTTTGTGGGCCCGAAAAAATCAGAAGATGGAAAAAGACAGAAAAATGAGAAGGCGCGCGCCTTGGGTCACCTCGCATTGGGTCCAAGGCGTGCGCCTTGACTCGCCTTAACTACACTGGTTGATACACCTATATAATATCAAATTTTCTGGTAATCAATAAAATAAAAAACTTATTATCAGTATCAGGGTTTAATGATTGATCAATATCTATCGGTTTGATGAAGTATGGTTAAGACTCAAAGAATTTGACTTTAGCAGACAAAAGAAGATTTCGTCGTAGGATAGTAACGTTTATAGCCTTTTTGTATATGATAGTATCCTAAAAACATACTTAAATGACTAAGGATCAAGTTTATTATAATCGGGAACATAATTATGCATGAAACAAATACATCCAAAAATATTGGATGATAAAGAAAATTACTCAGTATTAGGAAACCTCAAGCGTCAAGGGATTTGACTATTAAGCAAATATGAGGGTATACGATTAAAAAGATAACATGTCAGTAAGATAGTATTAGATCGGAAAATCTTTGGAACGTTCATGGGCAAGAAAAGTGCTTGCGTGACCTTTAACGAATGTTTGGTTTGACATTCTACCACTACATTTTGTTAATGTGTGCGCATATGAAGAATGCTGAATGATTCTAAATTTTGACATAAAAGGTGCAAATTAATTATTAAAATACTCTTTTGCATTATCATTTCATAAAATTTTGGCCGAAATATCAAATTGATTTTTTTACTTTAGTATAGAATATTTAAAAGTTGCAAACTTGGTAGATCTGTTTTTCATTAAGCAAATCCAGGTTAAACACAAAAAATCATACATAAAATGTGACAAAATATTTAAAACAAAATCTAAACTCATCACAAAGTTTCCTATATATTTGAATGGACCAACTCAAAGGGTTCTTGATTAAACTTAATTCACTCGTAGTTGAGAAGGCACTCAGTAATGCTTCCCTAATTGATAAGACTCACACACTAAACTAGACAAACTTTCAAGCTTAGGATGCAAGAGTTTTAAATTTTAAAGGCATGGATGAGCTAATTTGCAATGCGTAATGAAGGGAAAGCAATGCTAGAGCAAGCCACTGATTAAGTTTTTACGTCCAAGTGATAGAGGCATACAGTCTTACGCTTTGTGTCAATCATCCTTTTCGTTCCAATATTCCGACATATATAATGATCAAGAAAGAAGATTACCTAGTAGTTTGAAGATTGTGACAACTAACTAACAGAAAGCATACTAAATGAAAATTTAAGCAGATATAAAATGGACACCAATGTTAAATAAAAAGTGATATTAATAGAGCCAACACATGCACCGTTGTAAATCGAGCTATCAGCTAGTGTCACTGTCTGTTTACAAGTGGATGAATAGAAAGACGATACTATAACTAACTTCCTAATTATATAATTAGAAGCACTTGAATCTATCGTGCAAGTCCGATGACTTGATATTAAAGTGCATGCAGTTGGGTTATCTGATCTAGCCAATATTGCAGTGGTAGATGTCGAATGCGGCTGAGCTTTACTAAACATTCTGAAATTGGCTCCAATTATTTTCAGAACATTTCTGGATTGGAAAGCATCTTCTTGGGAAATCATATATGCCATCTTTCATCCAAATCATCTCCCATGTGGATCTTGAAGATTGTGACAAACAAACTTCATGTATCAGAACTCCTTACAGTAATGATAAATATGTTTCTCGGTCGATGCATTCATCTCTGATGTAGCTCTGCCTTTTAAATCAGGTACTCATTTACCTCTGCCACCGACACTAATACGTTCATTACATCTGCGTCCTTTGATGGCTCTTCAGTCACTTTGATATCCTAAAATGCTACCAAAACCATGATGTATAGCTAATGCCGATCTCTCTTCCAAATTCTATGCCTCAGGACTCCAGTTACGCCTTGAAAAATATCCGTTGGAATGTATGAAAAGTATTTGAAAAGGATAGTTGTGTGCTACGACTTATGATCTGAGGATGTGTTGTTACATACTCTGAACATAGGTTCCTTAAGAAAGCTAAGACTGCCAATTGTTTTCTCTGCATACCCTTGTCGTGGTCGTGGGTGACTGATCTCCCTTGTCTTGGTCGGATCGGTGTAGTTTGATGATGATAATGATGTGATGGCAAAGAGATGGTGGCAATGGTGTGAAAGGGGTTTAGGTTAGGGTTTTGGTGGGTTGACGGTGGCAAGATTGGAGATATGTGAAAGATTGAGTGGAAGTACTTTCCGCTGGAGAGTTTAGATTAGTGGTTTTAAGTTAATCTTGATTTATGGTTCGGGTTAATCTAGGTTTGCTTGCTTTGATACTATGCAGAAATTAACGACCTACTTTGGACGAAGGTTAGGGAGAGTTTGATAATTTCTCCTATTCATAGGTTCTATTATTTGAAGTACAAGTATATTACATATTAACAATAAGTCAATAACATTGTCTAAATGGGTTCACATTTAGATGCTTCTACGAAAGATGAGTTACTTTCGCAAGAATCGAAACAAAGTCTATTGTTTCTGTTTAATACCCATGATTGAAACTTGGTAGTTTCTCTAGAAATTGTTTCAACCTAGTGAACCAATTACTTGGATGATTTTGGACTTCTAATTAGTTTCACTGAATTTTGGTTTAGACCTCTATGAGTTGTTTCAATAGACAACAAACCTGGTTCGTTGGAGGACTAGTTATATCTGAGGCACTAGAATTGGGAGTACTTTGTTTTGATATGCCATCTTGATTCCTTATTTCTCTTAGGTGTCCCCAAGAGTGGAGTATACTTGTTTTGACAAATTCCAATTGCTGGAAGAGCATCCCATATGTGCTTGTGGTACCTTTGAAAGGCTGTTTGTTTAACAAGGAAGTGGGATTCTTAACCGTTTAAAAATAATATGAGCAGTCATGGTCTTCTATTTGTGCTATGCTTGCCTGTATTGACAATGCTTCACTACCCCGGCCACCCTAAATGAGGATCCTGCTGCACCCTTTTTTCTCTCAGTCCTTCTAAACAAATGATTAGTGCTGTTTATACTTTATATTGAAGTTGTATCGTGTTATGATTTTTTATTTCTGTTTATTTTTTGGTCATTGTATGAAAACTGCATCCATCATGCTATATCTTTTTATGGGAGAATTTATACAATTGTGCATTTTAGTTATTGTCTTGTGGTTTTCCAAATTAGCCTTGCGTACAACTCATTACTTGTCAGTATGTACTGCACAGTGTACTTATTTTCTCTTTCTTTCAGGAATCAAAAGGTGTCACTATTGATTTTGGACAGTCTGAGGGACAGAAGTCTGTTTGCATATCTGAGGTATGGACTTGGTGGAAGAGCATAAATTAGGCATTTTATTTGTTCGGTTGATTTTTTTTTTCCATATATATAGGAGAAGCTAATACCCCCAAGTTATGTAGTTCGTGCATGCGAACTTCATCTAATTTTTTCATAATGTACGCATGTGAGATATGCGACACGAGTGGGTTAGTGAATGTGCCTCACAAATCCTACCGGTAACTCTTTGCATGGCAGCATGCGCCACATTTAGGGGTGCAAACAGATCAGATAAGGAGTAGATATGGGTATTATCATATTCATATTCATTTTCTTTTTGCAGATGCCGACCTGAATACATATGCTTAACTCAGTAACCATGTTAGTTGGATATGAATACGAATTTGGATTGGATTCGACTATTTATCGGATATTAGTCAAATGAAAGTAGATATAGCTAACAATCAACATAAAAAGATAAGTCATGCAACTAATGCTATCATTTTATGTGTAAAATTTAAAACTTTATAAGATCGCGTGATCTTATCATTTTTAAATCATGTAGTGCTCTATATGTGTGAAATACATATGTATTAAGATATACTTAGTATATTTGGATACATGTATATTTTTATTATTTCAATATACTTAGCATATTTTAAAATGGAAATACGATATGGATATTCACATTCAACAATTGAATACAAATCGATTATTTTATATTTGCTTGCACCTTTACATTGAATGGAGAGATGCATGCTGTAATTTCATATCTAGGTTCATAATTTATACACCTTGTAGAACTGTTATGGTCCATTTCCTGCTTTCTCTTTGTAATTTTTTGATTTTATACAAATCCAACTAATTAGAATGTATGAATAAGAAATGAAATGAAACATTCACAGTGCATTTTGTTCTTCATTTCTCATATGCGATGCACTTGAGAAATATAAAAATAAGTGTTCTATATCAAATACGTTTTGGTTTGATGACGTCTAATTGTGTAATTCATTTGATTTTGATACTGACAGGAGATCATGATTCCTACTTTTGGATCTATACCAGCGATAAAGATGTGATAGTGACTTCATGAATAAATATATGTACATTCATTATGTGTAAATGTGTGATGGATATACTTCGTGCCATCGTAAGAAATTTCCTAATAGTAGATGATCGGCGCCATACACCATTGTTGAAAATTTTAATGGATCAGAAAAATAGGCCGAGAGAGATTAATTTTCCTTAGCTTTGTTAGTGATACAAATAGATTCGCTAAGTGGTCGGATATGGATCATTGACAAGTGATTGTAACGGCCCGGTTTCTAAGGGCCATCACAATTTACGATAATATGCAGATCCTGCTGGGTACCAGTGAAAACAGAATATGATAAAGTAGGAAATAATATCGAATTTAGAATCATTCCTGTAGGAGCCACATTAGAAACTTTGTGCACCACAAAGCTAATCTCCAGTGCTAAAAGATCTCCTTCTAAACCTGTAGGAAAAAAATATAAAATGGAATTAAAAGGTAGATTACACCTAAACCTAGTTAACAGTTTATACCAAACAAAATAGTTTCGATATCACTGAGCAAAGAATGATCTACTGAAATGAAAATGTCACTTAAGTGTTGGTTAAAGTTTAACTAACCATTCTAGGCCGTGACTCATGTCCAAGGGGAGATATTTAGTTCTGTTGTGTAACCCCGCTATCCGTGTGAATAGCGAAAAAATGAATATAGTAACCTCTCGTCCGTAAGGAATAGGAAAAATGTATATGACCATGATAGGAACTAAAACCAAATCTGGAATTTTATTAATAAAACTGAAAATAAAAGGATAGTTGATTACAATTGTAGAGGTAATCGTCCTTCCAAGACGTCGATTGATAGGGGACGTTCGCACCCTCCCGTAGGACGAAGATCTATCTATTTGATGTATCAAAACAATCAAATTTTCACCTCCCTAGGGCCGGCCAGTTACTCCCTATTTATAATAATCCAACTAAATGTCTAATTATCCAAATACCCCTACACAAATAAATAACTCAAAGCTCCCAAAATAAGCCCATATTTGGTCGGATCTATCATTACTCCGCCTTCGAAA
Organism: Scilla litardierei; assembly: GCA_030789695.1. NCBI lineage: Eukaryota > Viridiplantae > Streptophyta > Magnoliopsida > Asparagales > Asparagaceae > Scilla > Scilla litardierei. The sequence goes on from CM061142.1 coordinate 385,883,220, forward strand.
ACCACCTTGTCCTCAAGGTGGTGCATGAAAATTTGGCGGTCCTACTCTAAGGGAAGGTCGTCATCCACTCCGGGTTCTTCTTCCTCCATTACGTCCTCCTCCTCGTCCCCGGCTATCAGCACTTGTAGCTTGCACACCCCACAATGGTGCCCTTGGGTGAGCATCTCATCGCATCTGAAACACAGCCCTTTCTGCATCTTCTCCCTCATCTTGGCGTCAGTCATTCTCATATACTGACACTTGCTGGCGGTGCGCTGCTCTTCTTCCCCATCTTCTCATTACTCGCCCGATCTGTCCATGTAATTGTTTTCTGTTCTCCTGCCGCTATCGAAACACTGTGGGACACAGGTCCACTCCAATTGTCACTGGCTCTCCTCTCCTCCATCTGGTGGTTCTCTACCATCTGTGCCATCTCCATGACCTCCACCAGTCCCTGAGGCTTGTATGGACGAATACCTAAGCGAATAATGGGCTTCAGGCCCTTCATGAAAGTACCATCCAGTGACTCATCAGAGGCCCATCGCACTCGTCCTGAGAGGGTCTCAAACTTCTCTATGTACTCACTAACAGACTCGTCTTGCCTGAGTGCGAACACCTGCTCATGGAGGTTCCCCATGTGAGGCTCCCGAAACCTCTCCAATATCTAGTCCTTGATCTCCTCCCAACTGCGAAATGGCCGCCGCTGCTCCTTCCACTGATACCACCCTAGAGCATTACCCTCCAGACATACTAATGTCACCGCCAACTTCTGTGCCTCAGTCATACGAGATACCGTAAAGAACCTCTTCGCCCTGTAAATCCACGCATGTGGATCCCCCCCTCGAATATGTGCATCTTCAACTTCCGTACTCTGCCGTCCATCCCAAAGTGTCCCTGACCTGCTCTTCTGTCGTGGTGTCTCTGGTGGTTGGGATGGCAAGTATATCTATGACACTCGAAGCCCCCCGAGGGCCTCCTCCTCGTTCCCAGTTATCTTCCCAACCTTCGCCTTCCCCATAGGCTCCTTCCCCTTCATCCACGGAGTCATGGTCCCCCTCCATCTCCTGGATCATAACCATTGTCGTACGTCTGTCTTGGAGGGCTGTTGGGTCGCTGAAATTCATCGCCGACGTCGTAATGCCCCTGTCCCTGCCTTCGGCCTGTTGTGCGGGACCCCTGGGGGTCGAAAACACCCCCTGTCGGCTGTCGGGGGAGGCTGGGCTTGCCATGCCATCTGCAGGCCCAGGCGGGGTTGCTGGTGGGCCGGTGGACCCGCTGGATGGTCCAGCAGGGTTGGTCGACCCTGGTGGTGGCTGGTAGGGGCCTGTCGGTTGCCGGAGAGGGCCGGTCGGCCTGATGCGGCCCAGTTTTGGGCCAGCCGGTTCTCTGGGTTGCTCCTATGGTTTGGCTTAACCCCTCCATCTTCCTACGAGACGTGGCGCGATCCTCCTCCTTCCACGGCTCTTTCTCGTCGTCCTTGAAGTCATCATCGGCGTTGGAAAGCAAGAAATCATCAAAATTCTCCATATTTTCCGTTCCCTTCTCCAAAGGTGGAACCTTTTTCGAAGGATTAGGGTTTGTGCCGTCGTTTCCACCATTCCTCGTGAGGATTGAAAGTTGAAAGATGATTTGCACGAGGGCCTCGTCTTGTTTGTCTTGCCTAGCCGTCATCCTCTCATTGGAAGCTGTGATCCTCTCGTTGGAGCCGCGATCCGCTGCACGGAAGCCGTCAACTTTGCAATTGCCTCACGGAGCTCCGTTAGTATTTTCTTCACACCTTCGATCTCCCTATTAAGCTTCTCCTCCACCGCATCAATACGATCTTTGGCCCTCGTCGACGCCATCATAGATCGATACGCTCTGATACCAATTTGAAACCAAATCTGGAATTTTATTAATGAAAGTGAAAATAAAAGGATAGTTGATTACAATTGTAGGGGTAATTGCCCTCCCAATACGCCGATTGATAGGGGACGTCTGCACCCTCCTGTAGGACGAAGATCTATCTCTCCGATTTATCAAAACAGTCAAATTTTCACCTTCATAGGGCCGGCCGACTATCCCCCTATTTATATAATCCAACTAAATGGTTTATTACCCAAATACCCCTAAACTAATAAAATAACACAACTCCAAAAATAAGCCCATATTGGGCCGGATCTATCAGACCACTCGTTCCACAAAAGGAGGAAAAAGGAATACTTTTATAGTATACCCCACTTCCATAAGGAGGGTGGAAAAACGAATACATTAACCATTATCGTATCCGCACCCTTTTAGACGGTAAGCTAAGTGTCCTAGATGTTGGTTTGACGTCACGAACTGCCAATGTCCAATATTCTTTGAGCTCTCGGTAAGTGTCCACATTCAAAACCCTAAAATACGTAGCTAGGGAGGTCCTATGCAAAAGCGCAATATACCAATAACGTTGTTAACAATATTAGTAAACCATGTGTCAAGCACCAGTGTCCATAAATTGTATCAATGTCATTATTTTGCATAGACCCTACTACATAATTTAGTTGGCATGCTTAGCAGTTTATCATAGCAGGTGAAGCAATCAAATTCTAATTACAAAAGAAAAGAGTAAAAATCGATTTTATAATTAAACCAAACATCAAAATAAATTCAAAAATTATTTGTTAAACAGAAATTGAACGATTTTAAATAAGCGGTGGGATCAGATTCATATTCTCAGCATATTGACAAGTCAACGTCTACCAGCCTGGGGGTCGATTTGTCATTTAGTGAAGAAACAACCAACAATCGTATACTTAACAAACCAACCCAAAAGCCACTAAAAGGAAAGGCTTAAAACTAAGAGCCCCAAGTTATAAGATAGGGCCAACCAACGGCCCAAGCATTGGCCCAGCAATACAAAACAACATCGGTTAGTGGGCCCAGAAAGAAGTTTAACAGAACAACTAAAACCCACGGAAAGACCCGATGGTAGTCGGCGACCAATGCACAGACAGCCCAAGGACCTGCGCAAGGAAAAACCAGACATCAGCAGCACCGTTGCAGGAGGGCGACAACAGGGAAGCCCCCGGCGTTCGACGAGACAACCCAAACCCAAAGAATCAGAGAAAGAAATGGTAGCGACAGGAGTCGCCATAAGTTCCTAAAAATGTCGATAATCATAAAGGAAATTGAATTCCTTTAGGAAATAACAAATCATCTCTCCCAACAACCAGCAAATCCTCGTGCATTTATTTTAGAAAAATTACGGGACAAAAACGGAAAAACACGGAGAATATATAGATCTTCCTCAATGGCCAAGAAATCCAAGAGACCAAAAGCCCCAAAATCCAAGCACGAAAGCGATCAGAAAATCCCAAATTGAAATCATAAATTCAGGGGAAGATGAAAAGGATTTTTGTATATCAAAATAAACCCTAAAATCCATGACAAATTTATAGAGAAGAGAAAATGCGTGAAAGAGTTCAAATCGAACTTAAAAACCGAAATCTACGGAGAAATCTGATCTGATTTGGATTTCGAAAGGGGCGACGGCTAGGGTTTTGTTGAGAGGAGGAGGCGGGGTTCCTGCGTCTTTGTCGAAGGGGATAAGAACTGTTGGGTTCTTTCTTTGAGTGGGGAGTTGCTTGGGCCTGGGCTGAAAGCCAAATGGAGAGGAAATATTGATTCGGGCCTGGGCTAAAAGCCAAATGGAGAGGAAATATTGATTCGGGCCTGGTCTGAAAGCCAAATGGAGAGGAGAAATTGATGGAGTGGGCCGGCCCAAAGGAATTGAAGAGGGGAAAATAGAATAAGTAGGCGTGGACTTGGGCCGTGGCCTCATTGGGCTTTACTTTAAATGAAAAGGAAAAAGAAATGTAAATGACAAGGAGAACGGGGATTTGGGCGTTGTGGGCTATTGGGCTTGTGGGGAAAACCAAAAAAAATTTAAATTGAAAAGAAAATGTATCAAATCTTAAAAAAATAATTCTATTAAAAATATATGGGTCATTACAATGATGTAGTTGAGAATTATTCAACTAAGTGTTCTTTATCGAAGACAAGTTGCTTCTATGACATCTAATTGAGTAATTCTTTTGGGTTTGATACTGATAAATAGTAATAGGCATTATGGGTTATGACGTCTAACGGGTCGGATATGGATATATCCAATATCCAATATCTAATTACAAACCAAATAATCTCAACACTTCGCATCAAGCTAGAGCATATATGTCATTTATGCCCATTTTGTTATATATACAGTAGAAAAATAGTCATTAATATGAGGCTTCGTAAGAATATCAACTGTGTATGTGAAGAAGTATAAGAAGTGCATATCCATGTGCTTACTCTATATGTTTTGTTCTTTCATGAAACATGATTATTTGCAATGTAGTTCACAGCCTGATTGTCACATGACGTATAAGTCTATGATCCAAAAAAGTAAGCTTGCTACTCTGGAAAACATCTATGTTTGTCTCCTTGTTGCAAGGATAACAGTCGCTCATATAGCTTGACTACGCTGGAAATGTTTGTTTCATTGGAGTACCTATGACGAAGTGTATTTCATACATCATTTATTGTGTGAAAGGTCACATTTGTGCTAACAATCGCATCCATACTATTCAGCAGCTAGGTAGGTACACATTGCTCGTTGCTCCATTATTCTTCATACTCCTTGAATTTGGAGTCTGATAGGGTATCCGTGAGATGCTTTATCTTTTCTTGGGCATCAATGAAGACATGAGGCGAACAAGACCAAATAAGGTTGTTGTTGCATCGAGCTTCACCAGTAACACAGTCTTCAGAAAGAGAGTCTCTATATGGAAGAGCTGTTGTGGCTATGTTGGACATAGCATAGTGAAGTAGCTGGTAGTCGTCAGGCAGATGCAACATGCAACATGAATAACATCACTAATCACAATACTTGCATATAAATAGAGATTTTTTGCCGTTTCAGATTTGAAACAGAGTTTTTTTTGAAAATGATCAAATCAGATCAGATTTGAGTTAAAAATTAGATTTGATCCTGATCTAAAGAGAGATGGAGGAGAAAGAAGGGATGAAGAGGGGGGAAGGGGAACCAACAGATGCCGTAGGAGAAGCAACGGAGGTGGTGGATTGCGGAAGATGAGGAGAAGAGGAGGATAATGGGAAGAAGCAGAGTAGCAATAGCAGAGATTGAAGAAGAGGCACGAGGAGGGCAGTGCGATGCGGTAGCGGCAAAGGGCGGCGAAAGCAGCGGCGATTCAGTTAGTTTTTGTTTGGGAAAGGGTTAAACTAGGGTTAGGGTTTTCACATGTTTTGATACCATGTTGAAACTTTACATAGATTGGAAAAATATGTTAAGAGAGATATTTTCCACTCACTTTTGTTAGAGAGAGAGAGAGAGAGAGAGAGAGAGAGAGAGAGAGAGAGAGAGAGAGAGAGAGAGAGAGAGAGAGAGAGACTAACATGTTAGGAATGCATATACCCAATAACCAATATATAATAACAACCGAAATACTCTCAAACTATGATACTCATGTATGTGTCAAACATTCGATTTAGACTTAAAGGTTTTAAAATGATTGCAAAGCAATTTTTGATGGGATGGAGACATTCGAGAGCTCAACAAGCAGATTTTAGGATACCAATTAGTCCCACATCGGAAAGAACAAGAGAAAATGAAAAGTATAAGTATTAGAGGGCATCTCCACCTAATATCAATTGGTTTTGGTTTGGATACTAGCTAATACTTAACAATTGTGGTGTGAGTCCAATGTTAAGGGCCTAGTATGGGATGTGTACTTAGCTAGGCTATTGTTAGGGGCCTAGTATGGTATGTGTCTCTAACAAATGGGCTAAGGTTAGGGGCCTAGTATGGGCTGGGTCACTAACAAATGCTATTAGAGCAAGCCACATGTTACGATCCACGTTGCGGAAGGGACGACCTGGGGAAGGAGCGACCTAAGAGAAGGTGACCTGGTAAAGGCCAGAGTGGCCCGTTGTGGACGGTGGTTGTCGAAAGCGGAAGGGCCGACCTGGAAAAGGAGCGACCTAAGAGGGGGCGATCTGGTAAAGCCAGAGTGGGCCACTTAGAGGGAGCACATCAGAGTGGGCCGCCGTGGACGACGTTGTCAGAAGCGTGGGGGTATGTTAGGATCCCAATTAGTCCCACATTGGAAAGAACAAGAAAAAATAAAAAGTATAAGTATTAGAGGGCCTCTCCACCTAATAACAATTGGTTTTGGGTTGGATGCTAGCTAATACTTAACAATTGGGGTGTGAGCCCAATGTTAAGGGCATAGTATGGGATGGATTCTTAGCTAGGCTATTGTTAGTGGCCTAGTATGGGATGTGTCCCTAAGAAATGGACTAAGGTTAGGTGCATAGTTTGGGCTGGGTCATTAACAATAGATATTTGTCTTTTTTCAGCCATTCAGTTTGTATCCACTTGATGTAAGAAAGAGGCCTTCAATTTCTGGCATTCACTGTTATCACTCTATATGATGTTACTCAACTTGAGAGGAGTGAAACGTTTGAAGGAGAAGTTGCACTTCCAGTTTCTTTCCAAAGGCGCTATGCCATACATGCATACATATTCAGTGTATGCACTCATACATGCATGCATATATGTGCATGAGTGCATACTTGCCTAATTGTTTGCTTCAAAAAAAAGTCGGTGATCCACATATGTCATTAAATAAGCACAAATTCAACTGTTTCTTTCCAGTATTTCTTGTTTTCTCCAATCGTAGAAAGTAGTGTCTACTTTTTATTCACATATGAAATTTACATTCACCAATTGCTGCCTGCTTTGCATATGTAAACCTACCAGAGATATGTCACATTCACACCTATGCACATTCTGAATTGCTTACATCCGCAAAATTTAAACTAGAATCGTTTTTTGTTTGTATTTCAAATACTTGCATGTGAAACCTGTAATTTTATTTTGCAATGCATGATTTGGCGAATTCAGGTTTTAGATATTGAGGAGATGGCATGGGCACCAAGATATGGATTGAAAGGAATGATTGATGCATCTGTTCGCATTATAATAAGTTCAAGTAGTGGTGATTCATATGAGAAAATTATGCCTTTGGAGTTTAAAACTGGCAAAGGAACCACTGGTCAGGTACGGTATCCTTTTTTGTTTGCACATTTGGTGCCATAACTCTGGTTCAATGTCATGTTATTCATCATTGCTGATGTATGTTTTAGTTTTCAATACTTTAATCATTTCAGATAATTGAAAATAGTGTAATATTTCTGTTCATTTTCATTTCAGTCGCACTTCATTGCTTCTTTCAATTACATACTCATGAATACTGTATTTCATATTGCCTTTTGAGACAATTTATTTAATAATTTCTTACGGCCGAGTCCTTTTCGTCCTACATTACAACGAGAAGAAAAAAAACGTACCATCCTGAACTATATCTACCATCGTCTTCATCATCCTGTGGGCCATCATTTTCAGTTGGATGATCTTAGAGCTTGGACGAATGAACCCTAGTGGACATTAGGTCATCAGGTTTTGTCTTCTTCTAATGCCATTCAGATCATTATGTTAACAATTGTGGTTTTTTCCCTGTTGACTGTAATTCACGCATTAACTGTTGAAACTGCCTTAACTGACTCCTCAACTTTAGGATGCATTTGGAGCATGTTTTCTGAAGCTTTGGATTTCCAAAGGGTCTTTTTACTGGGAGTGCTGAACTGTGAACCTTGTCATTCAAAAGTGACAGTGATATGGAGGATTTAGTTTTGTTTTTATTGGAATAAATCAGTTGCAAATGAACAGGGATATGGCACAGGTTTTGGTTGCATGGGTTTATGCTGCTACGCTGCCGAACAGAATATTTCTCTGAACATATCAGCCCCATCCTGATAAATTTGGTTTTAGGAGAGAAATGGTCAAGGGTGGGTTCCACCAGTCTAATGCTCAATATGGGCAAGCTGTTAATTTTTAAGAGGAGTTATTAGGTTAGGATATAGATATGTGTGACAAGACAAGCTCCGGCTTCGGGTGAAATCATAATTTATCTTTCAGTCAATCTAACTTGATTTAATGAAATAAATTAAGCCATTAAGAAGCCCATAAAACAGGTAAGAGTAACAAAGAAGGGGAATGGGGAAATGAATGTTTGTCGCGTGGTTAAGATTTCCTATAGGGCTACATAATGGAGAGAGCTCTATTATTGCTGGAATCCATCCTGTTTATCTCTTGTCCTATTGTGCCTTGTCACTTGCTGTCTATTTATGAATTCTTTTGAATGTATTTGGGAAACCGATTATCATGAAATCGTAATACGGATATTGGTAATATTCAATTGAAACTGTTTAAGTCTTAATCATACATGCTTACTTATCTGCTGTTTTATAAGGCAATTTCCGTTGTGGACAGATGCTTTCTTATTATTTCACTTGTTGCTAATATGTCTTATCATGCAGTCTGCAATGGAGCATTGTGCACAGGTGATTCTGTATACCCTTCTGATGTCTGATAGGTATGCCTCGCTCGACTAAACAACCACATTTTTGTTTTTGCAACTTTTATTCGCAAGCATATGCAATTTCCAAATTGAAGACAAGATGTATTTTAAATATGTTATTTACTTACCTATATAATTCTCGTTTCTTAGATACTTGAATAATGATATTAATTCCGGGCTCCTATATTATCTCCATACAGATCAGACATTGGTAAGTTTTAAACATGCTTGTTATGGACTGTGAATTCTATTTAATTATCTGAATTTATGTCTATCCTGTGTAGGGCATTAAGGTTCAAAGGTCTGACTTGATTGGTCTAATTATGCGCCGGAATGAACTTGCAACTGATATATTGAAGGCATCAAGTGCGCAAAATCTACCAGCAATGCTACAGGTGATGCTTTTTCCCTTAGGATAGCCTCACAGCTTTCCTAATTGCGCAGCATTGATGTCTTACTGAAGCTTGACCGACTCTCTATCCACACTGCAGAATCTTACCATGTGCAAAGGTTGTCGGCATCTCAATATTTGTACTGTCTACCACAAGGTAAGAAAAGTTATTTCCATTTGATCTTGTGCAGTATTAGTTACCTTACAAGTTTCTCAGTGCTTGCCTGTTGTTGGGAACACCAACCTTGCCTCCCCTCTGTTACAAACCACAAAACACCACCACCACCCACTTACACACTCTTGCATATGCATGCGTACAAAACCGCCACCAAATGTCTCTTGAATAGAGTGAGCATCAGATGTAACTTAATGTTTCAATGTTCTTTAGTTGGCCTTGTTTGGAGGGTTTTACGAGGCATGACCAGCTATCATTAAAAATGATAATTTGGGAGAAAGTAAAGAGAATGTAAGAATACCTAAGGGCATATAATTACCTCTTAATCGGTTTCTTCTTGGTATTTGGTAGGGTATGCCAATGATAAGGAGTAATATTTGCAGTGTTCTAAATGTTGGATGCAGGGCTCGTGTTAGCTTGAAAAATACGATGGCGCATATATTGGGAATATGTTGAGGATATTTGTTTAATATTAGAGTGACATATCAAATGCTAAAAATACATCTTTTTCACACATGTGCCAATATTATATATGAGAATAATGTATATGTGCTATCAGCGTGGGAAAATTTCCCGCGCTGATGCACATATTCATCATTATTTTTTACTTTTTTAATTTTCTTCGGATATGTTTTACACATCATAGATGATCGCCATACTAAAAATCAAATGAATCCAACACTAATTAACCATCGATCTAATCGTTGCAAGTTCCATGGTTTCGGAATACTAGAAATTTTTGCAACGAGTAGATCGAGTGTCAAATCCTCATAAGGAAATTTCTTACGCTATCCTTACATACCCATTATGCTGTATATATAAACGATATAAACTTATATAAAGCATATTTAGAGTATAATAGCTTGATAAGTCGTATTAAATTATGAATTCATAACCATTAAGTGATTATAAAACCCTTTCAGTTTCTTCAAAAAAACAAAAACACTAACTCATCAAGTACCACTTCTTAAAATATGCTAATTGATTGGAGTCAAGATATAAATTAACATAAAATTTACATCGTATTGGTGTTTCTTCCTGGTTGAATTCCAGCATGAAAGCTTGAAGGGTAGAGTGAAAGATTGATTGAGAGAGAGGCATGTAGTGTGCTAATTAATTAAGCGAGGTTGAAGAGGGACTAAGAGTGAGGGGGTGATTGAGGGATATAAAATAGATATGAGAAAGACTGCAATAGAGAGGGCGATGACAAGGATGTCGATGAGAAAGGCGTTGATGCTGAGTGAGAGGATAACAGTGAAGACGAGTGAGAAAGGGTGATGGTGAGGATGACAGGAGGAAAGGCAACATGTAGGACAACACTAACAACTTAAAAACGAAGATGGTAGACTGGACAAGATAGGAGATACGCAATGGCGAGAGAGCAGTGTTCTAAATGGCGAGCGAGAGGAATCAATTTGTTTAGCCTTAATTCATTGTAGAGGTTTTTATAGTTTGGATATGTGTGTCTGTTGAGTTTGCTTTGGCTCTGATTGCGTAAAAGTTTAATTAAAAATATTGATCGACTGTTAAACATCCATTATATTGGCTGAATGTCGGGTGGCGGCCGACATTGAGCCGATATCACCCCGAAAACACCACATGCCTTGGTGGTAGGGTTAATAAATTGACATTTTGACTGATATTTTGAAAATATTGGTGACATTTTGAACATTAATCCCTCAAGAGTTTGGAACTTTACTAGTGAAATTTTTACTTACATACCGATTTGTTCGATTCAGTTGTCCTTGGGCACACTTTAACTACTATAGCCAACACATTTCTGCATTTTCACTTGTCTGATCAAAAGTCCTTTGTCATTTGAAGAGTACCACTTTCTTTATCAACATGCTGATCTCCTGATGCATTTATTCATTATTGCAGCCATAGTTTCTTAGTTCTCACTAGAAATATTTTAAACCTTTCAACCAAAATTCATGCTCTTTTTATAATGAATCGATCTCGCGATCTTTATAAGGTTTATTACACCAGCGTCATTTGAGAACCGTTTCCGGAATTATCGTGAATTTACCTCAACTTCATTTCCTTGATTCCACTCATCTTATTATGTTCACATTGTTTGGGTTCAGTCAGTCTTTGAACCCCCCTTTGTTGCAAACATGAGAAAAAAGCAAGCATACATGCACACGATCAAGCAACACAAAAATGTACATGGTTCAGCCAAAACAGTCTATTTCTATGAGAGGAAGGAGTTCCTTTACTGGCTTGAATAGAGAATTACCATGGTTATTCTCGCTGGATGCTACTCCCCTTTTTCTAAAAGTAGAGCATCTAACATCTACATCCTTTAGGTTCCTCGCTAAATGTACATCAGATGACTATATCTCTATAGATGTAAACATTTTCTTTCTACCCTTAACCAAGCCACTTTGGTTATATTAAACATCTCTCACCTTTACCTTTGCATTAGTACGTATCTAATCTCAGCCGTCCATGTTAACTTTAATTGATAAAACCTTTATAGCACTAAACACCCCTCTCGATGTGGCCAGGAATTTGAAGTTCAACATGATCTCGACTGTGATGTTGACAGCATATTCACACAATATGGTACTTTAGTTTTAGCTTTGGACTAAAGAGTACCAATTGTTCTCTTTGTTTAGACTTTGCTGGCCGACTGTAATTACATTGGTCAACAAAATTTGATGAAATGCAACTGAAGTGATAAATGGATGTCTTCATATCAGTTTGGATTCATGACTTTGCATGTGGGCTGTTGAATTTTCTGACGTATCAAGCAAAACCAGTGCTGCAGCTTCATTGTCATGATCAAGCCATGTCTTTGAGTATAACATCCCCTTGCTTTAGTTTGTTTGAATGCAATCTGCCAATAATACCCATCCATGCACCCGACAAGAACATGGATAACACAAATATGACGCGACATGTTGCACTAGCATAAAGAAAATTCCAATAGGCACACATCAGAACGTAAGCCAACATGTGATGTCCATCTGTTGAACATGACATGACATACCCATGCTACATAGGTTTACATTGTGGTTTGAAAAATCAGCGGATACCATACATCGCCAGTATCATATTAAATTTCATGGTTGCCATTTTTTCCCATCTGAGCCTGCCAATGCCTCTGATATTAGCTAATAATACCTTATGTAAGAGGAGTCTAAGGTTTGAAGTACCAAAAGTCGAAATTTAACTTACTCCATAATTTTCTTGAAAGGGCCTCACTGTTAAAATCAAAAGTGTGAACCAATACTAATATGTATTGGCCTTTTCGGGTCGGATTTATGGCGGTAGATACAACACAAACCCTCAGTATTAGGACCGGCAAAACTCTTCAAGTTTCTTTGAGAACCGTATGGTATTGGCTGTTTAGTTGTAATATGATGCTAAGGCATAAAAATCAATTACCAATTCAAACGGGGATTGAGCTGCTTGCTTTAAATTATACCTTTCATGAAGATAACCTGTTGGAGTGGGATAGATAATGAGATTATGATGTGTTGGATGATAAAGATACTCAATGGATAGATCAAGGACTCGTAAAGATGGAGCTTTACCTGCAACTAGCACTTACACCTAGGAAAAGGCAATCGAAAATCCATGAATTGCCCGATTCATACAAATACAATTGATACGGATAGTACAACCCACTAGCCGATACCAAGAGTGAAACTGGGGTTAAACCTTGGTTTGCATTCTTATGTAATTAACTCTTTCTTTATGAAATTTTAGTCTCCATTATTAAATATTGTGCTATGAATATTCTTACTTGTCTTTGTAAAGTGGTTTACTGGTTTAAAGCCATTATTTTTTCAAATCTAACCATAGCACAATGGCAAAGCCTTTAATGATGTGGGGACGAGGTCTTGGATTTGGATTTGAATCCAATTTACTCCGTGCTATACTCTATTCTCAAAAAAATAAAATAAAAATGATAATGCTGCAGTTATTTATATTTTGTCCACTAACCTTTTCTTTCCTTTACTCTATTGCTTTAAGTTCAGTTGTATATTTTGCTTGTAGAATGTTACTATAATAGCTGTTGTTTCATGGTAGGCTCATGGAGGCAACAAAGAGAGCAGTGGGCTAGGTGACTTGTTTGAAAAAAATGCTGATCATTTAACTCTTGCACAAACCAAGTTTCTCAGGCATTGGGATCGGCTCATTGATTTGGAAGCTAAAGTCTCTCAGGTTTACCCTTTTACATAGGTCATTGCGACTGCATGTGGCATTCAATTTCTGGGCTCAATTATTTATGCTGGATTGCAGGTCACTAGGCAAGAGATATTACACCCACAAAATAGAGGAGAACGCAGCACGCACAGTCTTTCCTCCATCATTCTTGATGTTTCAAATGGATTTTCAGTATACCAATCTACAAAGGATGGCAGATCCATTTATCGTTTTTTGCGCCAGAATTTGCGTCGTAGTGATTCTAAAAGTTCTAACGGGGAGAACATAGATCATCCTCCACCTGGAGCTAGCAGTACAGATTGCACTCTTAGATGTGGGGATCGCGTGGTAATGGATTTTCATCTCTAGTTTTTGAATCTCATCTTTTTTCCATTCTCTCTATGTATGTAAATATGATGAACAAAATTAGCACCTACCAGTTAACTAATAACATATTAATTAGTTACTCCACGTCAAATGGTAATTATTCCAGGGAATAGTCACTGAATTAACCTGAAGGTTAGACATTTAACTTGCAATGTGATCAAACCTGCTTGCAGGCACTGGCACGGCAAGGGAAATCAAGATATTTCACTTTGCATGACTATCTTATTCCATACCATCTTTGATTGATATGGCTCATATTGAGGACAAATTCACACTAAAAGGGAAACGATGGGTTGATTGACCTTTTGTGACAATAAGCATTGTGGATGCTCTAGCTTTTCTTTTCTTTTTGTGAAAAAGTCAATATTCTTAACAATTTTCTTAAGATTTATCAACAAACTTGTGTTTCATTATTGTTTGTTATCATTGCTTCTCTGCATACACACCCCTCAACAATGCCTTGGAGACTTCCAAAGTTAACACATCAACTCATTTGTTCCATTATCTACACAGTCTGCAACCTCTTCTCTCTCTTTATTCCTCTTTAATTTGATGAGAAATCTAGGTTTGCAACCTCTTTAATTTCAGTTCAGTTCTTAGGAACCAAAGCATTTAATGAGAAATCTAGGGTTTGGAAGAGTAAAAATGAGATTTTTATAGATTTGAAAAAGTGGAAATATAAGGTAGGGGGTTTCTTTCAAGAGGAAACCAACTCTCGAAGCTTGGATCTAAGAGGGGAAGCTTACTCTCACTTTTGCTAGGGTTCTACTATCTAATCTAAGTGGGTTTATCTCAAAATAAACATGAAGAACAAAAGATATCTCTCCCCAAACATATAAGGGCATATCTGGTCCAAATTACATTTAACCCCCGAAAACCCAAACTTTGCAAAAACAACCAAAAATCTTCACAAAAATGCTACTGGCCTAATTATTTACCCCACGACCCGTCTTGCGCTGTCTCCTATGTTAAGTGATGATCTCATCATTACTCCATCCAAAAGAACCACATTGTCCTCAAGGTGAAAGTCCGGAAACCGCTATGCAATAACATCATAAGGCTCCTAAGATGTCTCATGATCTGGAAGGACGGTCCACCTAATCAACACCTCTTGCGCTCCTGAGCCCCCATGGTAAATACCCTTCAGCTCTGCCGGCTCCAAAGTACCTCCATGTCATTCGTAAGCGTCAGGGATAGTGACAAAAATAGCAGCCATGGTTTATTGGCCACTTCCTATCACCCTGCGGACATTGCACGGATTCTTGGGACTGACGGGTTACTACAGAAATTTCCTCAATGGGTACAGTACTATTGTTTGGTCGTTGACTGAGCAGTTGAAAGACAGTTTCTAGTGGGGCGAGGAGGCCACTAGAGCTTTCGAGGCCATGAAAAGGGCCATGGCAAGCGTTACAGTGTTTGCACTTCCAGAATTAGCCGGTCCATTGTGGTTGAGACGGACATATCAGGGTATGGCTTGTGGGCAGTCTTGATGCATGATAACAGGCTAGTGGCTTATTTTAGACATGTGTCGTCGGCGAGAACTTGGCCTAAGTCGGTTTATGAGCGCGAGCTGATGGCGATTGTTGTGGCGATACAAAAATGACGACCATATTTACTTGGCCGGTGCTCATCGTAAGAACATATCAAAGGAGCCTTAAATACATTCTGGAGCAGAGAATGGTCACTGAGGAGCATCCGAAGTGGTTGACCAAGTTGTTATGGTACAACGTTGAGATACAGTACATGCCAATGATAGAGAACATGGCGACATATGCACTATCACTGAGAGAGGTTAATTCACATCTGTTTGCCTTGTCAGTGTCGTTTTTATTCGATTGGGAGCCTTTGCTGCGAGAGATTGATGAGGATGAGGGTCTGGCGAAGATTTAGGCTGCGTTACAATAGGACCCTTAAGACATACATCCGCTGCTTCGTCTCCAAGTCCTCGAAGCAGTGGGTGAAGTGGCTGGATTGGGCAGAATATTGATAGAACACGTCGTTCCACACTTCTGCTCAAACCACACCTTTTTAGAGTCTTATATAGACGGGATCCTCCGCACTTGCTTCACCACAGTCACCTCTCTATGCCAGTTTTTCAGGTGGACCCAACGTTAGAGGAGTTGAGGCGACATTTGACGAGAGCTCAACAGCTTATGAAGAGCCGAGCGGATGAGCATTGGAGTGATGTTAGGTATTGGTGTTTTAGACTAATATTGTTTTGATGATGATCACAACATTATGTTGTTGTTAACGACTCTCAATATTTTAGTCTTATGTTTAACAATTGAAGCATTTCATTTTGGAGACTAAAATCTTGGTGCAAGGATGGACATCAAGTGGAGCATTGACAAAGCTTGGAGCTTGATGAGGGGAAGCTCATCAAGAGGTGCCAAAGCTTGAAAAATGATGGGGAGATCAAGGCTACTCGTGCTTGAAGGCTTAGACTCTTGGAGAAGTAAATTGTAATCCATGTAATATTTTATTACATGCTTTTCTCTTTTTGAGTCTAGGACTTTGTAATGACTTGATAGATGATCATACTCATTTATCCATATGCATTAGGCATCTTAGTGAACCATAGGATCTTCATAAAAATAAATCCAATAGGTTCACTCTTGACATGAACTCATTTGGAGTCTCTGTGTCACGTCCCGCAACCCGGGGCCGCAACATGTTTCACGAAGTTGGCAGGTCTTGCAGTTAACCGGTGTTGACAATATAAGCTATGACCAGATATGTACAAAATGCGCAAGGAAAAACTTCACTTATATTAGCGAGTTTACAAAAGAGGCTCTCAGAACATGATCTATATACACCACAAAATAGATCATGTTCTAAGACCCAAGTACACCAAAAAGTCATACAAAGATAACATGCATGACTATCTCTGGGTCAAAGATCAGCAGACTCCACCTTTGGTTGAAACCCAACTGCAGGAAACTCCTCAGAACTATCAACACATGGTGTTCAATGCAAAGCAGGAGCACCAAGTAAATCACAATAAATTCAAATTTTTTGGTATTTAAACATTTATGTCAGTGTAAGTAAGAATTACTGAAAACAAAACTTAAGATAAGGAAAGTACGTTTTTACCAACTATTCAAGCTGACAAAGAAGAAAATAACATGCATCCTTCTGTGGTAGATTTTCGTACTCTCTACAGGTTAAACCAAGCCTAGGCCATGAATCATATTGGGGAGTACAGAAACAACCAAGGAGTCCACTACAGGCCACGGGGCGCTCATCCGGGCTAAGCCCACAAAAACAACAGGAGGGTGGACACATTGACTCATTTGACCCACATTAACAACCGGAGTAACAGTCTTATGGAACAAATCATGGCTCCAGTCTCCCCGTACTCCCACTAATATGATTTTCCCTATACCCAGTGAGTCTCAAGTGCTCAGTGTAAGCCAAGTGTACATCACTCAACTTCTCAGTGATATGTTACATGTGTTATACTACTTTGATACCATTTCTGTTATTTGTCACATGAGGCGAGTATTCAATTTCTTGATTTAAACATAGTCACATTGAATTTAGACAATATATGGGTGTGCTATGAGGTACCATTCATTTACATGTTCTTGAATTTATCAAGATGTTCCATCAAGATGTTGCACGGGATATTCATAACAGGATTCAACAAGACTTTCTTCTAGTATCCGTATCTACCATTGCACACCCATCATAAAGCTAAATTCAATGTCATGGACTTAACATGTAGTAAATATTTAATTGCTTGAAACATGAATTAATAGCATGATTTCTACCAGTGACGGAAATTATGAACAATGTTTCATATGAATATGAATGTTAACTGAAACAAATTGCTAACTAAGTACCAAATAACTGAATATGACAATCATGCAACACTTCATTCTGAAATTAAGGTGACATTTCAAGTTGAAAAAGGGTCTTTGATAGTGATCTCAGTTAAGTGTCATCATTGATCATCTTTACGGGACTTAACCATATTTTCATGGTTTCAATTTCATCTTTAGCCAAACATCGGGACTTATTTATCAAACCATAATTTCATGGTTTAATGTTTATGATCCTTCAAACATTCATTTAGGGACTTAAGAAACTGAACCAGCTAACATCATTGGGTATTCTGAATTTTGAGGGACAAAGTATACAACATTGCTCAAAAGGCAACTAATTTTCCACCAAGTCATGGTTTATGAGTTTATGGTCTCCATAGCACAAAATAGGGTTCAACCATGCTCAGAAAAGAGACCTGCAGGTTAATATTAATACCCAAAAGTTGCCTAACAGTAATGACAGAGCCATGGAAAGGCTTGGCTGAAATTTCAGAGCCAAATAGGGCTCAAATCATCATAATAAGGTGCAACAGAGTATATGGCAGTGGCATAAGTTGCCACCAAGCCCAAGATCAACAGTTTTACGCTCAGAAATCATTATCGCTATGTAATATAAACATTTAATATCGAAATTCCAGAAGTTGAGAGTGATTTACCTTAATTATGATGAGCTCATAGGACGAACGTAATAGAGATCACGACTTCATATTTCAAATCAGTCCTCACACAGAGAGATAAAACCCCCAAATCGCATAAAAAGGCAACTTTTCTTTGAAAAACGAAATTTTTACATAAAAGCTAAAATTTTTGGACTTACCCAGGCTTAAATAGAGGAAGTGAAGAGCCTAGATAGCTTGTACAAGAAACTAAGAAGATGCTACGAGTCTCTTACCTTCAGATTTGAAGGAAAAACTTGTCAAAAACCCAAAATTTAGGGTTTGGGGATGAGACACGTGTAGTAGGAGGTGGATGGAAGAGGAGGAGTTTCGATTTGCACCAAGGAGGATCTGGCATGCAGAGGAGAGGGGGAGAGCAGATCTGATCTTCTCTCTCTCTTTTTTTGTCGTGCAGCTGCTTCCACGCGCGCGCCTGTGCGTTCCGCGAGAAAGAGAGACGCCAGAGAGAGAGACGCGAGGGGAGAGAGAAAGGGAAAGGGTTAGAGGGGTTTAGTTGTTGGCTGGGTCGAAAACAAAAAAAGGAAATAAACAAATAAAAGAAAGAAAATGAAGAAAGAAAGTAATTAAGGCCTTGGGCCTGTTAATAAAACTGGGCTTCACACTCTGGCCTTCCATCAGGAACCTGCTGAAGGCAGGACATGCGACTGGTGATTTTCAAGCGCCTGGCCAGCCTTCTACTGGCGGCTGTTGTGCACAACTCAAGTCAATATTTATTGACTTTATCTTGAGCTTTTGGTACCGGTGACTGCAGTACAAAAGACAGATGCCTGTCAACCATCAGCCGCCTGTTGATTGTATAGAAGTCGACTGAATGCTAAAGTGTGTAACTTGTCAATTTTGAGCTCAATTCCATCTTGTGGGTCAGTCGATTGAAGTTCAATTGTTAGTCGCCTGTCAACCTTCAGGCGCTTGGACAAAGTTCTACAGTCGTCTGAATGCACAAGTGCGAAAGTTGTCATTTCTTACCTCCTTTCCATCCCTCATGGCAGTCGATTGTTGAAGTCTGTTCAGGCGCCTGCACAGTGTACATGCGCCTGTCCTGGCTCAGATTATCGATGTTATGAATAATCTGACTGTTGATCAGTCGCCTGTCCGTTGTTCTTCAGGCGCATGTCTGAGCCGTAAAATGTCAAAATTCAGTCGTTGCAGAATTCTTCTCTTTGGCTTTTTCCTTGGTTTTATGGGGTTTTAGTGGCTTCATATATATATATATATATATGAGATACCTTAGTTCTATTAGAACTCATGATTCATATTGAATATCATTGAGAAT
Organism: Scilla litardierei; assembly: GCA_030789695.1. Taxonomy (NCBI): domain Eukaryota; kingdom Viridiplantae; phylum Streptophyta; class Magnoliopsida; order Asparagales; family Asparagaceae; genus Scilla; species Scilla litardierei. Next base: position 385,902,528 of record CM061142.1, read on the forward strand.
CAATAAGCCACTCCTTTCTCTCATTTCCCTCTCATGAGCACCTTCCTTTTCATGCATTGAAGCTAGCTCAAGGGAAACCCTCCAAGTGCAATCAAGCTCATCTCAACACTTGGAGATCCTCGTCCATGACTTGCATACTTCATTGAGTAAGTTCATCTCTTCAAGGAATATGTACGAGTCATTTATTTCATATTTGTGATGTGAAATCCTAACTTTCTTTGTGGGAGTTAGTTACTCTCTTTGTGAGAGTTTAACCCTTGTGTAGGGTTGGTTGAGTCCTCGTATAGGATAACCCTAACTCTTTGTGTGGGAGTTAGTTTTTCTCTCTGTGGGAGTTAGACCCTTATGTAGGGTAGGTTGAGTCCTTGTGGAGGACAAATCCCTTGTGTAGGGTATCCCTTGTGTAGGGTATCCCTTGTGTAGGGATTGTATTCATTACCTTGTGTAGGATCATAATAAATATTTGGTGTGGCTGGATGTACTCAAGCTGGGGAATCAGGGTAAATCTCTTGTGTTGGTGTTTGCTTGATTGTGTGAATTATCTTTCTCTTACATTTATAATTCCGCATTTGCAAGTTTAATTTTTAATTTACAATTATAACCATTACTCTATTCACCACTATCTAGAGTGTTTGTTGTTAGTACTGCAAGGTAAACGGTCCTTACAGACATGGTGTATCTGAAGCTGCAACGCGCAAAAATCTTCAAAAAATGCAACTGGCTTAATTATTCGGCACACGATCTGTCTTGCGCAGTCTCCTTTGATAAGTGATCATCCTCATTTGGGATGAACAAGTTCAGTTCTTAGGAAGCCCTTGATATGTGATGTGGTGATAAATTAGTAGTTTCGTACGTGTGCCAAATCTTTAAGTGTATGATGCAAATGTCTATGTAATTAGGTTGTTAGTCTTATTAGAGGAATTAATTTATTGATTATTTAATTGTGTATATTTGTAATTATCTCGTTAGTTGTCAATTTAGGTGTGGTAAATATCTGATTGGCTATTAGTTGAGATTTGAATAACAACACAATCTCATCTTGTATATACCTCACCTTTTTTATTCAAAGAAAGTAAGCTATTATTTCCAATATCTTTGTTTCAGAGTGGCTATGTTTTCGACCTGAATTTTTTCCACTTCTTTCTTTCTTTCTTTTTCTCACAATTCTTCACGATCTTCGTCAACCATAATGGCTTCCGAAGACACCTCTGCATCTTTCACTTCTGATACCACCATCCAAAATCCTCAAGATACCAATTAACGTAACAATCAAATTTGGCGCCCTTCCAGAACCGCCTTTCATAATCAAGAACAACAATTAAATTTGGTGCCCTTCCAGAACCGCCTTTCATAATCAAGAACAACAATCCAATGCTCTTTATAATGATCATTGCCAAATATATGATGTTAAAGGACACTGTCAAATGATGCTCCCTTTATCAACTTGTTAACACCTAATCCTCATTTGTTTCATTGGCAACACATCCACATGCTCCACGTCCTGCTTCTCAATGGCAACTACGTACACACTTTGTATTTCTTGAGACCACCAGTGGTCTCACGTGGCTACTTGGGGAGCGTCACACCATTCCATCACGGATTTGAATAATCTTTCACTTCACACTCCTTATATAGGATCTGATGATGTTATGATCGGCGATGGCGGGTCTTCATATTACCCATACTGGTTCCACTACTTTATCCTTACTCCATCTTTAATTTACATAATATTCTTTGGGTGCCTAATATGAAAAAGAATCTTATTTCTATCTATCAATTTTACAATACTGATGATGTTTCTATTGAAATCTTACCCACTATATTTCATGTAAAGGATCTAAGCTCGGGGCCAATCCTTTTGATGTGAAACACTTAAGATGGCTTCAATGAGTGGCCATCCTCATCTCCTAAATTATCTTCTCCAACATTATCTTCTCCTCTTGTTGTCTTCTTCAACGGCTAGACCATTTCCTCCGAGTGACACTTCAAATTAGGTCATCCTTCATATATTCTTCAACATATTATGTCAACATTTTCTTCACCTTATTCTATGTCATTAAACTCTCATTGTAATGCGTGCTTAAGCAATACAAGTCACAAGTTTCCTTTTTCTAAATCGACAATTGTTTCATCTCATCCCGTACGAATCATATTTTCAGATGTTTAGGCCTTCCCCATTTATTTTGTTGATGATTTCAAGTATTATGTTATTTTCGTTGTTCATTTTGTACGTTATGAATGGTATTACATCGTAAAGAAGAAATCTCATGTTTGTGATGTCTTTTTTCGTTTCAAAGTACTAGTAGAGAATCACTTCAAATACTCCATTGTCACCCTTTACTCCGATAATGATGGGAAATATCGAGCATTAGATCAATTTCTATCCGTTCTTGGAATTTCTCATGTCGCCGTTCCCTCACATACACATGAATACAATGGTCTTTTCGAACGTCGACATCGACACATTTTTTGAAAGTGGTCTTTCTCAACTTACTCACGTCTCATTTCTGTACATATACTGTAAATATACCTTTGTCATTAATAGCATGCCCACACAGACACTTTCCCTTTACTCTCATTATAAGTCCCTATTCTGCTATTCACCAAACTATACGAAACTCCGTATCTTTCGTTTACGATATCCATGGCTTCATCCATATTCTAATCATAAACTTGATTCTCGATTTATCGCTTGTGTGTTTGTTGGGTACTTTCTCGCTAAAAGTGTCTACATTTGTCTTGATCCTTCCACTTTCAAAATCTACACATCCCGTCAAATCAAATTTGTAGATATGTCTTTCCATTCAAATTCACCTAAAGTTATCTTAGTCGTTCAAGTCCAGAAACACTCCCAAATTAGTTTCTATCAGCATCATTTCTACCCACTATGGTTGCACCACTCAACACTCTCTCCACAGCCTTGCCCCTAAGGTTGGATCCATCTTACAGCCAATTTCTGATCTATCACTCCACATCCTTCATTTATCATACATCCTTCGAAACTCCACGTCCCGTAACCAAAACACCACTTCCTTTCATCCAAACTTCTGTAGACCGAGCAATGCCATTCGATTCTCCAGAACATTCTACCAACACCAACTATATCCCACACAATCCACCCTCTACTTCATTACTAGTCTCTTCAAACTCCCCTCTGAACCAACCCACCAATACCCATACCATGACCGCTCGTGCTAAAAACATCATAAACTCATCCAAAAACTTAATCTTACTGTTATCATAAGTTTGAACCATCAACTTGAGCCGCACACGTTAATCCTAGTCTTCAAAGATCCTAAATGATGTCAGGCTATGTTTGAAGAGTATGATGCCCTTGTGCAGAATAGAACATAGGAACCCCTCAATCAGCGCAAAACCTTGTCGGTTCTAAATGGATTTTTAGATTTAAATGTTTGCTTGATGGCTCAATTGATATGCACGAAGGTGAATAGTTGCTTAAGTGTTCTATCGGAGTCCTGGTGTTGATATCATGACACATTCAATTTGGTTGTCAAACCTACTACTATTCGTTTGGTTCTAGTTTTGCTATTAGTCGAGGGTGGTCTCTTCGTCAACTTGATGTCAACAATACCTTTCATTAAGGTCATCTTTCTAAAGTTGTTTTTTTGGCACATCCATCATGTTTTCTTGATCGTGATAATCCCACACATGTTTGCAATATACGCAAGGCTATATATGGCCGCAAACAAACACCACGTGCCTGGTACCATATACTTTCTTATTATCTCTGGGTTTACAAACTCTCATGTGGACAACTCTTTGTCTTCAATGCTAGTGATAATCTAATCTATCTCTTTGTGTATGTTGTTGACATAATTACTGCTGGATGCAATACCACTATAGTTCAATAGAATATTGTTCTTGGCAAAAGATTTTCCATCAAAAATCTTGATGATTTGACTTATTTTCTTGGTGTTGAGTGGTCACCACTTCCATTGGTTTACTTCTCTTTCAGTGAAATATCACAGATCTTCTCGCTCGCACAAATAACATGGATCAAATCTATTACCACTTCATATGTCACTAAGCTAACACTTATTGTTCTTTCCAGCACTGCTATGACAGATCTTTTTGAATGTAGAATAGTAGTTGGAAGTCTCCAATATTTGTGCCTCACTCACATTGATATTGCATATGCTGTTAAAGTTGTCTTAATTCATGCACTGATATACTAATTATCGTTGAAATACTGTCAAGCGCTTGCTTCGCTATCTTTCTGGTACAGCTGAACATGGTCTTGCCTTGCACTGTCACATATCTCTTTTTCTTCATGCATTCTTTGATGTAGACTGGGTTGGTAATAAGGATGACTACACCTCCACCCGTGCTTATATTGTTAACCTCGGTCAGAATTCACCATCCTGGTCCTCTAAGAAACAATGCATTGTTATACGTTCCTCCAATGGAGCTAAATATCATGCTGTTGTTTCTACAGCTGCTGAGTTACATTGGATTTGTTCTCTTTTAATTGAGCTTGGCATTCGTATTCTTGCTGCTCGATTATCTATGATGACAATGTTGGTGCAACTCATCTTTGTTCCAATCTTTTTTTCTATTCACGAATGAAGCATGTTGCAATTGATTATCATTTTATTAGGGATCAAATACTCCCCAGAAGATCAAATAGCTAATGTACCAAGCCCCTACTATGCACTTGTTTTCAACTTTTGAAGATCAAAATTGGAATCTCCACACGAGCCCCATCTTGTGGGACATATTAGTTGAGTTAATTTATTAAATATTTAACTCTGTATTGATGTAATTATTGTTGGAACCCCCGTGCACCTCCCCAACACCTAGGCTAGGTACACACTGGTGCACAAATAATCCCAAGCCCGAATTCCGCCGAGATGTCACCTAGGCATAAAACCAAACACCTCACATGCACAAGAGAGAGTTGTCACCAACAACCAACTCCCTCAACAATCTTGCGATAGACAATGTAAGCACGCAAATATAATACGAAATAAAGGCAATACAAAAAAGACAGAGATTTACACTGGTTCGGTTGCGAACAACCTACATCCAACATCCAATGCACCCGGTTCCACTACTGATCAAGCAGGGCATACACCGACCCCATCATTTTCTTCCTCTACAATGAGAGAATAGCTCCAAGCAACAAGACCTAATCTTAGATCTCTCATCAAGCTCACACACTCTCAACCAAATGGGAATCCTTGATAACAAAGCATCTACAACATGTAGAGATCCTCAAGGAACCAATCCCATATCAATAGAGATCACTCCTTGATAATATAGCCCCAAACTAAGAAGCTACCCAAGGGACTCTAGATCTCAAACACGGAAGAAGAAACAAAGACACTCACCTTGGATCTCACAAGAAGAAGCTTCCTAGCTTTCTTCTCCTCCAATTTCAGATCCAAGCATCACTTTGGCTCTCCCTGAATTTCCCCCTTTCCCCTCTGAAAACAAAGGCAACGTCCTCTTCCTTTTTTTTGTTCTCTGGGAAAAATGAGGCCACTGAGCTCTCTGAAAATGGGCAGCCAGCAACTCTCAGTCAGTTGCCCAAGGAAACAAAAGCCAAGTGCTTTTAATTCCCAGCAACTCCCATAAAGAGAGGGGGGCCACTAAAGTCTGTACATCACATGGATTTTTCAGCATAAAACAACACTCTACCCTGTTGATAAATCCACACGCTCTTCAGCACAGCTCCAGCTCCATCGTGTATGAACTCCCCTTGGCTTGACCATCGGACATGTGAACCTGCATCATGTGTAGCGAAAATCACGCCCTCTGGCGCCTCAATCCTCCGAGAGACATGCCAAGCTCAGAAGTCGTCTGAGCCTAGCCTCACGCATCTCCGTCTCATCCATCGTCATGTCTGCGATGAAGTCATTTGTCTCTGAGGATAACCCTGCGAGCTCGGACTCCATGAGCGAATCAAATGACACCGTGCCAGTGTCCAATGAGCCCTCTGTCAATCCATGAATATCCCTATCATTAGCCCACGGGTCCGCGAGCAACTCATGCTCGCCATGGCCATCATCTATGAGAAACACGTCGTCATCCCCGCTGCTCTGCAGACTGACCCTAGCTGGGTCACATCGATACGTTGTTTGTATCTGCTCTGCCTGCTGATGCCTGTCATCAAGACTCGTCGTCTATCGGCTCTGCGCCTCAACTGACTGTGCCGACGACTCAAGACACGAATGCGTAAACACAAGCGCCAAACTGTCTGCCACACCAACTTCTAGCCTCTGGAAATTGTTCTCACCTGCTATGCCCTGTAATGAACTCGCCGAAGGTGAGAGATGAGCGCACACAGAAGAAGCCTCACTCGGCTTTGCCTCCTCCCTATATCGAGCGAGAACACACTCGATACGTGGCCTCCAAACTCTCAGCTCCATGTCCCTGGTGGTAACTCCACCTGGGACCATCATCGCAGTCCCCACACTGCCGTGGGAGTCTCCATGCTCCACCACGCTATCAGATTCCTTGCTCCTCTGCATCTCCACCGGTCTGGCCTCCGAAGTATCAGAAGATGCGCCTGATAAATTACGCCTAGCCAAACAAGAGTTATATCGCATGTGCCCATGCTGTGAAGACTGCTCTACCATGCACAGCGAATGCTCTACCCTGATGTCAAGCTCCTCAGAAGACCTTTCTACCCTGAAGCTGAAGCTGCACACCTCAACACGCTGGTCCTACTCAGAAGCAACCAACTCATGCGTGCTAGAAACGTGAGAGACCTCCGTCTCCTCACCCACTGCAACCTCTGGCATCGGCGCGGAAATCAACTGCACTACTCCTCCGTAGATCGACGGCTCTGCCTCGAAGCTAAAGCTGCACACCTCAGCATGCTGGGTCTCCTCAAGAGCACCCAAAACGTGCACGCTGGAACTGTGAGAGAACTCTGTCTCCTCACACACTGCAACTGACTGCATCGATACGGTGACCGACTGCAACACCTACTCGTAGACCGATGCCCTCTGCACTTCCAACTGAACTGAATCTGAAGCTACATCGTGAGATGCTGGCTGATCACTGACACTGACCACATCGAATGAACTCTGCACACTGTCCGTCTGCACACGTGTCTGATCATCTGCCTGAGTCTGAATCTGAATCACCTCATCATCTCTATGGACCGGGCTGTCCTCTGTTCTCTGCACACCGTCATGAGTCTGCTCCGCCCTAAGCACTGTAAACACGTCAATCATGACGTGTCGTCTGACAATCGCATCACGGGTACTAGGACACCATAACATGTACCCTCTTGCACCTCCAATAGCGTATCCGAGTAGGACACAATCATGTGCACATTGTCCTACCTCGACATCGTCCCTCTCGTGCGGCCGCACAAGACATCCAAACGTACGCAAGTGCGAGAAGTCCACAACTCTGCTCGTCCATAACTCCTCGGGAATAGAACTACCTGCGGCTGGTGACGGTGCTCGGTTGATGAGGTATGCCGCAGTAGCAAGGGTCTCCGATCATAATTCCATAGGAAGACCAGATGGTCTCAGTAGCCCCCGTGTCTTCTCTACCAACATCCTGATCATGCTGTCTGCTACGCCACCGTGAGGGTCTCCATCAGGAATGGTGTATCGGCACACGATCCCATCTGACTTGCAAACATCCTGTATCTCTACGTCGTTGGTACGAATCTCTCCTACGGGTCTACCATCCGCCTCTCGACTATGCTCCTCCATAGCCGCCCCTTCTCATGGATCTCCTCCCGAGATCCCATGAGAGCAACCATAACTCTCCTCGAGAAGTCATCTATGAAGGCCGCGAAGTACCTCGCGCTTTCCAGGGAAGGAACTGGACATGGACCCCATACGCCGGCGTAGACGCACTCTAGGGGCTCCCTACTGTGTCTGACAGCTGTCCCAAACTGCACTTGCCTCGGCCGCTCCGCACTACAGTCACTGCAAGACTCAAGCTCACGATCACCTCCAAACACACTCCTTCTCTGAAGAATGTTAATGCTCTGCTCATCAGCATGCATGTCCCAATCTGAGATGCCACAGTCTCGCTGGATCTCCACTCTCGGACTCCTGTGATCTGCCAGTCTCGCCTACTACTGTGTGCCAATCGAGCACATACTAGTTGACACACTTCTTCCCCCTCATGACAACCGGGCATCCTCGGAAAATACGCAGTCGATCCTCCTCGATCACTACCCTGTAGCCCATCCCGGTCAAAGCTCCTATCGATATCAGGCCGATGCGAAGATCAGGAACATGTCTGACGCCATCAAACACACAGACGATGCCATCGTGCATCCTGACTCTGACCGTGCCACTCCCAACCTGCTCGCACTTCATACTATTCCCCACAAGAATCCGCTCTCCAATGCATGGAATGTATGAGTCGAACGCACTCCGATCCGGAGTCATATGGAATGAACACCCCGAGTCCAATAACCACGAACATTGCGCTTCTCCCACGGAGTATGCCGCAAACACCGAGCAATCATCCTCGCCAGAAAACATCCCGTCTCGTACTCCAACAAGAGTCGAACTCTGACCATCTTCCACAATGCCAATCGACGTCCTCGCTTTCAACCTCGGACAATCCCTCTTCCAATGCCCGCTTTCTTTACATAGAAAGCATTTGTTGTTATCGCGGTCCCTTGACTTGGACCGCTGCCGCCGCCGCCGATTCCGACTCTTGGAACGGCCCGTCTTGGATCTTGGGGTGGGTCCGCCCTCTTGGCGACCCCGGATGACATTGGGTACCTCACAACCATCGGTGTCAACTAACACCAAACTTTAAAGATCCTCCGTATTCATTGCAAACTTCACCTCATCCAACGTGAGTGAGTCTCGGTCATTCAACATCGAGCCTACAAACTTGGAATACACCGGAGCAAGAGAACACAACAGCGTCAAGGTATGTTGCTCGTCCTCTATCACACTCCCCAATTCTCGTAGGTCTATTACTATACGGTCCATCTCACCAACATGGTTACGCAACGAGATTCCCCTTTTCATTCTGTGAGTATAGAAGCGTTGCCACAATTGCAACCTTCGTCCAATTGGTGTCTTAGTTGATTACCGAGTTTCAAGCATTCTCCATAGGTCGCTCACGACCTTCACATCGGCAAATTGCCGAAGGATCTCATCCTCCAAGGATTGCAATATCTCACCGAGGGCTTTAAGCTCCATCCTTCGCTTATCATACACCGTTGCCTTACATGGCATGCCCGTATCACATACGGCACCGTAAACTCCGTGGTGCTTCAACAAAGCCACCGTCTTTTGTCGCCATGGACCATAGTTGTCTCGGTCATTAAGCCTCTCTACTTCGTATGAACACCCGGCCATCTCCTCGCATGAGCAAGACGCCATCGCAGCACTACTCTTCTTCACAAACTGGAAGCTCTGATACCAATTGTTGGAACCCCGTGCACCTCCCCAACACCTAGGCTAGGTACACACTGGTGCACAAATAATCCCAAGCCCGAATTCCACCGAGATGTCACCTAGGCATAAAACCAAACACCTCACAGGCACAAGAGAGAGTTGTCACCAACAACCAACTCCCTCAACAATCTTGCGATAGACAATGTAAGCACGCAAATATAATACGAAATAAAGACAATACAAAAGAGACAGAGATTTACCCTGGTTCGGTTGCGAACAATCTACATCCAGCATCCAATGCACCCGGTTCCACTACTGATCAAGCAAGGCATACATCGACCCCATCATTTTCTTCCTCTACAATGACAGAATAGCTCCAAGCAACAAGACCTAATCCTAGATCTCTCACCAAGCTCACACACTCTCAACCAAATGGGAATCCTTGATAACAAAGTCTCTACAACATGTAGAGCTCCTCAAGGAACCAATCCCATACCAATAGAGATCACTCCTTGGTAATATAGTCCCAAACTAGGAAGCTACCAAGGGACTCTAGATCTCAAACACAGAAGAAGAAACGAAGACACTCATCTTGGATCTCACAAGAAGAAGCTCCCTAGCTTTCTTCTCCTCCAATTTCAGATCCAAGCATCCCTTTGGCTCTCCCTGAATTTCTCCCCTTTTCCCCTCTGAAAACAAAGGCAACGTCCTCTTCCTTTTTTTTTCTCTGGGAAAAATGAGAGCCACTGAGGTCTCTGAAAATGGGCAGCCTGCAATTCTCAGTCAGTTGCCCAAGGAAACAAAAGCCAAGTGCTTTTAATTCCCAGCAACTCCCATAAAGAGAGGGGGCCACTAAAGTCTGTACATCACATGGATTTTTCAGCATAAAACAACAATTATCACATTGGTTTCCTATGTAGGTGTTGTAAATATTTGAGTTATTAGTTAAGATTTGGAAAACCTAATCTCATCTTGTTGAGATTTGAAAAACAATCCAATCTTATCTTTAATACCTTTAAGATTAAATTATTTTCATGATATTCACGACAATGCAAATTTTATATAATTGGGTTGTTATAACTTCAAGCGTAAATTTGTTTTGTGGTATCCATGACACGTCCATGCATAGACGTATCAAAGTATTGGTTAATTATATTAGTAGTTTTGTTATGGAGATTGGTCTCAGTTACTTGCAATTAATCAAGTCAATATTTTTTCAGCTTTAACCTGCTGCACCGACATTTCTTACAGATTATTGCCGTGCTATTTTCTAAATTCAAAATTTTCAGTTGAACATTCACTGTATGTATTAATGGGTCTGATATTGCTTTGACATGATTGTTGGCATTCGGGTTGGATTTGGACCCGTACCCGACCTGACTGTTCTGTGGCCAAGGAGTTCAGCATAACCCTAGGCCAACCAAAGCCTAGAGATCTAAGATTCCCTAATTGCACCCTTAGGGGCCGTAGAAATGTGATCCGGTGAGAATCAAGGATTGCTTGGAGGATAAGCCAAGTTTGGGACTTCGATGCCTATAAATAGGGCATGTTCTCTTTCATAGATAGGAATACAAGAGGATATTCAGTGATTTTCTTACTATAGATCTCTCTTGATCTTAGGATCCATCTGCAAGTTGCTTCCATGATGTATTAGCATTGAATGTCTGATCTGACTTCCTCCACGGAGCAAAGAAGATGCTTCTATCATCATGCATAGCTTCGATTATTGTTAAGTTATTCGATGCATGAATCTAGATTATGATATTGGATATATGCCTTTATATTCAACTATGGTTTCAGCACAGAGGCTCTTAACAATGATTGTTGCATGCTAATTAAAATTTTGATTTTTAATTAGTTTCTTTTTGTAATTTAATAAAGGTTAGATTTTTAGAACTGGCTTGAGATTTTATGTATCCTTAATGTAAAAACATTGAATTTTTTATTCATGATATTATAGTTTAAAGCATAAAAATTAAATTCCATAGTTTAGGAGATTTATATCCAATTATTTTAGCTATTGATAATTAGAGTAAAAATCGAAAATCTAATTTTATTATTGATGTGTGAAGTCTATGATTTCAAGATCTTTCATTTTTAGATTTTTCTAATGTCACACACAGCTTCCTGTTTTTAAAATATTTTTTGAAGCGGGAGCGCAATGGGGCCGCATGTTCTTAAGGCAAGGAGGGCGTACTTTTTTCTTTCCTTCCTCCTTGGCCTAAGCACACTAAGCGTCTGTAAGAAACCTCGCAGGTCCTTGCATCCATACTCAAAACAACACAGATAATCATTATGTTACTACAATCCCAATGTCTCAAAAATAGATTACATCAATAAAATAAAGAGGGGCCTTATGTCCCATACAACACAGACTACATCAAGTGGATACAATAGACACTACATGGAGGTGCAGCCTATGAATAGTCTCCTGGAAGAGTTCTGCCCCTAGTGGATCATGCTACATTGGATTTAGGATCTGCAAAACTGCTTTCAGGAACTGACAGACATTGCATAAAAAACAATACAATGTCTGTCAGTGAGGGGCTCTCATGTAGGTTCCCAAGCATCAATTTCATTTAAATAATTATAAAAGACTAATTGCAAGATACGAGATTTTAACAACTTGCTAACATGGAAATAAATAAAAACTAACAGGCGTGCAGGAGTAAACTAATCACAATGAGGATATGAATCTAATAGTATGATAACATGGGAATTTAATAACATTGACATGAACACAAAGGTAATTAAGTAATATCATAATTTACTAGCAAGGTAGTATGGAAGGAAAAATAAGTAATTAATAGCATGATGAAAACATGTTACCAGGAAGCTTAATAAATGTTGACATATGTTCAGAGATAAGCTAATCATGGTCAAATGATGTCATGGCAGTCATGGGGATGATGAACACATTTAAACATTTCTAAAAGTATCAGATCAATGAGATGTTAGAAACCTAAACTATTGCATTACTCATGTCCGAGGGGCGAGGGCACACTTTCTTTCATTTTTTGGCGTCATCCTTACCCCAGGGACGCTCACCCGGGTAACCACAACCCTGCCTACACGTCTGAAGGCGGTGACACTAATCGTTAACCCACCCTTCGGTATTGGAAGGTGGTGACACTAAGCACGATGTGATGACCCAATTATTTTATTGCGCTTGAGACATTGAGTTACCCCACCCCAAGAGTCTTATTCTAATCATCATGTTAACATCAAGGGTGAATCATTATAGTGGTTACAATCATTTGGTATGGTGACAATGTCACCTAACACATTCTTCCTTTTTTAAGACGTTCAAAGATGCGACGATGTCGCTCAATCTATTCTTCCATTCATTTGGTTGCATACCTTCTTTAACAATAAGCTAACATTCCATTATTTAATATATGCCACATGTAGGATCCCTGTGGATCGCAGACAACACTATAAGGGGGGTTGAATAGAGTTGTCAAATAATATAAACTTTTTCACCGATTGAAAGTCCTATGAGTTGCATAAATCTCAAATCGAGTTGTCTCAATTTGTAATTAATCAACAATATAATATGCTTGAATATAAGATGCACCGGAAATAAAAAGATTCAAGCGATAAATAATAAGTCAAAGAGAGATATCATAGCACAGACACATAGAATTTCTATCCTGGTTCGGCCCAACCTTGGCTTACGTCTAGTCCCCAATTAATCCACTATATTGCAACATGCAATACAAGCACCTAGTTTCCCGCGCTAGGAATTTCCAACACCTAGTTACAACCAACTAGGATATTCCACGCACACACATAATTACAACCAACTAGGATTTCCAACACAAACTTCTCTTATAACACGGGAATTACAACTTCCAAGTCTTCTCCAAAGACTTCACAACGGATATGAAATGAGTACAAGATTTTCTATAGCCAATGTATATATTTGTGAATATCGTGGCTAAAAGAAATCGAACTCCTTTTGATCAAATAAAAGATATGAATAATCACAAAATTGATCAAAAGAAATAACTTGAATGTGATCTTCTAAAATATTAGTACTTGGGCTTTTAGAGATCAATATTTAAGACTTTAATCTTTGAAAAGATATGAATTTAAAACACAAAGATTAAAAGCAATAGTCTTGCAATTTGAAGTTTAAGAAAAAGCTTTAAACGCTTGGAGATCAAATTGAAAACAAGAACTATTTGAAGGCTAAAATAAATCAGTCAATTGATCTTTAAACGTTAGCACGAAAGAAATAAAATTAGTAGCCATTTGAAAGTTGAAGAATATCGAATAATGCCTTTAGAACTTTAGCACAAGAGAGATTTCTTTTCATAAGAATTGTTATATGTAAAGATATGAAATCATATCTATTTATAGGAAAATATGAGCATAAAATCAGCTAGAAATCAGCTCAAAAGCCTCCTCTAATGGCTAGTAAATGGCTATTTAAATTCAAATAAAAATTGCCAAATCTGTCAAAGTTGACCTATATAGTCAGCTATTTCTGAAAATAGTCGGCTATTATTTTGATAGAGTTTTTGATAAAAATCTTCCTGCCAGTAGTCGGCTATCTGATGAGGATAGTCGGCTATTATTTGACACATGATTTTTATACTAAAAAACACTTGAAAAATATTTTATGAAAAACATTTTTAAATAATATATGGTTTAACATATTTAAAAACCATTTTTCAAGAATTTATGTGCGTGTAACGAATATATATTGGATTTTACATTTTAAACTATAACTTACACACACACACACTACACTAGCCTTTGTTCTTCATTCTTCGTCTTGAGCCGTTTCCACTTGATCTAAGTCTTTGTAAACTTTATAAGTCAGAGCCTTCATATTCTTCAAATCATGGTTCCTTAGGAGACTTTTGATCTTGGCCCGTTTTTCTTCGTATATCTTCACAATGCGCTCAAAAAACTTCATGGCTATAAAAATAATTTTGTACACACTTGAAACAAATATGTTAGTACTCATATCACTTGTGCACATCATTAGAATCCACTGGGGTGTGTCTCAATCTCCCAACACCATATTGTTCCAAATGCCATACATGAAATGAATACATAAAAGTCTGTACATCAGTATACCATATATACATCATGTTATCTAAAATCCACAACAAAATTTAATGCATTAAAAAAGGTAAAAGTAATACAACTCATTTGATATATTAATTCTTGTTGGGTTTTTTATTAATACATAATATCTATCATATCATATAGCTATATGATAGAGGAGCCATGACAACAGCTAATGGGTAATGCAAAGATGTGTATTCTTGAGAGGTGTAACTTTCATTGCATGTTATTATATCTGTTATATCAATGAATAATTTGAAAATTAATGATAGTACTTTGTCTACTCTTCAATAACACATTTACGGGAAATTTATTAAGTAGCTCCCGAGCTTCTCTACCCAACCGTATATGCCACCACCGTAGATACAAACTAACAATTACAATATTGTAATTATCTTAATTACATGCAAGTAAACGTTTGATAATTAAATGGCCTATATGCCCAGGTAATATATGCCTATGTTATATTTAATTAGTTTACGTAATGAATGATGCAACCTGTTAACTAATATAACTGCGAACCCATTGTGACTAATAGAACAAGGTTCTATGAATTTAGTTTGTTAATGGTGTAGATAAATGATGCAACCTGCATGTACCTGTTAACTAATTTCCAGGGTGTAGAGAAATGATGCAACCTGTTAACTAATTAACTGATAAGGTAATCAAACTAATTATATAAGTGGTTAGTTGCTATCAACTTTTCAAAAACGCCCACTTAATTTATTTAGTGGATTTTGTACATGATGAAATACAATGGTGATGGATAACTGATTCAAGCATATGACACATCCTAAAACTAAAAATTGATGCGTTGAGTTTTAACTTATTATTACTAAGCATTTTTTTTATTTTAGAGGAGGGATGTGGGAAACATACTATATGTTGCATGGATCCGAGGAGGAAGTTGAGTGTTGGGTTCATCAACAACTGAATCGGGGTCATTGGAAGCTCAACGGAGCTCGGGAAGTCATCGGGATTTCGTTGACGCAATGCGTCGAACACGTGGTAGGCGACATTCGGCGACCAACGGTGGCGGCGACACGATACGGAGGGAGGTGGAGGTGGAGGTGGATTCGGGATTTCAACGGGGTGGTGCGGAGCTCAGGTTGAGGCAAGAGGGAGGCTCGCCTGAGGGCTCGTCATCGTTGCCCGAAGCCACGAGGGGGCATGGGCTGATTTCAGGTGGAGCTTGGGAAAAGCACAAGTAAGCTTGGAGATTCGGTGGCTGTGGGTGAGGTTGTCGGTTGGAGCAGCGATGGTTGGGTCATGGAGTTAGAAGGGGGTTGTGGTAGGAAGAAGGGGATGGGGTTCTCAGCAGGGAACTCGATGGTGGTCTATGGAGCTCGTGTGGCCGAGCAACTACGTCACACGACGACGCTTGTGGCTGGGGTCTCGCAGAGGGGGTGACCGGAGAGTTTGGGAGGGGGCAGCTGTCGGTTTCCTGGCGGACATTCGGAGGGGTAGGGGCTAGCGGCCTCCTGCCAGTAGCCAGAAGGAGCAATAGTAGGGGTCGCCACCTGCTCTGCTGTCGAATGAAAGAAAAGGGGAGAGGGGAGAAGAGAGGATAGAAGAAGAAGATGAGGAGGAAGAAGAAGAAGAATGGAGGAGGGGGGTGGCTGGGGTCATTGGGCAGAGGAGCTATCATTGGGGATTTTTTCCCCTTGAAGGAAGGAGAATGAGACATGATTTAATAAAGAGGAGATTAATTTGGGGTTGGGGTTGTGTAGTTAATTGAGTGGGATTGGTGTGAGGTGTGTGTTGTGTTTGGGATTTCCCAATGGAGGAGAGAAAGTCTGTGTTGTGGTTGAGCCTAGGGAAATTTTTAAAGCAAAATATTAATAGGGTGGTTGGGTTTAATGAGAGAGTATGTGTGTGTGGCTAAAAATAGTGTAGATGTGGATCTTAGTAACTTTTGGGGTTTTTTTGGATCTCACCAAATTATTTCGGTGGGATTAATGGAGTATGGTTATGAGTAATTAGGTTAAGTAGTTAATAGTTAAAGTAATTACTTTAACGGTTTCGTCGGCGAATTTACGGTTTTGCCCTGAAATAAACATCACCGAAAAATTCTGGAAAAATAACCATACGTTTGGGACGATGCGAAACGTATGAAAGTAAGCTTCTTTAAATATTTCAGACAACGGAAAGAGATTAGTTTCGGTGGCTAAAATTGTTATCGGGTTTTGGGAGGATTACGACCCTGAAAATAATTAGAAATTACGAAAGATGCAGAAAAAAGATCAGAACAATCCAAAAATACAATTGATGGTGTTAGGCCATCACATCTAATGTTAAATTGTTGTTTGGATTTATGGAATCTAGCTTGAAATCATAACATCCTTGATCTTGGAAATTTTGGGTTACAACTATTTACATCGTGATTCATCACAAAATATGCCAAAGTGCGTTATAAGAACATGCGCCTAAAGATCTTAGAAATTTTAGTTGAAGGCCATGTTTTGCCACCAAAGTTCTTAATTTTAATCAAAACTCTAACCCTAAACTTAACCCTAGCTGGCCTTTGGTCTCGACTCGGGTGAGGTAAGGCTCGACAAGACCGTTGTTGCTAGTAGCTGCCATTAGCAAGGCCAATCACGAGTGTTCGACCTACTGGGTTCATCAGTGCGAAAGGTGTATCTCGCTCAAGGCACACTCACAAAGGAACACAAGGGAGTGGGTCTAAGAGCAGGAATGTGTAGCGAAACTGGCCCCACGTCTCTTCCTTATGGCAGTGCTCGAGCAATTAAGAGTGCACAGAGGAGAAGATAAGTGGAGCATTACCCGTTTTATTTTGTCATTGCTGCAGTGTACACGCACGAGTGTAGCACGCGTGCAGTGCACATTATTGGATCCCGAAGATGGCTAATGGAACACTAGAGATGGATTACTGGTGTTTATGAAATAAAACTTAAACTTTAATAAGTTACCCTCTAATTTCTTTCTAAGACAACAAAGAGAGTTATCTCACTTGGGTCTTAATCAATAATACTCAACCTTACAAATATGAAAGAATGATTAAGCATCAGAATAATAATAACAATTGCAAGCATAAAAGGGCATACGATCGAGCAATGCTAATACATACAATGTTATTCTCGTTGAGCCATTTCGGGCCTATGTTCAGTCCTCAAACTCCATTGGGGTTAAATACACTATAAAACTCCCAAAAGAGAGAATTACAACAGCTCACCTACAATGAGGATTTTCAACCAACATACACTTGGAGGATTTTACAACTATCTCTTCAACAAGAGAATTTACACAACCACCTCAAACGCATGAGGATTTTACAATCAATTATCATCTCTTCAATAAGAGGATTTTACAATACTTACCATCTCAAACACTTGAGGATTTTCACCAACTTTTATTGTTGGAGTATAAGAATCCTATAACCTTTGATTAAAGCTTGAGTGTAAAGTAAGGCTTAATGATGATATCTTTGGTATCAATATAAGTAAGAATGAAAGCCTTAGGAGATCAAAAGAAACATGGCCAAAGGATTTTGAAAACAATGGCACCATGAAACTGGCCTAAAGAGAGGTTTTTAGCTTTGAAGACTTTTGTGCACAAGATAGCTTAAAACTTGTTTTTCTTTTGAAAGATTAATTTTCGTGATAGTGAAAACCTCTGGTAAAACCCCTTGTTATACCTCATGAAACTGGTCAATTGAAGTCCCAAAGCAGCCCCCAAAAATGGTCACAAACAGTTAGTTGCGGGTTTCTTGTGTGTGCCTAACGGCTAGTACAAGACGACTATAGAAGGTTTCCTAGTTGACTAGAGGCTTGGCTAGTCGATTAGGTGAACACTACTAGTCGACTAGCTTAGGCATGTCAAGAGGTTGTATGCTCTCTCTGCATTTTTTAGTCGACTATAGCACATCTACTAGTCGACTAGCTCATGACTTAGTTGATTGGTCTATTTGCTGATGTCGATTACTTTTGACATGTGCTAGCCAATAGTTATCAGACATTATAGTTAGTCGACTGGGAGTGTTTAGTCGACTAGGCTACCTAAGAAACTAGGGTTTTGAATTTAAAATTTAGGGAATGATTTTGAAAACATTTCAAAACATTTTTAAATCATCTTAAGGATATTCCTAAGTGCGTGCAAAGCTTCACTAAGGATTTAACAAAATTCTAGAAACAAATACACAATTACATCAAAACGCAAATTCAGTTGGAGCTTTTGATGTAGTTCTTTTTGTCCATCATCTTGTCTTTTGATCTTTTGTACTTTTTGAGTCTTGATTGACTGATCTTCTTGATGACTGATCTTCTTCTTGTCTTTGAGCTCCTTCTTCCCGACTCTTCTTCTCTAGTTGGCTTGAATGTGTTTCTTCTTATTGACTTCGTGCATCTGGGCTTGGAACTCTTTATAATTAACTTTGTGTACCTACACTCACAACTTTGTTCGCACAAATGATTGTTTGTTCATCATCAAAACATATGTATGAGTGACTCAATATCCAACACATATGTCGTGTGTACGTGCATGGCCATATAATGGGTTATATGTTATGTTTTGGGTAGTTTTGGTTATTTTATTGGATTTTTGAGTATAAAATAATAATTTCAAACACGTAATGGCATTTATACACACATATACATGCAAAAATATAGTATTTATGGCTCTTGGCTAAATAAGTATGCACATTGATTTTTGAGACAATATTTTTGCTTGACTATGATAATAAATGGAAAGGCACCATAGTGGCAAGAATTGACATAGTGCTTGAACTCGCTTATGATAATGAGACCAACCCATGAACCTTTTGACATTAGTGGCCATGGAAAATACTTGAGTATTGTTTTGCAATTAAGAAATGTGCTTTTGTACGTATAAGCTCATTCTACCCATGGTTTGAGGCCCGCACATGAGGTATGTCCTTATTTTGGCTAATTTCGATTAATCTAAGCCAAGCGGTGAAAGATGGACCTAGCAATTATGAATCTACTTATGGGTACGACTCTAACTAAACTTCGACTCAAGAGGCCATAACTAATCAATGGATTTTGCATAAACTAAAAGAAAGAGGTGTTTTGGGTCAACACCATCACTTGAGCATAATTAACTGTTAGTATATTGAATTCAAGTGGAAGCAAATTCTCTAAGAATTTCACTCCTTGCGATTCTATGTTAAATGTCTTGGAAACTATTTAACATTATAAGGAGGAAAGATTATTCTTTTGCCCCTCAATAAATGCAAATAACCAATCCACCTATTTTTTTTCAAGATTTTCCCCGTAAAATTCAATAAAATTCCTTTCAAATAATATTTGATGGTAGGGAGATAATTCAAAGCATAACAATATTTTGATAATCTTACACATCTATTTAGGATTATCTGTTTATTTATTTATGTTGAGATATTACATGTTTAGTACTAAAAAGTCATATATTGAAAAGCTAATCTAGTGTTTTGTTTTCTATCGTAAGACCTTGTGGACTCCACCAAGTCTATCATTGCTGATATCTTTAAAGGTGCAAAACTTGACAATGACAACTATGAATCATGAAATTGCATGATTGAATACATGTTGAACTTAGACAATTGCGATGAATCAATCAAGAAATGGCATCCTTTGTCACACCGGTCGATGTCGTTAAAGCCGAGTAGCTTACCAAGCCGCATGCTTCTTCATGCTTAGTTATATGGAGGATGACATGGTACACGAATTCAAAAAATGTTTTGGTGCCAAGTTGTTGCGAGACTCTTCTGGCTAGCTTCATTGTGACATCGATCACACAGCTTTATGCTTTTCTTTCAAGGTTGGACAAAATCAAGCAGGACATGACATATATCATGAGAAAGCATATGTGTATCATTAATGTGATATTTCTCTTCTTGGAGACATCAAAATACCCCTTATGTGAAGAACAGAAGATCTATGCTATCTTGTACTCCTTGCTCAAAACACCTAAGTAGGAGCTTGCGAAGTATCATAAGACTCATGACAGCGGCATTATGACCTTTACAGCTTTTTAGAAACATGTTGAACACAAGGACATACATCTTACGATTTCATGATTTTAAAGCCAAGCCATGCACGTTAAGACGAAGCGTGCACGAGGCCAAGAACAAGGGCAAGGCTCCAAGCAAAAGGGCTTGGGGACAAATGGGAATGAGAGCTTCAAGAAGAAGGCCTGACACGGAAGGTGCTTCAACAAGGACTAGGCCTAGATGTCATGCTTTAATTGCGGGTAGATAGGCTACTTCGCGTGTGACTACACGCAGGTGAAGAATGCAACCATTATCTCTTAGAAAGCACTTATGTGCTATCGTAGCCTATATCAGGTTTTTGGTTCTTTCTTTTATGGGTGATTCAGGATCAACGGACCACATAGTCTGTGGGCAGGAAGAGCTTTAAGGTGTACCTTTAGATTCCAGTAGAGAGTATTGACTTTATATTGAAATTATTCCAATGTGAATGTCAGGAATTGAGGCTTGTGAGTTGAATTTTGAAGGTGGGAAATCTATACTCCTCAATAACGTATTGCATGCTCTTGGAGTCTGGCAAAATTTACTTTTTGTAGTTAAAACTGTTACATCTTTGTTATTAGACACTTCCTAATAAAAGTTGTGCCCCTCATTTTGGGTTGCAGCATCAATGTGTTTGGACTTTATTTAATGGCAAGGTAAAATGTTATATTTGGCTTTGGATGGTCTACTCAACTCATTTGCCAAGGTGACACTTCCTACTTGTGAGAATTGCCTAGGAGACAAAGCCATACATAAACAGTTTGGTAAATCTAAATGCGCATTCACTCCATTAGAATTATTTCATTTGGATATTTATGGACTAATGAACATGAAAGCTTGAGGTAGAGCCCACTGTTTCATCATACTTATGGATGACTTTACGTGCTACGTGCACATATATTTAATTTCATACAAGTCAAAAAACAGTAAATCATAGCATGAGCATTCTACCTCTTATTCACATGGGAAGTTGAGCCCGAGAGAAAAGATATGCATATTTTTACGCAATTCAAAGACGTTTAAGTGTTACATTTTCCTTGCAGAAACAAAGATGAAGCGAGGTCAAGTTTGAATTGCCAGATGCTTATTTCCTCTAGGAGGAATTCTTCTGCAAGGAGAAACACGTCGAAATATGGACTTTAACGAGCTTGGTGATGACACCCAGCCAAAGATAGATTTGGAAAAAGATGGGAGCAACAACCCTGCAAATTATGTTGAGCCCTCCATGCATGGATTCTAAAAATTTCGATGTAGCCAACGTAACATATTTCCCTGTTATTATTATAGGATAGAAGGAAAGGTTTGTATGGTGGTACTGTAGATTGACAAAATGGAACCAAGTTCTATAGATGAAGCTTTTTAGGCCTTAACATGGAAGAATGGGTAGATGCACCGAAGGATGAGTAGTAGACGATGAGGACCATTGAGATATAATATATAGTATGTCATGGGATTTTTATGTAAAAAGGAGTTAAGCGGGGTTATGTAAAATTATTAATATAGTACTATAAATAATAGATCCATGTGAGAGGGGAAACCAACTAATTCTCATTATTTTTTCTTCTAAATTTTGGTATCATACTTCAACCCGCGATTATATCTAACCTAACTTAGACAAAGTTCAATTATATTAACCATAACCATAATCTAGAAAAAACCATACTGCTACCTTATTTCACTGCCACTGTCACTGATCACAAACCACCCAACCACCACCGCCTCTATCTCTTCCATGCCGTAGCCTCTAAATGACCCCACCGTAAGGCGTTAAACCAGTCACCCATCCAAAATATCCCAACCATCCATGATCCAAATTTGTTAAGATATGCTATAGTCGATCGTTCTAAAGATGTGACATTGAGGTGAATCCGTTGTGGTTCCGACCACAAACGAAGATGATGAAGTAGGTCCAACTTCCTTTGATAATAACAGTGAAGATGTGGCAGACCCGATATCGTCTTGTCCTCTCCGTCCATGATTTGATGTCTTCATTCACTCCACCACTTCATTCGGTGATGACCATGTAATATCTGGCCTACTCTGGGTTGATCTGACCTCGTATGAGTTTAAGCAACCGTCCTCATCCATAATTGACCTATGGCGGTGCTCCAACGAACTTCACTGGACATACCTTCTTTCGCTGCCTCTTTATTTTCAATCTTCAGTCGTGTCTTCAGTTGCTTCTATTCTACTTTTTCAGTTTTCTTTTTTCATTCTCTCAAACTCTCCTCTCTTTCTCTCAATAATTATTGTGTATTTATTTTTTTTGATTTTACTACTTCAACTAGAAACAGTAACCTAGATCTCTAAAAAACTCGTGGGGTATACTGTACAAATTATAGTATATAGTAGCAATATAATAAAAAACTTTGTTTTCTTTTGTTCTTTTTATGTGTTGGAGGGCTATTTTTGGATATTATTTGATGGCTGGATTTTGGAGTTTGGCGTTCTTTAGTGTTTGGTTAAGTTGTTTGATGTTTGAAAGTTTGGCATGGGCAATTCTAGTGTTTGGTTAGTTGTTTTTTATTAGGAGCATGGATGTGCTGAAGATGGTGGATTCGAAGTCAGGTGTGAAGTCATTTGTCGTCCCAACGTTGATTACCGCAAAGATTATTGATCAAAAACTCAACTAGACTAATTAAAAGCATTGAAAATATTTTGTGGAGACCCTTGTGAGGGTAAAGTAAGGATGTCTACTTGATTGATGATTTTCTATTTGAGATTGCATATGATTGGAAGCGGGTGTATGCTCAGATAAAAAGAATCAGCAGTTGAACTTTATGAATCATGGGATTCATGATCTTTTGATTAAGTAGAGGACTATCAAGGAGATTTGGGCTTTAATAGAGATCTTATATTTTGAAAAGAATAATCTTTCCAGAGCATTTGATATGTTTTAGTTTTGAAAAAGCTAGCAAGCAGAGAAGCCATTTTCTTAGCATTATGCAGACATACAGAAGTTACATAAGGTGCTGAATTCCATCTTCCCAATCTCGACTAATGTGAAGATGAAAGAGCAAAGAAAACAACTAGTAGTTTTAGCATTTTATGAAAGTTTACATCTAGAATATGCATTAGCCAGCACTCCACTTTCCTCTTCAAAGACTTGCCACACATTGGAATAGTTTTTTTTAAGAGAGTAAAGGAGTTTGGAAGAGAGATGTGTTAGCTATATAGTGTTCTTTTGGTAGCACATGTGGATATTAAGGTGCATGCAGAACTATGAGGAGCTATCAGATGAGGTTGATGGGCCAATCTCGACTAATGTGAAGATGAAAGAGCAAAGAAATCAACTAGTAGTTTTAGCATTTTATGAAAGTTTACATCTAGAATATGCATTAGCCAGCACTCCACTTTCCTCATCAAAGACTTGCCGCACATTGGAATAGTTTTTTTAGAGAGTAATTTGAGTTTTAAGACAAGGAGTTTGGAAGAGAGACGTGTTAGCTATATAGTGTTCTTAGCACATGTGGATATTAAGGTGCATGAGGAGCTATCAGATGAGGTTGACGGGGGTGTGCATATCAGTGTTTGTGGTAGACGTAAAGGAGTACCTGATTGAGGAGGCAACTGTATATCATAAGCTAGTGCATCGGTCGAGCGGCTGATTTGACTTTATTGCCAGAAGTTTTGGCACGTAAAAGTTCGCTTGCTCCAAACTTCAAGGCCCACATAGAAGAGGGTTTGGAGAAAGTACGACACATGTGGCTTCACATAAGACTTTTCCTGGTTCAGAAATGTTCAAATGTCTGAGTGGAGTTGGTTCGAGATGTTTTAGAATATTTAAGAAACCCAGCCAATCATCATTTGCAGCTGCAACATTAGCTAGATCAGATAATCTAACAGCAGGCACTTCCAAATTAAGTTGTCGAACTTGGATGATAGATTTAGGGGGCTTTTGACCATATGACTAGTAAGTCAGGTGTATAATCTTCTTTTTATTCATCTACTTGTAGAAGACTAGTGTCACCAAGGTTGTAAAAAACGCTAGGCGCTAGGCGTTCGGATTGCTTGCGCCTAGCGCCCAGAGCATTAATCGGGGATTAATCGGGGATTAATCGGACTAGGCGGATTTGGATTTTTTAATTATTTTATTTATTTTTATATAATATATTTATGTTTATATATAAATATAAATATATATTATTTAAAATACATCAAATATTTAATACATACTAAATCAAATCCAGTTTACCTACTTTAGAGTATTTATGTGCAACAAAATAAAATTTAAAAGATACTCTTGTGCAATTAAGCCATTTACCAAAAACGCCCAGACACCGCCCAGGAACCGCCTAGGAACTGCCCAGACACCGTCCATAACGCTTAGGCGGCCGATTAATCCCAAAAACGCCCAGATTGACCGCCCAGGCCATACTCGGAGCGTTTACTGGCCGCCTAGCGCCTAGGCGCCGCCTAGGCGGCCGCCCAAGCCGATTTTTAGAACACTGAGTGTCACTAGCAGATGACTCCATATTTACTGTGACAGTTGTTGCCATACCGATGTCGCTTCTTTCTTGTTGATATTTGTTGTATATCTATTAAAATTTTCATTTAATCTGCTTTCTATTAGTCAGTTGTCTTGTTCTTTAAACTACTCTGCATCATTCTTTCCTGATTATTGTATAGTCCAAGGGATTGGAATATAAAGGATGATTTGGCACATGTCGTTAGGCTAGAGGTCTCTATTTCTTGGATGCATATATTGGATCAGTGACTTTGGCATTTTATTACACACTACAGATTAGGTTATCAAGATATTCAGAATTTAAAATTTTTGTATCTAGAGTTTTATTGGTTGTCTATTCTAAAGTGTAAGTCTTGTCAGTAAGCAAAACACCACTGAGTATCTTACCAACTATGAGTCAATAAGTGAGCTTAGAAACTCTTTAAGTTATGTTTGACTTGGATTTACTTAGAAGTATTTGCTATTTTAAGATTTTTATGCTAAAATAAAGAGTGAAATTTTTATTTCTATTAAAACTTTGATAAGTGATAATATAAAAGAATTTTTCAGTAATCAGTTTGAATGTTTTATGTAGGAATATGAAAATTTTCATCAATCTTCATGTGTACATATACCCCCAACAAAACAGGTTGGCAGAGTGTAAAAGTAGACATATATTAGTGGTTGCACAAACATTTCTTTTTCATATGAACATTCTAAAGATTTTCTTAGCTGATGATGTTTTAACAGCTTGTCATTTTTAATTGTATGACCTCTATTGTGCTTAATGGTGAAATTCCTTACAACTTGTTTTCTGAGATAAGGGTGTTTCCTTTATCGCCTACGATTTTCGGGCATGTTTGCTTTTTTGCATAATACTGTATCTGATGAGATTTGATGCTGTTTATTCAGCGGTTTCAGACGAAGGATCTTGGACCAACCATTCTTTATAATAGAGGTTGCACGTTCGAAGAAGATCATCAATTAATACTAGCAAAAGTATGTTTTGGATATACTTTTAGAGATAAGTATTTGGTTGTAGGCCTATCACCTCACTTATGAATCAAAACTTTGGACTTAAAATGGATCCGGGGAAGCTATTGCATGATCTAAGGGGATACATGAGATTGATTGGACACAGTTTGAAACTTGGTTGATCTAAAGTTGGATGCAAAATCATTGCGAACTAATGTGTTCTCAAAGTTGAGCAAAAAGTGGACGGGTCCATAGGTAGGTTTTCGTCACATCATGTACCAAAAGGGTTACACCTTAAAAGGTGGTTTATGCGGCTGCATATATGGTGAATGCTTTTTCGATGTTGGACCACATCTGAATCATGCAATGAACCCGAAATATGTGATCCACCCACATATTCGGACGCCTAACCATTGTGTGCATGTATAATTGCGTAGCAATCGCATCGTCAGACACATAATGGATAACTATTAAAACTTCAAAAAAGTTATATTCTTTCTTAGTTACTTGGTCATTTGTTTATATTGATTTGTGATTTTATTGTAAATAACTTCTTATGTTCAAAATTTAATGTTGTTCAGAAATTTGGCTTATTTTTTATGTCAATATGATTTCTTATATTGTTTAATGCTTTTTAGTCACATGATACGTTTGTTGATGTTTTAGAGAGTTTATAATATTTTTTAGGTTTATAGTTTTTTCGTTTAAAATACATACATGCAAATATATTTGTATATTATTTGTTTATATAAACATTTTCATTTTATCATAATCTACAATAATCCATATAATTTGTGCATAAACAGATTATGCGATATGCAAAGTATGACCACATGCATTATGAAACCGTATTTTAGAAAGATTTTCTACTTCTACAGAGTAGGGAGTAGATTACGAGGAAACCTTGTGGTAAGGTTACCTTGATTTGCACCATCTTGGCAGTTGTCACCAAGGTAGATTTGGAACCTGTCTAAATAGATGTTAAGAATGTATTTCTTCACGAAAAACTGTGCAAGGAGATCTTCATTAGCTAAAGGATTTTGAATCTAAAGGTAATAAGCGCAAAGTTAACCGGCTCAAATAGTCAATTTATGGATTGAAGCAATCATTTAGGCAATGATATTTGAAATTTGATCTAAAGGTAATAAGCGCAAAGTTAACCGGCTCAAATAGTCAATTTATGGATTGAAGCAATCATTTAGGCAATGATATTTGAAATTTGATCGAACCATATTGACTTATGGGCTTACGACGATTGTAAAGAATATTGTATGTACATTAAGCAAACTAATGGAAGGTTCCCTATATTGATATTGTCTATCAATGACATACTTATGCCATCTAATGATCAGAAGATTGTTGATAAGATTGTTGATGTAATTAAGGATTTATTTTTTCACTTTAATATGAAGTATATTAGCCATGCATCCTATGTCTTGGTAGTAAGATCCTTAGGTATTAGGCCAAACATATCATTAAAATGTTGTTTTACAATCCAACGAGATTATAAAAGGATGGCATGAGTTTCATACATGTAATGGGCCCCATTTTATTTCCCCCTCTCTTTTTATTTGCCCGGCCCACTCGCAAAACGCCCAGCGCGGGCTCCTTTTCATTCGCCGCCTCTCTACCTCGTTTCACGTGACTCGTGCCCACTCTAGGGCTTCGATGCGGCGATCAATCGCCTCTCACTTTGTCGATTCGACCCTCCCTCTCCTCTCGTATGATGTGGCACGAGCGGCGCCCCTCTTGTCTTTCTCATGCGACGAACGCAACGCCCTATCGGGCCTTTCCAAGCTGTCCCGTCCCTTGCTTCGACAACGTGCATCCTCTCTACGGGCCCTTTGATTTCTATAAGTCTCTTCATCTTCTCCTTCTTCATGGCTACGCAAACACTGTAAGTTTTTCTCCAATTTTGGAGCTTTTTCTATTTGGTTTCTTCAGATCTGGGTTGATTTCTCGACTGGATCTTGCTATGGGAATTCTGTTCTTTGATTTTCTTTGGTTCTTCGGCAATACTACAGTAGACTCTATCCCCCCTACGCTTTAGTTTAATTTCGATTTTTGCATGCTCAATCTGAGATGCAATCGTTGGTATTTGTGCGAAAAATTGGATTTTTAATGAGTATGGGAGATGATGATTTGGAAAAGAATTTAAGGTTTGATTCCCTATGATTATTATATGGGGTTGGTTCCCTCACATGCTTTCTGTGGGATCCCGGGGTCTTTGCATGGGGCTTTATTGGGGTTTGACCGTCCTTTGCTTGTTGGTTTCGGCTGGCCTTCTTTGCTTGCTGCTTTGGCTTCCTGGGTTGTTGGGTTCGGCTGGTCCTTTGCTTGCTGTTTTGGGTTTCGGTGTGGATTACTTGGGATCTGGTCTCCATTACCCCGATGTTTTGTTCGTTAGCCACTGGTTCCTTACTATAAACCCGGTGGATTTTATCGCAGGCTCGTGTTTCCCCCTCAATGTGATGAAAACCCCCAAATTTGATCCATATGATTGGAATTTTCAGAAATACTAAAGATTTCCGATTTCAGTTTCCTTTTTAAATAGATATTGTTGCATCTAGTGTCTAGTTGTGAGTCTATTTCAGTTATTACATGTTTAGCTTAAACTGATCGTTAGCATGGAATATTCCCTTTGGGAAGTTGTTCTTATGCATGCAGGAAGTTTAATATTATGTTAAATTGCGTAGTCCATGTGATGTTACTCGTGGTGACATTGATAATAAATGGCTGGTGGAATTGAGAATTGGCTCGTGACATGTCTGGTTACTACTACATGTATGTGGATTCGACTTATTGACAGTGGACCCCCCTTGACAACGTAGTTTAAATGATATTAAATTAGGCTATATCACGACACTAAATTGTTAACTAAACAACTTAACATGACTCGCTAGGGTTTTGGAGAAACTTATGATGGAGGGAGTGCGGGAGTGATTGGAGCTTGTCTTTCGGCCAGTATCTGGGAGGACGTTCGTCTATGGGTCCTGAGTGCTCGGGATAGCACCCCGCGGTCCAAGAAGGTCTTCGAGTTGCACATCGTGCTCTCCATTAAAAGTCACAACCTAGGATTGGTTCACTTTGGCAGGAACAACTTTGTAGTAGGTTATGCCATTGAAATAATCATACTATGTTACCCCTTTGTACCATACCATAATAACTGTTACTATATTGTCTCCTTATTGTGCATCGTTATTATTTTCTGTTGGTTGGTTTAGATATCATCTACTCCATTGAGCTGTGATACGACTTCTGTTGTCCCATTAGGTGACACACATGATTATATGGAGGCACCTGGGTACTAGGAGTTCGAGCTTCTGGTGCAGGACATTGAGCCTTGAGGGCTGGAGGAGTGTGAGTGTTGTATTTACGTTTCAGTTGTAGAGTGAGAATGTATTGTTATTTCCATGTACAGAACTTTGTAACATGTTATAATGTAATGAGTATCTTTATCTTTCTACTTTGTTCTCCTTGTTTTCACTGGAACCTGCAGAAATTGCATGTAATTGTATAAATGTGAAGGCACCCGGAGACGAGACGTTACAATACACGAGCACGATAGGTAGCATAATGTATGTTATGCTCTTCATGCAACCATACTATGCATTTGCAGTGGGTCTACTTAGCTTATACTAGTTGAACCTCAGTCCTAATTATTGGCATGCGCTAAAGATGATTATGAGGTATCTTGTAGGAATTGCTAATTATGCGTTATGCCTAGGAGGAGCAGCCAAGAGACTTTGATAATATACTGATGGTGACTGGGCCAACAATCTCGATGAGTGCATGTCGATTGCAATTTCTATCTTCTTGCTCGATGGTAGTGCCATTTCATAGCGTGACAAAAAGCAAACTATAATGGTACTGTCAATAATGGAAGCGGAGCATGTAGCAGGGCCGCGGCATCACACGAAGCTATATGCTGAGGTGTTTCCTTGATGATCTTAATGTTATCCTGCGTGCCTTGGATTCAACATGGTGGCTATTGATTACTCGAAAAAACACCAAATGCTATGGGAAAACCATACATGTCGAGATTAAATATCACTTTGTTAGGAACCAAAAAGCAAGGTTGTAACGGCCCAATTCTTTCTCTATCTCTTTTGTTTTTTCTTTTCTTTTCTAATTTATTTGCTCGGACCACTCAGCAGGCCCAAGCCAGGGCCGCTTTCATTTTCCTCTCCCCTCTCCCGTTCATTTCCACGCATCGAGCCCTCGTGTGCTTCTGCGTCCGTGTCGCCCTTTTCTCTCTCTTTCTCGACAGCAACAGCAAGCCCTTAGGGCTTTGAAGACAGCCCGCCCTCCTCATTCGACGCGACAGCCCCCATCCCCCGTCCTCTCTCTCATCCTCTCACAGCACCGCCCTCTCTGACCCTCCATCCTCTCACATGACGCTGCAGAGCCCCTCGTCCTTCCCTGGGTTGCTTTGATGGCTATTTATCTCCCCTCTCCTCCTCCTCCTTGGTGGTTCCCTTGCTTGCGATCTGTCCCTCCCTTACTGTTTTAACGTACGGTGGCTCCTCTTGATTGCACTCTGTCCCTTCCTTATTGTTCGGTGGCTCCTCTTGCTTGCGATTTGACCCTTCTTTGCTTGTGTTGGGTTCGTGCCTTCTCTTGCTTGCGGTCTGTTCCCTTTGTTTGTTGTTGAGGCTCGGTGGCACCCCTTGCTCTCGTTGATGATTACGGTGGCTCCCTTTGATGGTGGGTTTGGAGTTCCTTGTTGATGGATGCGACTGGCTTTTCTTCTGATGTTTGGGCTTCGGTTCTTAACTTTCTTTAGTTCTTCGGCGACGATTGCAGGCAGACTTTATACCCTATACTTTAAATTCGATTCCTTGCTTGCTGTCTTGGGTTGTGGCTTGCTTTCTTGCTTGCTGTCTTGCTTGTACTGGGGTTCGGTTGCCTTCTTTGCTGTTGTTGTTGGGGTTCGACATCCTCGTTGCTTGCTGCCTAATTGTCTTGGGTTGTTGTTGCTTGCGGCTGGCTTTTCTGTTTGCTTGTGTTAAGTTTGGTGGTTGGCTTGCTCGCTGCGTTGAGGTTTGACCTGTCCCTTGCTTGTTGAGTTGGGTTCATGGGTTGTTGTTGGGTTCGGGGGCTGTCTTTGCTCGTTGTTTGGGTTCGGTTGGTTTTGCTTGCTGTTTGGGGGTATTCCTTGTTTGCGGGCTTGAGGTTTCCTTGGCGTTGTGGGGTTCGTTGGCCTCCCTTGCTTGCGGCTTTGTGCTCCATGATGGTTGAGTTGTGGTTGGCTTTTCTGCTGCTTGTTGGGTTCGGTTGAATCCATTGTTTGCTGTTTTGGGGTTCCTGGGTTGTTATGGGTTGCGGCTAGCCCTCCATGCTAGTCGTTGGGTTGCGGCTAGCCCTCCTTGCTTGTTGGTGGGTTGTGGCTGGCTTTCTTTATTTGTTTTGGTTTCTTGCTTGTTGTTAGGTTTGGTAGCTTTCCTTGCGTGCGATCTTGGGTCCCTGGGTTATTATTGGGCTCGGCTGGTTTCCTCGTTTGTTGTTTTGGGTGTGGGTTACTTGGAAATCTGGCCTCAATGGCCTTGAACATCTAGCGTTACTTTGAGTTTGGCTTTCGGGCTTTTATTTATCAAGCAATTCTTATATTTGCTTTGTTTCTTGGTTCATTGCATGGATCAGTTGTTGTTGCTTTTTTTAAAATCAGTTCAGGTTGGAATATCATGATATGAGAAATATCCATGCCTTGCTTTATCACATACCTGCTTTACTTTCATGTCATTTAATTATCTTTCTTGAGCTTGCTAGTACCATGAAATTTAATATTGTTAAATTACGTAGTCTTGGGATGTTTCTTGTGATGGCACAATACTGATACGACACTGGATGACTGGTGGAATTGAGGTTAACTCTGGCATTGTCTAGTTACTACATTCGATCATTCTCCTTGGACTTCCCGCCCTTGACTACGTAGTTTACATAATATTAAACAACATCATGACACTAAACTAATAATTGATTAATCTAGTTTGACTCGCCGGGTTTTTGGGAAACTTATGATTGTGAGAGTGCGGGAGCAACTGTGACCTGTTTTTCGGCCTTGTCTGGGGAATTTCCATTTCACGATCAGGCATGATTGTTCACGATTCTATCATTTTCCATGCACGATGCAGATTCCGTGTACTAACATTTGAATGGATCCTGAGTAGTCTGTTACTCGGCCCGGGGTAGCTCCCTTACGGCCTCAAGAAGGTCTTCGTGTTGCACACCGTACTCTCCATCATAAGTCACGGCCTAGAATTGGTTCACTTTAGAGAGTACTACCTTACAATAGTTTGTGGACATTTTAATTATCATAACATGTTACTTTGTCTACCGTCCCTTTATTGCTGTTGTCACATCTCCTTTTGTCCGTCATTGCTTTTCCTGTCGTTTGGGTTAAAATTGTCTACTCTATTGAGCCGTAGTGCGACTTCTGTTGCCCACTAGTTGATGCACAGGATCATACGGAGGCGCCTGAGCACGTGGAGTCAGAGCTTCCGGCGCAGGACTTTGGAGACTTGAGCTAGCCGAGGTGAGTATTCTATTTACATTCAGTTGTAGTGTAGTTTTTACTGTTCTTATCTGCTTTGTTATGAGTATTTCTATTCTTTCAGCACTGCTTCACATTGACTTCACTGGCACCTGCAGGACCTGCATACACTTGTTTCAATTGTGACGGCACCCGGGGAGCGGGGCGTTACAAAGATAGTCCTCGATTTTATATCGAAATGGCAGATGGTCTCCAAGCCTTTGAGTGTTGATTTGTATACAACTTAAATGGCTTTATGTTTTCGATGAAGGTGATGAACATCATATCTGTGATACTTCATATAAAACATAAATTTTACATTAACAAATTCAGTTATTTGTTCAATCTATGAGTCCTTTGTTTTGAACACAGATTAAAAGTTAAAAGTTAGCTTGAAAAGTATGTTGCACCGGTCTTGATTAGCTCAAGGACATGAGTAGTCACTCATGGAATTTTCATATAAGTGAGTAAGAATGAGATGTGGGATTGCAATGCTTCATCTTAGGATGAGATGATCACAATTGATGACTTTAGAATCACCTTGAAAAGGTGAGATGAGATCATAATTATGATCAAGACAAACACCTATATTTGTTGGCTTGGTGAGCGTTAGATCGTGTGCCTGCTTGGCATGATAGGAAGCTTGCGGAAAATATGAGTAATTTAGCAAGAGCGCTAGCACCATGGGAGGCAGCCGAGTTTCGAACATTGCTGAGACTTTAGTGAACTGATTGTACTTCATTGTAACGCGTGTTCATACCATTTGTGCTTGCAATTATGCCGATCATTGAGAGATTGGAAGCTACATGGTTAGATACGGCTAGTGGATCTGTGGTATTCAAGATACTTATCGCTTTCTTCTATAAAAGGTTAGGAAGCATTGTTCTCACTTAATTTCGGGTTTGTAGTTTAGTTGCTCACCATTTGCATGATGTACAATTGTATGATAGATTTGATGCGTCTAAGAACAAAAGAGACCTATAATGCAATGCCCCTCACTCGATCTAGTGGGGGTATGTTGACATTCGGGTCAGATTCTGACCGGATCTAAACTCAACCCGCCTAGCTGTGCAGCTTGGGTTTCTAGAAACGCTAGCTGCTGGCTAGGGAGTTTGGCCTTACCGTAGGTTGAACAAAGCTTGGGGAACTACGGTTCCCTATTTGTGCCCTGGTGGGTTGTATACTCATGATCCATCATGGATTGACGATTGCTTGGAGGATAAGCCAAGTCTAGAACCCGGAGGCCAATACAAAGGGCTTGTCCTCCTCAATAGACATAGAAATCTGTAAGTATAGCAAGTGCTTCCCTTGCTGTAGATGTCTTTCTGATCTTAAGATCATCTACAGGCTGCTTACATGGTGGATTGGATGAGAACGTTTGATCTGTAACTTCCTCCATTGTTGAGCAAAGAGGATGATTCTCCCATCATGCATTGCTTCGATCATTGTTAAGGTATTAATTTATTGTTTTTGCTGCATGAATCTAGATTATGATATTGGATATTTGCCTATTGATTCAACACATAACTAGCATGAGCAAGGTAGCGTCCTGCATCTTGAACGACCATTAGAACTGTTACAAGCATACGCTGCATAACCTTCCAGCGTGACAAAACAAGCTTATGCTTATCCAACAGGATTACAATTTACGGTTCAAGATTTCTTGGGCCTTAAAAATATAAATGATAGTGGAGTTAGCATGGTTTGAAATATTGGACACATTCATCATTGTTGCTAAACCTTTTTTAGGGAAATATCCAAATCACTAGGCAGCACGAATTAAGGTTATGCTAGTCTAACCTGTAACAGTTATGAGATATTTGTTGAAGCACATGTTATTCTATAATGCCTATTTTCTGTTATAGCACTAACAGTAGATCTGGTTTTAGCAAATACGTGATTTTTTTTCATTTTTTGGGGATTAACTGTTGTCCAGTCGTGTTAGTTATTTGCATGTTTCTTTAATCAAGCTATTTTTAATCACTGTCTTTTTAAAATACTGTGGCTAGATTCTTAGCACTGAATCGGGGCGTGTAGCTGTGGCAAGTGGAATCATATGCGACATCAATCCTTTAAATGTCTCAGTGCGTTTCTTCCCTTTCCTATTTGTTGTCGCCTTGTTTTATTTTTGATTTACTGTAGTTTGATTTATGTAAGATTTTGATAATTATAATGTGTTATAGGCTTATTTCTATTTTTTACTCTCTATATCTTCAGTGAACTAGTTTCTGCATAGTATAACTATATATACTTTGGAAAATTCTAGATATCTTTTGCTCGGCGCCTAAGGCTTCCTGGCAGTGACTTTTCTTTTGAGAGAGATGGTCTCATTCAGGAAGTATGGCGGATTGACAAGGATGAATTTGCATCATCATTTGCAACCATGAGGTATTTTCATGATCAAGCATATTGTCAATGCTTTCATCACAAATCATTTCTCCAACGCTCTCTGCAAGATCTTTCTAATGCATTGTATATTCTCTTTTGTATGTGTTCATCCATCCAAAGGTTCAATCTTGTACAGCTGTTTGTTCAAAGTTCTAAGAGTTTGCACATGCGAAAAATGATTGTGGACCTAGAGGTTTGTGCTTGTGTGATACCATTGCACCTATTTCAAATTTCAGTCATCTATGGTGCACAACAGTTGTCTATTTGTTCGAGTTAATCCTACAGGCACCCAGGTTTGACAGTGGAGGAATATTTAGTCAAGATCCTGCATTGTCATATGTCCGTTCAGAAAAGAGTATGAATGACGACCAACGCAGAGCTATTCACAAGGTAAAATTTTCTAGTGTAACCATTTCCTTTTCTTTTCTAATATATTTGAACGCCTGGAATTTGTTTAGAGCATATTCAACCTTTATTTATTATGTGCTTTTAATTATCAGATACTTACAGCAAAGGATTACACTCTTATCCTAGGGATGCCTGGAACGGGCAAAACATCTACTATGGTACATGCTGTAAAGGCACTGCTGATAAGAGGGGCTTCAATCTTACTCACATCATACACAAATTCAGCTGTTGATAATTTGCTTATCAAATTGAAAACTCAGGTTATTTTTACCTAATGATACTATTTTGTTTGAAGAATGCTAAATATTGTTGACATTTTTTATGGATCACATGTTTTTATTTGCGCCCTGAAAAAGTAATTAAAATCTGCCTTCATGCTCTCATAGATGTGACTGTTCCAAGATAAACTGATTTTCCATTACCTATGTTCAAATGAATTGTGATTAACCAAGTGCACCTTGCAACCCTGAATTTTTTTTCCTTTGTCCATGTCTGGATGTTCTCCTTCGGGGCTTGCTATCAGGATATTCGTGCTATCTTAAACCACCTTTAAGTTACGAAGTAACCTGGATTTAGTATATTTATGATCTGATTCTTATGGAGCAACATATGGTGCTTCCTCTGTCAGGAGAGGTTAATTAATATCCAAATTCAGCCCATGTGCTGACTGATCTCTTGTTAAAGTTGTCTGTGGCTATATGACTGTTTTTAATTATCCATACCGAAGCAATATGTTTTATCTTATTTCATCTGGTCCTCTTATTTTGAAGAATATGAAGATAATCATATATTTGGAAACCATATTATTTAATTGATTTCTTATTTTAGGACTCCATTCTTTAGCTTCTGTTCACTGAATATTTATTAAATTATCACCAGTTTGTTTGCTTTCCCTCTAAATATATAGTGCATCTGATTTCTCAAGGTTCGTTATATTTTCTTCACATTTGTCAAAAGATTTGTTTCTGATTTCTGATTGAGAGTTGTATTATGGGAAACCACTGCTTTGGTTTTTAAAAAAAGCTATTGCCTTGCTTCTGTAGTCTTATTGAAGGTTGACCTCATTATATGTGATGGAATAAGCTTTGGCAGTAGCCATCTTAATTTCGTACATCAAGAAATCATTGTTAACGTGACCTTAAGAATGGCAATGGCACAAAAAAGCTAACCTTATTTTGGTTATTCCTTCTTGTAATTTGCTGGCAGCAGCTATTATTCACACTATTGACCGCTTTGTCACCTTGGTGAAAGGTTGAAATAAAGAAAGAACTAGATTGGAAAAATCTTTTCTGGAAGAAGCATTCCACTATGGTGTTGCTGTTCTTGAGCACTGTCCTAAATTATTTTCTACATAAGTTGGCTTTAAACCAGTACACCTCTCCTAATCAATATCATGTGCAGGGCATAGATTTTATACGTATTGGTAGGCATGAAGTAGTTCACAGTGATATCCAGGATCACTGTTTGTCAGGTACAATATTCTCATCTTTTCTTACGCTGTTATCCTCTCTACTATTGTTGCCTATGTTCTGTATAAATTCTTTTCCTTGTGGTAGCAATGGAGACATGCAGTGTAAGTGACATTAAACAAAGGATGGAACATGTGCGTGTTGTTGGAGTAACTTGCTTGGGGATTAACCATCCTTTACTTGCAAATAAGAAGTTTGACATTTGTATAATGGATGAAGCTGGGCAAATCACGCTTCCGGTATGTGCATAATTTGTTAGTAATACCCAATCTTTTAATTATCACGACTCTTTATGTATGCATATTTATTCTCAATGCTGCATAATGCTGCAATTTCCTTTTCTGACTTACCTCAGGTAAGTCCCATCTTGTCCATTCTTTCGTGAGAATGAAATCTCAAGCTTGATAACCCCATCCACTTCTATTACTACCATGTTCATGTACATTCTTTTCTCTGTTAATAAATGGCTGGTGTGTTCGCGCTTGAGACCCCATCCTTACTTGCAAAATATAAAATTATTCTTAAAAAGTAAAATACGTGTGCTATGTTTTTATTTACGA
Source organism: Scilla litardierei (assembly GCA_030789695.1). NCBI lineage: Eukaryota > Viridiplantae > Streptophyta > Magnoliopsida > Asparagales > Asparagaceae > Scilla > Scilla litardierei. The sequence continues at coordinate 385,939,731 of CM061142.1, forward strand.
GTTGCTAAAATTATACCGATATAAGTTTTAATTCCATGCTAGAGGCAAAACCATTACTCTATTAAAAAGCATTAGCTAATCTTTTCTTTGATTTTTCATAAATGTCATTAAATCACATAAATGCGTGGTCTGGTGTGGCTGGAGTCACCAATGACACCCCCAACTTGAAACACAACATTTGCTTCGAGGTACTTGTGATCAATTGCTGCTGTTGAACATTTTGTGGTCACCATTTGTTGTAGCTTGCTCAGACCAGCGTAGCTCCAGCTATAGCTGTCAGAATGCGGCTCTTAAGGTGCATGCAAGGTACTTCTGGAATATACTGCCCTACTATAGTCGTCAATATCATATGATATGATACGAATGTATACTTTTCAATACGAATCAAAGGCCCATATCATATTAAAGGAAATATCGTATAAGATGATTTTAATATCATATAATACAATATCATATCAAATGATATATATTGTCTGATGTGTTATTCTGATTTTTTTTGTTTTGGTCGATTTAAAAGTATTTTGGGTTTATATTGCCACGATCCGTATTTGGGGTTCAGGTTAGCTTTAAATATTTCTTATTATCAAATTTCTTTACTCCAATGACTCGACGCTCTCTTATGGTCATTGTCAATAACCTCCATCAATGAAATTGACGACGATCTCGACGAATAGTTCAAATGACAACATCTACAACCGCCATTGATTCCCAATCCCTATGATGAAGCTGACGATCTCGATGACCTCGACAGTAAGTTTGCATTATTGATGAAGAACTCGACGAACTCAAAGTCCCGGACTGCATCTTTGAAGCCCGACTTCATAGAAAGGGGGAATAGGCAAATGTTGTAAGTGTAGGATCTGAAACTATAGAGAGAAACACTAGAGGGGAGATGTGAATAATGTTTTATAATGATAATAAGGAAATTACACCAAATTATAAACCGTTATGCAATCTTAATGCAAAATAGTAAAAGAAGAACAACAATAGAAGAATGCAAACACAAACACAAGATTTACACCGGTTCGTATTCACCGAGTTTCTCCGACTCTCTTGAATCCTACTCCAGCAACCTACTAGCCAACCCGCTAGTGATTAGTGTTCCACTAATACCCACTTGCTAAAACCTAGCAAGTATAAAACTAATACACATTATTCTTCCACATCCCACAACCCGGGGATGGATCATTCTCTCAACCAGAGAGTATATCTTAAATATCAAAGAGAAAAGAGAACCGAAATGTCTAATATGAAACAACTTTACACAACCTATGCTTTGAATAATACCTTTAAGAATACGACAAGAAGGTGTGTGTGATGTGCTCTAAATAATGAGCGTATGAGCACTTACTACTTGTCTCAAGATGATTAGCAATGAATGCTAGAAGCTTGATCTTGAAAGCTTTGGAGACAAGTTGAAACTTAGAGCTTGAGCTTGAATGACTTTGATTGCTATTGAATGCTCTAGAGAAGAGTTAAGGACTTGCAATCATTTGGGGGTGTATTCAATGGTGTCTAAGAAGTTCTCAATTCAAGACATTAAAGCCATATATATATAAGCCACCGAACTTTGTCCAGAATCAGATAAAAATCCCAAGAAATAAATGTTGGAAACGGCTATTAACTGGCAGAAATCCTAGTCATCAGGCGCCTGAAGTAGACAGACTAGACGCCTGTTGTACTGTTCTGACTGGGTCATAAATGCAGTTTAACGGACATTTGGCAGACGTCTGAAGAAGACTTTCCAGACGCCTGGACCACTGTATAGACGTCGGCTCAAAGGCATCAGGTGCATGATCAAGCTGAAAGTGTGGAACTGAAATACTAGAAATTTTGGTCACCCAGACATCTGATGTTCATCATCCAGACATCTGGTCAACTATACAGATGTCTGGTAACACAACTTCAGATGCCTGATCATGTCTGACTGCAGAGTTTGAGCTTCTGAAAATTTTGCTCCTAAATAACCAGGCGTCTGATGTATATCATCCAGGTGCCTGACACATTGTGAAGACGTTTAGAAGCATAACTTTAGACGTCTGATTTCTATCAGACAGCAGAGGCCGAGATACTGGAAGTTCGGCTAGAATTATTCAGACGTCTGGAGTTCATCATCCAGGCGTCTGACACACTTGTGCAGACGTCTGGGATGAGAACTTCTGGTGTCTGTATAGGGTAAGGTTTAGTAGAACTGATAGTACATGAACACCAGACGTCTGGAGACCAACCACCAGACGCCTGGGTAGGCTAAAAAGCTCTACTTCAAGCTTATGTAAGTTCTAACCCTATGCGATTCAATGATGTATGATTTAAAGTGTTGTGAGTGTTCTGAATGATATTCTATCAAGTCTATTCAAGGCTTAACATGCTAATTCAACAATGAAGTAAAGAAAGAGAAAGATTTACATATTAATCCTCTTCCCTTCCTATTGAATTCATTGAAGACTTTCATTGAGCTTGTTGAGTCCAACACTTTGATTTCCTTGCGTTCATTCCTTGATTTCCATGCTTCATTGATTGATGTCCTTGCATCAATGATTCGAGTCATCGTCTTCATTTGATATGACTGTATCTATATTGACGATGCTTTCATTAACGACAAAATATGGGGATTAGTCACAATTAATTATGTTTGTTTATCATCAAAACCACATTGGGGGATTTAATATTCAACAGTAAGTGTTTTATAGAAATGTATCAATTAATTAAGGATAAGTTTAGTTTTTTATTTAAGATAGTTAAATTTTTAAAGATTAATAGAAATGAGTAATAGTTTAAGAATTAAGAGTTAAGACTAGCTGATTGTTTTCCATTCTAGTTAATAATTTTTTTATAATAGAGTTTTGGCTTTAGTTGATTGTTTAATTTGTTTATTTGTTTCAATTTTCAATTTTAAATTGGAAGCTTTTGAAATGAAAAGAATGGGCAAGAAATCTAAGAAAGTTGATCCGGTATGAGGTATGAGAACGTTCTCTTCAAGTCTAAGAAGACAAATCACTTTTGAAGTGTAAGTGTTGTGGGAAGAAATTGTTGTGTGGTGTGATAAGGATGAAGGCTCATTTGGCCGACATATACAAGGATACCGCTTCGTATTCACAGTATTCAAATGAAGTTTGGAACTTGTTTTTTAAGATGATGAAAAAGAAGCAAAATGAAGAAGATGATAAGTGCTTCTAAGAAGTTGAAATGAGCAGAAGTGGGAGCGTGAACATATGAGCAAATGAACCCTTGATTCATTTTTGATTAAAGGAAGAGCAAAATTGGTAAAATGAGGTAAAAAATACTTAATGAAGTCGTGACGGACCTAGACACGGTGTGGAAGTATATTGCTTGGTTTTGGTTCGGGAACATATATTTGTTTAATTTGGTGAAGTGTATGTTGTTTACAGAGATGATTGAATTGATTGTTGCCTATGGGGAAGGACTAAATCCTCATTCATTTCATGAGCAAAGAGTCACTTGAAAAAAATGGGGAGACGATTGAAAAAATTAATGTCACGCCCCGCTTCCCTGATATGGAAGGCGAGACGTGAGGAGATCCGCTCAGACGTGGAGCTGTGAAGCTGCAGTCTGATAAGCGTCTGTAAAAATTTCGAAAAGTAGCAGGTCCTTGCATTGCGATGAAACAACAACAATAATAAAGCAGATAAAAGAAACATCCACCAGACATCTAACAAAATATCCCAAACATCACAGAGAGAGTCACCAAGTACAAAGTCTGAACAAAGGCCTAAAGCATGGCCAAACAAACAAAGAGATGGGTGCTACGCACCGAAACCTAACAGCAACTAAGAAAATGTAACAACTAAGGGGAAACTCCAAACGAGTCTAGGACTGGTCACACGTGTCCTCGAACTCAGTCTCTGCAGGGACCTCAAACTCAGCGTTTACGAACTGCTCGTCCTCTGCTACCTGCTCTGTCTCAAAGCCTGACATGTGACACCCAAAGAGAAAAGGGCACATGTCAGCAAAAGTCTCCCAAGGGAAGCGGAGAACTTTTGTGCAAGGATATACTAAACTGAAACAACTAACAGTTCTAATATAATGAGGTGCTATGACATTTTAAGGATGCAGCAATTTTAATATGACATGAAGCATGCAATACACGTAACAAAAACACGAAATATTATCCATTCACTTTGTGCACAGGGTTTACGCCTTACAGCTGAAGTGGTTGTACGGGCACACTTCTACGCTGAGTGGTCGCTTAACCCTACCCCTCCACGTGTATCGAGCGTTGGTTTCCCAACAACACTGCTCGCTGGATCACGAGCCATGAAGTGTTTTTCAATATAGCATAGGGTTGTGCCCGCAAAAGCAGGTGCCTAGCCTCAATAGCAATAATATTTGTAGCGTGTGCTACTCAATCACGAAGAAACATAATGTAGACATGACATGTGATGAGCAGTTAAAGTACGTACTGTTAATTGAAAATTAAACATGACATGGCAGTATGAATAAAAGCAAGTAAAAGTGTCGGATCTAGCTTCGTTGTCAAGCTAGATCAAGTAGGGTGTCGGATCTAGTAGCTATCATTTCACTGTCTAGTCTCTTTTACGCTAACAAGCAAATTGGCTTAAAAACGTGGCCTAAAACATTTACTGGCAAGTATCACTTGCCTGTTTCCAGTGGTATCGGTTGTCGTGAGTTCATCTGGACGCGTACTACGTGTTGGTATGTCTGGTTCTCTGTTTTGGTTAAACAATTCAATGAATTAGATTTATTGCGAGATAGTCAAAATATCAAGTTAATCCTTAAAGTGGGTTCGTCTAATTTTACTGGGTTCACTGAATAGGGTGATGCCTACATTGCGTTAAATTAACCTGATACACTTTATATCACTTAATATCATTAACCCAAATCATTAAACAATTAATAACCTGCTGATTCAAATAATACCTAATGATTTAACATTTGGATTTATACTAACAACCAACCCACTAATTAACTTCTAGTTAACATTTACTAAGCTAATTATAATGTCAACATAAGGGTACGGTTGTAAAATCTTCACTTATTACAACCCTATTATAATACCTATCTAATATATTATACCTCATTAAAACTCTTTATCAAAACAAGGCTGTCAACCTACTCATCATATATTTAATAAGGCCCATCACCCCTTTAATTTATTCAAACTCTATTACTCAACTTTAAGTGGCTGTCTCTTACTCCACTTCAATTTTATTCAATTTTATTAAGGCTCACATAAAATCAACTCTCTCCTCTCTCTCTCCTCTTCTCCCTCCCACGTTCTGTTCTTCACTCTTTTTATTCTTTTTTTTGTTTCAATTAAACTGCAGGCAAAATGAAACGAAAGGGGGGTCACGTACCTAGGGGAGGAGGGGGTTTTCACGCACGACGACGGCAGAAGAGGGCATGTCCGGCGGTCTTCGGCGACAGGCGAGGCGGTTTCCGGTGACACGCGGCGGCGGCTTCTGCGGACGGCGACGCGCTGCTCCGGGCGCGCGCTGCTTGTAGGTGAGGGGGGAGGGGAGATGCGGCCAAGGGAAGAGGAGGAAAGAGGAAGAGGTTGAAGATGAAGTTTTGATTTGGATTTCAAAACCCTATTTGTTTTTTATTTCTGTTCTTTGAATCTGAATCTGAAATTGTTTGTTAGATCTGAGATTTTGGGTTTGCAGATCTGGTTTTGAGTTTGGGAAATGGATTCTTGGTGAGATGATGGAATTGGGTTTTTGATTGTGGTTGATTGGTTGGTTTCTGATTTGGGGAGGATGATGATCATCAAAATTTGGGGAATTATTTGCTGTAAGATTTTGCTCGCAGGGAGATGATAATCTTGTAGATGAACTGTCTCCTTAAGAATGAGTTTGCTGGAATCAAACTTCCAAATTGTCAAAGAAAATTAATTTGGTTAGGTAAGGATTAGGATGGTTTTAAATGGTGTTGCTGCTAACGAGGGGAAGAATACGTGAAGAACTTCTCTTCCAAAACAAAAATTAAACGTGTTTGTTGAATGAAGAATATTTAATCAGTTAATTAAGTTATCAGTTAATTAAGTTATAAAATGTAATTATTAACAAAAGTACTTAGTAAAATAAAATAATTAGTGAACTAATTAAAGTGTTCAACAATTGGTAATTAACACGATAATTAAGTTAAATTATTACTGAGGCTTGATGGTAAATATTGACGATACAGTAAAACGGTAAAATGAAAACAGTGACGCGCTCGCGTTGACACGTACGGACGAAAAGTTAACTGGATAACAGAAGTAAAATACTGGCACGCACAATCGAAAACTCGCCTAAAAATACTGGCTGTTACAATTAAGTTGGTGAAGTATAGGAGGGAATGAAAAAGATATGATGCACATAGATGTCCTATGGATGATCGATAGGAAATAAAGCTCCATCACAAATTTTCTTATAAATAGTCTAAGCGGGGCTGTTTTCGTGAAATCCATTGACACTTGGGATATATTGAAGAGTGTCAAAGAATTGTTTAAGTTACTTGACTCATTTGTAAAGAAAATTGGTGAGTAAAATATTGTCCAAGTGGTGCCATTTCTTATGTTTCCACCGATGCAATGTTGGTAGAAAAGAGGAAGATGCTTTTGGAGTCTTTATCGTGCCTACTGTATCAACAATATGTTGAAGGACATTAGTGATTTACCGATGCACAATGATACGATTGAAAAGTGCTAGAGGATTATTGTCTGCAATATCTATCAGTCTTGTTGGGTTCTCAACCTTATGTGAACCTTCTTTGATGAAAAGGGATTGGCAAGACCGGCAAGACAATGTTTGTTACTAATTACCTTACTTTAAAGAGCATCTCCGAGTAAAAAATTGTTGTATGGGTTGTGTGTATCAAAAGAGTGGCAACAAAGTTCTTATTTTCAGAAATGTGATGCTGTAGATGTAGAGTACAACATTTTACCAGTGTTTTAAAAGTGGTTTCATTATGCATGCGGTCCAATAACGTATAGCGTATTTGCAGATTATATGGTCGGTCATGCAGATTATACAGATTACGTGAAAATAAATATTTTAATATATAAATATGAATTAATATATATAGACACACACACATATATACAAACATATACATACATACATATATGTATATTAAATATAAAAAATGTCTAAAAAGAGTGGGAACAAGATAAAACATTAACAATTTTTCAAAACATGGATTAATGTTTAATGTTTGTGTATATATATCATACAGATACAACAAGCAATGTAAAATATTGTATTTACGAACAAAGAACAAAGAACGCACAATTCTTAGACAACATTAAATTTACAGTATAGTACCAAAATTAAATTTTGCTAGAATTTGTAGTACGCATTTGCGTCATTAAATTATTCTTTTTATAATATGAACTATACTTGTGATTATGCAGTAGCTGAATCTTATTCTCTTTTCAATGAATTTCTTAAAAATCAGACTGATGTTGGTGGTTATTTAGATGAATAATAAAATAGTAAATAATAAAAATAAAGAAATATTTGCAAATCATAATTTAAAAAATGTTTAAACTAGTACTATTATGAAATCTCTAATAATGTTAAAAGATGATAATTTACTTAACTAAAACGAATAAGTTTTATTAACTCAAATTTATTTATTTCGAGTCTTGTTAGACGCTTATCTAATTTTCACCATTAACGTTAAAAAATTATGATTATGATATTATAATATTGCACTATCTGAATATATTAAAAAGTCTAAATCAAGGTTTTAGGTCTCGGTTTCGGTCTGGGTATCGTTCTTTCCAAAATCTAGGTATCGGTATCGGTATCGCCCGTTTCGACGGTTTCGGAAGTAAGTTTCGGTTTCGTCCGTATCACTAGTTTCGATAGTTTCGTTTCTTGGATCGGTTTCGGTTTCAGTGATACTTTAAATCAAGGTTTTAGGTCTCGGTCTCGGTCTCGGTTTCGGTTTTTCGAAAATTTGGGTTTCGGTATCGGTATCGTCCGTTTCGTTGGTTTCAGAAGTATGTATCGTTTTGTCCGTATCAGTAGTTTCAAATACTTAAATACATATCAAACACTATTAAATACTAAAGTATTAAATACTTTTTTACAAGTTACACATTTTGCGAAATATATAAAAATATACTACAATTTTTTTGCGATATTTCATGTAAAGAAAAGAATGGCAAATTTGTAATTAAGTTGGTCTGTGCTGCTAGTAAAAAGGTCTGTTCGCATAGCAATTCTCAAAATATCTCAGTACCGTACTCACATTACACATTTTGCTAAACAAACTTCGTATATTTACAAGTTGGCCATTTCAAATGGCAAATCTGTTAATAAATGAACCGGGTATAAAAATATTCCTAATGTGAATAGCAGCACTAAAGTGAGTGGCTGCCAGCTTGCCATCACGTGGGTCACCAGCACTGTAAGTCCCTTTCTCCCAACATCTTCTCTCATCTTCTTCCAGTCTTTCCCTCTCTCCTCTTTACTTTTCCCTCTTCCCCAGGCATATGAGGAGCGGCGACGACTGCTACTGAGGCTACGAAAATGGAGAACGAAAGCAAAGACAGGAGCGGCGATGGTGGGAGTGGCGTGCAACGGTTAGTCTTTTTTAAAAAAAATTCCTCTGTATTTTTTTCTATTTTTCCTCAGTGTTGGTTTGAGCTGCTGCTGTGTCTTCTTCTTTTCTTCTTCCTCTTCCATCTCTATCTTGGTTTTTTAAATTGGGTTTCGGTCGGAACTTTGCCGTTCCGGCCCGTTTCGGCCGAAACCGGCCGAAACCGGCCGAAACTGGCCGAAACGGCGAAGTTCCGGCCGAAACCGAAACATTGCTACTGGTTTCGTCTCGGTTAGGGGCGGAACCAGGACGAAACGCCCGATACCGACAGGTATCGGACGAAACCTCATACCTTGCTTTAAATATGTATATACTATATACACACAGTGATGGTTTCGGAGGTTCTTAAATCTAAACCTATCAAATACTATTAAATACTTAACAAACTAAAATATTAATCATATACTATCAAATACTAAATACTAAATAGATAAACTAATTTGAGTTTGTAATCATATCAAATACTAAGTATCTAAAGTTTGGTACTTAAATACTAAATATTAGATAAATGAATAGATTCTAAAGCTTGCCTTGCGCACCCATCGTTTTACCTTGCGCACATACCATTTATTTACCATGTTTGCCAAAAAAATTGATGGGCGTTGCTTTGCGCACCCACCATTTTGCGTTGCGCACATACCACTTATTTACAAGGTTGCCACAAAATATCCGCTTGATATGCACACCAACTGTTTTACTTTATGCACATACCACTTATTTACAAGTTTGCCTTTTTAAAGAACACAACATCTCCTGAAAGGCGACTCGGACCTCTTTTTCTCTCTCACTCTCATGCTAGATGGTCGAGGCGGGTTCGGCGTGGCAGAATGCAGGTTCGGCGAGGCGGCGACGCGATGAGGCGAGTTCAATTTTTTCATCATCTTCCTTTTGTCATTTTTCTTCTTTTTTCAGCAATTTTTTCTTGATTCTGCCTCTTCTTCGTCTTAATTCTTCATCATTTTCAAGCCGAAACCTTAGGGTTTTCTCCGCTCTTTTAACCGAACTTTCTATGCAACCTATTGATTCACGAAATTTTTTGGGCTTTTTAGAGAATTTTTATTTAATTACACATTCTTCTTACTCCATCTTCGATCGGTACTGAACGATATCGGTCAGTTTCGGCCGGTATCAGTCAGTTTCGACAGGTATCGGCCGAAACTGACCGATACCGTTTAGTAACGACCGATACTGAAACCAACCCTTAGTTTCGGCATCGTCAACTGCCGATACCGATACGATACGGCCGATACCTAATGGTATCGGTCGATACCTCAAATCCTGTTAAGAACTGCTTTTTTCCCGTTTGAAATGTTTGAAGAAGCATATTGTGCTTCCCTTTGTAGTGATCACTTATATTATGTGGTCAGTGCCAAAAGCACGACTTATGCATACTTCTGGAAAAAGCATAAGCATAGCCCAAAAGTGCATATTTTCTCCAAAATCATTTTATACTTTGTAATTACGAAATTTAATTGGTGGCAGGTCTGGATAGATGGTTTTTTGTTGACTGAATGGAGTGCGCCCCCAAATCATTAAATATTTGCTCCAAGATTCATAGACTCAATATATCCGTCCTTTCTCTGACCTCTTCGGTTTGCATCTTTTGCTAGGGATGATGATCCTTATTACGGGTTTTATCCCCTTCTCATGTCAATCCATTCCCCCTCTATTCCCATGTATCCCATCTTCCCTTTCTCTTGCATTTTCCACAAACATCATTGCATCAAAAATTAGGCCATTTTTAGTTCTGATCAAAAATCTTTGTTGATATCCGTATCTAAGCAAAGATCAATTTGTAATGATTAAGGTGTTAATGACTTGAATTGAATTTCATCATGAGTATCTAAACTTCGTTGAAATGTATATTTGCCTGTAATATTTAGTATGTGTATTTAAACTTAGTACCGAAAGGTTTTTGCACTGTTTTCTTGAATATTTTGAAAATAATTCCTTTTTTCTCTAAAGTTTTATTTTTTAGAATCTGTAAAATAAAATTTGAAACATTGTGTGGCTTACTCTTTCTGCTTCGTAGTTTACATTATGCTACACTTATATGCTTCATAGTTTACATTATGCTACACGTATAGGTCTATCACGTCGCTACACGTTAACAGTTTTACAAACATTCCACAGGTATCATTAGGACCTTTAATGCTTGCTTCAACATTTGTTCTTGTTGGTGATCACTACCAACTCCCCCCTCTAGTTCAGGTGTGTTGCATAAAGGCACTATCAACATATTGTTCTTATTTATGCGTTTCAAATTTTGAGAACATAGTTTTACTTTTGCCAGAGCATAGAAGCCCGTGAGAACGGAATGTCTGTCAGCTTGTTCTGCAGACTATCAGAAGCTCACCCTCAGGCAATCTCAGCTTTACAATGCCAGGTTGCTTTGATTTATACCACTTATTTATATATCGCAAAGTTATTGACCATTCATCTCATGTTTTGAAATAGTGATTTAACATAAGTATTGACACTTGATTTGTTGTTTATTTTCAGTACCGCATGTGTTCTGCTATAATGGCGTTGTCAAATGCGCTAATTTATGGAAACAGGTTACAGTGTGGTTCTTCTGAGATAGCAAAAGCCAGGCTCCAGTTCTCTAATGCAGAACCTTTTTCATTGTGGTTAAAGAAGGTAACCGTTTGTCTGAGAACATTATTGTTGTTGCTCTTGCTATTGCTGTTGCTGTTTTCACCCTCTACAATATGGGGTAGAGTGTTTCTCTTTCTTTATAAGTTGTGCCATGCCTTGAACTTGTGACCTCATCACAAATCACATGTACCAACTCTCCTCTTGTTCATCTTGTCTTATATATCTAAGTGTAGAAAATGATAAATTAATGCAGTCCAAAATGCAGTTATATGCTTCTTCTCCTAAAAGCTGTTTCTTTATTATAATAATAATTTATCATTTACTCTCAATTCTTAATCCATTCCTTAAACATATTGATTTTTCATTGGAGTTTGCAAGGTTACATACATTCACCAATTTGTTGATAAATCCTTAAATACAATTGAAATTGCCAAGGAAAATATTCACACTATTCATTTTCTAAAAGTTCATCAGGGATTAATTTATTATAGCTTTAAAGAACAATATCTCCAAGACTCCCCATTATAAACCAAGCATATGTTTTGGATTATGCATGTGCCTTGCCCTCAACTTATAAATGGAAGTAGTAGAGTAATCCAATCAATCCATCCATTCAATATTTCAACAAACATCCCTACCAATTCGAGTAATGTGCAAACTCGTTGTCTTTGTCTTGATATGGATCTCTATCTTTTTGCTTGACATGTAGACCCATGGAGAAGGTTATACCATTGGGAAAAAAATTTTATAATGTAGATGATTGAATGAAAAGAAATTGGCCCTTTCTCATTTCCTCTATATATCTGTCTTCCATCAAGTTGGGATTTAAGAGATTTATTGCATCTGTAAATATATGATTGTTTTTATTAATAACTCTAAATTACACTTTTGCCTCGAGGTAGTGTCAAGTTTAAGGTTCATGTGAGAATTGTGATCACCGACATGATGGATTGTGCCAAATGATGTTTTTATGGTGTTAAATTCGCCTATGCCTTCATTTTGGATAATGTTTGGCGCACGATTGAAGAAAAAAGTTGTCTTGGGGGATTTAGGGACCAAAATTACGGATTTGGTGGAAAATACTTAAGGATTTGATAAAATTTTAAATCTTGCCTCGGAAGATCTGACGATCACCAACTCGTTTTCCTGACATGCATAGATTTTTCAGACCTCATGCCCAGATAACCCAGACCACTCTCACTATCTAATATAAGAGATTTAATTTTACAAACACAAAAGTTTACACCAATCTTTATTCAATTATAAAATAAAATAATTCCAATGTCTTTAAATAGGCTTACAAGACTTGATATCATTTCACAATTGATGTAGGACTAATAACTACTAAAATAAGAAAATAACTTAAAAAGGCTTAATTTTTTTACTAAACTCTAATAAAAATAACTCAAACTAATGACCCAAATACTAATATGAAAAGTGCATTTTTACGTAGATTTGATTCTCATTATTTTTTCCAGCTTTGAAAACTTCACCACATGGTGAATGGTAATAGGAATAGCGCAACTAAGTAGAACAAAATAATCGGCTCTATGGTGGTATATGTAAAAGACAAGTAATAGATGTTGCTAATGAGTGTCTTTCATCAAACTCCTATCAGGATCATCACTCATTAAAGCTCATCAAGCACCTATAAGATGCTTGCAAAGCTTCTTCATTGGTTCTAGGACGAACCTATCTGGAAAAACTCTAATCATCTCGTCATTTATAACTGCAAATTTCTGTAAATTTTTTATTTGATTCTACAACAAGATTTGTGAGTATCATTGTTGGTAAGAATTTCATACGTCTTGGAATGCAAAGCACTCAAATGATATGCAAAGTGCTCAGGGAATCCACAAAGAATAAGATCAATGTTTAGCTTTAATGAATTTGAAATCACATAATGAGTTATTTGAGTTATTGTCTTACTATGATCAATATATTCTTTTGCTTTTCAATTATGCTTTTGGGTGTACTATGGGTGTATCATGTATTGGCTTTTCCAAAATGTGCAATATCTAAGTTATATAGCTAAAACACCTAATAGAACACCGGATGCTATTGTGATAACTCAAAACTGAATAGACATTAGACAACATTAAGTAATAGGATGCAGGTTATCCTCAACTCATGTAACACTGTGTGGCTATGGGTGAGCTTTATCTTTTAATCCCATCTTCGTCGTAGTTGATTTGGAGACTAAATTTATACAACTACCTTCATCAATCAACATTTTAAAAGACTTATCCTCAATTTTTATGTAGGTAAAGAAAATATCTGTCATTTGGTAAACTTTCTCACTTCTAAGCATAGTAGCTAAACATCCAATGATATCCAGGTAGGCACTAGATTCCTCTATATCATCTTTCTCAACAACACCTGGTCGAATGTATTCATCATCGATTAATCAACCTCATTACTGACCTTTCCTCGTACTATGGCACTGCCTAGCAAAATAATTGAAGCCATGATTTTTGAAACATTGCATCCTATTAAGTTTTGTTGAAGGGTTCTCCAATTGTCCGTCCATTTATCTCTTTAGCGGCCATTGTTTCAAATTTAGTCATGTTATCATTTGGCCGCTTATGTTACTTTCCGGCTGTAAAAGTATGATTCTTGTCTGGTGGCTATTATGGATTTCAAATTTAGGGCAAGATTGAATAATTGTTGTGCATTGTCTACATGGTTAGCAAGTATCTCACGCCTAACGCCTAATAACTGCTCTTAACCCAGAACAAAATTAGTAAAGATATATCGATGATCTTGTAGCTCACTTCTAACAAATAGATCATTGAACATAGTCATCTATTCTTTCACAGACATATTTCCTTAATGCAGATCGTTCAGTTGTTTTAGGTGGTGATATCTACAAGTAAGAGACCGATATTTTTCTTTGAGTTTAATTTTCATCTCATTCCTATCTGTACACGTTTTTTATGCTCTCGCTCGTGATCTCTATTGATGTTTAGAAAATCTTGACAAACCCAATACATTTTATCTTAGCAAATTGAACGTTTTGTTTGTTTGACCATTTGAAAAAACATTTCATCTCTGCTAGCTAATATTTGTGGATTATATGTTCCATCAAAGGTGGGAGCATCTATCCTAATCTCGGATGTGTTCTCATCCAAAGTAATCTTAAAAATTATCTGGTCTCCAATATTTTGATTTCTATTGTTCCCAGTTCAAATCATTCTATGATTATGTTCATCGTCAAATGTGATGTGTTCTTTATATTCAAAGTTTTGTTCTTCTTAAAGTAGTTTTGTAAGGCTTCTAGGCAATCTCTTGTTCAGTTAATTTCAATTTTAAATTTTAGGAATATCGGTTGAAATTGACTTTCTAGCCACTGAATTGAGTTATCCTCCATATTTGATGTTAGGGTTTACCCCCTATGTAACATATAACGTCAAACAATCATATAAATGCTGATGCAAGATCCTAAATACAAACTATATGTATGCACTAATTATATAAATAATTAAAATCCTATGGTTCAAATCTATATGCGAAAAATATAGTACTAAAGATGTTGCAACATATAGATTGAGAGTAGAAAATTATCTAATTATCATCTATGTCAACTAATCTGAACAAAAGTAAATAGAATTTTTTTAAATTTAATAATTTTAGATTTGATCAAATTAGATGCTACTTAGAGTTAATATTAGCTTTGATGCACCACATAAGATTGTTAGGATTTGTAAAAATTTGATTCAAATTATTATGGCCAAAAATTTCATGTTGAAAGCTTAAAAATAGAGGAGAAAATCCCAAAATACATTAGAATATGCTTCGGTATTGTTGCATGTTCAGAAAATACGTAATATTCCAAAAAATTGATATGTTGCATTGTAGCTCTCACGGCTCGACTCGGTTAACGGCTCAGTCGGAGTCGGCTCCTGTCAGGTTCACGGCTCGAGTTAGTTCTGCTTTAGCATGATTGGATCTGGCTGAGCTGATGAACATTGTCGGTAGCTGGAATCTGGAATCTGGAATCTGCTCAGTTTGATGGTTTGGTTCAATGTCTTAAATGGCTCTCCTTATGCTACTGTAGCGATCGCTAGTTAGACGTCAATTTTCGACAAATTTCTTAGCCAATCAACATTGTACTTGCTGCTTTCGGCTAAGGGCAATGAAGTTTTTGTGGGGTCGACAAGATTAATTGTCGACGATGGTAGCACTGGCACGGTCGACCTCTCCAATCTTGTTATGGACGACATCGCTTGACAATGTTTGAACGTCTAAACTGTAGCGACAGCGGCCGTAAAGGATAATGGCAGTGACAGGGTGGCCAGATGTGAGGTCAAGGGTGGCATCTGCTCAGGCGACGATGAACAATGGGATTAGAGTTAGAGCTTGGGGTGGAGATGATGGACAGTAATTTTTTCTTTTTTAATTTCTCTCTCTTTATTTTTTGATAGATTTTTTTCTCTTCGATTTTAGATTTTTTTCCTTTGTTTGATTCATTTTTATCTTTCTTTTCAACTTTGTCTTTTTGTCTTTCTTTTTTTTTCTTTTTATGATCTTTTTTAACTACAACCAAAATCAAAGAAAAAAGAAGAGGATGATGAGAATGAAGTTAATAAAAAAATAAGAAATTTTTTAGGATGTGGCTCTTATACCAAATATTACACAGCACAGAAGTGAAAAATTGTGGTGTGTGATTTGGGGAAGAACAAATTAAGAATTTTGGCATTTGAGGGAAAATATTTATGGATTTGATAAAACCTCATGCCTCACACTCCGAATTTCATACGATCGCAACTCACATGCCTCGCATGCGGAGACCTTACGCCCATACACTTAAGCCCACACTAACAATCTAGTGCAAAAGATGTAATTTGACAAATACATTAGTTTACACCAATTTTAATCAATCTCTATTCAATTGAAAAATAAAAATAAAAATCTAAGACCGTTAAAGAGGCTTACAAGACTCTCAATGCTATTCCACAACCTATATATGATTAAATACTACTAAAATAAGAAAATAACTAAAAAGACTGAATTTTCAACTGATGTTAAAATAAAAATATCTCGAAAACTAATAATCCAAATGGTAATGTGAAAATTGTACTTTGATGTAAATTTGATCCTCGTCAATCTTACTCCAATATCTAACGTGGCAGCAATTTTTGCCCATTACCATTACATACAATTAGCCCAAGATGAATAGTAATAGTCTAACCAAGTATCTTCTAAGGATTAGAGCAGGTTCTATGTTTTTTTAACATTCATTTTGTGTTTTAAATTGTGGTTTTTTTTGAATTATGCAGATTTTAGATCCAGACACACCAGTAATTTTTGCAAACACAGGTAGCTCCTCACACCCCCTTCCCTCAACCATCTGAACACACACACACACACACACCCCCCCCCCAAAAAAAAAAAAAACAAAACAAAACAAAACAAAACAAAACAAAAAAAACAAAAAACAAAAAAACCTATAACGCAGAACAGATGAAGGAAACTTTTTGCCGCTTGCATCATAGTTATTATTCATTTTTGAAATCATTTTTCAGACCAGTTGCCTGCGCTGGAGACAAGAGAGCACAAAACTGTGAATAATCCGACAGAAGCTTACATTATCTCAGAGGTATAAGCTCTGGAACTACGTATTTTGATGATGATGTAGGACACTGTTTGCACAAAAATGCTGTTATCTTTGACTGGGTTCTCATATATCTTTCCTCTTCTATGAGTCTCAATGTTTCTTTTCGAGATCTGTGCTTTAAAAACTAAATATTGTCATGTTGTATTTACAGATCGCTAGAGAATTGGTAAAGAGAGATCTTCCTGGTGATGAGATCGGTATTATTACCCCTTATAATTCACAGGCCAATCTCATTCGACGCCTTCTTGATTCCTCTGTGGAGATTCATACCATTGACAAATACCAGGTGCATCCTATTCTTCTTTTACCAAGAATTATATTTTATTGTTGAGTCAATCATGTGATATTTGACTAGGATCCTATTGGGCAGATCAAAGATGCAAATCCTGTCATTTCCAATTTAAAAATTGACAACCTAAACTAAAAATTGATTCCGTTAGATGTTATTTAACATATTTAAATTACTTATAACTACATTTTGATATGCTTTAACCATACAAAAAGTGGTGAAAAAATCACTGTTTCAGATATTGTTATAAAATTTTCTAATATGTGATGCATGGATAAACCATAACGAAATCTTTTAAATCTCGATTTACTTGTAGTTTGAAAGTGGTAGATCACATCCTACTGAATTTAACTGAATGTATTTTAATTTGGGTCACCAATTTTATAATTTGGTTCACCAATTTTATAATTTGGTGCCATAGAATCATCATATTCGATCATATGAGTGGATCTAATGGGATCTCACATATCAGAGTCAGCTCAAGCAAGGAAGGGCCGGATCTAAATATATAACACATGGGCGTATTCGTGAACTTTTTGGGCCTTTTGTGAGTTTTTATTATTTTAGGGGGTTATGTGTAATTATGCCAATTAGGATTATATATACACATAAGGGGCTGGTTTTTCCCATGCTTATTTTGTAGAGAATATTGAAAGAGAGGAGAGATTTTCCTCGTTCTTTTGGAGAGTTCGGACGTCCTCTTTAATCGGCGTCTTGGGAGAGAGATTACTTTTATAATTGTGATCAAGTTATCTTTTTTTATTTTCAATTTTCAGTTTTGAGCAATAAAAATCGTATCTTTGCTAGTTCATATCAATTTGGTATCAGAGTATCAAGATCCATGGCGTCGATGAGGTCGAAGGACAAGATTGAAGCTTTGGAGGAGAAATACATTCGAAGGCGTGAAGCAAACCCTAGCGAAGCAAGGAAAACCCTTGATGCCCTCATGAAGCAAAGCACCCTGGCGAGGGTGGTGGAAAATCAAGAAAAATAAGGAGAAGCCCTCGCGCAACTCATGCAACAATTCATAGCAGAAAAAGAGGATGGCGCAGTCAAAAACCCTAACTTGGGGTGAAAGGCGATGACTTTAGAGAAGGGGAAGGAGAATGTGGAAGATTATGAAGAGGGGTTACTTTCCGACGCCGACAGCTATTTCGTGGAGGAGGAAGAGAAACCCTTGATGGAGGAGAGCCATCCCACGAACCTTAGAGGCGATGAAAAGCGGCAAATAAACCTTAGAAGACCTCCCCAGGGCCGGCTGAACCTTGGAGAGCCCCTACAGGACCGGCCGTCCCAGCAGGAGGGTCGGCCGGCCCCAAGGACCAGTCGGCAGGGTCGGTCGACCCTGTAGGGTTTTTCTGGGGGCTCGCCAGCCCCCAGAAACAATTCTGTGGGGGTAGCCAACCGCTAGGAGGGGCGATAGCCCCTGCCAAGGGCAGAACAGGGGCTGCCACACCCCCAAAACTCCCAGCATCAGTATCCAGACAGAAACCGTGGTGAAACGATGGATTCTGGTGATTTCGGCTCAGTTTCGACAACTTTCGGCACAGGATATGGCTTCAGCGCAAATTCTAGAGATTGGCGGGGACATCGGGAGCTACAAGTGGTGCATTACGCTGGCGACGAACCCCAGAGTATGCGATGAGCCCGGACGACGGTGACGAGTTTCGAGGGCCCCACGTCTCCGATATGCTGCAGAGAGACCACACGCACCCTGACCTATGGCGATTATTCCAGGGGATGATGACAGAGAGGAGGACTGCGAGAGGGTAAGCGGGGTCCACATGTTGGCTGTGATGATTGGGGAGATTACGGAGATCGAGATGGAGGCCCACATATGAGATTCGAGCGACACATGGAGATGTGACAGCACTACTACCAGCACAAGCACGTAGGCGGACGAGCAGATTAGGGGACTTTTGGTCTGGAAGGCAGGATTCAGAAGTTGAAGATGCCCATATTTGAGTGGAAGGATATTTTTGCTTGGATCTACAGGGCAGAGAGGTTTTAAACAGTGTCCTGCATGACTGAGGAGCAGAAGTTGGAGGCGGCGGCGGTGTACCTAAAAGGGACGACCCTCGTGTGGTTCCAGTGGAGGGAGCAACATTGGATGTTTCATTTGTGGGAGGAGATTACAGATGGCTTGGTGGAGAGATTCCGTGAAACTCGTGCATGGAAATTACTGGAGCAGTTGCTTTCTCTCAGGCAGGATGACACGGTAAAGAATTACAGGGAGCGGTTCGAGGCACTGTTCGGGCGTGTACATGTGATCTCTGATGAGATATTGGAGAGCACCTTCATGAAGGGGCTGAAGGCCACCATTCGCACAGAGCTTCGCATCCATATGCCCCAGGACCTGATGGAGGCCGTGATGTTGGCCCAGATGGTGGATGACTGCCTTATGGAGGAGATGAGGTTTAAGGGCAGCTGGAGTGGACCTGCCTCCTGTAGCCAAGCCGCGACAGTGGGCAGAAGGCAGTGTTAGGAGCGGACCAGAAGAGCAAGGAGAAGAGCTGGGCACCATAAGCAGGATGACAGTTCAGGAGGATGATTGACGCTGAGACGAGGGAGAAGAGGCAGAAGGGGCTATGCTTTAGGTGCGATGAGAGGTTCGCTCAGGATACAGATGCATAATACGCAAGCTCAAGGTGATGATACTAGATGATGAGGATGAGAAGGCGGTCGTAGAGGATGAGACCATAGAGGCTGAGGTTGTGGAGCATCACCATTTAGACGTGGCGGAGGTTTCCTTAAACTCCGTGGTAGGGTTTGTACCCGAACCATACCATGAAGTTGATCTGACATATCTATGACCAGGAGATATGTGTATTGATTGACTGTGGAGCCACCCACAATTTTATCTCCAAGAGAGTGGTGGAGCAGCATGGTCTTCAGCTGTGGACACATGCAGTTTTGGTGTCATGATGGGGACGTGCATGATGGAGAGCAGTCGAGGAGTGTGTCGCAGGCTAATTCTGCATTGCAGGGGATTCAGATGGTGGTGGTCTTCCTGCCTTTGGATCTAGGGAGCACAGATGTGATCATGGGCATGAGGTGGTTGCAGACACTAGGGGACATGAACGTGAACTGGAAGTTGCTCAAGATGGAGTTTCAGGAGGGCGGAAGGACGGTGATATTACAGGGGGGTTCCAGCCTATGCAGGACCATGGTCTCACTAAAGACCATAGCTAGGACCATCCAGGTATATGTGTGGCTTTTTGGTGGAGCTGTAAGGGATATCAGGCGATGAAGGAGCTGAGGCTGAGAGTGTGTAGCCTAGTTCAGAGGAGGTGCAGCAGTTATTGGGGCAGTTTGAGGAGGTTTTTCAGGCGCCTCACGGTCTCCCGCCTCCTAGGGACCATGAGCACGTGATAGTGCCACGGGAGGACGTGTCTACTATCAGTGTCAGACCTTATCGTTACCCTTAGGTTCAGAAGGATGAGATAGAGCGGATGGTAGCAGAGATGGTGCAAGCAGGTGTCTTTCAGCCGGGCGTTAGTACCTTTTCAATCATGTGCTGTTGGTGAAGACGGACATGAGCTGGTGTTTCTGTGTGGATTACAGGGCGCTGAATAAGGAGACGGTCCCTGACAAGTTCCACATTCCTGTTATTAATGAGCTCCTGGATGAGTTGCATGGGTCAGTCATTTTCACGAAGATTGATCTTAAGTCCGGTTACCACCATATCAGGATGCGAATGGAGGATGTACCCAAAATCGCATTCAGAACTCATGAAGGCCACTACGAGTTCTTGGTCATGTCTTTTGGCTTTACCAATACCACTTCTACCTTTCAGGCCTTGATGAATAAGGTATTATGCCCTTATCTCAGGCGATTTGTATTAGTTTTCTTCGATGATATCTTTGTTTACAGCCGATCCCTGGAGGAGCACTTCGACCACCTGCAGATAGTTATTCAGGAGCTCTAGTACCATCAGCTATGTCAATAGGAGGAAGTGTCTATTTGGCCAGCCACTTGTGGAGTAGTTCGGACATGTGGTATCTTCAGAGGGGGTGGCAGCAGACAGATGGAAAATAGTTGCTATGTTAGACTGGCTACGCCTGACGACTCTTCGGGGACTGAGGGGGTTCCTTGGTTTGACAGGATATTACAGGAAGTTCGTGCAGGGGTATGGTACCATCGCCTGGCCTCTCACTGTGCTATTGAAGGACAAATTCCATTGGAATGACGTGGCGACACTTGCATTTGAGGCCGTGAAGAAGGCCATGACCACCGTACCAGTGTTGGCTCTACCAGACTTTACTAGACCTTTCATTGTGGAGTCAAATGTTTCGGGGCACGGGCTGGGGGCAGTGTTGATGCAGGACCAGAGACCCATTGCATATGTAAGCCATGTTTTGATGGTGAATGCTAGTTTGAAGTCCGTCTATGAGAGGGAGCTGATGGCGATTCAGAAGTGGAGGCCTTGCCTGTTGGGACGGAGTTTCGTGGTGCGCACATACCAGAGGTTCCTATAATACTTGTTGGAGCAGCGCATGATAGCGGAGGAGCATCAGAAATGGCTGAGGAAGTTGATTGATACAAATTTGAGATACAGTACCATCCATGGTTAGAGAACAAGGCTACGGATGCATTATTGAGGCGTGATGATGATATACGCTTGGCAGCCTTGTCTGTTCCCGTGCTGCAGGACTAGGAGCCACTACTTTGGGAAGTTGAGGATCAGGAGTTAGTAGAGATTCGAGCAACACTCTTACAAGGGTCAGCAGATCACCCAAGCTATTCTTTGCCAGACGGGATGCTTTTATATCAAGGGTGTCGGGTGATACTGCGAACCTCTACCCCATTCCCGTGACTTTGCAGGAGTTCCACAGTAGTGGTTTGGGGGCATTAAGGGGTCCTCAAGACATATAGGCGGCTGGCGAGGGAGGTTTTCTGGAAGGGGATGAAGAAGGACATGACGGCGATGGTGGCAAAGTGTGACGTTTGCCAACGTCACAATTACATATCGATGGCTCTAGGAGGGTTGCTGCAGCCGATGTCTTTGCCAGAGCGGGTCTGTGATGAGGTGTCCATGGATTTCATAGACGGGTGCCCCAGTCGAGAGGATACATAGTCATACTTATTATGGTGGACCGCCTCAGCAAGTACACATAGTTTATACCACTTCAGCATCCTTACAGTGCAGTCTGTGGTTGACGTTTTTCTACGGGAGATCATTCATTTGCATTTGCCACCGAAGTCTATTCTCTATGATAAAGACAATGTATTTTTTGAGCAGATTCTGGCACGAGCTTTTTTGGGTGCAGGGAACAGTCTTGAAGCGGATTACGTCGTACCATCCACAGACTGACAGCCAGACTGAGGTCGTCAATTGGAGTATTGAGACCTACTTGCGATGCTTCATTTTAGAGACTACAAAGTTGTGGACACGATGACTAGCTTGGGCGGAGTATTGGTACAATACTTTCTATCACACAGCTGCTCAGACTACGTCCTTCAAGATCTTGTATGGGCAGGACCCTCCTCACTTGTTGCATTATGGGCATGATTCGACACCTGTTTCAGAGGTGGAGCAGTACTTAGCTGAGAGAGACATTGTTTTAGAGGAGTTGAAGCACCATTTAGCCAGGGCCCAACAGATCATGAAGGCTCGTGTAGACTTACATCGCATGGACGTGCAGTTTGACGTTGGTGATATGGTCTATCTGACGTTGTGTCCCTATCGGCAGAAGCACTTGGCCCACAGAAGGATGAGAAGCTATCCTCTCGATACTTTGGGCCTTATGAGGTAGATGGAAGGTTGGGTCGGTTGCTTATAGGCTGAGGTTACCACCAGGATCGGTCATCCAGCCTGTTTTTCATGTGTCCCATCTCCGACAGGTGATTGACGATCATGCA
Source organism: Scilla litardierei (assembly GCA_030789695.1). Taxonomy (NCBI): domain Eukaryota; kingdom Viridiplantae; phylum Streptophyta; class Magnoliopsida; order Asparagales; family Asparagaceae; genus Scilla; species Scilla litardierei. The sequence goes on from CM061142.1 coordinate 385,962,668, forward strand.
CCCTCATCATCATTACCCGAGATATTGACAGAAGACATAGAGGTGGTCTTAGAGCCTGAGGATTTGAACGGGATCCGCAAGGGATGTGCTGGAGAGCGGGAGGTGTTGGTGCTTTGGAAGGGTTTACCAGATCACAAAAGCACCTGTGAGTTGGTGGGCGTCATGATACAACACTTTTCTAACTTTCATCTTGAGGACAAGCTGGCTCTTTTGGGGTAGTAGTGATGGGCTCATCTCATATCAAGGGCGGCGCACGCAAGAAAGGACGGCGGCAAGCACAGGAGAGCCGGATCCAAATATTTAACCCAGTGGCGTATTCGTGAACTTTTTGGGCTTTTTGTGAGTTTTTATTATTTTTGTGGGTTATGTGTAATTATGCAAATTAGGATTCTATATATACGCCTAGAGGGGCCAATTTTTCCCTTGCTTATTTTGGAGAGAATATTGAAAGAGATGAGAGATTTTCCTCGTTCTTCAAGAGAGTTCGGACGTCCTCTTTAATGGGCGTCTTGGGAGAGATTACTTTTATAATTGTAATCAAGTTATCTTCTTCTATTTTCAGCTTTGAGCAATAAAAATCGTATCCTTACTGGTTCCTATCAGGATCCTAGTCGAATTCCCATTTTTACCATGTTTATTTGCATGTGGACATTGTTTTCTAACCTAAGAAGCATGAACACAAACATGACATAGTACAGAATTAAATTGCAATCCCTTAAAAAGTTGGACACAATGAGGTGGTGATAATTGTGATCTAACAAGTGAGGACAAAGCTTATGTTTATGCAGATATAAATGCGGCATATGCAAAGTTAGGCACATTCTTTTGTGTTAGAATTAGAATACGACGGGGTACGGTTGTTTTGTATTGGTGAATCACAAACCAATATGTGAAATCGTATCTAACCTGAAGCCAATAAATAGAGGTCCAACTACTAATTTATAAACATTAGTTTTTAAATTTAGTTAATGTGGGATTGTTATTCTTACCTCTTCCCATCAAACTCAAGGTGTGTCCTGTAGCAATGCATTAATACACAATAGCAGTTTGTACTGTATCAAAATAGTAGTACCCAATAACAGTTATTATAGTAAAACAATTTTTATGGCTTCTTTACCATGTTATAATTAGAGGATTAAGGAGAATAATTCTGAGAAGAAATATCTTCTGGCTTCCACTACATTGCAATGTTATATATTTAGGCATCAGCTAGCGAAGAATGAAATCTGTCCTTGGCTCCTCTTAAAAAGTCCTCTCTATTATTTTTGGACAATCACAATTGTTCATTTTGATACTCATGTTCTAAAACCTCAAAACAACTTAATGGTTTTGCTTATTCATCTAACCGTTGCAAAAAGTTCTATTATTGCAAAGCGTTAAATTTGCGACAAGTGGATGAGCGAGCAAAATCTTTTGTATTGACAAGATACGTAGTATTTTAGGGTTTTAGATTATGAATATCAAAATGAAAGTTTTCGATCATTAAAAAATAATAAAGAGCGGATTTTGACCAAGCCAAGGAGGGATATATATAGACACATACATACATTTATACATCATGAGAGTATGAAGATTAATGGACATTAGGTGGCAACTTAAAGTTTTTATTTGTGGACATGGCAGCGTCTCAATGGGTGGAGCAAAATAATTAAAGTACAACTCATGTGCCTTCTTTTTACACCACCCAATGATAAACCGCCATGGCAGCTGCAAATAAGGAAAAAATATTAGATATACATCAATCTATTTATAGATTAAATGGGCTTAAAGTGAATCTTTTTCTACCATTGAATTTGCTTTTAGATTAGTAAAAATAGTCAATGCACTAATCTCAAGGTAAAATTAATGGTAGAAAAATGGTTTCAATGTAGGTACTGTAGGTCATGTTTTCATTAGATATATGACATGATATATATCCCTTTTATATGCTGACATTTTCCTCTATATTAGTTCTACACCCTGTGATCACTTGTATTATGTGGATAATAATGTGTCATTTTGTCATATATGAAAGATAGCTTTCACATGTCATATATATATATATATATAGTAAAAAGGATATGTATTGTCAGCGATGAAATTTTTTGTGCTAACATAAAAATCATTTTTGGATAGTTTTTAAATTTTTGAGGTTTTATGCACAATTTAAAACTCCAAATATGGATAAAGGACTTGGAAAATTTTGGAATACGGAGGAAATTGCAAATCTTCTAGACGTATCCTAGGATGTTTGACTATTGCTCCACTCGTTACAAAAATTCTATTCTAGTACCGATGAATTTGCCACTATTAGATCGAGTGTCAAGCGTTGGATTCACTTGATTTTTATTATCTTGGATATGCAGAATAAATCTTTAAAAATTAAAATATAGTGCATTTTCGTCGGTGTAGGATAATTTCTCGTGCTAGCAGCACATAAATTATTCAAATATTTATATGGACATTTTTGTGTGCAAAATGCCTATCATGCCAAAAAAACTAGGGGTGTGCGGATTTGGATGCCCTGTTTTTTAATGTTACCCGGACCCTACCCGATAAGGGACCGGTGCCTAAAATTTGGACACGGACCCTACCCGGTTAGACCCTATATCCGGAACCTACCTGAACCCTATGGTTTTGGGTAGGTTCTGGGTACCTGTAAAAAAACTCTAATTTGTGATGCATTTATGCATCATTCTTGCATTAGTATTTGGTGCAAAAATTTATCTGTTTTGGATTCTAGGACTACATTGAATACATTAAAACTATTTTAAATCATGCATCTCTCGTGTTTCCAAGGGACTCGACATTCTGGGCTTCATCTGATAACTCATCGCCAGTTGTGTTCACCATTCTGCCTTTTATGTTTATGTTTTATATCATGCTAAATATTTACTAGTCAACCACCGGCATAGAGATTAGAGACACAAATGGAAGAAATAAAATCGTTGGTTTTTACTCTGAGAAAAACTAGTTTTGTTACCTGCACATAGTCAAGCAAAAATCAATTTTCATTGTAGCCACTTTCTCATTATTCACATATCATTCATGATTTTTTGCTTAAATTTAAGATAAGCGGGAAATTAAACAGATCTTCAACAAAACGTTGTTGATTCCCTCAGAAAGTAACGACACAAAATGAAACATTACTCTTTGAAACCTTGCAGATCGAACGGAAGTTGGGTTCTTCAAAACTTGCGGTGGAAAAAGAGAGAAGTCTGACAGTCTGAAGACAGCCAAATTAAAAACAATGGGGGCGCTTGGCTACTTTAGCTTTAGGTTTTATTTATTTTTTATTTAACTCAAAAGAAAAGGGCCACCCAATTCATTTGTGTTGACTTTTGAGGCTGTTTGGCTTTAATTTTTTTAACCAATCAATGTTCAAGGGACATGCGCTATTGTGCAGGGTTTTTACTTTTTTATACGGACCCGCACACCCTAAGACTCAAGTTTTATTAACTCAGGTGCTAAAGTTGAGATGTTACCGGGTCTGGATATCGGTTCCGGGTCCGAGTACCCGTTCCCCATAGATGGGACCCGGGCTCGATTCGAACCAGTTCTAACCGGAACCTACCCGAAACTATGGGTATCTACCCAGAACCTTTCCGTTCGGACAGGTTCCGATCGGGTATCTGGGTACCCTGTACCCGTGCACACCCCTAAAAACCATGTAAGTTTTTTTGAGTTCTTAAGATCTAATCTTTGGATACATTCAACACATGCTAATATGCACATACCAAGAATCAAGTAAATTTCCCCTATCTTCTTGATCGAATAATTACAAAAGTGTTTGTTCCAAAATCATTAAATTTGTAACGCATTATTTTAAAATTGTTAAATTTGTAATGCATTGATTGGTGGTCAAATCACCATAAGGTTTACCTATTGTTTTTCTTGGGGTACCCATGAATGGATTAAATTGAAAAAAATTAAAATGTTTTTTGCGTAGGCTTCCCTTGCAAAATATTCACATGAAGCCTGCCTTATATATATATATATATATATATATATATATATATATATATATATATTGTTTTTTGTTTTTTTGTTTTGAAAACCCAGAAAAATCCCCAACCCCCTCCCCTTGCCTTCGGCTTTTTTTAGGATGGTAAGGCGAAAGCCCGGTCGAGACTATGCAAACTGGGGGGTGACCGCCGTGCCCCCAACGGCCCCCGGGTTAGTCCGAGAGGGGAGATAGGCCTTATATATAATTCCACAACAAATTCCACAATAATTACCAAGTCACGGCGGCCATAGGCCTTATATATATATATATATATATATATATATGTTGCTAGGTATATGATGTTAGCACATAAATTTTCGTGAGATGGCAGTATAAAAAATGTTGCATCAATATTTTTTGAAATTTTTATTGGATTGATTTACACATTCTAAAACCCCTAAAATCCCATGTATTGGTGAACTTTAGTAAGATTTGACCTTCAATCCATTAGTTACAAAAAGTTTTATTGTTTTGTAATGTTTGAATTTGTGACCATCGGATTGGGTGCCAGATAGCATTGGATTCATTAGATTTTTTTATTTTCATCATCCATGATGTGTAGGACACATCTAAAAAATTAAAAATAAATAAAATGGTTTATATGTTCATCAGCACGGGACATTTTCTCGTGCTGATAGCATATATCCATTATTCTGATATATATATATATCTATTATATAAAAGAGGGATGTTATCAAGAGAAATTGGATAAGAGAATTTGGACATGAGAAATTTGATAAGAGAATTTGGATATCTATTATATAAAAGAGGAATGTTATCAAGAGAAATTGGATATGAGAATATGGACATAAGAAATTGGATAAGAGAAATTGGATATCTATTATATAAAAGGGGGAAATTGGATAAGAGAAAATATAAGAGATGAGATTTTGAGGGATTAGAGAGGAGGTGTGAAATTTTGCACATACAACCCCGGTTTTTGCATTTTTGCCCCTGGACCCACACACACACCCACCAACACTTTTTATTCTCCCCCATTCTGACCATTTTTTCCAGACCTTTGAAGATTTTGAATCTTATCATACTAGGATAAAGCTTTGTCCTACGTGACAAGTTTGTCCTAGGTGGCAATGACAATTTTGGAGGGAATAAATTTTGGGGGGAAACTTAAATTTCGGGGGAAACTTGAACTTTTGTGGGAAAACTTGATATTTGGGTGAACTTGAAATTTGTGGGGGGAAAACTCAGCCATTAAATAAACCGTGCCCTATCAGCCATTAAATATATGTCAATGTTTGTGAGCAGTTTGTGTAGGAAATTTCCTACAATAGCCATCAAAACTTCGGTTTCTACACCTATTTCATATTTTTATTTAGGGTTTACACATTCTAAAACCCTAAACTCCAAATGTTGGTGAACCATGAGGAGATTTGACCTTTGTTTTGCTCGTTACAAAATTTTCCATTGTTTGGTAATTGTTGAATTTATAACAATGGACTTGAGAGTTACATAACATTGAATTTACTTGACTTTTGGTATATTGAGTGTGCTTGATGTTTAGATCATAATGAACATTGTTGATCATTGAAAAAAATCCAAAGGAAAATATTTTGAACGTCGGTTTCTTACGCAAGCCAGTAGGCTTTGATTAACTGACGTACATATTTTTCATTAAAAAATGAGTATTAGCTAGCCAATGAGAAAATCCTTACTTGGCTAGTTTCAAAAATACCATTACACTTCCTTTTTGGCGATGAGATCCATTCATTTTTTATCCTCATTTTCTAAAATCTTGAACCAAGTTTCAAGCGAACTCAATGGTTTTGCTCGTACATCCACTCGTTACAAATTTAACAGTTTTGCGATCATAAAACTTTTTGCTGCAGCTAGATGAACAAGCAAATCTCTTTGTAGTTCATTTGAAAATTGGTGGGTCAGAGTTTTAAACCAAAGATCAAAAACGTATTTGATCATCGAAAACATAACAGAGGTAAAGTTTTTGACACTAGCCAAGGAGGAAATTTTCTTTGGCTAGCTAATGCACAGATTCCTCATATGAGAAAAATGATCATAAGCTAGCCAAGTAAAAAATTCATCCATGGCTTGCGTCAAAAACACCACTATTTTTTTCCTATCATTGAATTAGTTCATTTTGATCATGTTATAGAAATCTAAACCGTCAATTTTTCAATGAACCCAAGGAGTTTTACTCATTCATTCAATCACAATTTAACGGTTTCACAGTAACAAAACTTTTTTGAAAAGGCTAGATGAACGAGAAAAAAATTTGGTTCACTTGAAAATTAATGGTTTAGGGTTTTAGAATACGAAGATCAAAATGAACGTCAGAAAAAATGGGAGTGGGGGTTTGGATGCTAGGCAAAGAACGTATCCAACTGTGATGTTCAAGAAAAATGTCCAAAAGGCAAGGTTCACATATTAAGCAACGTTATAGGTGATCCACTCTATTCATTAAATTTCAAAACATCAAATATCATATGAATCCAGGTGGTTTTGCTTGTTCATGCACCCGTCACAAAAAAATTATTTTCTTGTGGAACCGTTAAATTTGCGTTGGGTAGATGAACTTGGAGAATTCTTTGGGTTCATATGATATTTCGATGTTTTGGACTTTTTGAATATGTAGATCGAATGGTTCTGAGCATCTAAAAATAAACTGGAGGATGGAGATTTCGAGGCCGCATATTTGGCTTAAGCCCTATAGTCATATGATACCGATTGTAATTCAATTTTTTTGTGTGTATGCGCTTAAGCTTTTGGATAGATGTTCAACTAATTAATGGACGCCATCTTTTTCTATTTATCCAGTATGTGGGTATTATTCTTAACAATTTGTAATAGGAAAGGCAAAAATGACTTCATCTTTATATATGATTAGTAATTTAATTCACTTCTCATATCAACATATATCTTAAATTTTAGTAGAGTTTTTACATATCGCAACTTGACATTATTATTTTTTATTAAGATATGCTAATTTATAATTGATAGTAGATACATATACACAAATAATGCATCCTAATGGAGTCTTAAGTTAAAATACATTGTTGAACTGTTGCATGCATGATGTTCTTTATGTCAAGATGCTACTTCACATCATTGTTAGCTTAAAATTTCCTGTCCCAAATGGATTCGATCATTAGGCATGATTCCATCATTCCACAGCCTACCACACGGTTCATCCATGCATATTCATAATTCCAGTAATGTTCATCTTATATCCACTTGATCCACTGTGGTAATTGGTTTGGTCTGTTGGGTTTAAATTTTTAAATCCAAGTTATCATGTAAAATTCTCTAGTTCCTGTGACATCCTGTTAATTTTCAGGGAAGGGACAAGGACTGTATACTGGTATCCTTTGTGAGATCTAGTGATAACTCAAGGGCATGCACGTCTTCCATACTTGGAGATTGGCATCGGATAAATGTCGCTCTAACACGGGCTAAGGTTAATATGTTCCTTATATCTTCTTAATCTCATTGATTTTTTGGTCTTTTATATCTAACGTTGTTTACAGTTCCTTCAACACATGAACAAGGAGATACATTATCTCTTTGGGATACTGTTTTCCTGCTGAGACTGATGCTGGTTTAAATTTATGCACAAGTTTAGATTTTCGTAATTTTGCCTCTGTTCGATGACAACATTTGTGCCTATGATATACATAATCTCATAATGCTGTTATAATAATGAAAAAAGGTATCAGCATAACTAGCTCTGATTTTGTGTTGCAGAAGAAGTTGATCATGGTTGGATCGTGCAGAACGCTGATGGAAGTCCCACTGCTGAAGCTTCTGATAGACAAGGTTGATGCGCAGGGGGGTATTATGTGCATATCCAACAATGATATTCATCAAGTTGAAGAGCTGAAGAAATGCTCTTGAACGACAACGATGGCAAAGTGATCCTCAATTTTGCCCAGAGGAAATTTTGTCTTTCATTCTTATTTCCACCCGGAAATGTAATTAACTTAATGTTGTAATCTATGTAACCATCAGTTCATTTCTCGATGTGTATAGCTTTGTTGAGCCCTGCCAAAGGAACGAGTGCACCAGCTCAATAGATAAGGTGGTATCGTTAGGCTATTTGTCGTTTTTTTTTTTGTGTGGGTACAACTAAAAGCCGGTTAAAGACTATCGACACTGCCCACCTGGGACTAGCATTTTGAGACCAAAATAATAATAATGTTAAGATTGAAGCCGTCAATCTCAGGATGAACTCGGAGCAACTAATGGTACTCTTATTTTTTCTAGGGAACAAAGCTCTGTTCTCGTGTGCTCTTGTGGGATCTTACTCTTTAGATTGGCTAATGAAACTTTTTCTACAACGTGGGTAGGAATAAAAATTTCAGAATTTAACCATATCAATTACGTTTCCTTCTCTCGAGCAAATGTTTAGTGGGTTTCAATATGCAATTGCTGACACCCACCATGGCTGCTATCTCTGCATGTTGAACCGCTACCGTTGCTACCATATGATCGCCACTGTCGCTATCAATCAAATTTTCCGTCATCATTGGATAACCTTTGTCGTTGATATCTGTTGAACCACCATCGTCAATGTTAAGCCACCACCATAGCCACGGCCATCTCAATTTGCTGAACAACAATTGTAGTTGTTTGGCTGTTGGCGCCACCATGTGTCACCGACACCTGCAATTGTCGAATTGTAGTTCACAATGTCTCTTTCCATTGTTCACAATTGTCGAATTGTAATTATTTTTTTAGGAATCACTTGATTTTTATTTTTATTTTTATTAATATTTACAGATAAAATAAATTTTAAAAATAAAATAAAAACGTTGTCGGTGTTATGCTCTGCACAGTACCACATGACTGTTACAGAACTATGCACATTGCAGTAACTACAAGAAAATTCTAATCACAAGAGGCATACTGTCTCATCTACGGGAATGCATTCAACAATTCAACACGACGTGTAGCAACCCAGAAAATTCTAAACTTTCATACTATTTTTCTTTTTGGGTTGATTATTCATGTTGTATAATTTTATTTTCTTTTTGAACTTTATTTTACCCTGTCAGTGGGTTTACAAATTACTGTGAATAGTAATTCGCAATTGGAATAATTGGTTAAATCATGTTAACATTATGACGGTAAACCATCATATTATTTAGGGGTTGAGAATATCGATGGTTAGCCAATCTTACATGAGGTATTTGCCTTTTGACTCTACTAAGTCATTCCGGCTGCGTGATTAGGCAATGTAGTCGAACGTGGATAAATCTTGGGTTCTTTACTTTCTATATTTTTACCAGTGATTTATTATATTCTGTGATAGATTAGAAATAATTACAGTGATATCATTAAAATTCTTTTTATGATTTCAAATAAAACAAAGTGCAAATAACATCTTTATCTCATAAACAACGTATGTGAATGAGTTTTTGAAAAGACTTGGGATTGAGAATACTAAGGGCCTGTTCCATTCGGGTTCTTTTGGTTGCTATCGGCCGAGAAAGTGCACTTCGGGCACTATTCAGCGGTCAAGTCGGGTTTCTTTTCTCCGAATCCCCCTAGGGTTTTCTCTCGCGTGTTCCACCGCCGCTGCTCCTCGCCCCTCCCCGCTTCTCCTCTCTCCTATGTGGCACGCCCAGCTTCCAAGCTTGGAATCGCCGGGTTTCACGGGGATTTCGCCAAAAATCTGAGAAAAACGGGCCCCACCCACTGATCTCACCCCTCCTCTCTCCTTCTTCCCGCGGGTTTCAGTTGTGTGAGAGGGCGGAATGAACCCTAGCTACGGCGGGGGATGTATCGGAGAAGAACCCTAGATTTTTTTGCTCCTTCTGCAATTGGTGGGCGGTGGTGAAGGGGGTGTGCCGAGCGTGGAGTTTTCCCCAATTTGCTCTGAGCAGAACCCTAGCTTCGGGCTGCACCCAATTTGCTCGCTGGTGGCTGCGCAAACTCGTGTGTGCCTTGATTGGCTGCCAGGCACTGGAATCTGAGGTTGCAGGCCTTATTGGTGAGCTTTACCCTAGTAGTACTGCGATATTAGCGCGGAGGTATATTTTCTTCAACTCAAAATTACTTTTTGCTTACATTTGATCCTGCCATTTGTGCCTATATGTGATGAACTTTGCTGCATGGGTTTTCTTGCCTTGGTACCTTGCTGTTGGGTTGTGAATGAGGCTAGGGTTTCAAATTTGTGCCTCCTAGGGCATATGAGGATATTATTGTGAAAATGGGGTTAGTTTGTTGAATGATATCTTTGTATGATGATTTATATGTCATAAGAATGCAAAGAATTGTGCTTTCTAAAAAACCCCAATGATGATAAAAAAATTAGGCCCGAATGACATTCTCACACGGTGGATGGCATTGCTACGATTGTTCCCTTGAAGCCCCAGTTTGAATCGTGCCATGTCTGATCCCCAATAATCTGAAAGTTTATGATGTTTTTTTGTCAAGTATTTAATATATATTCTTAATTTTTCATTGAGTTTATGATGGGATTATATGGTTGTTTATTTTGGATCATGATCTCAGGTTTTTGGGGCTGTGCTCCAGCATGTATGTTCATGGTATCTGATTTATGTTGCATTGCTCCAAGATGGATTGTGTGCTTATGGGGTGGGTAATTTTGGATAATGTATTCAGATTTTTTGTGGCATTGCTCTTGGTAGCAAATTTGAGCATATGTTGTTGTAAATTTTGGAAAATGGCATCAGATTTTTGAGGCATTGTTTCTGCAGTTTTTGGTTCATAGTATCAGATATTTGCTGCTTTGGTGAAGACAAGGATTTTGTATTATGTTGGTAAATTTGGATCATGTATTAAGATTTTGTGGCATTGCTCCAGGTTTCTATTTGTGAGTATGTTGTTAATTTTGGATAATGGATTCAGATTTTTGTGGCTTAGCTCCAGTATGCAGTTTGTGTATAAGGGGGTGTTAATTTTGGATATGTGAATCAGGTTTTGGGGCATTGCTCCATGTTGCATTTGTGTTTATGAGGAGGTTACTTTTGGGTATTTTAATCAGAATTTTGGGGCTTTGCTCCAGGATGTGTTTTGTGTATAATGGGTTGTTAATTTTAGATATTTGAATCAGTTTTTGGGTCAATGCTCCATGATGAGTTTGTGTTTATGTGGAGGTTAATTTTGGATAATGGAAAAAGATTTTTTGGGCTTTGCTCCAGTTTGCAGTTTGAGGATAAGGGGATGTTAATTTTGGATATTTGAATCAGTTGTTAGGGGCATTGCTCCATGTTCCATTTGTGATTATGGGGATGTTACTTTTGGATACGTAAATAAGATTTTTGGGGCTTTGCTCCAGGATGTTTTTTGTATTTATGGTGTTATTAAATTTGGTTCATGGTTACAGATTTTTGGTGCTTTCCTCCAGAATGTATTTGTGTATACGGGGTTGTTAATTTTACATATTGGCATCAGATTTTGGGTCATTGCACCATGTTTCTTTTGTGTTTATGTGGAGGTTAATTTTGGATAATGTAATAAGATTTTTGGGGCTGTGCTCCAGGTTGCAGTTTGTGTATATTTGGGTTGTTAATTTTGGATATTTGAATCAGTTGTTAGAGGCAGTCCTCCATGTTCCCTTTGTGTTTATGGGGATGTTACTTTTGGATACAGAAATCAGAGTTTTGGGGATTTGCTCCAGGATGTTTTTGTGTAAATGTGGTTATTAATTTTGGGTCATGGATTCAGATTTTTGTTGTTGTGCTCCAGGCTGCATTTTGTGTTTCTCTTTATGGTAATTTTGGAGCATGGAATCACAATTAAGTGGCATTGCTCAAGGTTGTCTTATTTGAATATTTGGATGTATATTTTGGAACATGGTATCAATTTTTTTGGGTCATGTATTCATATTTTTGTGGCATTGTTACAGATAGCAGTTTGGGTTTATGAGGTGGTAAAATTAGGGTCAGGGTATCAGATTTTTGGGTCAAGGGTCCTTGTTGCATGTTGGATGTAAGTGGGGGGGAAATTGCAAATTTTTAACTTTCAGGGACCACATCAACAAAAGAAACCACAATGGAACAGGCCCTTAGTATCGGAGGTTGCAAATTATTAACTATTTGGTTTAGGGTTTTATTTGGTTTTCTTTTTGGCTCATAGTAATTTATGTTGTTCCTAATATAAAAAATGTTGGGTCCTTGGTTTTTGTTGTTTTATGGCTCCTTGAGTAATTTTTGGTTTACGTGGTTTTCTTTTTCGGATCAGTGTATCAGATTTTATGGTGCATTTTATGGGGTGACACTGCAGGAGCAACGGCAAAGCAACCGCGTGTGTGACTATGAATACACAGTATGTCTGAGGGCTAGTTATTTGGATATGCACAATTTTCTCTGCACTCTGTGACTCATATGTATTATGTTATGTATATAATTAACATTAAATATATGTGTTATTAAATTAAGGGTGACATGGATACACAAGGAGACCATACGGCCTGTGAGTTATGTACCGCTGCAACGGCCACAATATCGTTTGTCGTAGTCGCTTTACAACTCCACGCAAATGCTGGGGCTGCACCTATACCAAGAGAGCCCTCTGCTATGCGGGATCTGCATAGAAAATCCCACATGCGGAGAATTCTGTGGGGGTCTGAAAGTAGCTGTTTGGACTACTTACGGATGCGAAGACATGCTTTCATGAATCTTGCAGCATTAATGCGTCAGCGAGATCTTCTCAAAGACACTATACAGGTATCCATAGAGGAGCAGTTGGCCGTGTTCCTGCATATTGTAGGTCACAAGTCCAAGAATAGGGTAATGCAAGTGGATTTTATTAGGGGAGGGGGGACAGTGAGCAAGTATTTTAACAAAGTAATGGGGGGCAGTGTGTGCAATTCGGGATATGTACATGAAGCAAGCTGCTAATGAGACGCCACCCGAGATAGTCAATAACCCCAATTGGTTCCCATTTTTCAAGGTATGTGGGCTTACCTGTATATGTCTAAGGCTAATAAGTATCGTCGTGATGATTGAAAATTGGGCTCATTGATTACGTTGTAGGACTGCATTGGTCTCATTGATGGGACTCACATAGATGCCATGCTCCCAGCCAGTTTCGTATCCCGCTTTAGAGGTCGTAAAGGGGTTACACAGAATGTGCTAGCAGCTGTTACTCCAAATAAAAGATTCACATACGTACTGGCCGGGTGGGAAGGATCCGCAAATGATTTTACGGTCCTGAAAGATGCTTTGTCTAAACCACCCCCCCTGGGGCTGCGAGTGTATGAAGGTAATCGGCATAAATGTACATTGACATACGATATACTTCTATCAAAGATCGTTGGCTCATTAAGTGGGTTATGTTTTCGACTGCAGGTAAATATTACCTGTGCGATGCTGGGTATACAACAATGCCAGGGTTCATATCGCCATACCGGGGAGTTAGATACCATTTGAAGGACCATACTGATCGGGTTCCTAGAAACCGAAGAGAGCTATTCAACCTACGCCATTCTACCTTACGATCAAAGATCGAGTTGACATTTGGTATCCTAAAGAACAAGTTTAAAATAATGACAGCCAAGCCTCACTACGCATTCAAACGTCAGGTCGAAATCGTACTTGCTTGCAGTGTTTTTCATAATTACATCCAAATAGAAGATCCCCATGACCCCCATCTAACTGAAGATGGAGATGGGGTTGAGGAGGCTGTAGATGGTATCGATGAGGTTGATGATGATGTTATGGATCTGTCCCAACAGTTGCCCGTTCGAGAACAAACCGAACAACGTGATCAATGGAAACTGCGTAGGGAGCAGATTGCTTGGGATATGTGGGTGGACTTCTGTAACAAAAATAATAACGGGAACACTATAGAGCATGGGCTATGAGGGGGTCGGCGTATATTATTGCCTCCTATGACTGAACATTTTATTTCTTTTATCCTACAATTGCATTAGTGTTGCTTTGTTGAGTTATCCCATAAATTCCATGCATTTGAGTACCCACTATTTCCTTTACACTTATGCAATTTTATATTCGAATGCAGTATAGGTCCTGTTATAGGTAGGCTGGATGGTTATATTATTTACAACATTGCATTTTCAATTTACTTTGATTATGTTTTAGGGATGGAAGGCTCATCAAATGCTGGTCAGGGGGGTGACCCAAACCGTCCTGGGCGTGATCCCATGCTCCCCAGCTATGATACTGTATATGGGACACAATGGGTAGATGCTGACAGAATGGTTGACCCAATTGTCAACCGACCAATTCCCAAGAGGATGCAAACGATGCCCTATCACATGCATGGCTTCCAATCAGGTGGGCTTGTGTACCCATCAGGTGGGCATGGAATGGGATATCCACAATATCCAAATTTCAACATGCCTATGCAAATGCCAATGCAGATGCCATCGTCACCTGGAATGGGGTATATGAATATGCTGCAAGGGGGAGAACAAGCCTCGTACAGAAGCCCAGCTTCCCCACCTGCATTCGCCATGCCTACGCCACCTAGTGGCAATGAACAAACCCCCGGCAGTGACGCTTCTAGGAAGTCGAGCCGACGTAGCGAAGATGCAGATGGGTCTGTTTCAAGCCCCCGAAAGAAGTCGAAGCAGCCTGCATCGTCAACACAACAAAACAAACTTTGGACGAATGCTTACGATGAAACCCTCATTCCATTCCTTGCGGAGCTTGCACGGCAGGGGTATAAAGCTGATAAGTCTTTCAAAAATACAGCCTTCACTGCCGCCGCAGCGGAAATAAATAACACCCATGGGACTTCCTTCTCAAGTGTTAATGTGAATAATCACATGAAATCGTTGAGGAGACGTCTCAAAGACGTTCAGGAGTGCATGGTCCTAAGCGGAGCCGGATGGGATGTGGAGAATAATGTCATTACGCTTGATCCCGAAACGTATGATACATGGGCGGCGGTAATTCCTTCTACCGTTTACATATGCTATGTGATACTACATTAAATATAGCTTTGCATGCCCGTTATCATATTTGATATTGTAATTGTTCAGGCTAACCATCGGCTGCGGGCTTACGTGAACCATCCACTGCCATGGTATGACGATCTTGTTACCATCATTGGTGATGATTCTGCGAAGGGGGATTTAGCACATGGTGTTTTTGAAAGGTTTGGTGGAGAGTTTCATGAAGGCGGAGGCGAGGGAGAGCCCGTAAGTCACGAGCCAATTCATATAGATTCACCACCACAAAACGTCACGGAAGAGATTCCCACCCAAGCTAGCACCGGGCCTGCTAATCAGGGAGGGCCAAGTCATTCAAACCCACATGCGATGGGTAAAAAGAAACCCCGCAGACGGGGCATGGTTCAAGATCCCGACATCATGCGAGAAATATCAGAAAACATGAAAGAGGTCGCGGATGCTATAAGGTCCGCACACGCACATTGGACCAAACCGCTTGCCAAGCATGTCTACGAGTTTACCGAGTATACCCCGGGTATATTGTTAAAGGTCTTCAAGGCCCTGCGCAACGATTTGATGGAGGCACACAGCTTTTTGGCCTTGCCTCATAAGGCGCATAAAATGATGATAGAAGAGATAGTTGCGGGGTTTGAGTTGGACTAGGAGGCTAGCTGGCTGGGTTGGGAAGATGTTTGGGCGGGGACGATGTTATGTTGGGGGAGATTTGAAGGGGGGTTGGAAAAGGATTCAACATGTGTTTACGGGGGTTTTGGTGGATGGCTTAGTGTAATTGTTTTTGGTGCATTGCTACTTGTGTGAGTATGTGTTGATGGGGGGTTTTGGGTTATGGGTCAATGTAGCATTTTGTGTTGCATGTATCATTTTGTTTATGAGGGATGTTAAATAGCTTTTTTGGGCTTTGCTCCAGGGATAACTATGTGTTATTTGGTTGTGGGTTTTTGGATATTGGCATCAAGATATTTGTGGCATTGCTGCAGGCTGCACAATGTGTGAATAGGTTGTTGGTACGTGGAGCATGGCATCTGATTTTTGTTGCTTTTCTCCAGTTTATTCTCCTGTGTTTGCCATGGTAAATTTTGGATCATGGCATAGGATTTTTGTGGCTTTGCTGCAGGCTGCTGCTGTGTGACTGGGTTGTTAACTTTCCCCCATCTAACTGAATTTTTTTGCCATTTCTCCATTATATTCTCTTTGGTTTTCCTGGCAAAATTTTGGATCATGGCATATGAAATTTGTGGCTTTGTTGCAGGCTGCACAATGTGTGAATGGGTTGTTCAATTAGGAGCATGGCATCTGATTTTTTTTGCTTTGCTCCAGTTTATTCTCCTGTGTTTGCCAAGGTAAATTTTGGAGCATGGCATATGATTTTTGTGGCTTTGCTGCAGGCTGCTGCCTGTGTGACTGGGATGTGAACTTTGGCTCATTTCATCTGAATTTTTCACGCATTACTCCATTTTAATCTCTTTGGTTTTTCTTGCTAAATTTTGGAGCATGGCATATGATATTTGTGGCATTGCTGCAGGCTGCACAATGTGTGAATGGGTTGTTGGTATGTGGAGCATGGCATCTGATTTTGGTTGCTTTTCTCCAGTTTATTCTCCTGTGTTTGGCATGGTAAATTTTGGATCATGGCATAGGATTTTTGTGGCTTTGCTACAGGCTGCTGCTGTGTGACTGGGTTGTTAACTTTCCCCCATCTAACTGAATTTTTCTGCCATTTCTCCATTTTATTCTCTATGGTTTTCCTGGCAAAATTTTGGATCATGGCATATGAAATTTGTGGCTTTGCTGCAGGCTGCACAATGTGTGAATGTGTTGTTCAATTAGGAGCATGTCATCTGATTTTTTTTTGCTTTGCTCCAGGTTATTCTCCTGTGTTTGCCATGGTAAATTTTGGAGCATGGCATATGATTTTTGTGGCTTTGCTGCAGGCTGCTGCCTGTGTGACTGGGTTGTACAATTTGGCTCAGTTCATCTGAATTTTTCTGGCATTTCTCCATTTTATTCTCTTTGGTTTTCCTTGCTAAATTTTGGAGCATGGCATATGATATTTGTGGCATTGCTGCAGGCTGCACAATGTGTGAATGGGTTGTTGGTATGTGGAGCATGGCATCTGATTTTTGGTTGCTTTTCTCCAGTTTATTCTCCTGTGTTTGGCATGGTAAATTTTGGATCATGGCATAGGATTTTTGTGGCTTTGCTGTAGGCTGCTGCTGTGTGACTGGGTTGTTAACTTTCCCCCATCTAACAGAATTTTTCTGCCATTTCTCCATTTTATTCTCTATGGTTTTCCTGGCAAAATTTTGGATCATGGCATATGAAATTTGTGGCTTTGCTGCAGGCTACACAATGTGTGAATGTGTTGTTCAATTAGGAGCATGTCATCTGATTTTTTTTGCTTTGCTCCAGGTTATTCTCCTGTGTTTGCCATGGTAACTTTTGGAGCATGGCATATGATTTTTGTGGCTTTGCTGCAGGCTGCTGCCTGTGGGTTGTACAATTTGGCTCAGTTCATCTGAATTTTTCTGGCATTTCTCCATTTTATTCTCTTTGGTTTTCCTTGCTAAATTTTGGAGCATGGCATATGATATTTGTGGCATTGCTGCAGGCTGCACAATGTGTGAATGTGTTGTTGGTATGTGGAGCATGGCATCTGATGTTTGTTGCTTTTCTCCAGCCGGCTGTTACTTTGTTTGACATGTTACATTTGGCTCATGGAATCTGATTTCTGTGGCATTGCTCCAGGCTGCAGTTGATATGTATGGGTGGTTAATTTTGAATCTTTTAATCATAATTTTGTGGCATTGCTCCAGTCATTGCTCTAGGCTACAGATTGGTTGGCAAGGCTCCTTGTTATGTATTACCTATAGCCCAATGATGAAGATGCTTATTTGATCCCTATGTCCCTCGGTTATGCATATATAGTTGGTATTAGGCTGGATGGTTCCATTACTCCCCAATGATGTATATTAGTGAGATACATTGAAAATAAAATGAAATGATACGGACGGAATGCATCGGTATATGAGATGAGCGGATGTTAACTGAGGGGGTGATATGTGATGGAGCAACTTCCTATTACCAACTATTTATCATGATATAATTAAGTTCTATCTGAGGGCTTATGTATGTTTTGCATACATCCAGCAATCTGGAGCAATGCCACAAAAATCTGATACCATGATCCAAAATTAACAACCCATTCACACATTCTGCAACATGGAGCTATGACCCAAAAACCAACTTCTGCCCGATGATGATGAACAATAAATGTGAAAATTGACCCTCGGAAAAGAAGATATAGGGGTATTTGGCTGGAAGGTTCATTTATAATGAGCAACCGTCATATACCTTCTGCTGTTCATGCTACATAACATGTTTACCTGAGGGCACAAGTCAAATATTTTTTATTTGACTTGGGTATGGACCAAGTTGGTATGGGGCAATTTCCTTGTGGGGATTGTTTGGTTTTCGCAAATGTTACATTTTTTTCATTTTATTTCTGGGTTTTTATGGATTTATATGTTTATGAAACTGGTTTCTTCATTTGTATGTTTCAATTTGTGGTGTCGCTGCTTGATGCACTGCTGTAGGTATCCTTGCTCCTTAAATTTTTTTTCATTATTTATTTGTATATATGTTGCATGCCTCCGTTGTCAATCTTTATTTCTTGCAAGGTACAAATGAGCACCGGTTCCAGCCAGTCTGTTATTTCCAGACCCAGACTTCCTACAGGGTCGCTGTTGGATCCAGATGATGATGACAGCAGGTTTTGCCATTGTCGGATACGGGTTCCCAGGAGGACATCATGGACCCCAAATAATCCTGGTCGTCGCTTTTGGAGCTGTCCTGTGCGAGGGACTAATAAATGCAACTACTACGAATGGAAGGATCCGGCTCACTCAGAGTGGTCCACTTATGTGATACTACAGTTGCTTGATGAGCTTGCAAGAAGCCCGACCCATGCATCCTCTTCCACAGAGGTATCTGATAGGCGGCTTTTGGAGATTGAGGGGCGGTTGGCTAGGAAAATGGACACCATTCTCGCCGAATACAATTGGATCAAGTTGGTTTTGTATGCGATCTTAGCCTTTCTGCTTTTTTTGTTACTGTTGTTTATTATCGCCCTTAAAATGTAAACATTTATTTCTGTATGTTGGGCTAGTCAGATGATACTTCTCATATGTATATTATAAGTATTTTGTAAATATTGGCTATTTTGGAATGTGATTTTCGTTTGTTCTAGCTGATTTGAGCTTATCGGTGAGCATTTAAAAATCCCCAACATGTTTTGATGCTAGTTCAATAAATTGTTTTTTATTTCTGTTGGTTGCGTTGCTTGTCGTGCTTCCGTTTCTAATTATTCGGCCTTATTCATTTAAATATTCCTTTGTTAAATTCGGTTTTTAAAAATTTAATTACGTAAATTGTACCTAAATATTTTATTTAATATTAATTTATTTCATATTTACTAGTTATTTAATTATTAATTATTTAACAGTTGGGTTTTCAGAAGTAATAAGCACTGGAATTCGGTTTGGGGGTAATCTCACCTCAAATAACCATAACCAACTTTCTCACTTTCCTCAACCAACTTTCCCAATACACATATAACCAAAGAAACACACTACTTTACTATGGGCCCCACATACAAAACTCCTCTCCACTTTCCAACCCAAAGCAACCAAAAGAAACCAAAAGAAACACACTACTTCTCTTCTCTCTCTTCACTCATTTCTCCTAGGATTTACTATTCACAACAGTAAATCCTCCATCAAAAGAAACCCAATGGAACAGGCCCTAAACCAACTGGGACGCCTATGAGTCCAATAACAAAGCCTGATAAAGATGAGAGCAGAAAAATATCTAACACATGATTGTTTCCATTCTTTACCTCGCTGTTACAAGACTTGATATTTTATTTTTCGTTTATGTGTGTGCTCACTTTCATGCAAGTCTAAAAGAATCACAGTCGAAAGCAATAAAAGAATTTTTAGATACTTGTTGCATACGCCTACACTTGGTTTATTGTGTCCCGCATGTAATATTTTTGGATTAACTAGTTTTTTGATGCTGATCACGCGAGTTGTCAAATGGTTAGGAAACGTACTAGTGGGACATGTATTATGTTGAGACATTATCTTGTTTCTTGGGATAGTTGTAAGTAAATTGGTGTGATTTTATGCACGACTGAGGTAGAACATATTGCCCTAGGCGGTTGTTTGCGCTTAAGTTTTTTGGATGATGCAAAAACTTTTTGATTATGGTCTTACTCTTAAAATATTCCTTTGAAATGTGACAGCAAGAGTGCCATTATTTTTTCAAGTAACAATATCCATCATTCTCGTACTAAACATAGAGATGCACGATATCACTTTCTTCGTCTTCATGTAGACAAGGAAAATATTTGTGTCGAATTTATTCCTATGGAATTTAAACTTACTGATATTTTCTCAAAACATTTAACTAATGATCGTGTAACGCCCCGCTATCTAGGATACCTGGGAATTACGATTTCGTCCCAGGTTCTCCCAGTGCAGCGAGTGTTACGAAGGGGAAAAAGAAAAGTACAAAAAGACCGACATGCCACTGCGCACTGCTGGGATAGTACCTTTAATGCTTTCAAGAAACATACGCACATAACACAGAAACAATACAGAGACAAAGGCAACACAGCAAAACAGAAAACAACCTAGAGCTCAGACTTATATACCTATCCTTATATCCAAAATACATAACCGGTCTTTATATACATCACATCTGTTATACAACCGGCATGCCACCGCGCACTGCTAGGATAGTACCTGTAATGTTCCCAAGAAACATACGCACATAACACAGAAACAATACAGAGACAAATGCAACACAGCAAAATAGAAAACAACCTAGAGCTCAGACTTATATACCTATTCTCATATCCAATATACATCACCAGTCTTTATATACGTTACATCTGCTATACAACCATCTCAAGCCCAAAAAGAGACCCTAAGAGTACATGTCACTCTCCTCTTCCCTCACCACCACAACAAAAACAAAAATAACACCTCCAGCTCCCACTTCCACGACTCCATTTACCATGTAATATCCTGTATTCATGTGTACGGGTTATATGTTAAGTATTTCTGGCCGTATTTGTATGCGTATAATTTTGTGTATTTCTAAGGATTTTTTCCAATTATTCTAAAACATTATTATTATAAAAACTTTTTTTAAATATTATTAGGCATGATAATGTGGCATGTATTTATTGGAATATCTTGTATTAGGTTTGGTGTATGCTATAATGAGTGTATTTCTTTTTATCAAAAATTAGAAAAACCCTACTTTTTATAGCATGCCACCTACCCCCTTATGTGTCGCCTTATTAGCCAACTTATTCTAAGCATGCCAACCAGCTACACACTTGGCACTCTCTTGGTTATTGCCATGATGATTAGGGTCAGTTTGAGAATTTAGAAGAAAAAAAGAAAAGAAAGAAATGGAAGAAAGAGGAGAAAGAAAGGGGAAATCCAAGGAGATTTGGGGGAAGATGAGGAATTTGGATTTTGAAGCTTGAAGAGGAGATTCTTAGGGAATTTCATGAAATTGAAGGAGGATTTTGTCCCAAGATGAGGTAGGAATCCATCTCCCTATAGCTTGTTATTTAATTTCAAGTTTAACATCATGAATGGTCTTCATAGTTGTTGCTGGAAAATTTGTACTGTTTAACTGAAACTTTAGTGATGCCCTGCTCTTAATTGACTCCATGAAATTGCTTGGAAAAAATTTATGTTGTGCATCTAGATGTCCTTAACAACTTTTGTGTTCACAACTTTTTCTAATTCAAACTGGAAGTTAGGCTAAAAATTCAGTCTTTAAGACTGGTCTGATTTTTGCTAATCTGCTCAGTAAAATGGATACAATTTCATGCACACTTAATGACATGAGATTGTCTTGGTGCCGTTGGAAAGCTGACTTCAAGCTCTTCAACTTTGTATCTTTTTGAAAATCCTATATCAGCATGTAACTGGTAGCAAAATGGACTTGAACATGACTCAGTTTCTGGTTTAGTATGATGAAATTATACATATAAGGATAAAATTTACCATAAAACACATAGTCGACTGAACTCATGAAATTGGTTAATAAAAGGAAAACACTCATATCTACAACTTTGTAGTTTTAAGTTTTTCCAAATTCCAACTACAATTATCTCAAAAACCACCCTCAATCTGACTGTCCTGCAATTTCAGCAAGCTGAATTCATTAAGTGCTGTTCTCACTCATTAATTGTGCTTAATTGGCCATCATTATTCTTGCTTAATATGGTTATGAAGTGAAATGGTTATTAGTTTTATGTTGAGGTGAATGTTAATTAATATGTTTCATGTTACTATTGGTCTCATATTGCTATTAGGTTCATGCTATTAATTTCATGCTAATAGTTTCATGTTGCTAGAAAAGAATGACACATTGCTATTAATTTCATGTTGCATTCTATTGAATTTATGATGATGTTATTATGCCTACTATGTGTTTGTAGTAATGCTTACATGTAGCCTATTGGTTTATGTTGTAGGAAAAGTTGGTAGAATACCGTGGCTATACGAGAAAGATCAGAGAAACAGAATACTTAGCAGATGTAATTGAAAGCGATGTGGTGTGGGATGACCACTGCGTTGAAAGCAATTATGGCACGACCTCGGTGGTAATCTCTGTTGCCGGTTGCTCCCCAAGGTTAACACAGCAGCCCCTGGACGCGTCCACTCATGGCTAGAGACTTGGAGTTTGGACAGTACAGGTTTAACAGGAGTGAGAGAAGAAATTTGGAGTAAAGAATTCTTTCTACGTAGTCTTTTTTCGTGAAGAATGAAGAAGGTAAATATATCAATTCAAAATTCCAACTGCCAAATATTAATGTGAATTAAAATGAGGATTTGAATGCTGTGTATTAAAGCAATAATTTAATCGCGTATTAAAGAGGATTTGAATGCTGCGTATTAAAGCAAAGCTTAATAGCATATTAAAGAGATTTGAATGCTGCGTATTAAAGCAAAGCTTTGAGAGGTATTGAAAAGGAAAGGTACGTCGTCCAAAAAAGGAAAGGCGTGCGTGTCACGACACGGCAGGCCGGTGGGCGGGAGGCACACACACACACACACGTCACGTCACGTCACGTCACAGCCGATCGACGGGCAGACGATGGCAACGGTGCGCGCCCGTGTGGTGGACCCATGACCATGTAGGTCCTCTCCCCTTTACAAAAGTGTCGTACCCCTTGGGGCACAGCCCAAGTCTTTACAACTCCCATAATAAACTCCTCCAAGGTAAATTGCCCAAGAAATGTAGGACTAAAAAGAATAGTGGGAATGAAACAAAGGCTTTTGAGAGCCTATTAATTCCAACAATCCCCCACTAATGGCTCAAGAAAAGAAACAAAGAATCCTGGGTAAAGAAATGATATATATACTTAAGTATCAATGTCTTTCGATTGAATTGATACGTAGTGAAGTGAGGCAACAACTTACTTACTAATGAGTGAATTTCTCTTGAAGTCATTAGAGTTCTGTTGAGACTGAAAAACACCCCAAAGGGGGGTGAATAAGGTGTATGGCACAAGATTAAAAAAATGATCACAATACAAAGATAAACAGACACGGATACTTTAACAGAGTGGCTCCCCGCCAAAACTCCGACCCCAAGACCTATGAGGATTTCAGTCAATAAAGCTGATCACACTTACGGGTAGTGATCTCACCATACACAGATATAGTTCAAGAGTTAAAGCGCAGAGATAGCTTCAGAGTAAAGCTATTCACAATACAATCCCACAATAAAAACAGATTCAAATAGCTTTAATACTGTGGTAAAAAAATCAGAGAGATATCACCATGATAAATTTTGTGAGATTGTGATCGCATGGGCGCAAACAATTCGCTGATCCGATGTCTGGATAGGAAGATATAGTCTTCAGAAGATGACTGCGGGAATCTGAATTCTGCAGTGGCAGTTCGATGGAAAATGCCCAGGCTGGATCTATATTTGACAACTGAGCAGAGGATGTATACCATCGTTGCGAAGGGTATGAACATGTGGTCACATGGGCACAAACAATGAGTCGATTCGACGTCTAGATCAGGAGATATGGACGTTTGAAGTTGACTGTGCAAATATGGAATTTGCAGTGTCTAATCTGCAGAAAAACGTCCGAAGTGTGTAAAATCTTGTCGACTGAGCAAAGGAAACTATCACCATTGTGAAGAGCATGAAGATGTGGTCGCGTGGGTGCAAACAGCAAGTCGATCCGACATATGGATCAGGAGATATGAGCGTACAAAGTCGAATGCGCGAATCTGGAATCTGCAGTGACTAAACTGTAGAAAAATGCCTGAACTGGCTCTGATTATATGGAATGAACAGAGGAGACTATCACCGTTTTGAAGAGCTTGAAGATGTGGTCACGTGGGTGCAAACGGAGAGTCGATCCGACGTCTGGATCAGGAGATATGAGAGTACGAAGTCGAATGCACGTAGAAATCTGCCCTTGCACACAATTTTGAAAAACCTCTCCATTTCTCGTGAATGTTGCTGGTTGCAAGTTTTGAGAGTGAAATTGATGCTCTTGCTGTTAATTATGGAGGAAGCCTAATGTGGGTGTGTAATTGGAGGTTGAAGGCTTGAGAAGTGGATGCAAGCGGCAATGTAATTAGGTCTTTTGGAGAAAAAAATCTCTCTCCTTTTTTCTTAACAATCAACAGTAGGGGTTTTTTAACTTGAAGAGGGAATGCAGGGTCTTTACTTTGTTGCGGCAGAGAGCAAATGAGTTTTTATGAAGATGATTTAAATGCAAAGCTTCCCTTTAATGGTGTACCCTCTTGCATCGTAATGGGATAAGGCTTTTGAGTGTTGTTCGATGAGGCTCCTTGTGTGTGATTGGATGAGCCCATGAAGTTTGAATTCAAGTATAAAATCACATCCTTCTTATCAAGAATAAAACTCATTAAAATCCCTTGAGTATCCAATCAAATCTCCATCTTTGACCAATTCAAGTCTTCATCTTCATATTGATGATGTAGGATTATTTTGAATTTCCTTTTTGCATCATTGTCCACATACAATTTCTCTCTTGCAAACAAAGTTTCTTTTGCACGTTTACCCCTGAAATCACTTAATGAAAAACATTAGTCCCACACGACTTATTTGTCATCATCAAAATTAACACATATGACCCATTTAGTGAGCTAAATAGGCCAACAATCTCCCCCTTTTTGATAATGGCAAACATGCCTAGAAAAAAAATTTAGAGGCAATATTGAAGAGCAAGTTTTATAGTGCACATGATTATAAACATTATACAAAGCTCTCCCCATTGATATGCTCTCTTGAAAAGTTGTGACAAGCTCCCCCTCAAAATGGGCATCTCCTCCCTTTGATCAATGCATTATTTTCTACTCTCCCTCTTTTGCTATTAATCGAAAAGGTCACAAGTACTACTGAACAATGTTAAGAATAAGGCATGAAATAAGGTTTTCATACCAAAGAAACAAGAAATTGATGACGATGCTCATATTAATGCTTCCTCCCCACAAACTCAAATTATAATAAATGTCATGAGAATTGAAAGCATGCGTTCATTGTAAGAAACAAACATGAAGATGCTGTATTATAAAACACTTTGATAATTTGAAGCGAGCTTAGAAACCAAGAGGTTGAGATATAAACTTATCTTAGACATTTGGTGAACTTATCATCTCTATGGAATGATCAATACGTAAAGTGTAGAGAGACACCAATCAAGGGATACCATGGTGTTAAATTTCGGGTCCTTTGGAATCGAGGTGCGCTAAGTGGTTACTTCATCTACCATATTTCATACGCATTGCTCAACAAACCCCCGAAATTCGGTTACTAGCCGTCGGTATTAAATGTAGTATATTTGAAGATGTTTTGCCAATCCCTTTTTCTTTTTCTTTTTTTTCTTTTTTTAAAATGCTCATTGCATATTTTTATATTATAATGTTGGTGTCTCAGAATAGTGACGCATGAAGGCATCGACATATTTGACTCCTACTATATAATTTTTCATAGAGAATTAAGCTCACAAAATTGTAAAGACAAAATATGGGTTCAAAATCTTTAGATTCTAAGCACCTCCAATTTTCTTCATATTTTATAAGACTCAATCAATCTATTTGATTCGTACAATTTGGCATGCGAACAAGTTTCATTTTTCATTGATAATTTAAGCATGTGGATTTTACAAAAATATGGTGCATCATTATCAAAATCGTTTTAATGTTTCTAGGATGTCTAACATGGTTCATATCAAATACTCAATTGAAGTCAATAATATTCATGACGAACATGCATGCACATACAATGAATGATCAACCATTTTGACATGATTTAGTGTGCAATGTGTATAGGTTAGATACAATGTTTAAGCATGTGTATGTGCATGGATATGCGGGCTAACGATCAATTAGTGACATAATCCCCAACTCCCTTCGAATGAAGTAAAATTGTTTTTGGTTTAAGGGTTTGGTGAATATGTCCGCTAATTGTTTTTCGGTATCAATATATCCTAAAGAGATATCTTTCTTATCAACATGATCTCTAAGAAAGTGGTGACGAATATCAATATGTTTTGTCCTAGAGTGAAGAATAGGATTTTTAGATAGATCTATAGCACTCTTATTGTCACACCAAATGGTTGCAGGTTGGAAAGTAAGATCGTAGTCTCTGAGGGTGTGTCTCATCCATAGAATTTGAGCACAACAACAACCCGCTGAAACATATTCGGCTTCAGTTGTAATCAATGTTATGGAGTTTTGCTTCTTGGAGAACCATGAAACAAGATACATACCTAGTAGTTGGCAAGTGCTAGTGGTACTCTTACGATCGGTCTTACTTCTCGCAAAATCTGCATCACAATATCCTACAAGCTCAAATGATGTGGAATAAGGATACCATAAACCAAAATCTAAAGTCCCTTTAACATATCGAATTATTCGTTTAACTAAATAAAGATGGGACTCTTTTAGGCAAGATTGAAACATAGCACATAAACACACACTAAACATTATATCAGGCCTACTAGCTGTCAAATATAATAGGCTACCAATCATACCTCGGTACAAGCGTTCATCTACTTTCTTTCCCTTTTCGTCTTTATCCATCGTTGTCGTCGTTGACATATGAGTAGAGCATTCCTTAGCATTTTCAAGTCCAAACTTCTTCACTAACTCCTTTGCATATTTTGCTTGATTAATGAAAATCCATCCTCACATTGTTTGATTTGTAATCCAAGCATGAATGTAAGTTCACCCATCAAGCTCATCTCAAATTCCCTAGACATATATGTAGCAAATTCCTCACAAAGTAGATTGTTAGTAGCACCAAAAACGATATCATCAACATATATTTGTACTACAAGTAGATCTTTACTTTGATGTTTAACAAATAGATTTTTATCCGCCTTTCCCATGGAAAAATTATTTTCAAGCAAAAATTTACTAAGTCGCTCATACCAAGCTCTAGGAGCTTGTTTGAGCCCATATAAAGCACGTTTAAGCTTAAAAACATAGTCCGGGTGGATGGAGTTTTCAAACCCAGGAGGTTGTTTGACATAGACTTCCTCAGATAAAAATCCATTTAAAAAGGCACTCTGGATGTATATTTGAAAGAGTTTGAATTTTATGAAACTAGCGAATACTAAAAGCATCCTAATTGCTTCCAATCTTACGATGGGAGCAAAGGTCTCATCAAAATCAATCCCTTCCTCTTGGTTATAACCTTGGGCTACTAATCTAGCTCTATTACGCACAACATTTCCCATTTCGTCAAGTTTGTTTCTAAATACCCATTTAGTGCCTATAATTGTTTAGTGCCTATAATTGTTTGATTTTTTTGGTTTAGGAACAAGTTTTCAAACTTGATTCCTATCAAATTGTGACAATTCCTCCTGCATTGCCATAATCCAATAGGAATCTTCTAAAGCACTATTAATATTTTAGGCTCCAAAATGGATATAAATGCAAAGTTAACCATATAAAGCTACTTCTAGTTCGTATACCTTTCGCCGTGTCTCCAAAGATTTGGTTCTTTGGATGATCCATCTTGAAGAGCCAGTCCTTAGGGAGATCTTGTGATGACGTAGTAGCTTCTCTTGGTGCACCATCATTGTTGTTCTATTGCTCATTAAAATTGCTAGTGTTTATCTCCAGTCCATCCAAGCCGCCTGCAATATCTGAAGATTATGCAGCACTAGAAAATTCATTATTAGCACTTTTCCCGTCAAATTTCACATGCACAGTTTCTTAAATAGTAAGAGTTCTTTTGTTAAATACTCGATAAGATTTGCTATGTGGTGAGTAGCTAACAAAAATACCCTCATCGGATTTTGCATCAATTTTATCCTGATTTTTGCCTGCTTTCAGAATATAGCACTTGCATCCAAATGGTTGTAAATGTGATAAGTTGGGAGTCAACTCTTTATAAAGCTCATAAGGCGTTTTCTTCAAAATGGGTCTAATAGACACACGATTTAAAATGTAGCAAGAAGTATGTATGGCTTCAGCCCAAAAATATAAAGGCAATTTGTAATCATGAATCATGATCCTAGCCATTTATTGCAAAGTATGGGTTTTCCTCTCAACCACCCCATTTTGTTGTGGTGTCCTCGGGGCGAAAAAATTATGTGAATAACCTTTTGAAATAAAAAAAAATCATCAAAGCTAATATTAACAAATTCTCCTCCATGATCACTTATAACTTTGACTATTGAACACCCTTTTTCATTTTCAACCTTTTTACAAAATATTTTAAAAACATCAAAAGTTTCATGTTTGTGTGTTAAAAAATTAACCCAAGTGAAACGTGAAATGTCATTGACAATAACAAAGCAATAATGCATACCACCTAAACTAGCAACCTTTGTGGGTCCAAACAAATCCAAATGTATTAGTTACAATGGCTTAGAAGTAGTTACAACGTTTTTAGGATTGAAACTACTTTTTATGTTTCTTACCTAGTTGACATGCATCGCAAAGCTTATCCCGATCAAAGCTAATTTGAGGTAAACCTCTCACCAGTTTCTTTCGAGCAAGCTTTGAGATTAGGTCCATGCCGGCATGGCCTAATCTTCGATGCTAAAGCCAACTAGTCTTATGTGATGCAACTAAACATTTTAGATTATTTGAGTCACTAAGTTTGATAGTGTAGATGTTATTATAAGATGTACCCTTGAAAAGAATATCATCACCTTTCAAAATATATACTTTGTCATTTTCGAAATGCACCTTAAGGGCTATAGAGCATAGCTGACTCACACTTAACAAATTATGTGCCAAACCATCAACAAGATTAACATTCTCAATAACCACAAGAGGATGCTTACCAATGTTTCCTTTTCCCAAGATTTTGTACTTATTTCCATCTCCAAGAATAACTGTCCCTCCATCTTTCCTTAATAGCATCGTGAGAAGGGATTCGTTGCCCGTCATGTGGTTCGAGCAACTGCTATCAAGGTACCAAATGCTGTCATTTTCCACATGAAGATGCACCTACAAAAGAAGATTCACCCTTCGGTAACCAAAATTTTGGATCCACAATTGTTAGTACGATGCTTTGGAACCCATATAAAATATTCATGATAATATCTGGCCAAGCAATCATACATAACATGCCCATTTTTGTTGCAATAAAAACTTGTAACATTGAAATTCTTATTAGTAGATAACATATGATTTTCGTGCATGTAATGCTGAAAGCTCATGTCTATTGCAAAATTCTTTTCAATGGTCTTCCTAGTTTTTTTCCTTAGTTTGTTTTTTCTGAAAGCCAAGGCCATGTTTGCTAGATTGTTCATTAAGCCCATATATCATCTTATTAAAACTTTCTTGGCTATTTGTAAATTTCTTTAATGTCATGCTAAGATTTTGATTTTCATTCTCAAGTTCACCAATCCTAGTCTCATATTTTTTTTCTTTTTCACTTGATTCTAAATCAATGGCTATGTGTTTTCCTTTTATTGAATTATATTTTTCTTTTTCAAGCTCTTCCAATTTTTCTTCATAGCTAGCCACTTTTAGGTTTAACAATTTTATTTCAGAAACTTTAGATCCAAGAATGCTAATTTTCTTCTTTAAGTCTTTAGCTAGAGTAAAGGTATCAAGCTCTAACGTAGCCAATTTTTTATTAGCATTTTCTAGCTCTAAAGTTTTTGTTTCTAATTGGGTTTCGTCAAAATTGTTTATTATTTCCTTTTGTGCTTTCCACTTAACAAAAAGCTCATATCTCTCTCATGTCATGCTCCTTAGTTCCTCTTTTAATGAATCACGAACTCTTTTTAGTTTAAGGAATTTAGGACCAATTTCTTGAAGAAGTTCTACGAGAAATTCATAAGCTTCCTCTATGCTAGAAAACATATTGTCACTAATATTCATTTCATTATCAAAGCTTTGAACAAGGGAGTTAATTTTTATCTTTTCGTTTCCAGCCATAAAGTAAGTTCCAGTGTTGTCGTTCCAGTCATCGTCTGAGGAGAGTTCCTCTGCGTCACTCTCTCCACATGTAGCCACCATTCCTACCTTTGACGTCCTCTTTTCTCCATCACCAATCTTTTCCTTTCCTTTTCCTTTCAGAAGAGGACATTGATTTCATATGCCCTCTCTTGTTGCATCTGAAACACTGGGGTGCAGAACTTTCTTCATCATTTCCTTCGTTTTTCTTGATTCCCCAAATACTTCCCGTCCTTCTTTTGTTGTTTTTCATGAATTTCACAAATTTCCTAGTAACAAGAGCTATGCTTTCATCGTCTGATTCATTCATCTCATCCTTGAGCATTTTGGAGACTTGAAAAGCTAAATTCTTTTCCTTTGTTTCATCCTCCTTAGATTTCTCTTCCATCTTTGGTGTGCTGTCATTGGCCATCTTCAATTGAGCCTCATAAGCCATTAATTTTCCCATTAACTATTCAAAACTGATATCTGCCAAGTCATGTGCTTCTTCAATCGTCGTCCTCTTTTGAATCCAATCGCCAGATAAAGAGTATAAAATCTTTCCAACCAAATCTTCCTCTGGGATGTCCTTCCCTAAGGTTTTCAATGGATTGAAGATATTTGTAAAACGAGAAAGCATAGCATCAATAGACTCATTAGGCATCATAGCAAAATTTTCATATTTCTGTAATAACATTCTAATACGAGTTTTCTTAACTTCACTAGTTCCCTTATGAGTTACTTCAAGTCTCGTCCAAATATCCTTAGCAGTGGCTCAAGAACTAATGTGATTAAATTCAGTTTTACTAAGACCACAATACAAAATGCTCATGGCCTTAAAGTTTAGATTTTGTAACCGATCATTTTCTTTTTACTGTTCAGGAGTGGGGTTTTCAAATAGAGTAAATTCTTCACTGATTATTTTCCATAATGCTATATCGATACCTTTGATGTGTATGGACACGCGTTGTTTCCAATAACTATAGTCCATACCATCAAATAGAGGCGATCTGAGATATGACTGTCCTTCTCATTGATTGTGCATGTCATATGAGTATGTGTGCGTAATTTGTGCCATAGGATCGAAATCCCACTAGACTTTGAGTCTAAAAGGAATCCCGCCCTGATACCAATTGAAAAACACCCTAGAGGGGGTGAATAAGGTGTATAGCACAAGATTAAAAAATGATCACAATACAAAGATAAGCAGACACAAATATTTTTAACGGAGTGGCTCCCCGCCAAAACTCCGACCCCAAGACCTATGAGGATTTCACTCAATAAAACTGATCACACTTACGGGTAGTGATCTCACCGTACACAGATATAGTTCAAGAGTTAAAGCGCAGAGATAGCTTCAGAGTAAAGCTATTCACAGTGCAATCCCACAATAAAAACAGATTCAAATAGCTTTAATACTGCTGTAAAAAATCAGAGAGATATCAAAGTGATAAATTTTGTGAGATTGTGATTACGAGGGTGTAAACGATTCGCTGATCCGATGTCTGGATTGGAAGATATAGTCTTCGAAAATGATTGCATGAATCTGAATTCTGCAGTGGCAGTTCGATGGAAAATGCCCAGGCTGAATCTATATTTGACAACTGAGCAGAGTATGGGTACCACCGTTGCAAAAGGTATGAAGAAGTGGTCGCGTTGGCACAAACAACGAGTTGATCTGCCTATGGATCAGGAGATATGGACGTTTGAAGTTAACCGTGCAAATCTAGAATCTGCAGTGAATAATCTATAGAAAAATGCCCAAACTGTGTATAATCCTGTGGACTGAGCAAATGAAACTATCACCGTTGCGAAGAGCATGAAGATGTGGTCTGATCTGTCCATATTTTACACCTTTTTTCTACATATTTGCATGCCATTTCAGTTGCTCATATTGTGATTTTCACGATTATTCGATGATATTGTGTTACTTGTCACTATTTCTTGTTTTTGTCGGATTTCAGGAAATATGGAGCGATCGGGAGCAAAAATGAGCTTAAGGGACTTGCACCCACTCCGGAGCGTCACCCAAGGCTATTTTTAGGGCTATTCGACGATGGGAGACAGGTGGAAGAAGAAGGAACTCCATAGGAGCGACGAGGAGGAGAAACGGAGAAGATTGGGCATTTTAGCATGCCACTCGGCCGAGTGAAGGAGTAACTCGGCCGAGCAAAGAAGCCCGCTCGGTCGGCCAGATCGGACACGCAGCAGATTGAGTATCAGCGTGCACTCGGCCGAGCATCGCCAGCCCACTCGGCCGAGCACGGAGACACCACCCGCCCGAGTGGCATCACGACGACGGCAAGCAAAAATCTCAGACTTACTGGAATCCGTCAGGCGATTGAGGGTTCCGACTCGGCCGAGTACCGAATGCCCCGCGGCCGAGTGAGTAAAGCCACTCGGCCGAGTCACCTCCGAAGACAGACCCCCCAAGACCCCTGACTTACTGGAATTTTACAGGGTCTATCACTCGGCCAAGTAGAGAAGCCCACTCGACCGAGTAGAGAAGTCAACTCGGCCGAGTGATGCCGAGGACATGCAGCGCCCAGATTTTCAGATAACCTCCCACTCTTTTGAAATCTGCTATCATTTCAGCAAGCAAAGTATTTTTCTCATATTTTTTATGGATAGTAGACTTCATGACGGTTCCAACGCCGCCAAGAACGCGCAAATCGGAGGTCGGATGAAATCTGGGGAATTTCTACAAGTTGATGCTGCAGTTCTGGAATTTCCACTCGGCCGGGTCAAATGTTCCACTCGGCCGAGTGCGGCCTGGACCCAGATTTTAAGTTGCGGTTTGGGCTGTTTTTGGGCACGAATTTGAGGGGTTTTCTAGGGTTTCTTGCTAGGGTTTTGGGAGAGTATTTAAGGGGTTTGTAGCCACCATTAGAGGGGGATCCCCATTATGTTTTCTTAGCCCCCATATGTTTCTCTTAGGATTATTTTAGAGGTTAGGCCATGCCCTAGGCCCCCTCTTGGATCTAAAAGCTTGTATTTTGGATTGAAGATCTTCATCAAGCTAAGTATTTTCTTCTTTTTATTCGAATCTTTGTTTTTCTATCTTTTTGTATGCAAGCAATGATTTCTATTGATTCTCATATCCTTATTGCTATGCTAGAGTAGATTTGTTGTTCTAGGGTTTGGGGATGAACCCTATGGATCTAATTTCATATTTGTGAAGAATGAATTCTAAATTGCTAGAATTGCTAGGAGGTTAGGTTGTGATTGATTTACTACGGATAGCTAGGGATTTCCATCGATTTGGGATTTGCAAGAGATTGGATTCTAATCGATGGGAAGACCTAGATATTCGATTTAGATTTACAATTGGATTTCTCTAGACTTGGTTTGCAAGAGATTGGACCAAAGCTAGGATTTTTAATTGTAAACCTATACACATATTCGTTTGCAAGAGATTGGATGAATACGAACTATCACAACCTAGATCGTAACTCGAGTTTGCACGAGAGTGGGCTCGAGGGGCGATTGAACGATGATGTCGATCCTCATGCTAGTGGCTTAGGTTAGGGTTTGCAAGAGATTGGGCCCTAACCTAGGTTTGCTATAGACCGGCAATAGCGCGAGAGCGTGAGCTTGGTTCTACATTAAGTTGCGACTAGTTCACCTCAACGCAAGTCTAGTAATATTGAGATTCACTATTGACAATGATGCATGACGGTCCATAGTGGGGATTCCCTAGCCCTAGACGTCTTTCTTTGATTTTATATCCCCATACTTTGCCCGACGATTGTGACAGGATCGCCGCAAGGCAAATTCCCTCTTTTATTATATTGTATTTGAATCGATATTTGACCGATTTCTTTATCATCGACACCGACATCCATCACCATTTCCATTATATCATACCATAGCCATCTCCACCAATAAAACGTTCGTAGTCAAACCAACCTAGGATAGATTGGAACCAACACCACCTCCTCGTGTTCGATACCCGCTTGCCACTTTGCCGTGCGCTTGCGGTAAAACTACAATCGTTCTCCGGGACGTGTATCCGGGGCCGAGCAAGTTTTTGGTCGTGCTCTTGGGTTGCATTCCGGGGCGACCAAGTTTTTGGCGCCGTTGCCGGGGAGGTGTTTCCCGTTGGGTGCCAATTTGTCACAATTAGGTTGATTTGATTACATCAAAAAAAACAAAAAAAAACAAAACAAAAAAAAATTTTGAGAGAGATTTTTTCCCCACCACATGCTACTATTATTATCTTTATCTCTCTTTGTACCACTGACGTCTTTTCCAGGTTGTTTACTTTGATTGATCAGGTACAGTTGTTGCAGCGATGGTGCTTCCAAAGAAAATGCGAGCGGGCTCTATACAATCCTACATATATCTCGCTGCATTCTATCAGGCTGATGGAGAATCCTTCGGGGAAGCCTTGTCTAGGTTTGAAGGAATGTTAGAAATGTTCCAGACGGAGTCAGACCACGAGTGGAATGACTCCACGCTATTTGATATCTTCACTAGAAGGCTAAAGGGACCCTCACGTGAGTTTTTGAAGAGGATGCAAGTGGGAAAGTTCAGTGATCTACAGTTGGTAGCAGCCTTGGAGCAAATGATAGATGATGCTCGATCTACCGGTTCACTAACCGTTACGGTAAGTAAACCATACGACCAAGTATTCATCGATTTTGTTATGGCTAATGTCTCTAGCGCAGGTACTATCATAGATGGAGTGTATGCTTCACTTGAAGGTGATCATATCCACCTTTATACCATCAACACTCCACAAATAGAGACATCTGAGTTGCCAAAGGAGGACACGTACACGGACCTATTGAGAAACATTGTCGACATAGTTCGAAATTCCGGTCCATTAACAATAACGGCAGGTGATCCTTTTGAGCTTGAATTTCAAAACTTTATTACTCATTGTATCTCTTCTACAGGCAAAATTGATGATGGAGTCTACGCTCTAATTGAGGGGCACAAGACCCATTTTTACACCATGGTCGAGATACATGAGCCTATAGAGCCACCTTATGCCGTCGTCGCCTCCCCCTGCCACCCACCTGAGTCAGAGCAGCCTATACCATCAGAGGATATTATTGTGGAGGTTATGCATACAGTAGTGGAGCAGACCATCGAGGAGGACGTGACTTTGGACGATGACATCTGCACACAGATGGAGCCCGAATTGTGCCCCCTCCTTTCGAGCTACCGCAGCCATCCCCACCTTCTACAGAGGCTGAGCATCCCTCAGAGGACCACGTTTCCACTGATGTTGAGGACAATCCCACAGAGCTTATGGCTCCCCTTCAGGGAGATCTCTTTACTCCCTCATCTCCTACATTTGATTCTCCTCCCGTGTATGATGTTTTTTATGATTCAGATTTTGGCGACTCATCGTGCCTTTTACAGGATTCATGTACATACGATCAAGAGGTACGATGGGACGTATACGAGGAGGAGAGCGAGGAGTTAGCACCCATGGACGCTATTGAATATGATCAGGAGGTGCGATGGGATAAGTCTGACGATGATGAGGAGCTGCCTGATGAGACCCACGCTTATATGCCCAAGCTACCTGAACAACCTGAGGCGAACAATGAGGAGTTGATCGACGTGGTATACGAGAGTGGAGATTTATTTCCAGGGAAGTGTTGTCACCCGTCTTTAATTTTATATACTTATGTTGATGACCCTCTTTGGAATACATTTATTTTTGGGAAGAATTATCCACATCAGATTGATGCGGCTTATCTCTTGCAGGGTACAGGTGGAATCCTTGGAGAGGTGCTGGGAGCCGCATTGCTGGAGTCTGATGGAGTCCGTGGACACACGCGTCTGGCGGAGCCACGGAAAGAGCAGTTGGAGCAGTTGCCTGCACCGGCAAAGATACTGGATCCGCCTTTTGCTATAGGTGATATCAATCCAGCAGTGTAGAAATTTTATGCTTTCAATAAACTCGAATTCTCTCGATAGCGAGAGGACCGTATAGATTTGCTTGAATAAATATCACCTCTTATGACGGCTACAAAAATTTTTAGACCCCAAACGCATATATATATATATTAATTTCCCTCTTCATATTTTGATACGCCACATCCTTTTGCTCACCACCATCGAGCATTTCTTTCAAGTGAATACTCACTTTCTTATTCATTTGACTTGATCACGCTTTGCAAAGCCATGATATTTATGGTCAAGTCATTTGAATAGGATTGTTTGGTATAAGCTTGGGGGAAGGCGCTCTCATGCATCATTGTATGTGCATGTAGTTACATTAGGATTTCATGTCATTTATTTCATCATATTTCATTCACCCCCTTATTATTATCGTTGTTCCTCATATTCTTTAATTATGATCACATTGAGGACAATGCGAAGTTTAAGCTTGGGGGAGAGTGCATTTCCATGCCATTTAGATGCATTAGTTGCATTTTTACCTTATTTTTAGGTTTTTAAAATTTTTTAAAAATTTTGCATCATCTTTTTTGAATCTTCCATCTTATTTTCCTTTTATGTGTGGTCATGCATCATGTTGTGTGCTTGTTTTTCTTCTTTCCTCTCTTTTATTTTTTTTTCTTATTTCTTTATTTTCCTTTCTCTTCTTTTGCTAGATGCGTTCCTTATGATGTCATCTCTTATTGCTTTAGCAACCATCACGATGCTTATTATTCTTTGCCATGCTACTTAGAGTATTCCATAGTCTTGCTATTCACATGTGCTTGCAAATCTATTTCTCTTGATGACCCCTCTAAGTGATCGCATGATATTCATTGAAACTGAATGTATGGATTAGTGTTTAGTATGCTTTTGTTGGAAGTCCACCAAGATTCACGCATCATTAGTATATCTGAAGCATCAGTTTTATTGTCTTATTCACCTTCTGTTGCATGCCTGATATGGTTGTAAACTTTACTGCTTGACTTCACTATTTATTGAAATGATTGAGAATATCCATGCTTACATATGAGTTTTAGTTGAAGTATTATTTTATTGAACCATTCGTGCACATCTTAGAGTGAACCGATTGTTACATTATTTCTTTCTCCACATATATCTTTTTATTCTCTACATGTCACTTGAGTTCACCTCCTGAAGCTACTTATATCGCATCTATTTCCCAAAAATCCCCACAAAAGAAAAAGTTAGCTCCAAAAAGTCCAAAAAGCCAAAAAGGAGCCAAAAACCAAAAAAAATACAAATCAAATTGCTCCTACAAAAATCCAAGAAGAAAAATGAGAAACAAAGTCCAAAAGGACAAAAAAATATTTCTCCATCTCATTATTGGAGCCACAAAATACTTGGGAAAACCAAGGCAAAAATCCCATTTTCCACTATCATATTCCTTTAGATGCGATGCCTCAAGCTAAGCTTGGGGGGGGGGGTGAATTCATTTGACCATATGAGTGAGTATGACATTAGAGTGGAGACGTGAATGAATGGGAATATTCGATAATGCTTAGACTTTGCAAAATATATTAGATATGGAGATTTTTCATGATTTGAAATAAATATGTGAATGCCATGACTTTTATTCTATTCTATATTGCATGCTTGGTGTGTATCTTATATGCTTCATTTATAACTTTTGATTGAAAAGTGCATCGCCAACATTTGTATATTGAATTATATGAAATGCGTGATGTGGATATGAATTGATTGTATGAACTTAGAGAGTCCCTCTTATTGTTCTTAAAATCTTGCAAGTACCATGTTTATGAAAGATATGAAATCCTTATAGCATGTGATTTGTATTTTCCAAGTCATCGTGATGTGTAGCTTATGGCTTGAGATCTGAGAGTATAATCTAGCGACCCCTTCCACTTCGTATTCTTTTATTTCATTTCCCTTATTTTTCATCTCCCGAGTTCGTCTCTCTACTTATCTTCCTCGAGGACGAGTAAGAGGCAAGCTTGGGGGATTTTGATCGGTCCATATTTTACACCTTTTTTCTACATATTTGCATGTCATTTCGGTTGCTCATATTGTGATTTTCACGATTATTCGATGATATTGTGTTACTTGTCACTATTTCTTGTTTTTGTCGGATTTCAGGAAATATGGAGCGATCGGGAGCAAAAATGAGCTTAAGGGACTTGCACCCACTCCGGAGCGTCACCCAAGGCTCTTTTTAGGGCTATTCGGCGATGGGAGACAGGTGGAAGAAGAAGGAACTCCATAGGAGCGACGAGGAGGAGAAACGGAGAAGATTGGGCATTTTAGCATGCCACTCGGCCGAGTGAAGGAGTAACTCGGCCGAGCAAAGAAGCCCGCTCGGTCGGCCAGATCGGACACGCAGCAGATTGAGTATCAGCGTGCACTCAGCCGAGCATCGCCAGCCCACTCGGCCGAGCACAGAGACACCACCCGCCCGAGTGGCATCACGACGACGGCAAGTAAAAATCTCAGACTTACTGGAATCCGTCAGGCGATTGAGGGTTCCGACTCGGCCGAGTACCGAATGCCCCTTGGCCGAGTGAGTAAAGCCACTCGGCCGAGTCACCTCCGAAGACAGACCCTCCAAGACCCCTGACTTACTGGAATTTTACAGGGTCTATCACTCGGCCGAGTAGAGAAGCCCACTCGACCGAGTAGAGAAGTCAACTCGGCCGAGTGATGCCGAGGACATGCAGCGCCCAGATTTTCAGATAACCTCCCACTCTTTTGAAATCTGCTATCATTCCAGCAAGCAAAGTATTTTTCTCATATTTTTTATGGATAGTAGACTTCATGTCGGTTCCAACGCCGCCAAGAACGCGCAAATCAGAGGTCGGATGAAATCTGGGGAATTTCTACAAGTTGATGCTGCAGTTCTGGAATTTCCACTCGGCCGGATCAAATGTTCCACTCGGCCGAGTGCGGCCTGGGCCCAGATTTTAAGTTGCGGTTTGGGCTGTTTTTGGGCACGAATTTGAGGGGTTTTCTAGGGTTTCTTGCTAGGGTTTTGGGAGAGTATTTAAGGGGTTTGTAGCCACCATTAGAGGGGGATCCCCATTATGTTTTCTTAGCCCCCATATGTTTCTCTTAGGATTATTTTAGAGGTTAGGCCATGCCCTAGGCCCCCCCTTGGATCTAAAAGCTTGTATTTTGGATTGAAGATCTTCATCAAGCTAAGTATTTTCTTCTTTTTATTCGAATCTTTGTTTTTCTATCTTTTTGTATGCAAGCAATGATTTCTATTGATTCTCATATCCTTATTGCTATGCTAGAGTAGATTTGTTGTTCTAGGGTTTGGGGATGAACCCTATGGATCTAATTTCATATTTGTGAAGAATGAATTCTAAATTGCTAGAATTGCTAGGAGGTTAGGTTGTGATTGATTTACTACGGATAGCTAGGGATTTCCATCGATTTGGGATTTGCAAGAGATTGGATTCTAATCGATGGGAAGACCTAGATATTCGATTTAGATTTACAATTGGATTTCTCTAGACTTGGTTTGCAAGAGATTGGACCAAAGCTAGGATTTTTAATTGTAAACCTATACACATATTCGTTTGCAAGAGATTGGATGAATACGAACTATCACAACCTAGATCGTAACTCGAGTTTGCACGAGAGTGGGCTCGAGGGGCGATTGAACGATGATGTCGATCCTCATGCTAGTGGCTTAGGTTAGGGTTTGCAAGAGATTGGGCCCTAACCTAGGTTTGTTATAGACCGGCAATAGCGCGAGAGCGTGAGCTTGGTTCTACATTAAGTTGCGACTAGTTCACCTCAATGCAAGTCTAGTAATATTGAGATTCACTATTGACAATGATGCATGACGGTCCGTAGTGGGGATTCCCTAGCCCTAGACGTCTTTCTTTGATTTTATATCCCCATACTTTGCCCGACGATTGTGACAGGATCGCCGCAAGGCAAATTCCCTCTTTTATTATATTGTATTTGAATCGATATTTGATCGATTTCTTTATCATCGACACCAACATCCATCACCATTTCCATTATATCATACCATAGCCATCTCCACCAATAAAACGTTTGTAGTCAAACCAACCTAGGATAGATTGGAACTAACACCACCTCCTCGTGTTCGATACCCGCTTGCCACTTTGCCGTGCGCTTGCGGTAAAACTACAATCGTTCTCCGGGACGTGTATCTGGGGCCGAGCAAGTTTTTGGTCGTGCTCTTGGGTTGCATTCCGGGGCGACCATGGTCGCATGGGCATAAACGGCGAGTCAATCCGATGTCTAGATCAGTAGATATGAGCGTACGAAGTCGAATGCGCGAATCTGGAATTTGCAGTGACTAATCTGTAGAAAAACGTCAGAACTGGATCTGATTGTGTGGACTGAACAAAAAAGACTATCACTGTTGTGAAGAGCATGAAGATATGGTCACGTGGGCACAAACGACGAGTCGATCCGATGTCTTGATCAGGAGATATGAGCGTATAAAGTCGAATGCGCGTAAAAATCTGCCCTTGCACACAATTTTGAAAAACCTCTCCCTTTGCCGTGAATGTTGCTGGTTGGAAGTTTTGAGAGTGCAACATTGGTGCTCTTGCTGTTAGTTATGGAGGAAGCCTAATGCGGGTGTGTAATTGGAGGTTTAAGCCTTGAGAAGTGGACACAAGCGGCAATGTGATTGGGTCTTTTGGAGAAAACAATTCTCTCTCCTTTTTTCTTAACAATCGACAGCAGGGGGTTTTTTAACTTGAAGAAGGAATGCATGGTCTTTACTTTGTTGCGGTAGAGAGAAAATGAGTTTTTGATGAAGATGATTTAAATGCAAAGCTTCCGTTTGCTGGTGTACCCTCTTGCATGGTAATGGGATAAGGCTTTTGAGTGTTGTTGGATGAGGCTCCTTGTGTGTGATTGGATGAGGCCATGAAGTTTGAATTCAAGTAGAAAATCACATCCTTCTTATCAAGAATAAAACTCATTAAAATCCCTTGAGTATCCAATCAAATCTCCATCTTTGACTAATTCAAGTCTTCATCTTCATATTGATGATGTAGGATTATTTTGAATTTCCTTTTTGCACCATTGTCCACATACAATTTCTCTCTTGCAAACAAAGTTTCTTTTGCACGTTTACCCCTGAAATCACTTAATGAAAAACATTAGTCCCACACGACTTGTTTTTCATCATCAAAATTAACATGTATGACCTATTTAGTGAGCTAAATAGGCCAACAGAGCCCCCCACAACATGTATTGAATCTTGAGTATGTGCAAACTCCGCAATACAAATCAAGCGCTTTAAGGCCATGCGCACAACTGGGGTCTCATGAGTGCTCTAGAAAGACTGCCCTTGTCTTTCATAGAAGGCGGCCAAACCTTCACACCCACATAGGTGGTCCATTAAGTGCGTCTCTATAGCACCATCACAAAGGATATGAAACCATTAAGATCATATTGCTCAACCTCTCAACAAATAATGAGTCCATTAAGTGCTTCTCTATAGCACCACCAAAACTGGTTATGGACTTATCTCAAAGTGAATCCATCAAGTGCTTCTCTATAGTACCACCAAAACTTGGTTATGGATTTAAAAACACTACCACATGACATAGGGATGGAAGTGTAGTGCCTGTTAAGAATCATATGGCTTCGTTAGACCACAATGGATATCAACCATATTATCTTAACTCATGGGCTTTAGCCACATCCCCCTCGACGAGTCAAGAACCACTGTCCTTGGCAACCACTTGGTTAGTGGATCTGCAAGATTTCTTTCGGACCTCACATATTCCAAAGAAATTACT
Organism: Scilla litardierei; assembly: GCA_030789695.1. Taxonomy (NCBI): domain Eukaryota; kingdom Viridiplantae; phylum Streptophyta; class Magnoliopsida; order Asparagales; family Asparagaceae; genus Scilla; species Scilla litardierei. The sequence goes on from CM061142.1 coordinate 386,004,689, forward strand.
AATTTTTTCAGGAGTTGTTTAACCAGTCCGTGTCTGATGCATATGTGTCTTTTCTTCCCGTTATAGACACTGTTTTTAGCAACTCCAATGACTACTTGAGAATCACAATGAAGGAAAACTACCGCAGATTTCCCCCAACAATGGCACGTCTGCTAACAAGTTTCGTAGTCATTCAACTTCTTGCCATGTCAACTCAAGAGCAATGAATTCAGACTCCATGGTGGATCATGCTAAACATGTCTGTTTGGAAGACTTCCATGATATAATGCCTCCACCCAAAGTAAAAACAAAACCACTAGTTGAACTAACTTCTTCATTACCTGAAACCCAGTTTGCATCACAAAATCCTTCTAAAACAACAGGATATATGCTAAAATGCAAACACCAATCAATAGTCACTTTCAAGTATTTTAACAAATGATGAAGAGCATTCCAATGTTCGTGACTAGGGTAATGTGTATAACGACTTAGCCTACTAACTGCATAGGCTATATCAGGTCTAGTGCAGTTCATGAAGAACATCACACTTCCTATGATTTTAGCATATTCGGATTGGGAAACACTCTCACCCAAATTCTTTTTCAGATGTATACAAGGGTCATAGGGAGTTCTTGCAGGCACAACATCAAGACAGTTGAACTTCTTCAGCACTTTTTCAACGTAATGGGATTGACTCAAGGAGATGCCACTGTAGTTTCTAATAACTCTAACTCCTAAAATAACATCTGCTCTCCTAGGTCTTTTATCTCAAATTGAGATGACAAGAAATTCTTGGTATCTTTCACAATGTCCAGATTGTTCCCAACATCAACATGTCATCTACATATAGGCATATAATCACACAATCTGATCTTATAAGTTTAGAATAAACACACGAATCCGAGGTATTCACAAGATAGCCATTCCTTACTCAAGTGCTATTAAATTTCTCATATCATTGATTTGGTGCTACTTTAGACCATATAGAGATTTTCTAAGTTTGCATACCTTATTCTATTAACCAAAAATCACAAACCCCTCAGGTTGGGGCATATAAATTTCTTCCTCTAGGTCACCATTTAAAAAAGGCTGTTTTGACATCCATTTGATGTACAAATAAATCATGAATTGTAGCTAAGGTAATTAGAGTTCTTATCATAGCAATCTTGGTCACATGAGAATACGTATCGAAATAGTCTAAGCCTTTCTTTTGGGTAAAACCCCTAATCACAAGTCCAGCTTTGAACTTTTCAATTGAACCATCAGGTCTCATCTTTTTCTTGAAGATCCATTTACTACTAATGGGTCTACTACCTTCAGACAATTCCCAAGTTTGGTTAGAAAAAATAGAATCAAGCTCGCTTTTAATAACATCTTTCCAAAAACTAACATCAATGGATATCATTGCCTCATCATAATATTTTGCGTCTTCTTCTATCATGAAGGCAGACACAAGTTCATCACTAAGCGAATATATACATACACTTTTTGATAAGAAAGATGTAATGGAGTCTGGTCCAAAGTTGGTTTCAGTTCTTTGCCTTTTACTCCTTCTAGGTTCATCATTAATAGTACTAGTAAAAGTATGACTATTTGTATGAATATCATCAGATAATGAAGAAGGAGTGGGCATAGAAATATTTGAAGGCAAAAGAGACATGGATTCTTTCTTCAAAGGAAAAACATGCTAAAAAAACTCTGCATCTCTAGACTCAGAAATAGAATGATCTATTAATGACATGCATCTATAGGCAACACTATTATGAGCATGACCAATGAACACTGTATCATAGGTCTAAGTTCCAATGTTAAACTTATTAAAGTCAGGTAGACCTACTTTAGCCAAACACCCCCACACTCTAAGAAAATTCAGGTTTGGAGTAAATCCTTTCCACATCTCATAAGGAGTTTTGTCTAGTTTCTTATGGGGTACACGGTTAAGAACATGACAAGCTGAGAGAATAGCTTCCCCCACATGTCATCAGACATCCCTGAACTCAAAAGCATAGCATTCAACATTTCCATCAAGGGTCTGTTCTTATGTTCAGCTATACCATTTTGTTGTGGTAAGTATGGGGCACTAAACTCATGTATAATCCCATTTTTCTCATAATAGTCTTTTTGGATGTAGGTACTATATTCTCCACCTCTGAAAGAATAACACTTACTCCCATGAATCTTCAACGTATTTTGCTTAATCATCCTTATTATAAAAAAGTTATAGTTTCTAGCAAACAACAGAAGTATCATCGTTGAAGATACATGAATTAGCACATGGCCGAGTTTGTGATTATTCTCAAACTCTGTTCATTTCGTTCTCAAACTCAGCTCAGATTCTGCTCCAATAAAGGCTGTCCAGCATGCTACAACTTAAGTTTCCATGATAGAGCCTTTATTTGGATATTCACTTTCTAAATGCAGAGTATAAAGCCATTATGGGAATCAGCCATGAGACCATACCTAGACTTACAACTTGCTTCTAGCCAAATTCACTAACAGTAGACAGGTTTTCCCCATTTCAAGACAAATTTTGCCTAGATTTTCATTACAAGAAGCATTACAACATTCGAATACTTTCAGGAAGAATTTATCCTTTCAAGAAATCATTTCATAGACCAAAATATAGTATTTAAGATTATCCCCATTTTGTAAAAGTTCCAGAATGAACATCGCCTTAAATTCAAAGATAATAGACAAAGTATCTGAAAACCCTTTATTCTAAAACTTTGGGGCCAGCTTTATGAATCTGTTTTCATTCAACTCTCTTGAGGGTCATCGCCTATCAGTTCATTATAACATAGAAACAATAATAGTTTCAAAGTAACCAGTTTAAACTACGAAAGAAATAACCCAATTATCAAGCAGAATGTGATGAACAAAGAAATCTAGGTGACTGGTCCTTTTAGAAGATCACAATGCAACCAACATACAGACTTTGCTTATATTTTTCGAAAGGGTTCATAGTTGTAATCTAGCTTGAATTAATCGATAATTAAAAAGTCTTAAGACAAACCCTTAAATTGAAATTAAAATGTCAAAATTACATAACAAGGAGAAATAAGGAGCATGCAGGATAGCTCTAGCCTTTTTTATAAATTATTCAGCAGAAAATGGACTTCAAAAAGCAAAAATACCCTTGCTGAATTCAGTGCTCAGCTTGGATTTTTTCAACCAACTTGATTCCAATTTTTGTCAAAACTACACAAAAGCAAATCCAATTACCATGCAGAGAATTGCATCAACCAGTTGACAGAAAATGGCACCAAGCATGCAGTTCAAGACACAGATTAAAGAAACCCACAAATTACAGCAAAAAGAATTAATCATATGATATGGATACTTGGATCCGATCATGGAGAGAAATAAAAGGATGACCTTTTTCCGTTCTCAAGCTGGAAAAATTAAGCGAGTGGAGCAGAAAAGCTAGAGACTTTGCATTCTCATTCTCTTCCTCATTGTGTGTAATGGCAGGCACAGTATAAAACCGGAATAATTGCTTTCAAATTGTAGAAAAAGTTGGTAGAATACCGTGGCTATACGAGGAAGATCAGAGAAACAAAATACTTAGCAGATGTAAATGAAAGCGTTGTGGCGTGGGATGACCACTGCCTTGAAAGCAATTACGACGCGACCTAAGTGGTAATCGCTGTTGTCGGTTGCTCCCCTAGGTTAAGACATCAGCCCCTGGATGCGTCCGCTCGTGGCCAGAGACTTGGAGTTTGTACATTACAGTTTTACCAGGAGTGGGAGAGAAGAAATTTGGAATAAAGAATTCTTTCTACGTAGTCTTTTTTTCGTGATGAATGAAGAAGGTAAATATATCAATTCAAAATTCAAACTGCCAAATATTAATGTGAATTAAAATGAGGATTTGAATGCTGCGTATTAAAACGATACTTTAATCTATTGAAGAGGATTTGAATGCTGCGTATTAAAGCAAAGCTTTAATCGCCTATTAAAGAGAGGTTTTGAATGAGACATCAATGGGCTAGGTCCAAAAAAGGAAAGGCACGTTGTCCAAAAAAGGAAAGGCGCGCGTGTAACGACACTGCAGGCCGACGGGCGGGAGGCACACGCACGCATGTCACGTCACGTCACGGCTGACCGGCGGGCGGACGACGGCGGCGGCGCACGTGCGTGTGGTGGACCCATGACCACGTAGGTCATCTCCCCTTCACAAAAGTGTCGTACCCCTTGGGGCACAGCCCAAGTCTTTACAACTCTCCTAATAAACTCCTCCAAGGTAAATTGCCCAAGCAATGTGGGACTAAAAAGAATAGTGGGAATGAAACAAAGGCTTTTGAGAGCCTATTATTTCCAACATATGTTGTTTCAATTGAATTCAATTACTATGTATTAGCGTATCATGCCTCCCAAGTGCTTGTGGAAATGGTTCATGTTCTAAGGAAATGTCAATGAAGTTATGTTTATGTGACATCTTTAACCTCTTGCAAGTCTCTTGTGACATCTTTAATGCATTACAACATGCAAGTCTCTTTGTATGTCAGTTTACTTACTTAAATGCTAAAGGTTAAGTCCTCTTAAAGAAGGGTGACACGGGGTTTGGGGGGAACACGGATAAATTATAGGAGTTAAGGAGCGGACAATAGTTTTATATCTCACCTGATGTGTCACTCCCAGAAGGGGGGAGTTTGAGAGGGTTAGAGAGGCCGGTGGTGTACTCGTGTTGCACCATGACTGGTAAATGATGGTTTTCTCCATTTTCCACTGAAAAATCGAGATTTGTCTCACTCCCATACCTTGCTCCGTTCGGGTAGGGGGAGTTACAAGAGGCCCCTCCAGTGCCCGTGTTGCTAGTCGAGGTACCATTTTTCACCCACCTTGGGTGAAGTCCGACTCGTTAGCGTCCTACGATTTACCCGGGTTCCAAAATGCTAACCAATGTATAAACCGATAACCCTCATTAATTTTGTAGTCTTGGTAAATGTTGCTGCTTGTATAATTCCGTTATGGTGGTAACCAAGGCATGGATTTATGGAGAGTTGTTTTATTTACGTGGTTAGTTTGTATGTTGGAATAATGTGGTTATGTTGATTGGCATGGCACAAGTTCATGACCCTTGTTTTAGAATTATGATATGAAAGAAAGACCCAAAATGAAGCCATGTCATGATGACCATATGCTCCATCTATGTATGAAACTATTAGCCTATCTCTATGCCTAATGCTAATTATGATAATCTAAAGCAATGTATGAATTGTTGGTTTGTTGTAGTTCTTTTCTTATAACCTGCGAATTCTTATGCCTTAATACAATATGTCATTTGTAGATGCTATTGCATACATTGCTTTATGCCTACTTTTATGTCACTTTTGTAATATGCCATGTCATGCCACCCTTGAAGCTATATGTTTATTCTTATGGTTCATTTTATAATGTCATGACATGCCATTCATCGTTGCTTGCATTATATCCTTGAACAATATGTCGTGGTAGTTGCAGTTGTAGTTCCTTCCTGTTAAGATATGGGTATGCTTGTGTCATCATTGAAAAATATGTCACTTTTGTAGTTGTTTTTGCATGCATTTCTTTACGTTTACTTTTATATTACTTGCAACATGCCATGCCATGCCACCTTTGTAGATTCATGTCCTCTCTTATAGCTCATCTCATAGTGTCATAACATGTCACTTAACGTTACTTGCATTATACCATAGTATAACATGTCACATGGTAGTTGGATAATATGTCGTTGAATATCATGTCATCATACATTGGATAACATGCTATATGGAGATGGAAAATTCCTATTGGGTCACACTGTGACGTGTCCCCATTGACTTTTCATGTTGTTTCTTTGAGTTGGAGTCCCCTTGACTCGGTTGGAGTTGCGGGTTATGAGTAGTGTGGATGACTTGGGAGCGTTGTTGTACTTGGGTGAGAAGTGGGTTTTTGTACCTTATTGAGATGTGGGTAATGTTGCTTATGGATTTGTATAAGGAAGTAGTATATGAACAGTTATATTTATATACATCAGTGTTTGAGTTGTTGGTTCTCTTGTGTTTTGGGTTGTCTGGAATGCTACATGAACTTCCCAGCAGTACGCAGTGGACCTGCTTGTGTTTGTAATTTTGTATTTCCTTCGTAGCACCCGCCTCTTTGGGAATGCCTGATAGGGATTCGTACTTACCGGTATCCTGGGAAGCGGGGCGTTACATTTGGTGGCCCATGCAGAGGGTAGACACTAGAGTGTTGATTGAGTAAGAATGTGTGTACATATCTATGTGTGTATCTATGTGTACATATGAATCTATAGCTTTATAAGTGTTGAATATGGCTTATCGAGTATATTGAGATGATATATTCATGTGCATATGACTATGGTATGTGTACGAATGATTATATGGCTATGTGATTATATTTGAAGTATATGTGTTAATAAATGGTTAACTTATGAGTAGTGTATAAAACTGAGTTATATACTTGATTGAGGTGCAGGTAGTGTATAGATGTACTATGTAGTGGCTATATACTGTATGTGATGTATGCACATGTAGAGTGTCCAGATGCATGTGTGGACCCTTGAGTACCACCCATGTATGTGTGGATTTGTCTTAAGAGTATTAGTGCCATGTGTTGATATATGTGATGAGTATATAATACATGTATGGCTGTAAGCTGGTACACTTACACCTGTGTATGGATGAATATATTTTTGTATGGTTATCTATGTGTATTGATATTGATATAGTAGACCTTATGTAATGACACATCTGTGAATGTTGGACGGATACTAGGAGACATACCTGATTGTATATCTGAGTAAAGTGGTGCATGCGTATATATGTTAATTATAGTAACCTACGAGTAGTGTGTATCATAGAACTATATAATTGATTGAGCTCTAGGCGATGTATAGATATGATGTGCCGTCTATATTTGTAGTATGTAGTAAATATGTTCCTGCTGATTATGTAGATCCATGTTCGGATCCTTGTGTCCCACCCAAGTATGGGTGGGCATGCCCTAGGTGTATTAGAGTTGTGTGTTTGATATATATTTGGAAGATGTATATGGTTCCATGTCTGGTCGTAAGCGGGTGTGCTTACCCGTGAATGGATGGATATACCATCATATGGATACTTGTGTATATTGATATTGTGTATTATGTGACGACACATATGTATATGTATGTATGTATGATGTATGCTTATGTGTTAATAGATAGATCTACCATATCTATCGTCGATTAAATCTCTGTGATATACATGTGTGTGCAGTTACCGCTAAGTTTATAGCTATATGTGCTATTCTAGATAGTTGTATGAATATGGGTTGGTATGTTGATATTATGTAATGTATGTAATTGTAGAGGGTGGACCTATTTCTGTATGTATAATAAAGCTATGTAGCATGTGTATACCTAGCGTGTGTTATAGGTATATTATGTGTGTGAGCCTCAGCGCACTACTCTGGTATGAGTGGGCGCGCTAGAGTAAGCGTAGTTGTTATGTTTTCCTATGGTGATCTATGTGTGTAAGTAGTGATCTATGTGCTATATATATGATTAGATGTATAGTTGCGAGTATGTATGGGTGTACATGTTTGCGAGTACATATGCTGTTGTATGGGTATATGTGTGTACTGATGTGGGTGCATATTTGAAGGTACTGGTTGTGCTTGTTTTAGTATGTCATGTCATAACGTCACTTATGACATATGTGTGTTTCATGTTATGTTTTATGTCATAACATTGGTTATGGCATGTGTATGCTTCATGTTATGGTTCATGTCATAACATTTGTAATGACATGTTTACGTTCTTACACAACATGTGTGTTGACATGATTTAGGTATGCCTTGTTGTGTAACATGATTGTATATTAGCGTGTATGTGCGTGTGCCTATGCATGTGTAGGCATGTGCTTGGTTATATATATCCGCTTACATAGTATGGATATGGGTGACTTATCTTTAGTAGTAAGGGTATAGTGTTGTATTGTGTTGCATGACCTTATGTGATGATATATATATGTGTATGTTTGGATGTATCCTAGGAGACATAAATGGTTCCTTATGTGATGATATATATATGTGTATGTTTGGATGTATCCTAGGAGACATAAATGGTTCCTTATGTGATGATATATATATGTGTATGTTTGGATGTATCCTAGGAGACATAAATGGTTGTATGACTATGTCTATGCATAGATGTGTATACCTGTATGAGTATTTGTATGTGTGTAACTATTTGATATATGTGTAAGTGTATGCATATGAGTGTGATGTGCTTTTGTTATATTGTATGTATGCTTAGGGTAGAATGACCTTAATGCCTAGGTCTGTCCATCCTTAAGTTGACTCTTGGTCAAGGAAGTCCGAAGATAGACTTTATTTTATAGGTGGGTAGAATGTAATACCCTGTATTCATGTATACGGTTATATGTTAAGTATTTCTGGCCGTATTTGTACGCATATAATTTTTGTGTATTTCTGAGAATTTCTTCCAATTTTTCTAAATTATTATTATTATAAAAACTATTTTCAAATATTATTAGGCATGATAATATGGCATGTATTTATTGGAATACCTTGTATTATGTTTGGTGTATGCTATAATGTGTGTATTTCTTTTTATCAAAAATTAGAAAAACCTACTTTTTATAGCATCACCTACCCCCTTATGTGTCACCTTATTAGCCAACTTATTCTAAGCATGCCACCTAGCTACACACTTGGCACTCTCTTAGTTATTGCCATGATGATTAGGGTTAGTATGAGAATTTAGAGGGAAAAAAGAAAAGAAAGAAATGGAAGAAAGAAAGAGGAGAAAGAAAGGGGAAATCCAAGGAGATTTGGGGGAAGATGAGGAATTTGGATTTTGAAGCTTGAAGAGGAGATTCTTGGGGAATTTCATGAAATTGAAGAAGGATTTCATCACAAGATAAGGTAGGAATCCATCTCCTTATAGCTTGCTATTTAATTTCATGTCATCATGAATGGTCTTCATAGTTGTTGCTAGAAAATTTGTACTGTTTAACTGAAACTTGAGTGATCACCTAGTCTTAATGGACTCCATGAAATTGCTTGAAAAAATTTATGTTGTGCATCTAGATGTCCTTAACAACTTTTGTGTTCACGACCTTTTCTAATTCAAACGGGAAATTAGGCTAAAAATTCAGTCTTTAAGACTGGTCTGATTTTTGCTAATCTGTATACATCTCAGTAAAATGGATACAATTTCATGTACATTTAATGAAGTGAGATACTCTTGGTGCCGTTGAAAAGCTGACTTCAAGATCTTCAACTTTGTTTCTTTCAAAAATCCTATATCAGCCTGTAACTGGTAGCAAAATGGACTTGAACATGACTCAGTTTCTGGTTCAGTATGATGAAATTATACATGTCAGGAGAAAATTCACCATAAAACACATAAGTCGACTGAACTTATGAAAATTTGTCTGTAAGAGGAAAACATCAATATCTACAACTTTGTAGTTTTAAGTTTTTCCAAATTCCAATTGAAATTACCCCAAAAACCACCCTCAATCTAACTGTCCTGCAATTTCAGCAAGCTGAATTCATTAAGTGCTGTTCTCACTCATTAATTGTGCTTAATTGGCCATCATTATTCTTGCTTAATATGGTTATGAGGTGAAATGGTTATTAGTTTTATGTTGAGGTGAAAATTAATTAATATGTTTCATGTTGCTATTGGTCTTATATTGCTATTAGGTTCATGCTATTAATTTCATGCTAATAGTTTCATGTTGCTAGAAGAGGATGGCACATTGCTATAAATTTCATGTTGCATTCTATTGAATTGATGATGATGTTATTATGCCTACTATGTGTTTGTAGTAATGCTTACATGTAGCCTATTGGTTTATGTTGTTTCAATTGAATTCAATTGCTCTGTATTATAGTATCATGCCTTCCAAGTGCTTGAAGAAACGGTTCATGTTGTAAGGAAATGTCAATGAAGTTATGTTTATGTGTCATCTTTAACCTCTTGCAAGTCTGTTGTGACATCTTTAATGCATTACAGATGCAAGTCTCTTTGTATGTCAGTTTACTTTCTTCAATGCTAAATGGTTAAGTCCTCTTAAAGAAGGGTGACACGGGGTTTGAGGGAAACACAGGTAAATTATAGGAGTTAAGGAGTGGACATCAGTTTTATATCTCACCCGATGTGTCACTCCCGGAAGGGGGAGTGTGAGAGGGTTAGAGAGGCCGGTGGTGTACTCTGTTGCACCATGACTGGTAAATGATGGTTTTCTCCGTTTTCCACTGAAAACCCGAGATTTGTCTCACTCCTATACCTTGCTCCGTTCGGATAGGGGATGTTACAAGAGGCCCCTCCAGTGCCCGTGTTGCTGGTCGAGGTACCATTTTTCACCCACCTTGGGTGAAGTCTGACTCCTTAGCGTCCTACGATTTACCCGGGTTCCAAAACGCTAACCAATGTATAAACTGATAACCCTCATTAATTTTGTAGTCTTGGTAAATGTTGCTGCTTGTATAATTCCGTTATGGTGGTACCCATGTCATGGATTTATGGAGAGTTGTTTTATTTACGTGGTTAGTTGGTATGTTGGAATAATGTTGTTATGTTGATTGGCATGGCACAAGGTGCATGACCCTTGTTTGAGTATTATGATATGAAAGAAAGACCCAAAATGAAGCCGTGCCATGATGACCATATGCTCCATCTACGTATGAAACTATTAGCCTATCTCTATGCCTAATGCTAATTGTGATAATCTAAAGCAATGTATGAAATATTGGTTTGTTGTAGTTCTTTTCTTATAACCTGCGAATTCTTATGCCTTAATGCAATATGTCATTTGTATATGCTATTGCATACATTGCTTTATGCCTACTTTTATGTCACTTTGTAATATGCCATGTCATGCCACCCTTGAAGCTATATGTTTATTCTTATGGTTCATTTTATAATGTCATGACATGCCATTCATCGTTGCTTTCATTATATCATTGAACAATATGTCATGGTAGTTGCAGTTGTAGTTCCTTTCTTTTATGATATGTGTATGCTTATGCCATCATTGAAAAATATGTCACTTTTGTACTTGTTTTTGCATGCATTGCTTTACGTTTACTTTTATATTACTTGCAACATGCCATACCATGCCACCTTTGTAGATTCATGTCCTCTTTTATAGCTCATCTCATAATGTCATAACATGTCACTTAACGTTACTTGCATTACACCATAGTATAACATGTCACATGGTAGTTGGATAATATGTCGTTGAATATCATGTCATCATACATTGGATCACATGCTATATGGAGATGGGAAATTCCTACCGGGTCACACTGTGACGTGTCACCGTTGACTTTTCAGGTTGGTTCTTTGAGTTGGAGTCCCCTTGACTCAGTTGGTTGGAGCTGCATGTTGTGAGAAGGGTGGATGACTGAGGAGTATTGTTGTACTTGGGTGAGATGTGAGTTTTTGTACCTTATTGAGATGTGGGTAATGTTGTATATGGATTTGTATAAGGAAGTTGTATGAACAATTATATTTATATACATCAGTGTTTGAGTTGTTGGTTCCATTGTGTTTTGGGTTGTCTGGAATGCTACATATACTATCCCAGCAGTGCATAGTGGACCTGCTTGTGTTTGTAATTTTGTATTTCCTTCGTAGCACCCGCCTCTTTGGGAATACCTGATACAGATTCGTACTTATCGAGTATCCTGGGGAACGGGGCGTTACATACCACCTGCTCCAAACCCACACTAAACCTGCAAAGAAGGTGGAGCACATCAACGCATACTCCAGTATGATATCCAACTTCACGTCAAATGCTACTTCCTAAATGCAACTACGTGCATGTACATACGGATGATGCAATGGAACAATATGGAACCACAAAAACCCACAAGGGAAAAGAGCTACAACAGTAAATGACAACCAATGCACCAATTAGCCAGAAGGTAACCAGAGCATGAAAAGTTGGCAATGAGACATGTAAATGCTACATAAACAAGCAAGGGGAGCTATGTACATGCAATGGAGAGTAACTACTGAAGGGAATTCTGGGACCCTTAGGGCACAAAAACTATATGCCTGTCCTAAGTCGGACGGAACATAGACAGAAAAGCAGCGGAAAAATAATCATGTTAATCTAATTAACATTTAACCCTAAGGTCCAAGACCCTAATCCAAGATCTATGTCGACTTGGGATGGGTCTGACCATCCCAAGAAGGATCTAGCCTACTGCGATTAAATTAAACTAATGCTAATAAACACATACCCGGAATCTCAACCCTGGGGCAGGCGAGATGTTCCGCACCGTCTTCCGAGCTGCTCCCGTCCCACACCGAGCCGCTTCTTGAACCGCTCACCGAACTGCTCCTCGAACCGCTCCACATCCCGAGGAGATCAATCCCGTGTCGCCGAGCCAACCACGCGCCGAAGAAAGTTTCACGCGAGTGAAACCTCCGCCTAGATTTCGGATCTGAATCCGAACTCCTTTGCGGCTTTGCTAGAGCCCTCAGGAGCAAGGCAGAAATTTATAAGGGAGAGGAGAAATATTAATTTAAGCTTAGATCTGAGCGTGCTCTAACATTTACGAGAGCCGCTCAGATCTAGAGCTTGGAACGAGTTATCAGGAAGGGGGAGTGCCTCTATTTATAGAGGCGGCTGACTCTCCCATTTTCTCCACAACCGAGGTGGGACTATTAATTTGGGATTAATTGAATCAAGTTAGTTTGCCTTTCACAAAGGGAAAACTTCCTCGAATTTTAACTCCCTCAATGTTGAGCTTCAATGTTGGTACAACCTACCAAATCGAAGAGGGTTCAACGGTGAACGCGTAGGAAAAAACGGCTCGTCAATTCGAGTCCGTTTGACGCTTCAAACAATTGTCCAAAGTTAGCCAAAAGTCATGCTTCTCTTAGAAACATAGCCGTCAAGAAAATCCCAGGTTTAAAAAAAAACCCTAACCAGAAAATTCGGGCTTGGTGGGCCTCCATTTTCGCTGGTTTCAGCCCAACAGGTTGGGCTGACTTGTTTTGGCTATAACTTGTGCATTTGAACTTCGTTTTTGACGCGGTTTGAACCTGCGTTTAGAGCGGGACGATCCCGTCATCTAGGTAACCTTTTCAACGCGTTTATTTAATTAAATATAGTTTTAAAAAATTTAAGAGACATTTAATCTCTTTTGCATCAAATGCAAATTAGTCCCTATCTAGGCTTAAATTTTCATTTGCATCAAATACAAATGATCTGAGGGCATATTCCTCTAAATCTTCCACTTGCACTCAGGATCATTTATCCCGAATGCAGGAGATGATTGCAAACATCTTTTGCAATATTTTATCCCTTGCATCAAATGCAAATTATTCTCCCTAACTAATTTCTACCTATTACTAGACGAAGATCACACTCTGTGTGAGACCCTACAGCCTGACCCTTACAACAGGTTGGGCTCGAAGCCCTATACGGCAGTGACCACGAGCAATGGTTGCCGTTTCTGCTTCAGGAATCATCATTATGTGGTTGACTCATTGACATGAGTATTGTCGGGACCACCCTGACTGTTTTCGTGATGAATTCCGCAGTTATAGTTTCTTCGTCTAAACTATGTCGTATAGATCAAGTCTAGGGTACGGTCAAACTGTCAACCCCAATAACTTGACTCCGGTTATTTTCTATCGATCTTTTAGTCAAAAAATGTTGGACTTCTTCCAACATACTCTAGCCAGAGTTTTTACTAAAGACCGAACTAACCCTACGACACTAACTCCCATTGACTGGGAGAGACGAATCCTCTCTTGGTCCTTACTCTCCTCATACGCTTCAAGTGTCACCCAATCAAAGACCTTTCGACAGGCCTTGCCTCAAAGCTAGGTCATTTGATCTAAGTGGCACCGTTCACGCACTGGTTCGTCAAAATGACCTCAAGTCAAAAGAACAACTAGCCTATCATCACTCAGAGTCATCATTGACAGATTGGTCAATATAACCATATGATAACTCTTGTGGATCGTTCAGTGAACTCATTCTCTAATGAGCACATGTGTCTCGTCTACGACTTCGCCAAGTCAAGCGATCATGAGATCATCGCCACCGCTAAACGGTGAAGACTAAGACACAATGGTCTATCCGATGTTTCGATATCATTGTCTCGAAACATCTACGACCATGAACCCTTTTAGACTTATGCTACAGACAGTCAAACATTTCTCCATGATCGATATACTCATCTCGATACATGTTTGACCTTGCATAAAGTCTCATGACTTTACCTATGTTAATATCTAATGTTAACTACATTATAACATAACTTTAGATAAATTATTACCAAACAGCTTATTGTTATTTCGAACAAGATGTTTGTGCTATTCACACATGAAGATAGATAGCATCGAGGGTATCATCTCTCAACATCTCCCACTTGCACTCAGACCCATTTATCTCGGTATCTAATACCGTTTTACACATAAGTTTTCCCGACTTCATGTGATAGAGCCTTCGTGAGTGGATTTGCTAAAACCGTCTACACTATAGACTTAAGGGGTTTCTATGTTCATGTTAGACCAACCATTTGAATCTCATTCAAATAATTCACTTGGTCGTTCGGAATCCATAATATTTTTATTTACTTGATCTTATCCAGTTCATCGTACTTACGATAATCAGTTATTGGTCATTTCAAATGGCTCATATCTATTTCTGACAAAGTATCAAACTCTTTTGATCACTTCGTCAAAATATATGTTTCATCTCTTCGATGCCTCGCATGTAATTTATACGCTCCCACTGACCTTGAAAGCTTTCTGGCCAATTCATATAAGTTGGTTCGTCTAAATCATATTTAGAAAAACGAACTTATAAGTGAATGCTCAAATTTTCATGGTCAACTTGAGCGTTTACATCGAGCTTGGTCCGAGTAGATCTGTACACATCTGTAGGTGAAAACGGTTTCATAATAATCCGTTTTATAGGAATTTAAGATGAAAACCGTTCTCGACCAACATGATTGTACTTCACTATTTTCTTTTCTGCACCAATCTTTCAACTTAAAGATTTACTTGCAGTAAGTAAGGAAATATTTTCCTTGGGCACGTAAACTAAATTCCAAAATTTATTTACGCACACGGACCTATTCTGGTTGCATCAAGTTTTAAATCGGAGTCAGTACTCCGAATTTTATCCCGGAAGTTGACTAAGTCATCATCAGTCATGATGTCTAACTCGACAATTCGTCTCACGAGATTCGAGTAATTTTACAACTTCCTTACGGTTGATTTAATGAATATCTTATTGATAATGTCCTCATAGAACATTATCAAAACCTAGGCATTACTATCTGGGACTTAACCCAGTGGGAGGACTCAACTCAGTGTCACTTGTTATGGATCGCACCAAGTCTAACTTAGTGTGATTCATACCTTTAACAAACCGATGTGTTAACAGACTTGACCTGAGAGAAAATCACATTTTCTTTTAATTACGCAAGATTTAATGTAGCTAAGTATTTGACCATTCGATCTAATCGAATCACTTTAAATACTTTAGTCATTTCGTTCTTTATTTTATCAGACTAGTGTTTCATCAAGAACACGTGTCTTAATAAAATATACGAATAACTTATTTTGGTTAATCTAGACTCGAGTACATCAGTATGTGACTGAGTTCGACAACTCATTCTCCCACTGTCTTACAGATGAGTATCGGCCATTGTATCTAAGAGGGTAAGATTCACAAGTGTCCGCAGACTTCATAATACGAGAGGTCAGACCCCTCTTTATGTGACTTGTGAAGCTTAGTCTCTCGATACGGCTTAGTCTATTTTGCCATATAAGTTTGCTACTATCTTGTGTATTTATATATTAACATTTAATATATATATTGTCGTTATACATATTACTTATTGCTTTAGAAGCAATGTGATGACATTCGTCAAAATGTGTTAACCTTTTGTATAACAATAATTATGAAATCTTGACATCAGAATATGTCACATTTTCATTTCCTCCTCCTTATGCCTTTACTAATGATAAATTTAAACTATTAAACTCGATTGACTTTCCGGAGTGCCTTCTACCTTTTTCTAAATCACATTTAGATATTAAATAACCCAACATAAATAAATACCTATGCATGCGTCTCATGTATCCAAACGCCTGAGAGTTTCAATCTTGAGTGTAGCTCAAGAAGTTGCTTGTCTCAAGATCCGGTTGGGATACATAGCCTTGCATCGCTCATGCACTCATATTCGATTCAAACGGTTTGATCGAATTTTCAAACTTTGCGGATCAAAATTGTTTGTCCATACAACCTTGAGGGTAGCTCGCCAAGTTGTAGGGAGAAACATATTTCGAATATCATATATGTTCAAGCTGCCTCATATAGAGACGGGTGACATGTAGCGTGAATTTATTTGTTGGACCCAGAACTTAATGAAATCGTATTTCTTAAGTCTGTTCTTTAGAAGGTCATTTTAATGTTAACGAGAGTATAGTTTAATCCTAACAATTAGAATTTAACTTGATATTCAATTAATCAACCTATTTGACCAGTTAACTTATTCCATTAGAAAATTATATTTCGATTCCTTCGGTAAACATAGTCTTGCCCTAGTTTAGCATATGTTCAATATTAAATATAGGTAGATTGGCATTCATCTATCTATATCCTCCCACTATTTTTACGATCGTTTCAAAGCTTAATAACGAACGATTTAATCGAATTAAAATATTTAAAATTTAGTGAAAGAGGGATCCAATCATCCTGAACCTCACAAACTTGAGGAGACTCAACAAGTTGATTGGTTCCATGATTGGTAGACTAACTCTTAGTCAATCACATCACATGTGACTCCCTAGCGTTTTTTACCCACAGTCACTTATGATCTTGAGGAGACTCAACAAATCATAATGACTGGTCTAGTCAGACCCTTGATTTCGTGTCCAGATTTGACTTAGATCAATGCTCGAGGAGACCCGACGTATCGATTTGGGTCAAGTTTAGACTACATCACATGTATGTTGGAGTTTGTTCCTTAAAGATAAACATGTCATAGCTTGAGGAGACTCAACAACTATAATTGTCTTCTTTGAGTTACCAAGCTCCAAAATCAAGGAGGGATACAGATTAATCTTTAATAAGATTTATAACGCATTGACTAGATATAGTCCAGGGTGTCATACAATCATGATTCACGACATTGCGGTCCAGCGGAACACAGCCAGGGAATTGACTAAGCCAGGATCACTGCCCCTTTGGACTAGCAAGGGTTGATCCAGAACTCTTAGCCAAGCACATTGACTGGATCATGGTCCATTGAATGAAGCTTGTCACTTTTATATGTGTGCCATAGACTAAACATCTTTTATTAACAACTAATTAATCCTATCAACTAGTTGCATCTTTAAATTCAAAATTTTAGGATTTGTTTAATAACTTTTATTAAGTCCTTATCAACTATAAGGTTCACGTGATATCCTAATCGTTATTAGGATTTTAATAAATTTTATTAACAACGCTAAAAGCGAAGTCCTTTAATGAAAATTAATAATAACAATTAGAATTAAGAAACATTAAAGGGACTACCCTAATCAGGAATTAGGTCTTGAAGTGTTGTTAATATTTTATTAAAACATAGCATGTCATTAAAATTTAAGTAATAAATTTTAATCATTTTTAATGGCTAACCTAAAGGGTTGTCTTGTGTTATCAAATAAGGGACAAGAAGAACTAGCCATTAAAATAAAGCTACACTAATTTATCGCACAAAGATAGTGCACAACTATTTAACAATTAAATAGATTAAGTTTATCGCATAAACAATTTTAGCATGCATACATAAATTTAACATTTAAATTTAAAATATGATTTTAAAATCTTTTATTTTTATCTCATAAAAACTTGTTTTTAAAATCATAAATTTGCATGCTACTTTAAAAAATTTATCGCATAAAAATTTTAACCTTTAAAATAAGTTTTAAAATATCTCATAAAATTAAAACATCATTTTAAAAAAACTTTCATGCTTAAAAATTTATCATATAAAATTTTAGGCACTTTAAACTTATCACATAAATTTTAAAAGATTTAAATTTAGTTTAAAAAATTATCACATAAATTTTAAAATGTCATTTAAACATTTCCATGTTCAAAATTTATCAAATAGAATATTTGAAAATCTAAAACATTTTTGAAAATTATCTCATAACTTTAAAAACATTTTTAAAAGCATTTAAAAGCATTTTAAAGTTTAATAATAATCGCAGGCTAGATCGTTACGCAGACCTATGCTATGATACCACTGAAGGGAATTCTGGGACCCTTAGGGCACAAAAACTCTATGCCTGTCCTAAGTCGGACGGAACATAGACAGAAAAGCATCGGAAAAATAATCATGTTAATCTAATTAACATTTAACCCTAAGGTCCAAGACCCTAATCCAAGATCTATGCCGACTTGGGATGGGTCTGACCATCCCAAGAAGGATCTAGCCTACTGCGATTAAATTAAACTAATGCTAATAAACACATACCCGAAATCTCAACCCTGGGGCAGGCGAGATGTTCCGCACTGTCTTCCAAGCTGCTCCCGTCCCACGCCGAGCCGCTTCTTGAACCGCTCACCGAACTGCTCCTTGAACTGCTCCGCATCCCGAGGCGATCAATCCAGTGTCGCCGAGCCACCCACGCGCCGAAGAAAGTTTCACACGAGTGAAACCTCCGCCTAGATTTCGGATCTGAATCCGAACTCCTTTGCGGCTTTGCTAGAGCCCCCAGGAGCAAGGAAGAAATTTATAAGGGAGAGGAGAAATATTAATTTAAGCTTAGATCCGAGTGTGCTCCAACATTTACGAGAGCCGCTCAGATCTAGAGCTTGGAACGAGTTATGAGGAAGGGGGATGGCCTCTA
Source organism: Scilla litardierei (assembly GCA_030789695.1). Classification (NCBI taxonomy): domain Eukaryota; kingdom Viridiplantae; phylum Streptophyta; class Magnoliopsida; order Asparagales; family Asparagaceae; genus Scilla; species Scilla litardierei. The sequence continues at coordinate 386,023,545 of CM061142.1, forward strand.
TTTATAGAGGCGGCTGACTCTCCCCTATTCTCCACAACCGAGGTGGGACTATTAATTTGGGATTAATTAAATCAAGTTAGTTTGTCTTTCACAAAGGGCAAACTTCCTCGAATTTTAACTCCCTCAACGTTGAGCTTCAATGTTGGTACAACCTACCAAATCGAAGAGGGTTCAACGGTGAACGCGTAGGAAAAAATGGCTCGTCAATCCGAGTCCGTTTGACCCTTCAAACAATTGTCCAAAGTTAGCCAAAAGTCATGCTTCTCTTAGAAACGTAGCTGTCAAGAAAATCCCAGGTTTCAAAAAAAAATCCCTAACCAGAAAATTCGGGCTTGGTGGGCCTCCATTTTCGCTGGTTTCATCCCAACAGTTTGGGCTGACTTGTTTTGGCTATAACTTGTGCATTTGGACTCCGTTTTTGACGCGGTTTGAACCTGCGTTTAGAGCGGGACGATCCCGTCATCTAGGTAACCTTTTCAACGCGTTTATTTAATTAAATATAGTCTTAAACAATTTAAGAAACATTTAATCTCTTTTGCATCATATGCAAATTAGTCCCTATCTAGGCTTAAATTTTCATTTGCATCAAATACAAATGATCTGAGGGCATATTCATCTACAACTACCACATGTAACATCAGTACAGTAAGTGCTGATGGGTTTTGAGGGAGCCTTAGGGCACATTTCTATGCCAGTCCTACGTCGGACGGACGATAGAGGCAAATAGAAAAGCAAGCAGCAGAAAACGTTAAACTATTTAACATGCAAGCCCTAAGGATATCAAGACCCTAGCCAGGATCTCTACTATTTTGAGGTGGGTTTGAACACCCCAAAAAAGGTCTAAGCTACTGCAATATTATAACTATTATGCTTAATTAAACTACATACCCGGAACCTTGCTTGTGCTGGCACGGTGTTTCGAACCACGTCCCGAGCCGCTCCTCGTCCTGAGCCGAACCTCTTCCTGAACTGCACCACGTCCCAAGGCCAGCAACTCCCTTGTCGCTGAGCCAACCACACACCGAAGAAAGTTTCACGTGAGTGGATCCTTCGCCAAGACTTCGGATCGAATTTGAGCCCCTGCATGTCTTTGCTAGAGCCCTTCAGGTGCAAGACAGAAATATAGAGAGAAGAGAAGATATTTATTTTAAGCTTAGATCCGAGCGTGTTCCAAACTTTTGGGAGCCGCTCAGATCTAGAGCTTGGGACGAGTTTAGAGGAGGGGGGCAGGCCCCTATTTATATAGCGGCTGACCCCTCCCATATACTCCACTTCCGATGTGGAACTAAAGGTTTGGAGTTAAAAGATTCAAGTTAGTTTGCCTTAACGAAAGGCCAAACTTCCACGAATTTTAATTCCCTCAATGTTGAGCTTCACATTTGATACAACCTATCAACTTGAAGAGTGCTAAACGGTGAACGCGTAGGATAAAACGGTGTGTCAATCCGAGTCCGTTTGACCCCTCAAACGAGGCTCCAAAGTTAGTCAAAAATCACAAGTTTCACACAAGTCCAGCCGCCAAAACTGCACGTAACCCTAGGGTTCAGAACCCTGGAGTGAGTGGGCCCCACCGCTTTTGTGCACACAGGGGGCTGGCACGTGCCCATCACGTGTGCGTGTCAGGCACACGCCCATGTGGGCGCGTGCCAGTGCCTACAGATTGGGCACTGTGCCCAACTTTTGGGCGCAAGCTGGCACCCATTATTTGGGTGCCGGCTAATGTGCTTGTTATTTTTTTATAAAAAATCTATTGTTGGGCCCTTTTCTTTTGGGCCATTTAAGTCCTATTTAAAACTCTTTTAAACAGACTTTTTGGGCTCATTTGGACTCCGTTTTGGACGCGGTTTGAACCTGCGTGTAGATCGGGACGATCCCATCATCCAGGTAACCTTTTCAACGCGTTTATTATATTAAATATGGCCTTAAAAAATTTAAGACACATTTAATATCATTTTGCATCGTATGTAAAATTGTCCACATCTAAGCTTAAAATCTCTTAATTGCACTCAGGATCATTCATCCCGAATGCAGAGGCTAACTGCAAACTCTTTGTAGTTTTCTATCCTTTGCATCAAATGCACATTCTCCCTAATTTCTACCTATTACTTGACAAAGGTCGTACTTGTGTGAGACCCTACAGCCTGACCCTACTACAGGTGGGGCTCGAAGCCCCAGACTGCAGTAACTGTGAGTAGCAGGTGCCGTCCCTGTTTCAGTATCATAGTTATGTGGTAACTCATTGACATGAGTATTGTCAGGACCAGCCTGACTATGTCCGTAATGAATACCGTAGTTTTAGTTTCTTTGTCAAAACTATGTCGTTTATTTCAAGCCTAGGGTACGGTCAAACCGTCAACCTCAATAGCTCGAAGCTAGTTGGTCTCCATCGATCTTTAGTCAAATAATGTTGGACATCTTCCAACATACTCTGACTAGAGTTTTCAATATAGATCGAACTAACAATACGACACTAACTCCCATTGACCAGGAGAGACAAATCCTATCTTGGTCATTACTCTCCTCGCACGTTTCAAATGTCACCCAACCAAAAACCTTTCGACATGCCTTGTGTAACGGCCGCTTTACGACCGTTCGTATTTTTGCGTGTATCTTTGTTGTTTTGTATGCGTGTTTCTGTATTTGATTGTTTTTTATCGTTCTCCGTGGTTTTGACGCGTGACCGAACCCCGTATTCACGGTCCACTCGGAGGCGCGAGCGCCCCAGTATTTTTCATTGTAATTTTTTGGACATCGAGAAACCGATCTGCTATAACATCACTATTAATTATTAAAGACTTTTTATATAAATTTCAATGGCAAAGATTCTGTGCGTTTTTCTTAAAACTAAATTTATGATTATGAATTATTTTAAATCCTAACTATATAGTAACCTATTCTAACCTGTTTACTAAGATGTTGTTAGTGTAAAAGGAAATCAAATCGAATCTTTCCTATCTAATCCTATTTCTAAATTACAACTTAAAACTTAAACTTAATTGTACCTTGTAACGTTCAGTTTAAGGGGGGGGGAACAAATTTATATATATATATTTAAAGCAAATCAAAACAGAAATATCTGAATCTTTCTTTTTTAAAGCAGAACCCACTTGTTGTCTATTATATCCTAACAGATTGTTACGTCCTTTATACCCACAACCCCATCACGTGCAGTTGTAACCCCTCAACCCACGTGCCTTGAGCCCATTCGTTCACGTCACCCTGGCATGCGCCCATGCCATTTTCGAAACCCTGAGTTCTTTTAAGCCCAAACAAGCGAACCCGAGGCCACATTCATCCATCTCGAGCCAGAGCGACCCTCGACCTTCGGTGGAATCCCGAGCTCCGGCGAGACCCTCGACAGCCGCGCCTCCTCTGCCTTCCGACGACCACCTCCCCCTTGCAGCTCCCACACCCGTGGACCACCGTCTCTCCCTCCCTTTTCTAGTTCCCGCCATGCTATCCACCACAGCCGCTGCGCCCTCGCCTCGTATCCTTCCGACTTCACATCCTTGCCATCTCCGGTGCCTCCCACACCTTCCAGCAAACCGCCCATGCCATTAGCATCTCCGATCGACTTGCTCCCGCCGCCACATGTAGATCTCACGGTCCCTTGCTTCGACAACGCCGGCCTCCTCCCAACGTGTGCTCCGGCCATCTCGCCGCTCCCTCCTTCTCTGACGTTGCCGTTGGCCCCGTCGTCATCGATCTCGCCACCAACGCCATTGGCACATCTCCCCTCCCTGCCTCCGGAGCTCCCTGAGCTCTGACGAGAACCCGCCGACGTCCCGACGCCCGAGACTCGATGCCGTCTCCCCACGACCGGTGATCCCTCCACCTCGCCAACCCCATGACAGCTTGAACCGCCACAGCCCGACAACGCGCCGACCGGACCTCGCTGCAGCACCCCGACCGGTTGCCGCCTCCTGCCTGCAAGAGCAACATTAGGAAGGCTTGCACGTAAGTTTTCATGGCATTTGTAACATCAATGTTTAATATTACCTGGTGTTTAGTTTGGTGGTGTTATATAATTATTAAATGATATTTTATAACAATTAATAATGCATTTTGTAAAACAAGTTAGTGATGGGGGAAAGTTAGTGTTATAAAATGGCAGTAGGATGAACACAGTATGCTTACCTTGCAGGAGTATTTTTTAATAGTGGCTAGTGTGAAACGTTTTTCATACAGGTTACTTTTATTCACACACATATCTTTAAATAACAACGAGGATATAGAATATTTATATGTAAAACTGCTACAGACGTGTATATATATTAGTTATTGTAAAGTGAAGTATATGTATTATCAGTAAGTATATTGTATCATATTAGAGATACATAAGTGAATTTATATGATTCCTAGTTGGTTGTTTTAAATTCTTAGTGCAGATGAATCGCGTCCCTCATCGGAACACCTCGACGGCCTCTTTCCAGTACGTTACCACAGTTGAGGAAACGGGGCCGTGACGCGATTCGTTGTCGTTTCCAGATTCGATAAACACGTGACCGTCAAAGGAGGTTGGTGCCCTAACTCGTAGCGAAACCCACACCGTAGCTAAACTGAACCCTAAACTAAAACTGGACCACTATAATTAAATTTACTTTTCCGCATCAGTAAAACGCTGCTCACCGTAGAAATCGACCATCGGACAAATTTTCTGTGCATATAGGGTAGTGGTCGATTTAGGCTGAACAAGAACACCAATTTGTGAATTTGACAAATAGGGTAGTCCCGATAACCTAGAAACGAACCTAAATAGGATTTATTGAAATCGCGACCTGACATCGTCGCCGTGGCGATATTTCAGACGGACTTCCGCGGACGCGACACCTGGACGAGACGATTCGAGAGGACGACACACTCGCCATCACAGGCAAGTGTATCCACTTGCACTTTTGGCCATGCTTAGGCCTTAGTTGGTTAGAACTGATAACTGTGAACAAATAGAACCGAACGTGAAATGATAGCGTCCGGGACGATTCCTGACGGCTCAGACTTGACGACGAAGTCTGAGCCTGACAACAACAACTTTTGATGCTGTAGGGCTATCATGTGTGTGCGTGTGTGTGGACACCCTAGAATAACCCTTCCTGTCTTGACACGTCCCGTCTCGTCTTGCACAGCCTGCGGGCAATAGGGCACTCTCCAAGCTAGAGAGAGTGATCCCTTGTACTGATTCACAGCTTACAGGAAGCTCGGCACCCACCTAGCAGAGTGAGTGTCCCAGCAGACCGAGAGGATAGAGACGCTCACCTAGCAGAGTGAGTGGTCCTATACAGTTGTACGGTTTCACCTACGAGGCGTTCGTCGCTCACCTAGCAGAGTGAGCGATACGCTACCGACCGTGGGGATAGAGGCTCTCACCTAGCAGAGTGAGTGGCCCTATATTGTCTTGTCCTAAGTTCTGGGGTTTGGGGTAGGGTTGAGCGTGCGCACGGCAAGAGGGTCTGATCCCCCTCGAACCGTAAGGTGTGAACCCTTTCGTGTCTCACTTGTCTTGTCTTGCCTTGTTTCCGTCACGTCCCGACTTGTCTCGACACCTGTAGGTTAGTCCCGTAGTTGGTAGCACACGCTACGACTACTACTTGTCCCGTTTTACTTTCCTGCTATGTTACTTCCTGTTGTGTTACTCTGTTATAACCACAGCATGCTAATCAACCAGTAAACTGTTGTGTAAAAGAACCTCAGCATGCTAATCAACCAGTAAACCGTTGTTTAAAGTTCGGTGCACTTGCAGTAAAGTCTAACCCTTCTTGTAGACTTTACCTGACGTACAGTTCCTTTTTCTTGGGTGCTGTACGTCAGGTGTTCAGCCAGAGTTCGTGGACGAGGCAGACTCACTAGAGTACGGGGAGCCGAGGACGTCGACCCAGAGTACGTGCCTGACGAGAACCAGACCTTGAGGTCTTTTTAGTCGTCACTTTCAGAGGTTACTGCTTTTAGTTTGCTTTTAGTTAGGTTGTTTCCATGCTTAGGCTTCCTTTTTAGACTTTGTACTCGTTGGATATTATATCTCTAGTTTAATGAATGCAATTTCCTTTCTGTACTTTCTGTTGTTTCGAACTTTATTAATGCAAGAACCTAAAACTTTTAAAATGGTACCCCTACAGACGCTTATTGGGTCCGAGCTTCTCAGCTCTGGCCCAAGCGGGCCTTAGTCACGCTTCGCCTCCGTATTTTTGGGAAGCGGGGCGTGACACCTTGCCTCGATGCTAGGTCAGAGATCTAAGTGACACCGTTCACGTACATGTTCATACAATGACCTCAAGTTAAAAGACCTACTTGCCTATCATCACTAAGAGTTATCATTGACAGATTGGTCAATCATAACCATATGATAACTCTTGTTGGGTCGTTCAATGAACTCATTCTCTAATAAGCACACGTGTCTCGTCTTCGACTTTGCCAAGTCAAACAATCATGAGATCATCGTCACCGCTACACGGTGAAGACTAAAACACAATGGTCTATCCGATGTTTCGATATCCTTTTCTCGAAACATCTACGAACATGAACCCTTTTATACTTATGCTACTAACGGTTACACACTTCTCCATGATCGAGATCCTCATATCGATACATGTTTGACCTTGCATTAAGTCTCAGGACTTTACCTAAGTTTCTATTACTACATTATGACTTAACTTAGATAAATTCTTACCATACAGCTTACTGTAATTTTGAACAAGATGTTTGTACAATTACACAGAGATAAATTGCCTCAAGGACATACATCTCCCAACAAGTGCAACACAGAGGCAAATAACTTAGTTATTTAAATGTCATTTGGAAACCTAGGTATGTCGTTGAATATGAGGGACTGGACTCCACCCCAAGATGGGGCGGTAAGGGGCACCCGCCAGTGGTACACGAGCACTGTTTCCTTTGCTGGTCCTCTCACTCCACCTATTTCCCTGCATCGGAGCGCGAGTGAGGAAAACTTTACAACATCACAAAACATCGTATCCGAAACTGAGCAAGGTACGGTAGTCACCACACAGTATCCGAAATTAAACAAGGTACATTAATACTGTCACAACATAGTCTAGTCCTCATATTCTACTAGTACTCGATTTTTTCCCAACCCCAGTGTTTGCAGCTCACCCTCTTTAGAGAGGAATGAGCGATTTATCTATAATTCTGTACTAGGTTGAAATAACTTAAAGCACACATACATAAAATATGGAAAACAACTACAATAAAGAGGTAAAGGCGACATGGAGGAATAATGTTCAAGATGTATCATGTGACACTCACAATACATACAATCACAAAGAAGGCAACTTGAATTAATGACAAATTTACATCACTTGGTTGTAGGGTCATGTAGGCATGGCTATATCAATTTCCGTTCACTATCTTTCTTTCCACATTTCACAATATACTTGGAACATACATCTTCTTGCGCATTCCCATTCTTATTTCCACACATCACAATAATGTGGCCATGCCTCCCATGCCTCTACAACCAAGTTATTCATAGCAACCTCCTCATACACAACTATATTTCTAATATTTCATTTATTGCAAGTAGTCAACCACAACATTTCCTTTCATGTTGCATCAATAATCATTAACCATGAAGGTGAACTTAACAACAAAACATAGTGTCAAGCATCACTTCAACAATTTCAGTTTGCTGGAAAATGCAGACAGTTATGAACAGAGGCTGTTACCATCCATTTCTAAAGAAAATTTTATAAAACTTATTAAATGAAAGTTGCAGTTCTATAAATTATGCTTTCAAATATCAAATAAAAACTAAGTGAATAGGCTAATTATTGTGGCATGTAGAGTAAAGGATAGAAATTCTATCTAGAATCTAAAATATGCTACATCTAAATCAATGCATTTCAAGCTGTTCCCATCAGATTTTGGAAAAATGCACAACATAGAAATAGTAGCTAGTGAAGTGTAGATTTCGAAAATGTCCAAGTTTGTAAAAATTGATCATCTGTAAAAATGTGATGTAACAGATATGTGATGTACCGTGCAGTGGTGCAGACTGATCAAGCTAGTACTAGTAGCTAGTAACAGATATGTGATGTACCGTGCAGTGGTGCAGTTTCTGCCAGAATTAACATGTTGCTATAAATGAGCTATTTGAGTCTACTACATGTATAATTAGGTTAAGTGTAATACATGAAAGTTGTAGCACACTGATCAAGCTTTCTAAATATATTTTTTCGGAATTTAATTCCATCTACAGTAGTAGAAATTCATGGATCAATTCACAACAAAACTGCAGAAATTTCTAGGGGCATATAACAAGGAGATTTACTTCTACAAGTAGCATGAAAATAACATGCACGATGAAGTTGGATTCCTACCTCAAGTTGACAACTTCCGAGGTTTCCATGCTTTCTCCCAATGCCTCATACATCCTCCTAGCTCCAGCCTCACAAAGACACCAACTTTCATCCAAGGAAGCCTCCATACCACTTCCCACTCCTCCAGACTTTACCAGTTCACAAAAGAGAAGAGAAAAGAGAGATTTTTGGTGTGAAAATGAAGAGAGGGAGAGGAGAACGTGGCTGGCTAAAGGAGGAGGGAAAAGAGAGAGGAGAAAGAAGAAAAGAGGAAGAAAAAGAAAGTTAAAAATGAATTAAATGCAAAGGGAATTCTACACTTTTCTTATCATATTTCTTTTATTTTCTTTTTTTCCCTTTCTTTTCTCTTAAGATTCCAAGTTGGAAAAGCTAAACTACTTTACACACACCCCTCCCACTAAAGCCACTTATTACTAAAATGTCACTTTATGAGCGCACGTGCGCGCACACACACAGTAACTTAATTACAAAAGGCCACTTCCCCTTCCCTTGCCACACTTAATCACTACGCACACCCATGCTCATACGTGCACAGCCATGCATTTCATACACAATAGGTCGACACGAGCTATTGAAGTACAAGCTTGTCATTACTAGGCACACCCATTATTGCAGGCATGCTCACATCAGTAGCATTTTACGCTTAGGAGCAATACAGATCTTTTTTTGTCTTTGTTTTGATTTGTTTAGCTTCTTCAGACCAGTCGAAAGGTAAAGGTATGAAGAGGCAGGTTCCACAACTACCCAAGGTGAAGAAGAGGAAGAAGACGAAAGGAGCCCTGTCGAAATCCGAGTGCTTTCACTGCCATAAGGTAGGCCACTGGAAGAGAGACTGCAAGTTTTACCTTGCAGAAAAGAAGAAAGGACATACTGATGCCTCAACCTCAGGTACAATGAATTCCTTTTAATAAAGCATAATAATTTTTATAAATGCTTTGTCACATAGTATGAGATACTAAGACATCTGTGTAAAGTATACATGTGGCTAATGCGAAGCAGATGATGGAAGGAGTTCCGAGGACAGTCGGCATCTGAGCAATCGTTGCTGCTGGGGCCGTACGAGGACTTCAGGAGATGTGAAGAAGAAGCAACAGATACTTATATTTTTTAATGAATAAAATGTATCGTTTGCTTTAGTTAAAACAATGATTGAGTGTTACGCACTCAAAGTTTATTTTGATAAACAAATTATGATTTATTTTAATGAATCCATTATTTGAATAAATATCTCGGGAAATGTGCTTTATTTTAAATTGTGATTTGTTGTAAATAACTCATTTCTGTGGATGTGGCTGTCTGAGTTGGTTGCATAAATTCTCGAACTGTCATGCAGAGCTTCTGAATGATTTGATTGTTTGGAGCTGACTTAATATTATAGCCAGTCGATAGTTAAATATAAGTTCTAAGAGCGTATAAATTGTGTATGATCACAATTATATGCATGTTAAGATTAATCCTTAATTAAATTGCATTTGATTCTTAAAGAGTTATTATTAAATGTAGTTAAAGAAAAAGTACAGTGTAGGACGTTTCACTGAGTAAGTTAACATCAAAATTCCTATAAATGGGTCTTGATATGATTCATTCATCAAACCCAACCTGACACTGGTATATTCCATAATCACTTCTAAATTGGTTATACTTAAAGTATATTCTAAATATGATTTAAATATATTTAACCAGATAGTTCTTAAAGTCAGTGGGAGTAGCTCATATACTTAGCTCCGGTTTATCGGACTAAGTAAAAATATTTTCAACTTATTTGAATCATCTATATAAGACATTGAATCAAAATAAGTTTGATCTAATCGAATATAAGAGACTTAATGTGTCACTTATGTACTTGACATATTGATAGAAAATAATTGAAATGAGCTAAGACTGACTTATAGAAATGTTAGATCCTACATCAAGATTGTATGAGCTAATTGTTAGCTATTCAAAGAAAAGAAAATTGATCCAAATCATTTTTCAAGCATCAACCTTGTGTGACCAAGAGATGTATCAATAAAAATCCATTAAAATGCATTATAGATACTCGTTAGTAAATCCACTCTTAGGTTTGACATATGTTGGTCCAATGTGACTGATATGCTATAATGGTATGAGATACCGAGATAAATAGCCTAAGTGCAAGTGGGAGATGTAGGAGGATATATGCCCATAAGGCAATTTATCCAAAGTATACGTCTTGTTAAGATATAATATGGTATCAATTATCCTAAGTATGAACTCGTTGAATCATATACTTAGATAATTTCCTGAGACTTATAGCTAGGTCCTTACGTATCCAGATGTAGATCTCGATTATGAGTAGTAAGTGACCGAACAGAAACTTAAGTTTTAAACGGTTCGTGGTCATAGATGTGTCGAGAACTGGATATCAGCACATCGGACAGACCGCTGTATCTTTGTCTTACCTTAGGGTAATGATGATCTCATAGTCATTCGACTTGGTGAAGTCGGAGACGAGACAGATGTGCTCATTGGAGAATGAGTTCACTAAACGACCAACTTAGAGTTATTAAATGGTTAACTTTAACTAAACTGTCTATAATAACTCTAGGGTGATGATAGGTATGCTGGTCCTTAAGACCTGAAGTCATTTGTACGAATTTGTGAGTGAACAGTGTCGCTTAGACCTATGATCTAGCTTCAAGGCTAGGCCTGTTGAAAGTTCTTAGGTTGGGTGACACCTGTGGCTCACAAGGGAAGTAGGTGACTGAGATGGGATTCGTCTCTTCCAAAAGAGAAGTTGGTGTCACAGGCTCAGTATGGTCTTTGTGTTAATCCTCGACCGAGGTACATTTTAAGATGTACAACATGAATACAACAAAGACCGACGTATACTGACCATTGCTGTCTAATGGGGTTGACAGTAAACCGTACCCTAGGCCAGCAGGGACACAGTCTTGACGAAGGGACTATAGCTGCGGTGTTCATCACTGATACAGTCAGAGTGATCCCGACAACGTTCCTCATTGGGTCGAACATGTAAGTATGATTCTAAAATAGGGACGACGCCTACTGCTCGTGGTTACCATCATCTAGGGGTTTCGAGCCCCAACCTGTAGTAGGGTCAGACTGTAGGGTCTCACACCAAGTAGTATTCATATCTTAGTAATAGGAAGATAAATAAGAGGAATTCATTCAATGAAATGAAATAGTTAAGTTGACAAGCTAGTTGTGAGACTAAGTCGTAGATGGGGACAATATTGCATTTGATGCAAACAAGATTAAACGTGTCGTAAATTTCTTACGACAATATTTGTAGGAACATAAGAATTGGAAAGGGTTGCCTGGTTGATGGGATCGTCTCGGTCTAAATGCAGGTTCAAACCGCGTCCAAAACGGAGCTCAAACGAGCACAGAAAAGCAAAAACAGTCAAAGGCAAGAGTGGGTTAGACCCACTTGGACTAGCGGGTCCACCTGTAAGGAGAATGGGCACGGCACGCTGAACCAACGGGCGCCGCCCACTGAGTCCAGCAGGCGCAGCCCGCTGAACCAGCGGGTCGCGCTCCCGCTGTGTTCAGCGGTTTGGCCCGCTGGGACAACGGGCACGGCCCGCGCACCCGCTGTGTTCAGCAGGCGCGTCCCGCTGGGACAGGAGGCACGGCCTGTTGGAAACAGCGGGTGCACCTGCTGTTCAGCGGGCCACCCGCCCGCCACAGGCACGCCCTACTTGGGCGTGACCACAAGCCTTGGAGGACGCGCCCGCTAAGCTTAGCGGGGGCGCACACTAAGCTTAGCGGGGGCGCCCGCAACTTAAGTTAAATTGGGGTTTTTAAAACTCTTTTGACGGCTACGAAAATTGACTTTTAGCCCATCTTTGGGCAATTGTTTGAGGGGTCAAACGAAGTCGGAATTCGTCGTCGTTTGTTCCTACGTGTTCACCATTCGAAGCCCTTCGAAATGATAATTTGTATCTTCTCTAAAGCTCAATGGTGAAGGAGAATTAATTGGTTGAAGTTGGCCTTTTGTGAAAGGCTTACTAACTTCAATTAACTAAATTAATTCTCTTTTAATTTTGTTTTGTCCCACATTGCTCGTGACAAAAAGAGAGGTGCCGACTCCCTATATAAATAGGGGTGCACTCTCTTCGTTGAAACACACACCAAGTCTTCGATCAAGTAGCTCCGAATTTTGAGCAAGCTCGATCTATGACTTAAACTATTCTTCCTCCCTTCTTCATATTCTCCCGACGAGTCCTAGCAAGACTACGAAGGGTGTTTTAGATTCAGATCCAAACGTCTAAGACGCAGGTCTGCCCAAGTGAAACCTTCTACCGCAAGTGATCAGCTCGGAGGCAGGTGTCGGCGCGGGTGAATCAGTTCGAAGGTGCAAGGTGGCTTAGGTGGATCGAGTCAAGGGTGCAAGGCGGTTCGGCTACGAGGAGCGTAAGAAGCCGATACAGTACATATTGCCCATCTCAGGGTTGAGATTCCGGTTATGTTCTTTAAGCTTTTTAGTGTAATTTAATTTCGTCGCAGCAGGATAGATCCCTCTTTGGGTGAGCTGGACCCACCCCAAGTTGGCAAGATCGGGCTAGGTGCTGGCTCTCTCAGGGCCTAGCTAAAATGTTTAGCTAGCATGTTTTATTTTTCGCTGCATTTTATGCCTCTGTGGTGCATCCGACTTAGGACGGGCACATTTGAGCCCTGAGGATCTGCCAAAACCCTTCACAACTGATGGTAGGGGATCAGCCGGCTCCACTACCCCACTGACGATGTAAGGCAGAGGAGGCCAATCTGGACCAGAGAGATCCACACCCTCACCCCCAGGCTCCTCCACGCTGACCTCTTCATCAACCTCGGAATCGTTATCAGAACACAGAGGATTATGGTGGGGATCCCCCAAAACCACCCCGGGGGAGTTGGTAGAGACCCCACTCGACGTAAACTCCAGGGAGGCAGAGGGTGGACCGCATCCTGCACCACCCCCACAGGAACCATAGGGCATTGCTCCATACTATGCCCAAAACTCAATTAGTTGACACAGCTAGCGGGCTCACTTTCATACTCTACATCCAGGGAGATAAAGGTACCATCTTCAAAATCCAACCTGACAAAGCGAGGGAGGGGCAGATCGACATTGACCTCAACAAAACATCTAGCAAATTCTAGCTTTTCCAGCTTAGAGGTAGCAGTGTCCATGCAGATGGGGGTTCCAACCCGACTAGCAGCATTGTTAAGAATATCCATTGTCCAAAGATTTATTAGGAAACTAGGAAACCGGATCCAAACAAGAACTACTTTGAGCATGTCTCGGTCTAAGGTAAGATCACTACTCCACCGATGGAGGATGATGAGACGTCCGTCAAATAACCAAGGCACCCCCAGGAGGACAACCTCACAATCGTCAGCACTATCAAAACAAAAGAAGAAGAAGCCGTTGACTCTCGAGAAGATGTGCATACTATGTTTTAATCTCCACATGCGGCCAACAGAAGCTCTCATTTGGCTGAAGAATGGTTGGTCCCCAAGGACAAGGCCCACAAGTGTATTCTCCTACCTACTAGAGGCAGTGATAATGAGATGGCTTGGCACACGACCCAAAAGTAGGCCATCATCACCCAAGGATAGGGCAACAAACTTCATCTGTCGAGAATCACGAGCAAATGTCACGCCAGGAGGATGCATCACATGGGGTGAAAGTGAGTGAGTAGCTAGGATGATCAGACCGTAGGGCAGACCGAGACTCAGCAGCATCCTTAGTATTCAGATGTGGGACAGGAGGTGGTCGATGAGGGGGATTCTGCGACAGTCGACGAGCTCCTAGCGAGCTACGCATACCATCGAGCACATGGCAGGCATGAGATTGACCCTTGCCAAGGGGATCTCCCCAAGTCCACCAACAGTCACAGTAGGCCTATACCACCAACCCCCACTCCCTGACCACCGCCACCACCGGTAGTACCAGCAGAGCCCTAGCCCCAGTGCTCAGATTGGGGACCAAGACATCCTTATCCTTCATCCTCCTAGGGGACCGAGATCCAACCTCTAGAAACAGGGTCGGCCGGAACACGCCGCTCCATCGCACCCAAGGACACCACCAGAACACCAACAACGGCCGAAGTCGAGGCCGCCATGGATGCCGCCAACGATCAAACCCGCATGACCGATGCCACCACCATAAATCTCCACCGATCCCGCAGCCCCAGCCCGTAGCAACGGTAACCAGAGGCAACCAGTGGGCCAGAGCCCTGTCGGGGAAGATGCAGCTGATCGGAGGACAAAAATTTCCAGATCGGGACAGCATCAGATTTGAAAAAAAAGCCACCAAATCCACGAGATCGGAGGCCAAGGAGTGACAAGAATGGAGAGCAGAGTGTGGGCTCGAAGAGAGGACACGAGTCGGCACTGGAGACCGACCGAATGGCTGGCAGTGAAAGCAGACACAGCCGCCCCCAAAACGCACGGGAACGGGAGCTCCAACGATGGTGTGTGTCTATATGTATGTGTGTGTGACTGCTTTGTACTTGCATATTATGTTGTTCTTTGGTGTTTTGGAGAATTATCTGTGTTGTCCCGGCATGTACGCAGTGGCCTGCAGAACTTTTCTTGTCTTCTCTCTTCTCTCCTTCTCGCTACACCCTCGTCTCTCCAGCATATCTGGGAAAGTTTCGAAAATCATGGATATCCTGGGGAGCGGGGTATGATAGATGCTTATGATAATGCAAAAATTTCCAAGGAACAGATGAAGTTTGAGCATGACAAGATGATTTTGAGGATAGATTTCCTTACGGGCCAAAGAGTGCTTTTATATAACTCGCAATTTCATCTCTTTCCGGGTAAATTGAGATCAAGATGGTTTGGGCCATTTGTGGTAAAGCATGTCTACAATCATGGAATGGTGACCTTGGTGAATGATAAAGATGGGAGCGAGTTCAAGGTCAATGGTCAATGTCTAAAGCATCACTATGATTCATGGGCGAAGGACAGGAGCACCAAGGAGATTTCAGACCCGCCTCTGGGTGGAAAATAAATCTGTTTGTTTATTCCAACGTTTGTTTCTACTTCCCTTTCATTCATTGAGGACAATGCATATCTTTAGTTAGGGGGAGATGTTAGAAATTTTAATTTTTGTTTATATTTTTCTTAATTAGTTTTTCTTATAGACTTTTGGACAAAATTTTAAACTTTTTCTTCATATACAAACTTGCAAAACATGCACACATATCATTCCATACCAATTGCATGGAAAAGCATGAAAATTTGGGTTACATATGTTTAGATTTATCAATGATTGTATTTTGAACCATTTCTGATGATTCTTGACCTTTTGAACCTAATGTGATGAACATAGTCTAAATTCCTCTCTAGTCACCAAAATTAGTTGTTACATAGTTGTAATGAGTCATTTTTCCATGCGGAACCCTTTTCGGAATCATTTTGTTGAATTTATTCATGTCACCATGGTAACTACACCCATTACACTGATGCTAGCTTGATTCAAATATTTTGTCACATAATTCCTAGGTAGAGGTGCACACATGGATTAAATCATAAATCTATGAGAACTTGCATTAACCATACCCAAATTGTCATCAATGATTGCTTTTAGCTTGCTAGAAAATATATGGAGAATAAAGTGCATCGTTCTTCGAAGTCATATTGAGTAGTTGGATCTCTGTGCCTCACGAAGCATTGGAGTCTCGCGTTGAAAAAAGGATCATAGGAGAGTGCCTGAGAAAAAATATATAAATTTGGACGATTCGAGTTAGTAGGTCCCTAGGGGTTTCCAAACCTAATGCCCGAAGATCAATTGATCTATGGGCCATTGACCCAAAACTTGTTACATGAATCATTTTAAATTTAAAAAAATATGAAATAAATGATGATGAAATGAAAACAACAATAGTAGCAAGCTTAAATTAATTAGTTCTTGGCAATTTTGGCTGAGTTGGTAGTCAAATTCTTTGAAATTTATGAATAATGAAAGAAGATTACATTATACCATGGAAAAGTGAAATTTTGCCTTGCATCTTGCTAGCTAGAGGGTATTGGTGTGTTTGTAATGCCCCGCTTCCCAAAAGACACCGGAAGCGAGAGTGTTACGCGGTCCGCTTGAACTGGAGCGGTGAAGCTCGAGTCCAATAAGCGTCTGTGATAAAAACACAGAAAGGGGTCCTTGCATTTGCGTATCAGAACAATCAGAAAACATTTCATTAAATTAAATGGGCACTTCCAGAATTGTTCGTACATAAAATAAAACAACTGGGCCTCAGCATGGCCAAAAGGAAACTATAACAAAGCGCCAAACCTACTACAAGGTACTAGAACAAAACTCAAAGTAATGACGGAAAAGAGACTCTAGTCTTCTGCAGAAAACGTCTCGGCGTCTTCGACAAACTCTGGCTCTCCAAGTCAGGCGTCTCGTACGGGTCCTCCGGGTACTCAAGCTCTGAAACCTGACATGCATCGACAAACATGAATGTATGTCAGCTAGGGGTCTGCAAGAAAAAGTTAGCATCCCAAGGCGAAGTATATGACAGATATATGAATTTTGGAAACATTAATAATTTAAGAAAAGAGACTGCATCAATTTAACATTTAATAATTTATAGAAATGGAAACGGACAATCCTAGCATGCAGTTCTAGACGGTTGCAAGATTAAAGTTAAGATTTCACTGAGTTCGTTAGCATTTCAATTTCAAGATGACCAAGTTAGCGTTGTAATGTCCATGTCAAGAATTAGCATTCTAATCTAGGGTTCACGCCTGTAGGTCGTGATGAGAAGGTCGTTCCTCTCACGGGGGCTTACCGTGATTGACGCTAACCCACCGCGTGCGGGTGGTGCTCTTGAGGAGAGTACCTTTCATATGCCTAGTGGCCGCTCAACCCTAACCCCACCCAAAAGTTTGCCGGAACACGAGCCGGCCTAGTCGACTCACACGACATCACGATATCACGATACCGCCTTCGAGGCGCACGATTTCATGATGTCCAGTTGTTAAACATGTCAGGACTCACTGAATTTTACTATTAACAATATTAAAGTTTTATAGTGACAGTTCTACAAAGCGGAAACGGGTCGAACGACCATTTCCGTAATTTCAAATAATGACGAAAATGTCATTTTTGTTCAACTTGCTACAGAAATGATTTTTTTCCTCTTATTGTTTAAATTGGGGATATATCGTATGATATACCGTTGATCCCAAATTTTGTCCTAGTCATTATGGTGTCAATTTGGTACGTCATCTCACGCCTAGTTTTTTGAATTATACAGCAATACATTTAGATGGCGCAAAAGTGTCAAAACTTCCAAAAATCATATAAAATCAAATACTTGCCTGTTTCCAGCGCTCTTGGTGTTGTTGGGATCGTACGAACGGCACGGACATATCTGTGCCAATAGATTTGGTATAAGCTAAAGGAGTTTTACCGATAAACATTTATAACCACATATATCTAAACTAACTACTACTAACACATCAGCTATATATTTAACCCTAAGTCTCCCATTTATTCATAGCAGCACTGACACATGTAGGATAACAAAAACTCATATCTATGAGCATATACATGTATATATATAATATATAACCATAGACATGCAAGTACTTAAATATATCAGAGTTGACTAAGTCACTAACATTACTTTTATAATTAATAATTTGAAGACTAACATACTGGTACTACGAAAAACACTAGCTTATAGAAAATGGTAGTGTTGCAGGTAATGAGTCTAATACTTAATAACATTACGTATATAAAAATACAAATTACTGTTCACGAGTTACAAATTACATATGATACTAGTATTTGCATTTTACATATACAACTGACATCTCATAACCTACCTGTTTAACAAGTATATAGAGTAGTAGGGATACTTTTGTTTTTATATTGCAGTCAAAACAAATCGCTTGAATAATGGGAACTGTAAAAATAAATCACCAGCACATAAAGCATGGGGTGATGTCTATACACATGCATTCACATTTTTTTAAAACAAATTGGCCTACACTACTCCTAGCTATCCAATGCCCTGTTAACATACTAAACTAACGTTCATATAAGAGAACATGCAATATCACACTTACCCGTGGTTAAGCTCGCAGCTGGGGAGACGCCGGCGTTGGGCTCTCGGAGAAGAAGGAAGGAAGCGGCCTGGGGGTTTGTTGATGGCGAGGAGGAGACCGTGTGGTCTGGGCATCATCCGCGAGTAGGGGAGAAGCTTCGCGTCGGATGTGTGCTGCATCGCGGGGAGAGGAAGCCATGCGAGGAGTTCATCGCGTGGAGAGAGAGAGATGGCAGGGGGTGTTGCGGTTTTGCATCAACCTGGGCTGTGAAGTCAGGCTATGAGGAGAGGGAGCAAGCTGGGATTGATGTGTGGCTCAGGGTTTGGCGTTCTCAGGTGAGGGGAGGATGAGTGCGGGTTGGGTGTTCGGAAAGAGGCCCACGACGGTCCAATATGGTGGCACCGGTGACTCGGGTGTTCGTGGCGGAGAAAACAGAGGTCGACGGCTTCGCTGGGCTCATCGTCGTCCCCGGAGCGGGCAGAGGGTTGGTGTCGCGGCCTGTGGGGATTACGGACCTGTGGGGAGAGGAAGGAGGAGATAGGTGGGGGCGGCTGATGTTAGGGCTGTGAAGCTAGGGTTTTAATATAAGAGATATGGTTTTTTTTATAATATGAGTTGTGTAGGTGTTGTACAGAGGGCATCACGTGATAGTATATGCGAGGTTAGGTATTTAAAATTCAACCTACTAGGTGTGTATGGGGTTTGAATTCGCAGCAAGAGGCCTATAGCTGTTAAATGTTTAGCCTAGGTTTTATTAGATAGAAAGTAGAGTGGGTAGGCTGTGTACAAAAGTTAGTCTAGGTTTAATTTTTTTATATAAAGGTTAGCTTGTAGAGAGCAAAAGCCTAGGGGAGATGTTATATAAAAATAGGGTGATGGTTGGTAGCATGAGAAACCGAGTTGTCCTTGGTTTCCTATTGTTTGAGGGGTTTAAAAATAGGTTTGGTCTTAGGGTTTTCAAATATTTATTCTTTTGTTTTTTTTGTTTGCTACAAGCTGTGTGTTATAGGTATACGCATCAGATGGGTGCGGCCATGGAGATTCCAAATTAGGCTAGAGTTAAAAGGGAATGAATGAAATATAATTAATAGGATTAATATCAAAGGTATTTAATTAGGAGGTTTAGGGCTAATAAAACTTATTTTAATTATAGGTCTAAATGAGTTTTAGTAGGAAAGTTTCAAACATTTAAAAAAAAGCTTTAAATTCTAAATTTGAATATTGAATTGAAATTTAAAACAAATTTCATGAAGAGATATTTAAAATAATTACTAAAAAGGGTTATAATAATAATGATAATAATAATAATAAGTGTGAGGGACCGAGAGGATACGGGTACGAATACGGGTACGGGTCAGTTACTACTTAACTACGGATATGAAGAAAGATATACGACACGAGAGGGGAACGAACTACGCATCGCTGAAACCGGTCGTTACATCCTACCCACCTTAAAAACGATTCCGCCCTCGGAATCTTATCGGCCAAGACACGGGAATAACGTAAGGGTAATGCCCGAATCTCCACTTCTAATGCACACACACCATAACTAACTATCATGTCATATCCTAATAGTATTGCTAATACTAGTATCAACACCAATAATATTACTACCGATAATCATTAATCATCGTCCATGCTAGTAGTAGTAACAACACACGTACATACATTATCAATTAACATATTACGTCCAATATAATATCATCCTACAATTATAATCCAACCGATATTATACTCGGGTGAATAGTAACACTTTACCACATCAATTTACTAGCTGTAAGTGTGCCAACACCTAGCACACTCACGTTATTACAAATACACAAAGCAATACCACATATCTTATACACTCACAATCTATACTGATATAGTACCCCATGTCACATAAACATACCACTAATATAAATACAATTATTTTTAGTCAATTAAATTTTCAATCATACGATCACTTTACATACCGCATATTACTACATACACGTAATAATATATGTCACTATACGTATATACATGCACATATTACCCTACACCAAACACAGATTTATAAGCCTTACTCATAGCACTAGGGTCAACGTAATCTACCCACCTTAAGATTAAGTCCGTCCTCAGACTTCCTTAAATAGGCAGACATAGGGGTGAGCGGACTTAGACACTAAGGTCATCCTATCCCAGTCATACATACATTATAATGAAACAACATACATCTATATTCTTATACCTACTCATATATCACGCGCTTTCAAATACTTGTACATACGTTAATTTCACATACATATACATACTTACACTACTACACGCCTATCTCGTATCTATATAGGACAGTTATATACACACACCGGTATTCACAGCCATGGTAATTTACATAGGCAAGTACACTATTTCATAATTTCACATATACGTAGTCACAAACATACGGCCATGCATACCTCCTGGTATGCACATGTTCACACATCATCCCGTAGGGGTAATATTAGAATCCCGCTATACATAAAACACACTCATTCATACAATATATATAAATATATAAATACCTATAACTAACCATGTACACATATACACACGAGCACACGCCAGACATACTAACATATAGATCACATAATAAATCTGCACACACCACTATACGTACACCTATTACCATACATCTAACTCGCATATCACTGTACTAGCATACAATTACAATCATTAACAAGTACGACTAAGGTATATACTCCTAGTAACTAGCCAATACTAAATCTAATACGCACGGATATTCATATAGCGATATAGCTAATCACTCGTCTAAGTATAAGTATAACACTTACTGATCTATACTCAACTATATGCATATATGTCACATATCACCGTACACGCACATATAACACAATAGATAATCACACTATATTAATATACTAAGGGTAAGCACACTCATGTATAAGTGGTGCTTAGAGATTCGCACACACGGGTCCAAACTCAAAATCTATTTACATGCATCACAACACCACCATCAAGCTAATGGTCCCACTATACTTAAACTAAAGCTGACACAAGTAAGGATAAACACTAATGTGGTAACTAAGGAATATGGTAGGATTCAAAGTTAAATGTTGTAACGAATTTAAGTTGTGATGGACGGTTCCGAATGTGGGATGGATAAGAGGGTAGCTAGTTGGGTGACATGAGTAATTAAATAACTAAGAAGAGGAGGGGTTGTGTAAAGAAATAATAACATCTTTAAAATAGCGAACATATGGTATAAGTTAAATCGTAGAATGTGACCAGTCAAATAATAGGTGAAGAGTAATTACGGGCCTAGTGATGTAGTGCTTGTTTTGCAAATGGAAAATAGGTTTGAAAAAATGTTCTTTTTTTCCTTTTTGGAATATGAAGACAATGATTATAGAACTGACACACAAGATTTTGAAACTCTATGTAACCCAGGAAAGTATTTTAAAAAAATATGTAGGAATGACTGTTTTGTAATATGTTAGTAAAAAGGGGATGATATTTTGAACTAGCGAAATAGAGATAAGGTTTTAAAAGTTCTTTACATGAGGATAAATAGAGTAGTTATGCAAGATCATGTGAAATAGAAGTGCGGAAAATGTATGTTAGAAAATCGCTATAAGATAGTAACTAAAGATCACGTTAAAAGAGTCTCCTAAACAAGATTTGGTTTAAGTGTAGAAAATCTAAGTACAAGTTTTCGAAAGAATTTTAAACTTAGCGAACAATTCAATAAATGAAATATCGAAAGTATATATATTTTTTGTTTAAAAGACCCTGGATCTGCAATGGGGAGGTTCAAGGTTAAAGATGGCGGATCTGAAGAGTTTATGTGAATCGAGAACAAGGAATAGGTTCGACGATCGAGACGTCTACGATGGCTTTCTACGATCATTAATATGGAAGTATAATGATTAGGAAATAGTAAGATCGGGGAGATAATCATTGGGTCGACTAAGGTTCATCGACAAGTTAGACTATGATAGGAGAGTCGGGATAAGGGTTCGTTGGGGATCGAGGTTGAGACTTATCTATAGGTCTGGAATATCTTACGATTCGAAGTCTACTCCTTGCAGGCGTCTCAGGCCCGACTTGTACGGATGCGATGATTGCAACGTTCGGTAGGGCCCTAGGTTCGATAAATCTAAGCGAACGACTAATGAAACTCAAAAAAATCTAATATGGTCAAAGCTGGATGATCAATCGCTAGGGTGACTTCCAAGATGATAATACTAAGTCGTGGCAAGGGTGTCTACCTAACGAGCACGAGCGTCTAACTAACTCTTCCTATTATCCTGACATTGGGTTCCTATCGTGCTGAGACGAGGCATTTGAGTAATTTTGCGTACGAACTAATTCTGGATGTTTTGGCTAATGAAAAGTGTTCTCATTGTTCTGAGTTTTGCAGTTGCAGAACCTGCATGGGCCACCACTAAAACCTGTAACGCCCCGCTTCCCAAAAGACACCAGAAGCGAGAGTGTTACGCAGTCCGCTTGAACTGGAGCGGTGAAGCTCGAGTCCAATAAGCGTCTGTGATAAAAACACAGAAAGGGGTCCTTGCATTTGCGTATCAGAACAATCAGAAAACATTTCATTAAATTAAATGGGCACTTCCAGAATTGTTCGTACATAAAATAAAACAACTGGGCCTCAGCATGGCCAAAAGGAAACTATAACAAAGCGCCAAACCTACTACAAGGTACTAGAACAAAACTCAAAGTAGTGATGGAAAAGAGACTCTAGTCTTCTGCAGAAAACGTCTCGGCGTCTTCGACAAACTCTGGCTCTCCAAGTCAGGCGTCTCGTACGGGTCCTCCGGGTACTCAAGCTCTGAAACCTGACATACATCCACAAACATGAATGTATGTCAGCTAGGGGTCTGCAAGAAAAAGTTAGCATCCCATGGCGAAGTATATGACAGATATATGAATTTTGGAAACATTAATAATTTAAGAAAAGAGACTGCAGCAATTTAACATTTAACAATTTATAGAAATGGAAACGGACAATCCTAGCATGCAGTTCTAGACGGTTGTAAGATTAAAGTTAAGATTTCACTGAGTTCATTAGCATTTCAATTTCAAGATGACCAAGTTAGCGTTGCAATGTCCATGTCAAGAATTAGCATTCTAATCTAGGGTTCACGCCTGTAGGTCGTGATGAGAAGGTCGTTCCTCTTACGGGGGCTTACCGTGATTGACGCTAACCCACCGCATGCGGGTGGTGCTCTTGAGGAGAGTACCTTTCATACGCTTAGTGGCCGCTCAACCCTAACCCCACCCAAAAGTTTGCCGGAACACGAGCCGGCCTAGTCGACTCACACGACATCACGATATCACGATACCGCCTTCGAGGCGCACGATTTCACGATGTCCATTTGTTAAACATGTCAGGACTCACTGAATTTTACTGTTAAAAATATTAAAGTTTTATAGTGACAGTTCTACAAAGCGGAAACGGGTCGAACGACCGTTTCCGTAATTTCAAATAATGACGAAAATGTCATTTTTGTTCAACTTGCTACAGAAATGATTTTTTTTCCTCTTATTGTTTAAATTGGGGATATATCGTATGATATACCGTTGGATCCCAAATTTCGTCCTAGTCATTATGGTGTCAATTTGGTACGTCATCTCACGCCTAGTTTTTTGAATTATACAGCAATACATCTAGATGGCGCAAAAGTGTCAAAACTTCCAAAAATCATATAAAATCAAATACTTGCCTGTTTCCAGCGCTCCTGGTGTTGTTGGGATCGTACGAACGGCACGGACATATCTGTGCCAATAGATTTGGTATAAGCTAAAGGAGTTTAACCGATAAACATTTATAACCACATATATCTAAACTAACTACTACTAACACATCAGCTATATATTTAACCCTAAGTCTCCCATTTATTCATAGCAGTACTGACACATGTAGGATAACAAAAACTCATATCTATGAGCATATACATGTATATATATAATATATAACCATAGACATGCAAGTACTTAAATATATCAGAGTTGACTAAGTCACTAACATTACTTTTATAATTAATAAGTTGAAGACTAACATACTGGTACTACGAAAAACACCAGCTTATAGAAAATGGTAGTGTTGCAGGTAATGAGTCTAATACTTAATAACATTACGTATATAAAATACAAATTACTGTTCACGAGTTACAAATTACGTATGATACTAGTATTTGCATTTTACATATACAACTGACATCTCATAACCTACCTGTTTAACAAGTATATAGAGTAGTAGGGATACTTTTGTTTTTATATTGCAGTCAAAACAAATCACTTGAATAATGGGAACTGTAAAAATAAATCACTAGCACATAAAGCATGGGCTGATGTCTATACACATGCATTCACATTTTTTTAAAACAAATTGGCCTACACTACTCCTAGCTATCCAATGCCCTGTTAACATACTAAACTAACGTTCATATAAGAGAACATGCAATATCACACTTACCCGTGGTTAAGCTCGCAGCTGGGGAGACGCCGGCGTTGGGCTCTCGGAGAAGAAGGAAGGAGGCGGCCTGGGGGTTTGTTGATGGCGAGGAGGAGACCGTGTGGTCTGGGCATCATCCGCGAGTAGGGGAGAAGCTTCGCGTCGGATGTGTGCTGCATCGCGGGGAGAGGAAGCCATGCGAGGAGTTCATCGCGTGGAGAGAGAGATGGCAGGGGGTGTTGCGGTTTTGCGTCAACCTGGGCTGTGAAGTCAGGCTATGAGGAGAGGGAGCAAGCTGGGATTGATGTGTGGCTCAGGGTTTGGCGTTCTCAGGTGAGGGGAGGATGAATGCGGGTTGGGTGTTCGGAAAGAGGCCCACGATGGTCCAGTATGGTGGCACCGGCGACTCGGGTGTTCGTGGCGGAGAAAACAGAGGTCGACGGCTTCGCTGGGCTCATCATCGTCGCCGGAGCGGGCAGAGGGTTGGTGTCACAGCTGTGGGGATTGCGGACCTGTGGGGAGAGGAAGGAGGAGATAGGTGGGGGCGGCTGATGTTAGGGCTGTGAAGCTAGGGTTTTAATATAAGAGATATGGTTTTTTTTATAATATGAGTTGTGTAGGTGTTATACAGAGGGCATCACGTGATAGTATATGCTAGGTTAGGTATTTAAAATTCAACCTACTAGGTGTGTATGTGGTTTGAATTCGTAGCAAGAGGCCTATGTCTGTTAAATGTTTAGCCTAGGTTTTATTAGATAGAAAGTAGAGTGGGTAGGCTGTGTACAAAAGTTAGTCTAGGTTTATTTTTTAATATAAAGGTTAGCTTGTAGAGAGCAAAAGCCTAGGGGAGATGTTATATAAAAATAGGGTGATGGTTGGCAGCATGAGAAACCGAGTTGTCCTTGGTTTCCTATTGTTTGAGGGGTTTAAAAATAGGTTTGGTCTTAGGGTTTTCAAATATTTATTCTTTTGTTTTTTTGTTTGCTACAAGCTGTGTGTTATAGGTATACGCATCAGATGGGTGCGGCCATGGAGATTCCAAATTAGGCTAGAGTTAAAAGGGAATGAATGAAATATAATTAATAGGATTAATATCAAAGGTATTTAATTAGGAGGTTTAGGGCTAATAAAACTAATTTTAATTATAGGTCTAAATGAGTTTTAGTAGGAAAGTTTCAAACATTTAAAAAAAAGCTTTGAATTCTAAATTTGAATATTGAATTGAAATTTAAAACAAATTTCATGAAGAGATATTTAAAATAATTACTAAAAAGGGTTATAATAATAATGATAATAATAATAATAAGTGTGAGGGACCGAGAGGATACGGGTACGAATACGGGTACGGGTCCGTTACTACTTAACTACGGATACGAAGAAAGATATACGACACGAGAGGGGACGAACTACGCATCGCTGAAACCGGTCGTTACAGTGTTATTGTGATGTTTGGGTATATTTCAATACATTTCTTGCTTAAATGAATGGTATGTGGAAAAATCATTTTTCATAAACTATGGCATGACTCATCTGTGGGATTTCTATACACTTGATTGTTTAGACTTTGTTTTATTTATTTTGCTAAGTGTCTAGCAAAAAGCTAGTTGGGAGGTGTGATTAGATGTGAATATTGTATGTTTTCACCCCCTAACCGTAGTTATTTTGTGCATAATTCATTTATAATTGGGCTCCGATATGTTCGTTTTGTGAACATCATCTTAATTGTGAGCTATACATTTTTCTATGCATAAAACTTCACTATCATATCTAAATCACATTTTGATTATGTTGACATAGCTAAATCAGGAATTTTTTGGAAATCAATTGAAGTTTTGGAGCTCATGAGAGCTGGATTTGCAACAGGCCACGCGATCGTGTGTTACACATCACATTACTGTATGGTGATTTAGTATAGAATAAGAGTGGACACGACCGTGTTGGTGGTCGTGTGGTGATTCAAAGCTAACGAAGAGAAGTAGCCACACGGTCGTGTCATACGGTCATGTAGAAATGAAGCAAAGGAAGAAGCAACCACATGGCCGTGTCGTTCAGTGACACGGCCGTGCCAGGCAATAAACAGAAGGTCAATTTTGGGTTACAGTTACACGGTTGTGTGACATGACTGTGTCGATCCAAGTTTCTGACGAAGCCCAGAAGAGGGACACGACCATGTCACTTTGTGACACAGCTGATCCAAGTTTCTGACGAAGCCCAGAAGAGGGACATAACCATGTCCCTTTGTGACATGGTCGTGTCATCCTCTTTTCCTGTGTGTTTTTGGATGCGGGTCCAGCTACGTTTCTCACCCGATTTTGACCCAATAACTGAGGAGATTCGGAGCCTTTGATCTAAGGAATGAATGGTGGATCTGCACTAGCCTATGGGAGATGACCTAATTTAAAGAAGGAAAATGAAGTGGCCCAATGACTCTCATTCCATCATCTTTCAAATTCTGAAGGCCAAGTCTTGGAGAAAGGAGGAGCTGAAGGAGACAAATCTAGGAATCATCTCAAAAGGTGGTTTCTTTAGATTAAAGTTTTGATTTTTATTTATCCACTTGATCTTAACTACTTGTATGAACTATTTGACAACACTTTTAGAAATAAAAATGTTGTCTTTGTTTTCTATGAGTAGCTAAGCTTCGTGTGTGTGTTCATGGTAGATTGATGTTTGTTTGAGCTTGTGGATCTATCTCTTCCACATTTTTATTTGTTATTTATGGATGAAACTTTGAGATCTATGTTTGTTTTTGGAATTCTAGTGGGGAATCCATGGAGAGGAACAATCCTAGTAGTCCCTCTCTACTATGCCCAATGTTATTTTCTCATTAATTCATCCTCGACTTATATTGCACTCCAAGTGTTTGCTTAAATGTCAAATCATCCAATCACTCACTCCTTAGCCGGATGAGAGATAGTAGTCATTTGGGATAGATTCACAAGCCCTACAACTTTATGAACCCATGGATAAACATGCTTCTCACCTTTGAGTTCCCTCCATCATATCCCCTTGTTTGCATTATTTACCTTCATTTTAGTATAAAATTCACCAAACCAATTCTTACCTTCAAACGGTGGTATTGTCTCGTTGTTATACCTATTTGTCAACCATTGTTGATTGTAAACGACTCGTCCCTGAGTTCGACTCTAGGCTTTTAGGAAAATTTACTACTTGGCGACCTCCTATACATGGGGGTTAGCACGCGCAATATTTCGACGCATCGAGGCTGAAAGCTCAAATTTAAGCTAAATGAATTCCTAGCCCTATGGAATCAACTAATGAGTGTTCTAAAGTGTTGTGCATGACATATAAGTGCTTATAGCAAGTATATTCAAGGCTTAACATTCTGAATTCTTAAGAAGTAAAGAAATGGAAAATTTTACATTTAATCCTCTTCACCGCTTCTTGAAATCTTGAAATCTTCTATTTGATTTCCTCACATCATCGGTTCACTTCATCGTCGCTTTTGATATATCTTTAGTCTACATTCGATGATGCTTTAGTTAACTACAAAAGAAGGAGTTAGTCACAATTAATTATGCTTGCTCATCATCAAAACCAAATTGGGGGATCCAATGCTCAATATTCTCCCCCATGAGGACAAACAAATATAAACAAAAATAATAATTGTGCTAATAATA
Organism: Scilla litardierei; assembly: GCA_030789695.1. Lineage (NCBI taxonomy): Eukaryota > Viridiplantae > Streptophyta > Magnoliopsida > Asparagales > Asparagaceae > Scilla > Scilla litardierei. Next base: position 386,051,978 of record CM061142.1, read on the forward strand.
ATACTTATTCCACATGCATTGATGACAATCAAGTTAGTCCAATAATCAAATATAATATTAATGTGTAGTTAAAGTGAGTGTAATACAAGGCAGTGTGTATTATAGGCATGAAAGCTTAAAAATGAATGAATACACATGAACATGATATGATGGTGATACACATGGAAGAAATTAAACAAACTAAGAATGCGATCTAAATTTGAGGAAATTAAACAAACTGAGAATGAGATCTAAATTTCTATGAAATATCTCAATTATACATGAATGTGGGATATAATCCAAATTTATATATCATACTCCCCCTGAATCATACAATGGATCAAAAAAAATAATTTTGAAAGCTATGGTTCATGTAAATGCTTTAAATTAATAATATCACATGAATTATACTTTGTTCATTTCTCTCCCCCTTTGTCATAATCAAAAAGGTGTGGGAGGAAGAGAGACAACAACAGCTAGTGCTAATAGAATAATAAAGCCTATTGAATTCAATAAACATCGAGTGATATTAAAGAAAACTATATATCAACATGTAAAGGAGTATTACTCTCGACAATTTATCTCAAAGAAAATCAAAACCAATAGTATGGACACAATATCAACATTTAAGATTGGAAGTGTATTACAAATGCATATAAGAACAAATATACACATATCCAAAAGAGCAAAGCTCCACACACACACACACAAATATATATATAATGAGTCGATGATACAAAATGAGGATACGATACAACAGCAATCAACAAAAACATAAGTCTGAACCTCAAATTATCATACATCCAAAACATGGGACATACAATGTCATACATCCAAAAATCAAAAAGTATATCAAAATGTCATACATCTACACGCACTCTTAAAAAGGAAAGAAAAGAAATATCCTAAGCCTGAGAGTCTCTATAAGATCAAGGAGCGGGTGGAGGAGGCTCGGATGCATGAGCATTAGCAGGAGCACCACTAGGTCCTGGTGCACCTGTAGGAGGAGGCTCAGAAGTATATGTAAGGAAGTAGCAGGAGGAGCGATGTCTAGAGGAGTGGGCAAACTAACCTCAAGATTCGACTCGATCTTCTTAACCAGAAGAGTCAAAAGACGAATCTGCTTTTCATGAGTCTTCATTATCTTAATCTGAGTGCTAACTATAGATACAACGGAGGACATCGTCTCTTTCATATCATCAAGACCCTAGTGCATCTACGAGAGATTAGTCTTCAGGCCTTTGTGACTATACTCCAGCTTAGCTAGTCGAGTCATGAACTAACCAGATGAAGTCTTAAGAGCCTCTAGAGACTCATGGCCACGCTGCTGTTGGGTCATCATCCCATCAAACTTGCCACACATATGTGCACTGCTATCAATAACCTGAGTGGAAGAGGTCACGACAGTCTTCAACTCATCACCTAAGACGTTATGGCGAGAGTCAAAGTAAATAGGCCATCTCCGATGCTAGTGAATCTGAGCCCTCAGTATATTAAGAGAATCGTCAGAGATATGTGGTCGCTCAGCATGAAGAGGATGCATAGAATAGGATGAGATGGAAGTAGCATCAATGTCTGTATGAGGAGGAACAGAAGCGGAGGGACCCGCTGAAGATGAGGCAGCAACGTCCTTCCTAGCTACCACCTTAAGTGTTGCAACAGACATGGCAAGGAGGGTGGAATTGTTAAGGGTTCCAGGAGGACTCATCTCGTTTTTACTCAAGGGGGTATGAAATTGAGTGAAGATGTGAGTTAGGAGATAGTGATAGGGTAGGTATGAAGTGTCATTCATCCTATCCAGAATCACATGTGCCTAGTTTATATTTATGCATCCGAAGAGATCATAGAGACAATGAAAGTACTCCAGAGAGAGATAGTCAACTGAACCATACTTGGGTAGGAAATCGGACTTCATGATGAGTTTGCATATCCTGGCCAAATGGGTAAGATCCTTAAGACTAAGATTAGAAGAAATATGAGTGGGGAACTCAGTGAAGACTTTTGTCATGATAGATCTCTCGTCCATACCGACATCGGTAATGAGTAGGCCAGAGGAGGGGATGTGTAGGATAGATCCTAAGACTCAACATCGAGACCGATGGGGATCCCCTGGACGACAGTGTCCAATCGATGCAAATCATCCCTAATTTGGTTGGCGTAAAATAGACGAACTAGGTTGGTATATGGAGGAGTGGATCTAGTGTCTCGCTATAACTTAAGAATTCTCGTCTTACCGAAAATTTCAGAAAGAACAGTGAGGTCAGAATATGTAATAAAACACTCAGGGATAATGCGAGCAGATAGAAGAGATGTATAATGAAGCTGACGTTCAAGGTTATGACATGAAAATGATGGAGTTATTCATGTGGGAGGAGAAGGAGGTCCAGATGATTCGGGTTGTTGGGTTGAAGATTCAGGTTGAGCTTAGGGTCGAGGCTGTGAGGGTTATGATTGTGCAGCCTGTGCCGAAGATTGTGCAATGTGTTTGGCTTCGAAAGGGAAAGATTGTGAGTAATAACCCCCTTCTTCCTAGGGTTAGGGTTCGGATGAGGGGGTTTGGAGACTACAATTTTCTTGCGAGGGGCCATGAGAATATTAATTCAAGAACGAGACTCTAAACGAAATTAACGAACCCTAATCAAAGATAAAACCCTAATCAAAATCGAGAAAAACGTAGAAGATTATACATATATGACCGAGATCAATCAAAATCTAGTGGAATGAAGTGGGAGGAAGGACAGACGGTGGTTACCAGCCAGAATCGATCGAAAAATCCAATTGAAGGTCGGAGAATTTGGGGGTCAGACGGATGGCAGACGTTCGGAGAGAGAAAGATTATGCCCTAAGTCGCGACATTAAAGAATGAAAATGATCGAACGAAATGATCTCAACCGTCAAATCGAATTGAGATCTAAAATTAAACCTTGTCAGACTTCTGGAGTAGGACGACCAGATGGCTGGCGCTTGAATATTAAAATGAAAATCTCTAAGTAATTAGGCGACCGGAGTACATGACCCAGACGTCTGGAATACCATTCAGACGTCTAGAATACCTAATCAACTGTTCCGTGTATAATAGACGGCTGGTCCAGAATTAAAGAATAGCTAAAGAATTCTAGGGTTATCAGCCGTCCGATGAAGAACTATCAGACAACCAATCAACTGTTCAGTCGTCTGATCGGCCTACATCAGACAGTTGTAAAAATAAGGGTGAGGATAGAGAGCTTTCAGGAAATAATCCACAAAAATTCCTCACATTATAGAAGTCTGGAGTTCACCAGGCAGACGTCTGAACCATTGTTCAGACGTCTGTCTAATGAACTACAAACGGCTGATATATGGCCAAGTCTGAAGAAGAAAATTCAGACATGCCAGACATCGGGTGCGTCTATACTAGATGTCTATCCTGGTTCTAGGGCAAATAATGAACCTAGGATGAAATATGGAGAATCTCTCAAACTTAAATTAATCTAATCTCTCAAACTAACACATAATCAACTTAAAAATATATATTATCAATCAAAACTCATAGATATCAAATTTAAGTCAAAATCCTCTAAAATAGCATATGAATCACATATATCTTATGAAAAATACTCAAAATGAACAAAGGAGATATATGATTCTAATCACATCAAAAATGCATATAACATGGTATACCAAATGAAATATGTGTGAAATATGATATGACATATAAGAATGACCTTCTAGAGTTTCGATTCACACATAATCTTTAATTCCCTCCTAAGCCTCACAAAGATATCTTCATTGCGTGGTTTACTGAAAATATCAGCGATTTGTTTTACGGTAGCCTAACATCCTTCTTGAGGACATGATCATTAATGAAATGATGTCTAATGTATATGTGTTTGGTTTGGGAGTGTTGTACCAGGTTTTTTGGATAGACATATGTCACTTTGGTTATCGACCATGATATCACATGTACCATAATCGATACCATGTCCTTAAGTGTTTGTCTCATCCAATGAACTTGTACACAAGCTAGACTCATGTCAATATACTCTGTTTCAGTCATAGATAGGGATACCAAGTTTTTTTCTTGGCAAACCAAGACATAATGGAATTTCCTAGAAAATGGAAAGTACCACTAGTACTTTTCCTATCGGATTTGCATCCGGCAAAATCGGCATCGCTATATGAGATTAACTCATAAGTGCATGACTTATGATAAAATAATCCGTAGTCGAGTGTTTTGTTAAAGATAACGAAAAATTTGTTTGACTGTAATCAAATGTGATTATTTTGGTCATAATTGATAACGTGCATATAAACATACTGCAAACATGAGATCGAGTCTACTAGCAGTACAGTAAAGTAAACTACCTATCATACCTTGATATTGTTGAAGGTCTACGTCTATGCCACGTTCATCTTTGTCAAGATGCGTTGTCGTGCTCATTTGAGTACGCTTGGAGATGACGTCCCCATCCTAAAGCGCTTGATCAACTCCACCATGTACTTCGTTTGGTGGATGAAGATCCTTTGCTCCAATTGACGAATTTGAAGACCTAGAAATAGGTGAGCTCACCCATGTGGCTCATCTCAATTCATCCTGAATAGGCTTAGCAAATTCTTGACATAATTGAGTGTTAGTATAACCAAAAATAATATCGTCTACATACACTTGAATAATTAAGATGTCATTGGTAAAATACTTTGTAAATAAAGTAGAATCAACCTTCCCCATTTTAAATCCCAAATCTAAAAGAAAAGTCTATAGGCGAACATACCAAGCCCAAGGAGCTTGTCAAGCCATAAAGTGCTTTTTTTAGTTTTAAACATGATTTGGAAATTGTTCATGAATAAAACCTGGTGGTTGAGAAACATAAACTTCTTCGTTTATAATACCATTTAAAGTGCACTTTTGGCATCCATTTGAAATAATTTGAAATTCCTATATGATGCAAATGATAACAATAACCTAATTGACTCTAATCTAGCTACCAGGATCAAAGATTCCTCGAAATCAATACCCACCTCTTGCCAGTAGTCTTGAGATACTAACCTCGATTTGTTTCGTGTGATGACCTCGTTCTCATCCATTTTGTTTTTGAAGATCCACTTTGTGCCTATGACTTGGTGGCCTTCCAGAGGAGGGACAAGTTCACATACTTCGTTCCTTTAGAATTGGATGATTTCTTCTCCCCTTGCCCTATCCACGAGTTATCGTCACACGCTTCATCCATGTTCTTTGGCACAATGGTTAAAACGAACGCGCAATGTATGAAGTGCTCAACCCTTGACCTTGTATGGATACCATCTCCAATATTACCAATTACTTCATCAAGTGGATGATGCGGGACCGTGACAAAAGTCTTTTGTATACCTGTATCACTAGGAACAAGCTCAGCATTCTCATTTGTAGGGTTAGTCTCAATAGATTCATCTAACTTAACATTATGCAAGGAATCACATGAAAATTCTATACTATCATCATGATGAGAAATGGGAGTATCAAAATACTCATAAACAAAATGTGTAGTGATTCCTCAACTGTTAAAGTTCTTTTGTTTTATATCTGATAGGCCTTGCTACGATCGAAATATCTAACAAAGATCCCTTCATTGGATTGAGGATCAAACTTATCTAAATTGCCATGTGTGTTCTTAATAATGCATTTAGCACCAAAAACACAAAATTAATGAATTATAGGCAATTTATCATAAAATAATTCATAACATGTTTTCTTCATACTGGGTCTCACTAGAATCCTATTTAGTACATAGCAAGCAGTATGGACGGCTTCCACCAAAAATTGAGATCCAAGCTGGTTATCACTAAGCAAAGTGTGTGCACACTCTACTAGTGTTCTATTCTTCCTTTCTACAACACCATTTTGTAGTGTGGCACGAGGAAAAGAGAATGTGTGCGTGATCCCGTTTTCATCACAAACCTTAGAGAAAAGTTCATTATCAAAATCACCTCAATGATCACTATGAATAATGATAATTTTGGTTTCTTGGATATTTTGAACTTTCTTTTAAAATGCAATAAAATGTTCAAGAGCCTCATGTTTACTATGTAAAAATCTTACACAAGTAAATCTAGAAACGTCATCAACTATGACAAATCAATAAAATCTATTTCCTAAAGATGCAACTCTTATATGCTCAATTAAATATAGATGTAATAGCTCTAAAGACCTAGTAGTCAAAATTACATCTTTACGTTTAAATGAAGATTTATGGAGTTTTTCATGTTAGCATGAATCACAAAAACTCTTCTTATTGAAAGAGAGTGTAAGGAAACCTTTTACTAGATTATGCTTGGATAGTTTATAAAGGTGTTTAAAATTCACATGACCAAAGCATTGGTGCCAAAGTAGTTATTCATTTGTGTGGGCAACCAAGCATTGGTTTTGTGGATGTGGCATAGTTAAAATATAAATATCTTTTTGGGTGTGCCCCCAAAAAACATATTTTTATTAGAACTATCATAAATACCATACAAACCATCACCAAAGTTAACTTTGTAACCCTTGTCACAAAGTTGACTAATGAAGATAAGATTGTGATTTAAACCATCTACTAACTACACATTATTTATAAAAGGTTTAGATGGATTACCGACTTTTCCAATACCTATGATGGTACCCTTGTCGTTGCCTCCGAATGTGACCATTACACCATCGTTGATGCAGATGATCTTGGAAAGCAAGCTTGGGTCTCCTGTCATATGTTTAGAACACCCGCTATCAAGTATCCATCCTTTCCTCTTGCACTTAGAGCAATTTTTGCCTTTATTACTCATTTTTCTCTGCTTGGGTACCTATAGAATAAACCGTAAGCACATGGTACCCAAGCATGTTTGGTCCAAGGGGATTAGCCCTTTGGAAACCAAGTCCAAGTGGACTTTGATTTCCTAACATAATCATCATTATTTACAACCTAAAATAAGATTGCACATATAATCCCCTAGCATGATTACTAGTGTTCTTAGGACCCCAAATAGAGTATGTTTTGGGAGTCCTACGCCTAGTGAGTACATGCATAAGGGGTTGGCGTCTTGACGTCTATGTGGTGCACGTGGTGTGTAGGCGCATGGGATAACATAAGCATTGGGATGTGTATATTGTGCATGTGTTTGTGAGTAAGCATGTCAATGTGCATGCGGATAATAAAAGTGTGGATGTGCATGATAATTTGCTTGTGGGCTAGCATGGTCTGTGCATGCATGATGTGTAGCATATGGTCTCAAATCATGTGTGTATGCATTAGGTGCATAAACATGTGGTGGAACATAAGCAACATGTGGACGAGCATACATATGTGTGTGAGGTGGTGGTTGGGCATATGTATGTGTATGCAAGCGATCATGAGGGTGTCTCATGTTTGCGTTGGCACTTGCACATGGGTGTGGTATATAAAAACTATCACTCGTAGGAGTGTGATGTGTTGGTCTCTCCTATGAGTGTGTGTGTTTGTGTGCATATATCCATGTCCCATCATTGGAACTCCACCCTTGGTGGGTTTCTTTCCAAACAAAGATAGGGTCGGAGTGCGGCATTTCTTGATAGAAGAACTATCCAAGAGGTTATTAGCACCACTCTTGGATGCAACGGATGATGGCCTAGTGAAATCTATAGTTACTCCACTACAGGTGGTGTGTGAGTTAGTTGCATTGGCTTTATAATAACCAAGACCAACACGGTGATTTACAGGGAGTTGGTTCTCTAATAATGCATCTACCTTGTATTTTCCTTTGTTGAACCTATCAACAATAGTGGGCATAAGCTCATATTTCTTCGTGAGGGAAGAAATAATGGTATCCAAGGTGGATACACGTGTGGTGAGCTCATGCACTTGGGATTTGAGATAAAGATTCTCATTTCCCAAAAGAGTGTTTTAAGATCGAAATTTTTCAATCTCAACATCATCACACTCAATGGCATGGACACCATCCAAGTGAGATTTGAAGGTTTCAACCTCTTTTCTCAAAGTGCCGTTTTGAGAAAGCAAGGTTGCTTTCTCATTGACAAGTGTGTCAACGGTGGTGTTATCACGTGGTGTGATGGATGTAGATGAAGTAGCAAGACGAGCTAATGTATCCTTAGCAAACATATAATAATTAAACAATTTTAGATATCTATCAAATAATTGTTCATTAGAAAGTATAAGGTCATCCACCGTTACCTTGTCCGAGTTGCCATCGCTACCACATGGATCTTTCGTTGTGAAGTCCTTGGTATCATCCTCTCTCATCATGAAGTACATGTGTGCCACATCACCCTTCTCACTATCCGATTCCTCGCTACTAGAATCATCACTTGCAGAGTCATCCCATGTTCCAACGAAACCCCTCTTCTTCTTGTTCATTTGTACTTATTTCTCTTCCTGTACTTAGGAGCCTTCCATTTTTTTTGTTCTTTAGCAAGGGGCAATCCTTCTTAATGTGTCATGGCTTATTGCATTTATAACAAAGAGAAGAAGTGTTGGTAGTAGAATCAAATTTAGCTCTTGGTTTAAAGTTGCCTTTTCGAAAGAACTTTTGGAACTTCCATGCCATGCGAGCCATGGATTCTAAATCCATCTCTTTATCGGATCCTTTGATCTGAGACAGCTTTGAAAGCGATTGCTTTCTTCTTTGTATCGCCTTGGGCCCTAAGAACTTCATGTTGATATCTATCTTCTTTCCTTACCTTATAAGCCATGAGGTTGCCGATGAAGTTCTCCACGGTGTAGGTATACATGTCATTGCTTTCCTTTATGGCCATGGTCTTCTTTTCCCATTTCGGAGTCACAACCATAATCAATTTCCTCACCTTTTCTTATTGGGTGTAGAATTTCCCAAGGGCTTCCAAATCGTTCACTATGTCGGTGAACCTAGCATACATGCTCGACACTTTCTCCTTTTCTTGCATTTGAAATATCTCGAAACATTGAATATAAACAAGAAGTTTAGATGTTTTTACCTTCGATGTACCTTCATGAGTAATGAGTAGATGGTTACATAGTTGGTGTGATGTCTTGCATGTTAAGATTTTGTTGAACTCCGTTGCAATCGATGTGCAAATAAGAGAGTTCATTGCCTTCGCATTGTTAACCTCTGCGGTCACTTGCTCCGGAGTCCACTTGGAGAACTCCTCTTCAATAAGGTCGACATACTCTTTCTCCACGGTCCTCCAAAGTGAGCTACCCTTGATGAAGATCATCATAAGTCATTTCTAATATCCATAATTAGAGCCGTTAAGAGCGATGGTCTAATAGTGGATTGGCCTTCAGCCATGGAAGAGGCGACGTCACTGTTGTTGTTTTGGTTGGTTACCATAGCTAATACACAGGCTCTGATACCAATTGTTGGACCTGAAACTATGGGGGAAAACACTAGAGAGGGGTGAATAATGTTTTATGATAATTAAAAGAAATTTACACCTAATGAAAATCCTTAACAACTAATAGGGCAGAATTAATATAAAAGAGACAATAACATAGAAAATGCAATGCAAACAAGGTATGTACCCTGGTTCAGATTCCCCGAGTCAATTCTCGACTCCCTGGAATCCTACTCCAGCAACCCTCAATTAAATCCCACTAGAAATTAGTATCCACTTATGCACCCACTTGCCAAACCCGGCAAGTGTAAATCCAATGCATCAATATCCTTATTCCCACAACCCAGAAATAAGCCCTCTCACAACCTGAGAGTGATTCTTCTTACAAAAGAAATGGAATGAAATTGAAACTATTCAATATAAAACAAATACACAATCATATGCCTTGAATATAATCTTACTTGAAGTGAAGGCTAGGAAGTGTTTGAGATGTGCTCTAATGAGTGAGATGAAGAACTTACTACTTGTCCAAAGAAGTGAAGCAATCATTGCTTGAAGATGTGCGCTTTGGAGCTTTGAGGACAAGTGATGAATGAGAGCTTTAGAAAGATGCAAGCTTTGAATGTTTATATTCAATGAGATTTAATGTGTTCAATAGTTCTGAATTGAAGGCCAACATTCCATATTTATGGTGCTCTAAGAACCCATCAAAAACCCAAAAGAAATCACATCATTAAATTCTGGAACATGTTGCAATGAGCAGATTTCTGAGTCACCAGATGTCTGTAGAAGGATTGTCAGGCATCTGGTGCATTATACTGATAAACCATTAAATGATGTTTAACGACTAGATAATTAGGTGTCTGATGAAGGGTTCCCAGGCGTCTGGCAGACTGTTTAGACGTCTGGCCTAAGTGCATCAGGCAATCAAACTGAGTGGGTCGAGAAAATGCAACTTACTAGAAATTCTGTTTGAATTTTCCAGGCGCCTAGAGTTCAACATCCAGGAGTCTGTCTCATTGCTCAGACATCTAGCTGGAAGCCTACAGACGTCTGGCACAAGAGGCCAAAGGAGGAAAAAGGTTCTCACTCAATTAGACGGCTGGAGTTCATCTCCTAGATGTCTGTCAACCAATTTAGACATATGGAAAGACAACTCCAGGCATCTGTCATATTGAGGTTTCTAGGCCTAACTCATGCATGCATGCTAGACGTCTGACAGTCATAGACCAAACGTATAATCCTGGGCTAAAAGCTCAAATTTGAGCTGAATGAATTCCTAGTCCTTTGAGTCAACTATTGAGTGTACTAGAGTGTTGTGTATGAAATCTAAGTGCGTCTAGCAAGTATATTCAATGCTTAAAAGTCTAAATTCATGAGAAGTAAGAAAATTGAAAATTTTACATTTAATCCTCTTCATCTCTTCATGACATCTTGAATTCTTCTATTTGATTTCGTCACATCATTGGTTCACTTCATCTTCGATTTTGATATATCTTTAGTCTACATTTGACAATGCTTTAATTAAATACAAAACAAGGAGTTAGTCATAATTAATTATGTTTGCTCATCATCAAAATCAAATTGAGGGGATCCAATACTCAACACCTAGTTCTTCAATGTTGATGTAGATCTCAGACATGGTTATCAAGTTACGCAGGCTTGCAGGCGGGTTGGTGACCACATGATGATTGAGATCTAGGTTGATGGTTCTATTTATCAAGGCTATGGTGATAATGTCCAGACTTACATCCTTCATGTCAACCATGGCATCACTGAAGAACTTTATGTACTTGCACAATGGCTCCACCAAACCCTATTGTATGCTGACAATGTGAATGGAGGAGCACTTCCTCTTTCTTACTACAATAAATTGATAGGTACAGAGATTAGCAAGCTCTTAGAAGCTAGAGATGTTGCTTAGGTTAAGGGTCCCAAACTTGTTATATGCTACCTTCAACAATGTGCTTGAGACGTGATGGTATTACATTGCATTGCTGAGTCTATGGAGCTACATGGTGTCTATTGTATCCAGTGCTATTGTATCCATTGATCTTTGGGTAGTGGAATTCATTGGGTAGGGGATTCCAGTATAGCTTTTTCGAATGGTGGTCTAAGGAGATGAACGTTGAGGTTTCCTGGCTTCTTCTTATTTTCCTTCTTCATCTCATCTGTGCTATCACAGAGTAACTTCAGCTATGTATCATAATACTCCATATTTACATGGGAATGTAGATAGTCCAGTTATTGGGTATAAAAATATGTTAGTGAATGCTCGAAATGCCTTCTCCACTTAGGTTGGTGGGTGAATTATTAGGAATCAGGGTTGACTCTGAGGATGAGAGGGATGGTTGATAGGAGGGACATAGTGTGAGTATGCCTCATGCTCAAGACCATACCTAGTCTTGTTGTTGCTGAGTAGCATGATGAGTATTATGTTTGATGTAGTATTGGGGCAAGTTACGCTTGTAGCGTGACAGATTGCCATTGCAATTGTCCTTATAGATAATTGAATGCTTCCAATGTCATATGCGCATGGGGTGGGGGCAATGGTAGACATCCTTGTTCGCCACCATTTCCATATTTTGCATTGGTGTGGTTAGCATGCTCCTCTCCATTCGCTCGGGGCCTTCCTCGGATGTTCCATGTGTGGTACATGATGATGTTTATGGTTTCTCACAAATAGCACCAATTATGTTGCAGTGTGTAAATGGATCCGAATGACTTTCCCTTCACATGTCTACAGGTCATCACGTGATCTGTACACAACATAACAACTAAGAGCGTTAGCGAGTCGAATCCAGGTTGGGGCACCGATTTCGACTCATCTGATGAGTGTCGATCCCAATTTTTGAGCTAAAGGACGAGGTCGTTTTGTTTCAATTTACGTGCCGCGTATAATCTCTGTCTTCTAAAGCCAAAAAACGCTAATGTTGCAGGGTTTTTGCTGCCATGTCGTTTCCTACGACGCGATAGCGTCGATCCATTTTTCTGACCGATTTGACGTGGCCATTTTGTTTCACTTTATATGGCCACGTCGTCGACCTATATAAAGCCCCATATACTTAAAACGGCTGGATCTGTGCTCATTTTATCGAAACGGTTCGAATTCCTTCGATTTCCTCCGACTCGAGCTCTTTGTAAACCACTCCAAAACCCTCTCCAACTCTCCCAATCCCTCTCCAAACCCTTTGCCTCCATCAATCCTCCATTCCATCGCCCTCTTCTAATCGAATCAGACGATGAAGCAATCCCTAGCGGCTCGTTTTTAGGGTTTTGTGGCTGAAACTCCATGCGGGTGGCATGACTACAACTGCTAGCTCAGGAATAGCTTGGGGGAGTCTTCTATCAGCGTTGTGAGATCAATTTCAGCGAGGAGCTTCGTGGGTAACTTCGCTCCAATACTCGTTAATTTTCGATTTTTGCTAAAAGTGCTCAAAGCTTTGCGTGAGTCTATACACACTTCACTCCACATCATCTGCATCGCTCACTTCTTCACAGATGCCTCCCAGAGAGCGCAAGAAGAAGTCCACCACCACTGGCCTCACCCAGAGCAAGTGCAAGCGTCATAAGACGCAAACCCTTCAAGCCGAAATTGCACAGGCCCAGGCAGTTATTGATAGGGGAAGTGCACCTCTTCATCCCCCTCAGGTTGACACGCTAGGTATCAATTTCATGAATGAGAATGAGCGAACCAAGTTCCTATCTCTTAGCTCCAGACCAATAGTGCCCACCAAATTCTCGAGTGTCACCGCTCTGTCTATACTAGGTCTCTTAGATGTCGTCAGCAACCTCCTCCGAAACATGGGGGGAGGAATCTTAGAGTGCGAGGCCAAGACTTATAGGAGACTCACTTTGGAGTTTCTTTCTACTTTCAAATCTTATCCATCGGGGTTCTCCTTTCGAATCATGAACAAGGAATATGGCATGTCCATAGACTCCTTGAACCCACTCTTTAAGTGGCCCCGAGCACTTGAACCTGAGGCACACCACCACAAACATCCATATCCTAAAGAGTATGATGCAGATGACTTTTGACTGAGGATCACCAAGCTCACTCCCTTCCCCAAGACACGGGCGAAGGCATCCGACATCATCCACCCTGGCCTTCGTATCATCCATCGTGTTATTGCGAATACAATTTTCTCTTGGTACGAGATGTGCCAGGTCTCTCAGGACGAGCTCTTCTTTCTATGGTGTGACACACAGTCCTGTGTCCTCCGTGAGGGCCCCTCTATTGTTCTCCATTATATCCTCCATGCTGGGTCATGGCTGCACTCTAGATTTCTTCACACTTTAGCCAGCCCCGGCTCCTGCATCTGTTATGGGGGGATCATCACGATCATCGCCCAGCTTCCTCCTGTCTCCTACAAGATCCTTGACTCTCTGACCCCAGTTCCAAGCCCAACTTCCCTTGACCTATCAATGCTCACCAACATGCACATGATCAGATCTTTTGAGCCCAATAGATATTATTGGATTTATGGCCCTGCTTCCACACCTTACACCAGACTCCCCAATCCTGGACTCTTTGCATCTAGCACCACCTTGTGGTGGCTTTTCTCAGCTGATTTCGACCTAGCCCCAGGAGTTCAAGCACCTCAGCCTGACCCTGCCCACCCCCAGGATATCTAGGCCCCAGTTGATCCTTCTGCTTCCACTTCTGCTAGCCACGTCGTCAGGCTCACCCTTCTCCAGTATAGGAGAACTCGACACCAGATTGAGGGTACTAACAACACTCCTCCTCCATTACTTTCCCATCTCGAGCATTTGGCTCATTTGGAGGGGGAGTTTAGGACTTTTAGATCCTCTAATGTCGCCACCCTGACCGAGGTTAGAGACACCATCTCTGATTTCGGGAAGTCGTTGGACCATCTCACCACTGTTGTTGTGACCATGCAGCATAGTTTGATCAGTTCTACAAGTACCACCGTAGTCAGGGCCACTATCCTAATGCTGCACCATACCTCCTACCTATTCACATCCCACCTCATCCATGTTAGACTTCTCAGACTCCAGTGGGTCCATCCACTTCCACCCCTCTATGTAGATATCGCCACCACCTCACTACATATTTCCATCCCACCCCAACCATCTCAGGTGCCGAGGACACCATCATCATCACACACTGCATCATCACTGCACCCCCTCCTTCTCCACAGCCACACCCTGAGACTATGCACATTCCTACCCCTCCACCATCACCACGTCCTGACCCCATGATTTCACCCACTTACCCACCACACACCACAAAGGCAGTCGACATACCTCCCTCAGGAGCACAGTCTTCTCCAGCTCCATCCATATACATTCCATCCCCTATGCGTACTTACACACCCGATCACACATCTGCACCACCTGACGACACCATAGTCATCATCTTCTCGTCCCCAGAGGACTCATGGTCATCTCCCTCTCCACATCTACCCCCAACACTAAAGTTTGAGTTGATTCATTTCACCACATCCCCACCCCACGTTGACACCACAGCTGAGCCTTCAGCTGATCCAGCTGATCCACCCACTCCACCCACCAGCCACCACCTGACGGTGGCTCTGCCTGATTAGAGCACATCATTTTGCACCCCCTCACCATATATCCACACTATCACACATTTTCACTATCTTTGGGCATGTTTTTATTCAGCTTCGGGGAGATTCGCCTGGATCTCCTTCCCCTCATTTCATTTATCCACACGTCATTTTTCTGTGTTTTCTTTGCGTTGAGGACAACGCTTGGTTTAGCTTGGGGGAGGAGCACTCAGTGCCTAATTTCTATGTTCTTCCCATTTTCTTCCTTATTATCTTGTTTTTATCGTTATTTTCCTTTTCATTTCACTTTTTCTTTCTTATTTTTCCTTTTCATTTCTTTTTTTTCATATGCATCACGTTTAAATTCCGTATATGCATTCAAAAATCCAAAAAAATGAAAAAATATATCAAAAACTCCAAAAATATCTGCATTCGCATCATGCATCATGCATCATGCATCCATTTTTACATATTTGCATTTGCCTCGAGAATTTATCGAAAACGAGTTTTTATATGAGTGGAATCTCGAATTGAAATTCATTTTCCGAACTTTTATGCTTGATTTCTGAGATGTTGACTTGGATATGTGAATAGTACATAACCCTAGCTTAATTCCCTTGTAATATCCTAGCTTCGGCCGTCCTCACAGTCCCTAAGATAGGAGTACTTGAAACCGACCTAGATTGATACCTACCACTCTATGCGTGGACTGTAGAGCCAATAATTGTGTATAATGGCTTATAATCCCTCGAAACTTGGATAACCACACCTCACCTAGTACCAAGGATTGAATTTTCCTAGTATACCCATGCTTTCCATATATATATATATATATACTAGTCATAACCCGTGCCCGTAGGGCACGGTTCATTTAATATATTCCCCCTCATAATCTTAGATCCCTTAATTTTAAACGAACAGCAATAACTAAAGTGTAATAATTGTTATTTAGTTTCACCAAAAATTTTAGTTCTCACAAAATTTTGTTCTCTCCAAATACAGTCCCCCCATTTTCCAAAAAAATTACTTCACCCAAAAATTTAGTTCCCCAAAAAATTTTGTTCCTCCAACAATTAGTTCTCTACAGATTTAGTTTCCCCAAAATTTCTGGGTTTTTTCCTAAAATTTTCACGAACTCTCATCCTACTCATTAACTCCTCAAGATTTAATCATCATGGTGAGACATTTGATCTTCATGTACATTCAATGTTTGCAACGCGTATTATTTATAAGGGTACTGGTTGTGAAAATATTTATTTCCCTGTTATCTCTCATAATCCTTCTTTTCCTGCTAGATTGATAGGCTAAATAACATTGATGAGTTACTTATTATCTTTTTAGTATACCAATAGTTGGAATGTTCTAACTCTAAAACCCTTTGTGCCAATTGGTAAATAATCATTAGGCTTATAATTTATCTTTAAATTTTTTTATGATTTTCTTACTACGACACTCTGATCTCTCTTTAGAAATAGTATTCAACACTTTTTTAACAACAATAGAATACACTAATAGACTTTTTCCTCTTGACAGCATTAGATCACACTTCAGTCATCGTCGATGTTGTCCTACCGATGAGACTCTTTATTCCATATTCAGCGTTGAGACACCTCGAATATCTATTTCCCAATGACATTGCCTAAAAGGCTTATGAAGTTCACGGCCCCTCAATACTGTAGAGAACACAATATGAATGTATCATCATTTTGGAGTCATTTACAAATTATCACTAAAACAGAAACATGTAAATGTTTACACACATTAGTAAATTCTTATGCAACTCAATGGTGTAGAGAACAACACAACATGAATGTATCATCATTTTGTAATCTATGTACAAACTACCACAGATATAGAAACCTAATATTTATACACAGTAGTAAATGCTTGTATATATCAATGTTGCAGAGACATGATTCCAATGTTTATACATCGCAAAATGATGATACATAAACTTGTAAATGTTTTGTGCAACTGATGGAATAAACCTGTAAACCTCAATGTTACAAAGCCTAATAATTTACCCACTTTAAAGCCATGTTGCATGCATTGTCTCTTCTTACTTCATTACCAATTCAAACACCTAAATCCAACTCAGAAAAAATCAACTTTGCCATCAAATTAAAACAATACATAGATTTAAGCAAAAAAATCAACTTTGCAAGCACTATTAAAACAACCACAGATTTAAACAACTTTGCAATCACAATTAATACAATTTCAGCGGGATCACTTCTAACTCTAGGCTAAGAAGAGAAGCAAAATTAGAGAAAAAGGGATCATAACATGTTCAACCTGAAGCAAATTATATTTCATAGATTTAATTGCAATAAATTCCCAATACATGCAAACTTTCATATACTTAACTAAGATTTGTAGTGCATGGATGATGTAAGGGAGATATATGGCTTCATTTATGGATAATGTAGATAGGAAATCATGATAGATAGGATCACTTTGTGGTTATGCAGATATATATTTTTTCTTAATTAATCCTTTCTTTACTTGTGGAAATATGAACATGCCCAATTAGTTGCATCATTCTTTTCCATTGATTGGTTGGATATCTTTCTGGTCATCTTTATGCCTCTTTCCATTCTAAGTATTTGCATTATGTTGATTAAATATTTTTTTCTAATATGCTGCTTTAATGAGGTTGGTATGATAAATATTTCATTAAGTTCTAACTAATCTTACTTTCTTCTTATCTTCTAGCAGATTTATGAATATCAGCATTGATACTTTGATTATTATAGCTGATGAAACACAACCTGAATTTATTAAATAATTATGTTCATGGTATATAGAAACGGTTTGCTGCATAGGAGACTCACGTGTTGATTTATGCAGTCAGATCAGAATCCATTTCCTTTCACCAAGATTGTGTTTGTAAGGTTGTTAATGCTAAAACACACTAACATGTATTTGTAGCATGTTTCCTGGATATGAGATACAGACACACCATTACAGGTACTAATATAATACTATGGAACCTACCTTCAAAATGCAAGTATACTCTAGATGCAATTCGGGATGCATGTATAAATTTTTTGAGAATAATGGGATGAGCTACTTCCTCATATACGCGAGAAAAAAGTGTCATGAGCTGCTTAAGATTAAATCCGTATGCAAAATATTACATGGCTTGATAAGTCGTGAGGGAAAAAATTTTGAGAGGGAAAAAAATTACATTTCTGGATGAGCCGTGAGCAAAATTTCTCAATATTAAAATGACAATACTCACGAATAAGAAGAAAAGCAAAGCAAAAAACTCTTAAAGGACTCATCGGTGTACAATGGAAGGCCCATGTTAATTTAAGCCAGTTACCTCTTACCACTAAGATCTGCTCTTCATTGTTATCAATGCGTCACTAATAATTCCTGAAATTATCAAAAGAATATTCAGAACTTAAGAATGAATCGGACAAATGCAAATAAAGATTGTTAGACTGGTACATCACAAAGCAATCAGCCATCATTAAGTAGCAAAGCCTACATCACAAAGCATAATGTCATTACCAGTTGAAACTATCTCATTCATCAAATTCTCATTCTCGCATACCTTTTTCTTGATTGGCCCAAGAATTCCAGAAGGAAACTGCTCTCTCTCTCTCTCTCTCTCTCTCTCTCTCTCTCTCTCTCTCTCTCTCTCTCTCTCTCTCTCTCTCTCTCTCTCTCTCTCTCTCCCCCCCCCCCTCCCGACCAAGTAATGCCAACGTCTGTCGATCTCTTCATCACCCACGCCCCCGTCTGTGCATTTCAAAAAACATGTAATGCACAATAAACATATTAACATTAAAATAACAATATTAGCATTTCAACAAACATGTAACTACTTACCATAAGATTCTGATCCTAGTACCAAACCTAATCAATCATCACACGACTATACACAATAAAAAAGAACATAACAAAAATTATGACTTGAACGCGAGATGAGCAAGAATATCTATTCATTAAGAATAATATAAGAAGTGTCACGGACTTGGCACCAGACTATATACTCCATGGATTTTTCTTTGTTCATTCCATTTCAATTATTACGTATGAAACAGATAGCAGCTGTTACATTCAAATAAATTTTTCTCATGTAAGCACAAACTAACAAAGGGTTCAATGCATATATCTACCACATACTCACATGTTAAAGATGGTGTCCAATAACTATTTTCCGATATAATGTATCGTTAAAAGTCTTAAAATGCAAAAAATCAGGAGAAAAAACATAACAGGTTATAGATAAAGAAGAGCTCTTCCGCATCTAAACTTGTGTCATGAAAGAATGCAAACAGATGGTGGAAAGAGTAATTACCAACATCCTCCAACTATGATGATGGATGTGAAACATCTGATGCCCAAACTTATGCCTCTTAGGTATCCCATCTCTACTCCCAATTCCAAAACCCATTTTTATTCATCTTCATCCTCACCTAGCTTTACGGGGGGTGCCACAACCTTTGTCTTCTGCTTAAAGCTAAAGGCCAGTTTATCACTGGAGGAAGCAGTGTTAGCTTTCTTTCCAGCATTTGCTTTGATCTCCAAAGGTCTCTTGTTGGCAATGACAGTAGGCTTCACATGTGTTGAGGAGCCAATTAGCAATGTGGATTTAGTTTCATTGGATGATATCGCCTTTTCTTACTACCCTTGTTGAAGCTGTTTAAACCTTTCCATGAAGGATCCATCGTTAACAAAAAAGCTAGGGTCTGCCTTTTATCCTGCATACTTTAAGCTCCGATCAGAAGAAGACTTAACATCTAATCATTTATGTAGAGCTACATACATAAAGCTAACCT
Source organism: Scilla litardierei (assembly GCA_030789695.1). Lineage (NCBI taxonomy): Eukaryota > Viridiplantae > Streptophyta > Magnoliopsida > Asparagales > Asparagaceae > Scilla > Scilla litardierei. The sequence goes on from CM061142.1 coordinate 386,071,573, forward strand.
AGCTATTTCTAGTGACTAAAATACACAAAAAATCGATGTTTGGGTTTCATGCCCCCAAAATTAAAGGCTGCACCTTTTTGAAGGAACATGCTTCCAGCTTCAAGATTAAGATGATTTGATAATGCAATTACAACTTCATGCATTAGTTCAAATTACAGAATTAGAATACTACCCCTAGCCAAATAAAATTTAGGGGATCGTACGCCCTTTACCGATAACAGGAAAACCAAAATTCTTCACATACTTTCAATTGATTAATGGAAAAGAAGCCTTAACCCAAAAATTGCCAAGAGATTCAAGCAATCAAGCGTGATATAGATTACAAAAACAAAATATACGAAATGAATGAATTGGTATAATCACCAGCAGATAAGAAACCCAAACAAAACCCCTTAGCCGCAAAACACCTGAAAATCGAATCTTAGTTTTGATATAAATGAGCATGACCCTAGTTACTAAATGTGCAAATTTTGAAGGGCATTTTCTTTGCGGGCGATATCTACTTTGGCAAAAGTGACACACAATTCATCCAAGTAGTAGTGAACAACTTAAGCCATTGTATCTGAAACCTATGTGTATAAATAGACCTTAGTGTAATAAAAAATTCTGCACAAATTTCAGAAAAGTTTAGACCAGCAAAGCATACTTGAGTTGCACTGTTATTTTGGTCCAGACACAATGTTAGTTTGCTTAAGCTTTCGATCTTTAATTTTTGTTCCTTCAAGCGCTCCTCTAGAGCTTCACGGGATTTTCTTTCTTCCTCAAGTTCCATTGCAAGATTTTCACACTCCAGCTCAGACTGAACACAAAGAAGAATATGGAAGGCATGTTATCTAAAAAAGATAAATGACACATTTTTAGATTTACTCCCTACGCAATAGCAAGCAACAAATGATTGCAGAGATCCCAAGAGGCACTAACCTTGTGCATGTCATTTCTCTGTTTTAATATAACTTGTTTAAGAACATCGGAATGTTGTCCCTGAGCATGGGAACGATGTTAATAATGAACATGGAACTTTAAAATTGAGTAATTAACTAATGGACATTACCTGAAGCTTTCTACGGAGTTCTTCAATCTCCAGCTTCTGCCTCTTCAGTAATGCAGCATCCGTCAGAACCTACAGCACAATCATCAATGTACAAAGGATCCATATATGTGGCTTGAAAACTTCCAAATTGAAATTGTGTGCCAGCCATGTGTCAGATGCATGTGTAAGATGCGTATCTTATGAATTTTAAGACATTAAGTCTCAACATGGCGTGTACATGCCAGCATAGCCATGTCCACGCAACATAGGAAACCATAATGCAGTGAAGCAAAGGTTGTGCATGTTAAAACAAATCATGCAAAACAATAAGTAGTCAAAAGGTAATGACATTATCTTCTTTCCCAATGTAATAACTGGCATTTCGTAAAGAAAATATGAGATTATGATAAGTACCAAAGGCCGAAGGTTACAACCGACAAACACATGGAGGAATCAATACCCATGTCTACAGCCACAAATAAGCTGTACTCCGCTAACTGGTTACCAAGGTAATGAAGATAGAGCCATAACCCAACTATATGGCAGCTGGTGTATGACTACTGCATCAACTATATTCTATTATGGACTATAAATATTGCTATCACAACGATAACATGTGAAAAATTACCTATAGCCAGCTAATAGTACTGAAATTCTTAAGGTAGCTTTACAAACCTCATTTACTTGTGCACAAATGGTAACATGTTTAGCCCTGCTAGCGAACTGGAGGGTGCCTCTAGTTTCCTCAATGTGAACCTATAGTTTACACGCATAAAATTCAGCAAGACATGTGGTCAAAATTGAATAAAAAATATTTGAAAACAGATATTGGAGTAAAAAGACGTAGTTCCTCAAGTGCAACAGTACATATTGTTGTAGTTTTCGCATTACCACCCAGGGCCAGTTGAAGTATGCGTGTTAGCTTGCTATCACGATATGGAATGTGTGCCCTAAAACAACAATGTTTTTTATGTTAGATAAACAATATTTTTGCACGCTTGAAATAATGATGCTATTTGGTGATAGGATTAGGAGTGGCAAAGCCTAAACTTTCAATAAGCCTAATAACCACATACAATCACATTGAGATAACTTTAGTAATTCAACGCATGTTTCTTAGGGAGGAAGAATGCAAATAGGAATTATTTAGCAATGAAAGAGCAACCTAATTGCCAGCTAATGAGGTGAAGAATGCAAATTGACATTCTTTTAATTAAGATGAACGGAAATCACATGGTGAAAAGTATTGATTAGTGTAGTATTCAACAAAGTACTAATTTTTAAAAAAATTGAAAAGGCAAGTGAGTCGACTGTTACAGTAATTGAAATTACCTTTGCTTTCAACTTTCACCTAGCTTATTAATCACATTTCCAAGAATCATTAGACTCTTGTTAATGTGCTTCCCTTTCTTCAAACGTACTCCACCAGCCCCTGTCTTTACTATTCTTTCCGACCCAGCTAAATCTACCAAATTCTACATTGAGAAATTCAAACCCTGCTCATAAACATATTATCTAAATATTTAACTAATGACATTTGGAAAATGAATTGAAATGGCATATACCAGAACAGAAACTCGAATGGCATCTGTTCATGTACATCAAAAGCACTCATTCCAACCAAAGCACAATTGGAAAATCAGTTAAGTGTATATTGATCTATTTGCCAAGCGAAAAAATTTCTCCAATTCAAGTAACGGTTACTTCCAGTGTTATTTGCGCAAAAAAAATAAGTGAACAATTTTTCTGCCTCTCTCTTACTCTAAATGATAGGTGAGCCAAGGAAACAAAATTTTACAAATGACCATCTCTAACTCTAAATAATGTCATAAAATTATACAAAAGCAGTGCATGTGTAACAACTGAAAACGCAACCCTGCTATGTTGAGAATGAAAAAGCAATAAAATAGTTGAATGTTGGGAATTAACCTGAGAAAGCAATGGGGTTTATAGCAACTTGATATAAACCCCATTGCTATAGCAACTTGATATATCAACTTATTCAACACATCAAGTTGCTATATCCTTTAAATATCCATTCTGCTTCGCATCATCTTCTCATTATGTTACATTTTCTAATATTAGAAACATTTTCATATCATGGCAATACCATTTCACGACGGGGCGAGAGGCTGAGGAATCAGTAGAGATAAGAAAGAAGCATATAGCTTGTCGTTAATGACTTAGCAGAGTTAGATCAATGAATCAAAGGAAATGAGACTGTTGTATCGGTTTGTCAGAATTTATTACGTGTTGTAAGATTTCTCCATAAATTTCATCATTTCTCTCAAATTTAAAGGATGTAAGGTTCGAATACTTACATATAATCAGGAACATGATTTAGTTCTAAGGAGGGTAAGGGGTGGTTCAAGCCTTCATGTAAATCATCTGATTGGTTGTTTTCTCCAGAGTTTGACTAAAGAACCCATGTAGCTCGTGCAAAAAATGTAAATAAATAATCAACATAATATCATTAATATAAAACTTGTTGAATATTGGACTCCCCGGATTTGGTTTTGATGATGAGCAAACATAAATAATTCATGAACTAACAATTTGTGAGCGCAGTATTGGAGATCGTCGCAAAAATCACGAGAACATTCAAAGCGACATCTCAAGACTTCTCAAAGCACGTATTCATGCCTAAAGCTTCGTTGAAGCTCTTGCGCCGTTTTGGAAGTCATGAAGAATTAATCGTAGCTTTCGAAGACCGTTCTTTAAGGTTTTATTTATAGTCTTTTAGCTTCGATATATAGAATGTTAAGCCTTGAGTATATCTTACGATTCTAACTTCATAACACTCATATCGTAGCTCTAAGATCTTAGTACAAGTTCATTCTAACTTCCTCGAAGCGTCGCGCTTCGATTTGGACTTGTTTGTGCATGTTAGTTGGTACAAGAAGAAGTACTGACCGACTAGATGGTGATCTAGTCGGTCAGCAACTCTTCTTGGACCGACTAGTTTGCTTCCTTAAATTCTTGCACCTTACTGTTTACAGTTAGTCGGTCTTCGTTGACTCACCGACAGACTAGTTTGTGAACTAGTCGGTCAGTGATGCTTCTTTGACCGACTAGTTGTGATTTACTGTACATGCTAAATTTCTCCTAAGCTACTGTTTATCGTTAGTCGGTCTAAGAACGTTTGGTGACCGACTAGTTGACAATCTAGTCGGTCAACTTTTGTTCTTGGACCGACTAAGTCAATTTGTATTCAGACTATTTCATTATGCCTCTTAGTCGGTCTACGTTCACTGACTGACCGACTAGTTGTGAAACTAGTCGGTCAGAAAGTCTTCTTGGACCGACTAGATTTCTAGGTCTGAATTTCTATCTCTTCGCAGTTCCTCACTTAGTCGGTCCATGTTGTTTGACTGACCGACTAGTTGATGAACTAGTCGGTCAGTGGTTGTTCTTTGACCGACTAGTTTCCTCAGATTTCTATCCGTTGGGAATTGACCTAACTTGTTTTTATGGGACCCTATAAATACGAACCTAGGTCATTTCTCTCTAGGTTAGAGCTGCCATTAAGAGATTCATTGAGATAGAAAGAGATAGCCATTCTCACTCATTTCTAAAGCTCTCTTCCTCACAAGAAACCCATTCTCTCACATTCTAGATCTAGAATCCATATTGAGAGAAGCTTGTTCTTGGTGAGCCCTTCAAGCTCTAGCTTGAATCAAGTCTCCAAATCTCTCCTAGGCACCTATTGCTGGTCATTTCCTTGATGCTAGGTCTTGGTGACTTCATCTTCCTCAAATCCTTTCTTTCACCTATTTGGTAAGAAAAACTCAAGGTATAGGATTTTGTGGTAAGTTTGTTTATTTCAATATAAACCCTTTTATATTGTTTGTTGATTCTCTCGGTTGTGAGAGAAGGTTGTGATCCCGGGTTGTGGGATTCACTATTGCCATTGCATGTATGATTTGATCTTGTGAAGGTTTTTCACAAGATATTCATAGTGGAAATCTTGGGTTAGGGTTTCTAACCTAAGTATCCGGAGGGGATCCGGGTGGTTGGGACGTAGGATCACCGGGAACAAGTCAGGGAGACTTGGGTGGATCCGAACCCATTAACATCTTTTGTTAGCATTGTTAATTTTGTTGTTGTCATTCAATTTAAGCTTCCGCAAATTGTTTTGGTAGTTGTTTGCACTATAATTTGGAATTATACTCCTTGTTATTTTTAAAGTACTATTCACCCCCCCTCTAGTACTTGTGCAGTAGCTTGTAGGGCATTACATTTGGTATCAGAGCCGGATACTTAGCTATGTCTGCCAACGACAACAAGACTGTGCGTCCACCTTCCAACTATGACACCTTCAGGAACCGAGAAGGAGCATCTTCGGTGATGGAAGGACATTCCTCTACGAGGCCTCCATTCTTCAACGGTACCAACTACGGGTACTGGAAATGTCGGATGGAAACCTTCCTCCGGAGTGCATCTCTATGGAGGACCACAATGAAGGAATACATCGAGCCCGAAGAAGAAGACTTTGAGAAATGGACTACCGCGGAGATCGCCGCGGAGGTAAGCAATGCCAAGGCAATGAACGCCTTGCAATGCGCATTGGAGCCCGAGGACTTCAATAAGATATGCACATGTAAGAGTGCATATCAAATTTGGAACTCCCTCCTCATACTTCATGAAGGGACGAGTAGGGTAAGAGACTCTAAACTCGTAGTCGTAAACAAAGATTACGAAATGTTTCATATGCAACAGGGCGAGAAGATGAAGGAATATTACGCTCGCTTCGTTGACATAATAAACGAGTTAGAGGCCCTCGGCAAGTCCTACACTCAAAAAGAGAAGTGCTCAAAGCTTATCGAAGGACTTCCTTCTTCTTGGGAGAAACGTACCTTCGCCATCGAGGAAGGTAATGACATGAATAAATATACCGTAGTTCAATTGATGGGTACTTTGATGTCATACGAGGTACACAAAGATAGCAAGGTGAAGTTACAAGAAAAGATGAAGTCCTATTTGAACCAAGACGTGCCTAAGAAAAAGGCAATTGCATTCAAGGCGGCTTCATCCACCTCTACCGATGATGAGGACTCGGAAGAAGAAATGGACATGGAATCCATTGCACTCATGGCAAAGAAGTTCAATCGCTTCTTCCGAAAGGGTAACTTCAAACAAAAATCTAAATTTACTTCTACTAACGCCTCTCCACCTTTGTGCTTTAAATGCAATAAGCCAGGACACATCAAAGCGGATTGTCCTCAAAACAAGCAAAAGGAGAAGTGGAAGGCGCCGAAGTTCGACAAGTCGAAGAAGTACAAAAGGGGGTACAAAAAGGGACTTGTCGGAGCAACATTCACCGACTCCGAGGATTCCTCAAGCGGAGAGTCGGACGATGAGAAAGTGGAGCAAGCGCACATGTGCTTCATGGCAAGAGAGGAGCATGATCAAGGATCTTCCTCCTCCGATGATAGCGACGACGAAGGCGATGAGGTAACTATGGATGATCTTAGGGATGCTAACTCTCATTTATGGTCTAAATACACTAAATTAGTAAATAGATATACTAAAGTAAAAGATGACCTAGCTAGCATTCAAACCTCGCCTAAGACTATCATCACCAACAACGACACCGTTGTTGAAGAATTAAGAAATGAGATTGTTAATCTCAAATCTAAACTTGAACATGTTAGCATTGATGATCCGAAAGAACATAGGATAGCGGATTTGACTTCTCAAAACTCGACTTTGAGTATTGAGAATGAGAATCTTAAATCTCGTGTTTATGTGCTCACATCGCAAGTATCTACTTTGGATACTTCTTTGCGTTCTCTCAAAGAGAAATATGAGAACACATTAGGCCGAATTAATAAATTCAATAAGGGTAAGGACCATTTGGATAAAATCCTAAGTGACTTACTTCTGGCCAATCACCACATTGGTTTGGGGTATACGATGGGATGTCCATCCAAAGCGGCCACTACCTTTGTTAGGCCAACTTCCGGTGACTCTACGAGTGGTAGCAAACACTTTATTGGTAGTTCATCTACCAATGGTGCTTCCACCTCGTCCACACCCTCTTTCGGAAAGAAACCCACTTTGGGTGGACCTCCAAAGAAGGGACATGCTTATATGTACACAAATACCATGCCACGTAGGAACACACGTCCTACTCCACCGTCTCACACATATGATGATTTCTATGCTACATGTTCACGGGCACGTGCACACCATGTGAGACACCCTCACACACGTGTTCCCACACATGCATATGTTCACCCACCTCATCATATGAACAATTCTCGTCGTGCACCATTCCATCATGTTCCGTATGCCTATCCACAACATGCATCACGTAGAAATCAACGTCGCATGCATGCACCCAATAGGATGATGGCTCCCAAAATTTTCACTATTTGGAGCCCAAAGGACACAAGCATGGATGAAAAACAAGTGTATATGAATGCTTATTTTTCGGATGTTGTGCATAGTAGAAATTATGTGGGAAAGTCTAAGTCCAATTGGACTTGGCTTCCAAAGGTCTAAACTTTGAGGACCCAATGACCTTGGGTACCATGATATGAAAGTTTCTATCTTTAGGTACTCAAGGAAAAGAAAAAGAAAAGGAGCATCAAATTTAAATTTAGCTCCAAAGGGAATTGGATACTCGATAGCGGGTGTTCAAAACACATGACGGGTGACGCTCAATTGCTCTCCGGAATAGTTCCCATTGCAAATGGAAACCGCGTCGTATTTGGAGGCAATGAGAGCGGAACCATCGTCGGTGTTGGTAAAGTGGGTAACCCATCTAAACCCTTAATTAGTGATGTTTATCTAGTTGATGGTTTAAATCATAATCTTATTTCAATAAGCCAACTTTGTGACAAAGGTTACAAAGTTAGCTTTGCGAAAGGATTGTGTCATATTTCAAATGATAATAATAAATTATTATTTTCCGGCACACGCCACAAAGATATTTATATTTTGGATCTTCCTAAGTCATATGAACAATGTCTCGTTGCCAACACAAGTGAACAACACTTATGGCATCGACGCTTTGGACATGTGAACTTTGGAACACTTTATAAGCTTTCGAAATTAAATTCCATTAAAGGTTTTCCGAAGCTCGTTTTTGAAAAGAAAAGTTTTTGTGATTCTTGTCAATGTGGCAAGCTTCCTAAATCTTCATTTAAACCTAAGAAAAGCATTTCTACGAAACGGCCACTAGAGCTATTACATCTAGATTTATTTGGGCCAACTAGAGTTGCTTCCTTAGGAAATGCAAGATATGGACTTGTCATCGTCGATGATTATTCTAGATTTACATGGGTATTTTTCTTATGTAATAAAAATGAAGCTTTTGAAAACTTCACAATATTTGTGAAGAAAGTACAAAATCTCATCGGAACCACCATTGTCACTATTCGTAGTGATCATGGGGGTGAATTTGAGAATGAGTCTTTCTCAAATTTTTGTGATGATCTTGGAATTACTCACACGTTTTCTTTCCCTCGCGCACCTCCTCAAAATGGTGTTGTTGAGAGGAAGAATAGAACGCTTGTGGAGTGTGCTCGCACAATGCTCGAAGATAGTCAACTTGGTTATCAATTTTGGGCGGAAGCGGTACACACCGCTTGTTATGTGTTTAATAGAATACTTTTGAGGCCCGGCACCAAACAAACTTGCTATGAATTGTTGTTTGGTAGATTGGCTCAAGTTAAACATTTTCGTGTTTTCGGCGCAAAATGTTTTATTAAAAACACATATGATAATTTGGACAAGTTTGATCCGAGATCGGATGAGGGGATATTTGTTGGGTATTCCTCACGTAGCAAAGCCTACCGGATATACAACAAAAGATCCTCTACGATCGAGGAATCACTTCATGTCTCTTTTAATGAGAATTTCACTAATTCTAGAATTTCAAATGACAATGATTCTATGGATGTTTTATGTGATTCGTTTGAAAATTCTAAGTCTATTGATTCAATTGATTCTATTGATACTAACCCGACTAATGAAGTTGTTGAGAATGTGCCTAGTGATCAAGGTATTCCCAAGCGGCTTCATACCGTTCGCGACCATCCCCATGAGCAAGTCATTGGCAATATTCATGATAGTGTCAAGACGAGATCGCAAGTCCACCACTTCGCCAATTGTGCCTTTGCCTCATCGATAGAGCCAAAGAATATAGTTGAAGCGTGCGAAGATAGTGCTTGGATCCTTGCCATGGAGGAGAAACTCATTCAATTCGAGAGGAATGAGGTATGGGAGCTTGTTCCTTTGCCATCGAAGAACCACACCGTCATAGGGACAAAGTGGATCTTCAAGAACAAAACCGACGAAAACCAAGTCGTCGTCCGGAACAAAGCTCGGTTAGTTGCTCAAGGCTATCGCCAAGAGGAAGGTATCGATTTCAAAGAATCCTTCGCTCCGGTAGCTAGATTAGAATCAATTAGACTATTATTGTCTTATGCATGCCATAAAAATTTTAAGTTATTTCAAATGGATGATAAAAGTGCATTTTTAAACGGAGATGTTGTTGAGGAAGTTTACGTTTCTCAACCTCCGGGCTTCATAAATGAAAATTTTCCAAATCATGTTTTTAAACTAAAGAAAGCTCTTTATGGTTTGAGACAAGCTCCTCGAGCTTGGTATGATCGCCTAAAGAATTTTCTTTTGGATTTGAATTTTAAAATGGGCGAAGCCGATTCTACACTTTTTGTTAAGCATGCGAATAATGATATTTTATTAGTTCAAATTTATTTTGATGATATCATTTTCGGTGCTACTAACTTCACTCTTTGCGAAGAGTTTTCTAATGTTATGAAGGAACAATTTGAGATGAGCCACATGGGCGAACTCAAATATTTCTTAGGTCTCCAAATTCGCCAATTGAACGATGCAATCTTCATCCACCAAACGAAGTATACGGTGGAGTTGCTTAAGCGATTTGGAATGGAGAGTGCTTCCGGGAAAAAGACTCCAATGAGCACGACTACGCATCTTGACAAGGATACGGGCGGTAAGGATGTAGACATTCGTCTATATCGAGGTATGATAAGTAGTTTACTTTATCTTACCGCAAGTAGGCCCGATATTATGTTTGCCGTATGCATATGTGCTCGTTATCAGTCTCAACCTAAGGAGTCTCACTTAGTAGCGGTAAAACGTATTTTCCGTTATCTAAGTTATACACTTGATTTTGGATTACTTTATCCAAAATCTAGCACGTATGAGTTAGTCTCATATAGTGATGCCGATTATGCGGGATGCAAATACGACAGGAAAAGTACTAGTGGCACTTGCCATTTTCTAGGAAATTCTCTTGTCTCTTGGTTTTCCAAGAAGCAAAATTTCGTATCACTTTCAACCACCGAGGCGGAATATATTGCCGCCGGTGCCGCTTGTGCCCAGGTTCTTTGGATGAGACACACACTGAAGGATTTTGGTATTCACTGTGATACTAGCCCTATCATGGTGGATAACCAAAGTGCTATCTGTCTTTCAAAGAATCCGGTGCACCATTCCCGATCTAAACACATAGATGTCCGACACCACTTTTTAGATGATCATGTTGCTAAAAAGGACATCATTTTAGTGTACGTTGAAACCCAAAAACAAATCGCCGATATTTTCACGAAACCCCTAAAGGAGGACTCCTTTGTGCGGTTGCGTCGAGAATTGGGGATTATGGGTGAATCCGAGATATAGGATTCATGTTTCATTCAATTATCTTGCATGCTATTATATTTCGCGATATTTCGTTCATGCTAGATTTATTGAATTTTTGGGGATTTTATGTGATATGTTTGAATTTGTGCTCGAATTCGTATTTGAATGTCGTATTTAAGATTTCGACGTTTTATGGGGTAATTTAGATGACTAATGAGAGTGTAAAGATGTTTCATCCAAGTGATTTTTGAAGAAAACTCATTTATCAAATTTTGGACTCTTCTAGTCGGTTTCAGTTCATTTGTCAACCGACTAGATGCTCATCTAGTCGGTCAGCTAGTGAACTCAGACCGACTAGATCAAGCTTTTAACTATCTCCTGTCATTGACTTCTTTTAGTCGGTCATAGTACACTTACCGACCGACTAGATTGAAAACTAGTCGGTCAGTGATTATACTGCGACCGACTAACTCTTGCCCTAAAAATTCTTGTTTGCCTCTGTTTCGACTTAGTCGGTTCAAGCTCTTTGACCGACCGACTAGATCGTAATCTAGTCGGTCAGTGCTTGAACTGTGACCGACTAAGTGTGTTAGGGCAAACGTGTCTTTTCGCTTTCCAGACCGACTTAACTCATTTCCATCCGACTAAAGTTCATTTTAGTCGGTCTTCTTCTCCGCTCCAGCCCGATAAACCCAAAAACCCTCTCGAGACCCTTCGACTTCCGACGTCTTTCCGGCCATCTTTCCGACCATCCCCGCCGTCCGATTGCCGTCGCCCTCTCTCCTAGGTATAACCCCTCTCCTAGATCTCTTTTTCCTACTCTAGGGTTTGATTTAGATCTCATCTAGCTTCTAGGGTTTCTAATTTCATCTAGGGCTTGATTATTTCGGATTTCCTATCTTAGGGTTGTGTGCTTAGGATTGTTCGATCTTCGTCACTTGCTTGTTCTCGTCGTGCCACGAACATGGCAAAGACGAGGATCCCTATCACTTCATCTGGGGCTTCCCCCATGTCTGTAGAGCCTTCTAACCCTAGGAATCCGTCTAAGCCCAAGCGCCGTGCTAAGTCTACCCAAGCTTCTCCGTCTTCGCCTCCTCTGAAGAAGCAGAGGACGGCGACCGTCAAACCTGGTAAAATATCTAAGTCTAGAAAGCCCATACTCCATACTCCCACGACTCCTCCTGATTCCGATACTGAGTTTATTCCTGAGGATGAGCCTGGCCATAGGGAACCCACTCCTCCACTTCGTCCTAGGACTCGCCAGCCTAAGGGAAAGGGCCCAATGCCAGCGGGTGGTGTTGACATATCGTTGTGTCGCGACGACCCTCTGTGTCTAGCGGCCTACAACCGTATTGAACACTGCCCGATGCTATTGGAGCACTATGTTCAGTTTTCAGATTTCCTTGGCTTAGCTGACCTCCTCTCCTATAGTGGGCTCCTTGACTATCTTCGATTTGACGCTAAGGCGAACCCTAGACAATATCCTCGCCTGGTCAAATTATTCTACGCCAATCGTGTCCGAGGCCACTACGATGAGAGTCACTCCATCGAGACTACTGTCTTGGGAACTCATATAGTTCTCACGGCAGAAATCTTGGGGGAGATACTTGGTTGTTCATCGTCTGGTCTCCTTCCGTCGGATATTTCTGTTGATGATATCTCTTCCTTGGATCAGTCCGTTCTTTCTGATATCTTCCATGTGATCCCTCCTGCCTTCATTGGTGTTCCTTCGAAGTCGTTCAAGCCAAATGCATGGGTGCTAAATCTCATTCTGAAGTCGTGCTTGCTTCCCAAGTACGGCTCATCTTCTCTTCCATCCCAGCCGTTTTTGAAGCTGATTTACGCTCTTTTCTTGGGTTGCGAGATTAATTGGGCTCGCGTTATACTCGATAAGATGGACTCTTTCGAGTGTATTCGCAAGACCAATAAATCTGCGCATATCCCTTACCCGTGTCTGTTGACCCTGGTTTTCCGTCATTTCCGTGTCCCTCTCCCTCCTGACGATGAGCGTCCTTTGGGTCCTCATCTGAGGTCGACCACATCTGCTTCCCAGGCCACTCCCTCAGCTGCTGCTGCCCCCACTCCTTCTGCCACATTAGATGATGTCGTACGCCTTCTTCGTCGGCACGAGTCGCGTTTGGCTCGTACCGAGGAGGTCGTCTGCCGTATGGCTCATATGATGGGCATTGAGCTTCCTCCTTCCGTTTCTGAGGCCGAGGAGATGGACGATGAGGATATTGACGATCTTGTCACTTCCTTGGCTCGTGGCGATGAGGCCACTGCTGCTGTTGCTGCTACCACTTCTGCTCCTGGAGTTGGCACCTCTTCCGGTGCTCCAGAGACTTCTGCTTCAGTAGTTCAGACTTCTGAGGCTGCTGCTGTCCCTGCTGACGAGCCTGCTCCTGTCTTACCTGCTGATACTCCTGTTGAGACCCCAGCTGTTGAGCCCGTCGTTTCTACACCTGCCCCGACGATCCCGTCTGTTGACACGCCTCTCCTCCCTGCAGAGCCTGAGTCCACTCCGTCGACTGGACCCACGGAGACTGCAGATCCAGCCACTTCCTCGTGATCGTCAGTCTCGAGGACTCTCCACTGCTCTTTGGATGATACACCTTTTGAGAGTGTTTTGGGTTAGGATGGGATGGAGTTTGGGTGATGATTTGTTGTATTTTGATATGTTGGATGTCGGAGTTTGTGTTGTATTTTTTTGTTGTTGGACGTTGATGATGGTGTTCTGATGATGATGTTGTATCAATGATGTGTGATGTATTTCTTTTTGATGGGTATGTTGCATTTGATGTATCGATATCTTTTTGGATGTACTCATGATGTTTCTATCTATATATAAATCGATGTTCATGTTGTGATATTTTCTTCGTCGTGCACATTAATTCTCATTCAATGTCCATGCTATGTGAAATCGTCGCTCGACGATTGAAAAACTTGGTTAAACAGATTGAAATTCTATAATTGTATAGAATTGTTTTCCATGCACCAATTAAACCAAGAATATTGAATATTGAAGAGTATGTTTCTTTATTCAAGAAATGAATACTAATTTGGTATTTTTGATGATTTTAATTATCGCTTTTTGATAATGGACAATTTGGCACACCTTGATTTGATTTCACCACTTTTCCCTTGGTGTCAATTAGTTCCATCGTCATTGTCTACGACTCCCGATGTTGGATTTTCCATTTCCTAGTTGTTGTCGTTGTATGCCCCCCATTTTTGGGATAATGCCAAAGGGGGAGAGATAATGATAATAAATAGGGCAAATGAAAATTTAACTCAATTTCCAAGAATCTAGTTTGATATGTTAGATTCAGGGGGAGTTAAGATATATATAAGGATTTTCAAAATCCGATATTTCAAAAATCGATTCTCTTTATTTATCTTACTCGTCTGATTGATGCAATTCATATATATTCATTTTGGAATTAACGTGTCATCAATGCAGGGGGAGTAAGTATTTTTCATTTGAATCATTATTTTTTATTATTATTTATGTTGGTTTGTCATCACCAAAAAGGGGGAGAATGTTGAATATTGGACTCCCCGGATTTGGTTTTGATGATGAGCAAACATAAATAATTCATGAACTAACAATTTGTGAGCGCAGTATTGGAGATCGTCGCAAAAATCACGAGAACATTCAAAGCGACATCTCAAGACTTCTCAAAGCACGTATTCATGCCTAAAGCTTCGTTGAAGCTCTTGCGCCGTTTTGGAAGTCATGAAGAATTAATCGTAGCTTTCGAAGACCGTTCTTTAAGGTTTTATTTATAGTCTTTTAGCTTCGATATATAGAATGTTAAGCCTTTAGTATATCTTACGATTCTAACTTCATAACGCTCATATCGTAGCTCTAGGATCTTAGTACAAGTTCATTCTAACTTCCTCGAAACGTCGCGCTTCGATTCGGACTTGTTTGTGCATGTTAGTTGGTACAAGAAGAAGTACTGACCGACTAGATGGTGATCTAGTCGGTCAGCAACTCTTCTTGGACCGACTAGTTTGCTTCCTTAAATTCTTGCACCTTACTGTTTACAGTTAGTCGGTCTTCGTTGACTCACCGACAGACTAGTTTGTGAACTAGTCGGTCAGTGATGCTTCTTTGACCGACTAGTTGTGATTTACTGTACATGCTAAATTTCTCCTAAGCTACTGTTTATCGTTAGTCGGTCTAAGAACGTTTGGTGACCGACTAGTTGACAATCTAGTCGGTCAACTTTTGTTCTTGGACCGACTAAGTCAATTTGTATTCAGACTATTTCATTATGCCTCTTAGTCGGTCTACGTTCACTGACTGACCGACTAGTTGTGAAACTAGTCGGTCAGAAAGTCTTCTTGGACCGACTAGATTTCTAGGTCTGAATTTCTATCTCTTCTCAGTTCCTCACTTAGTCGGTCCATGTTGTTTGACTGACCGACTAGTTGATGAACTAGTCGGCCAGTGGTTGTTCTTGGCCGACTAGTTTCCTCAGATTTCTATCCGTTGGGAATTGACCTAACTTGTTTTTATGGGACCCTATAAATACGAACCTAGGTCATTTCTCTCTAGGTTAGAGCTGCCATTAAGAGATTCATTGAGATAGAAAGAGATAGCCATTCTCACTCATTTCTAAAGCTCTCTTCCTCACAAGAAACCCATTCTCTCACATTCTAGATCTAGAATACATATTGAGAGAAGCTTGTTCTTGGTGAGCCCTTCAAGCTCTAGCTTGAATCAAGTCTCCAAATCTCTCCTAGGCACCTATTGCTGGTCATTTCCTTGGTGCTAGGTCTTGGTGACTTCATCTTCCTCAAATCCTTTCTTTCACCTATTTGGTAAGAAAAACTCAAGGTATAGGATTTTGTGGTAAGTTTGTTTATTTCAATATAAACTCTTTTATATTGTTTGTTGATTCTCTCGGTTGTGAGAGAAGGTTGTGATCCCGGGTTGTGGGATTCACTATTGCCATTGCATGTATGATTTGATCTTGTGAAGGTTTTTCACAAGATACTCATAGTGGAAATCTTGGGTTAGGGTTTCTAACCTAAGTATCCGGAGGGGATCCGGGTGGTTGGGACGTAGGATCACCGGGAACAAGTCAGGGAGACTTGGGTGGATCCGAACCCATTAACATCTTTTGTTAGCATTGTTAATTTTGTTGTTGTCATTCAATTTAAGCTTCCGCAAATTGTTTTGGTAGTTGTTTGCACTATAATTTGGAATTATACTCCTTGTTATTTTTAAAGTACTATTCACCCCCCCCCCCCCTCTAGTACTTGTGCAGTAGCTTGTAGGGCATTACAAAACTGACCTGAAAAACTCAACCCACCAAATGCCAAAAACAAACCTGGATTCAAAGTCAGAGATGCAACTTTCAATTGAATTTGAAAGCCACTTTAGTCAAGTGTTTATCTTAATTAGTATCTGTACCAACTTATCATAAAGGTAATTCTCATGGGAACGGTTAAGTAGACTGCAAGTGGACAGTTTTTATATGGTTAACATTGATGATAAGGAAAAACAAAATGAAATTTTGGGAGAAAAAAGTTGAGATTTTTCTTCATAAAAATTCTAATTGATAAATGGATAAACAAAATGATTTCTTAAGGTTTTTTTGCGGCAACAAACGCTGGGTACAATCAACGCTAGCTGATGGTTACCACAAATATATAGGTCAAATTCCAGAGATCAATTGATTAACTAAACAATTGCATCATATGATATATTAACAATCATGTCATTCGCAACTCATAAGAAATAAATAAATTATTTAACTTTGCATCCAAGTTTAGTTAAGCATGTCATTGCCCCAAAAATGATTTCCTTTTGTTTACGTCCATTGTTCGGTTTCAAATAACTACCATGAATTTTCAGGTTAAAATAACTAATATGAACTTTATTTTTACGATTAACCTAGTGGGTAGTAGTATGATCCTTCATATTATGGAACCGGGGGATTGCAAGCATGCATATGATTATGAATAAGATAAAATGAATATACTACATGCATATGAATTGCAAGCATGCATATGAATCAGATATATGGATATGAATCAGATAAAATGAATTGCAAGCATGTCTAACAATACTATATGCGTATGAATCAGATATATGCATGTCAGATATATGAATCAGATATATGCATGTCAGACATATGAATCATATATGCATGTCTAATAATACGATATGCATATCAATCAGATAAAATGAATTTCAAGCATGTGTGCGTGCGCGCAAATGAATATACCAACCGCAAGTATAAATCTTTCTGGTAGACAACTAAGAATGAAGAAAACAATACTATATGCATATGAATCAGGAAACTATGAACATATTCAAGTAGATGTGCAAACAGGAAAGAAAGAGAGGAGTTTTTTTCTTTGGAGGAAAGGCTCATGGCGACCGTACCTCTGGATAGATGAGTCAATGTGACAGGATCCTCATAAAAACTGACCATTCCATCTTCCTGATTTATTGTGGCAAAAATTTCCACATCTTGAATCTGGTAATTGAAAATGATCACAAATTACCAAACCAGCAGTGTAAATTAAATCAATGATGGAAAAGTACTTCAAAACAATTACCATCTGAAATTGTTGTCCTACAATCCAAAATTGCGCTTGTAGAGGGATGAAAAAACTTGTTTCACCAATCCAAAATTGTTGTCCTGCAATAATAAAGCAAAGCCATTGTTATAGAATCAAATTAAATCTGTCATTAAAACAAAAGAATAAAGCAAAGAACAGTAACACAAAACTTGTTTTCATTTAGTCTCTGAATATGGTGCTTGAAAAGGGATGACAGAATTTATTTCACCAATCAAAAATTGTTAACCTGCAAAAATAAAGCAAATTTCAATTGATCGTCAAATTCGAAGTTTGAGATGGCATCGATTTCCCCTTCGAATTTGAGAGGGCTGGAAAGCTTCGATTTCACGCGTCAATGGCGGAGCAAAAAGGATGGAAAGCTTCAAACTTGATGACTTCACGCATCAATGTTCAACTTTAATACGATATCAAACAATGTTGAACACCTGCAAGCAAATATCAGACAATATTGAATACATGAAAGCAAATAGAAAATATCTGTTTACAAAAGTAGATATGCAATATCAAACATTGTATCCAGTATTAGAAAAATACTATTGAAAATGTTGTTGAAAGGAAACCTTTGCCAGTTTGTCACAATCAATTTTATTTTTGATCAAATGGTCAGGGCATCCCTATTCAGGACAATGATTTGGGGTATGGCTCTCATTTCCTCTTTATTTGGTGTATGACAACCTTACTAAAAAATTATTAACAAAAATAAAAACATGACAACAACTTTAACACACAAATTTGGGGTATGACAACATGAGAACATGACAACAAATTATTAGGGTATAACAACATGACAACAAATTATTAACAAACACAACATGATAAAAAAAATTAAATTGTGGGGGGTGTGATCACCTATTTTACACACTGCAAATTATTACCATGCCCTGCAAATTATTACCACAACATGAATAACAAATTATTAACAACCAAACACCATGTAAAACGCTGTTTTTTGAGAGTGAATGATGGGGATGTTGAGAGTAATGAAAAGGAATATTTAAAAAGCAGAAACAACAAACACCATGCACCCAAGTACTCAAAATTAACTTAAACAAAATTAGATGTGCTCAACATTAACGGATAATGTTATCAAAATTAGATGATGTTACTAAAAATTAACGAATACCAGTAATCAAAATCCAATCTTTAAGAGAAAGATGTCACGCCCCGCTTCCCAAAAATATGGAGGCGAAGCGTGAGAAGGTCCGCTCAGACTTGAAGCTGCAAAGCTGCAAGTCCGATAAGCGTCAATCAAATTTAAAACTGCAGGTCCTTGCAACGCGAACGAAACAAAGATAATAATAATGAAATGAGACAAAGAGATATCTCAAAATATCCATAAAATAAGTTTCAACATCACAGAAAAAGCCACCAGGCTAAAAGAAAAGAGTCTAAAGGCCCAAACATGGCCAACAAAAGTACAACGTATAAAACAAAGGTGCTACGCACCGACAACTAACAACAAAACCTAAAGCAAAGAAAGCTCAGCTAGGTCACCAAGAAAATTCACCTGTGTCCACAAAACTCCTCCTGGGCAGACATGGACTCAGGCTCAGCGTCAACAAAACATCACGTACCCAGCAACGGTCTCTGGCTCAAGGTCTAACATGTGACACCCAAAAGAGCAAGGGGCACATGTCAGCAAGTCTACAAGAGACTTGTGCAAGGAAACTGAAGGTAGGTAAAGCAACCTAGCAGTTCTAGCATGAATGCAATGACATGGCAGTTTAAAGTATAAGTGCAACAAGTAAAGTAAAGTAAAGTACGAGCATGGCATCATGGCAAGGATGACAAGTTATACAAGTAACACTCACTAGTACAAGTTAAGTAAAGTAAGCACCTCGTGCACAGAAATTCCGCCTTCTGGCTAGAGTGGCTGATCGGGCCACTCCTAAGCTCAGGTGACCGTTTATCCCTACCCCTCCACATGTATCGGGCATTGGCTTTTGACCAACACATGAGGCCCGCTTCTGGATCACGAGCCAGGAAGTGTTTTAACATGATGGCCTAGGGGTGCACCTAGCCGGACAAGGAAGTACAAGTACAAGTATTGTAGCGTGTGCTACGTATGCAACAATCAACTGGGATGACATGTAAGATGCAATGCATGGCAGTTAAAAGTGCATACAGTTAAGGAATTTAAATGTGACAGATACAAATGCATGAACAAGTTTAAGGGTTGGATCTAGCTTCGTTGTCAAGCTAGATCATTTGAGGTGACGGATCTAGTTTCGTTGTCAAACTAGATCAAACAGGCGTCTAGCCAGCTATCATTTCACTGACTAATCTCTTTTACGCTAAAAACAAGGAAGTGGCCTAAAACGTGGCCCTACACAAGAGTTGGCAAGTTTCACTTGCCTGCAAGTACAATGTCTGAGCACACCGTCCAACGAGTCCAAAGTCACAATTAACCTACGTGCACAAGTCCACCGGCCTAAAGTCCATATTATTAATCTTGATTAGTGAATTTAAAACATTTAAAATACTTTAAAAACATCAATTTTAGTCTTGATTAACAAGCAATGGGTTGGGGGTCCTAGGGGTGCAAAGCGTTACCTCAACACGACGCGAAAGCTACACTGGCGTCGGGTAGCGACGCCAGGGGTTGGAATAAGAGAACGCGCTCCAAGTCCTGATTCCAATATAGATTCCTCGCTGGAAAGTTCAGAGCATCAACTGGAGCGACGAGTCCAGATTCCAAAGCTAGCACGTGCGACGACGGCCTACAACGTGTCGTCACGTCGTACGCGGCAAATCATCGGAGAGAAAGCACCTAGGTGGGGCCCACAGTAGTCCTAGGGACCTATGGGGGACCCACAATACCTTTGGAGAACTTGAGGGGCCCACGGTGGCAAGTGGTGCGACGGGTGCGGGGTTGCGATGTTTGGCTCTCGGTCGTACAGCCTTGGTGCGGGGGAACAGCTCAGTTAGACACTGGGAACGGGCCTGTGCAGCGCTGCGGTCGGTGCGGGGCTTGGTCCTCTCGGTCGGAGCGGGAGAGCGGGCCGGTCGGTGCGGGGGAACGAGAGTTGCAACGTCGCAACGTTGCAACGAAGCGGGTCTAGGGTCGGTGCGGGCAGCTGCAGCGGTCGGTGCGGGGGTTTTGAGCCCGTTCTCTCGGTCGGTGCGGGGAAAGCTCGTCGCAACGTCAAATTTGGGTTTTGGGAGCGGCTAGGGTTATTTTCTTGCGAAAATAGGTCTTCCTAAAGTTTGTTTATATAGTGTAGATGGGTTGACTAGGTCTAGGGCTAATCCTAATGGGATTAGGAGTTTAAAATAATTTAAAATTCAAATCTCACCATCTCCAACTCACCCAAGGCTTGGGTGCGGCCCAAATAAGCTGGAAATTGGCTCAAAAATTATTGAAAACGTTTTAAACTCAAATAAATTTTCTTTGGCCGAAATTAATTTAAAACCTAGCTTTTAAAAATATTTTAAAGCTTTCTAAAAGTATAAAGTAGGTCAAACGAACTCCAAAAATTATAAAATAAATATCGTGGTGATCGTGATGACGAAAGAAAGCTAACTAAGAAGACGGATCTCAGTTTCAACGTCAGACGACGAAACTAAAAATAGAAACGTCTCCCGTCAAAAGTGAAAATCGCAACGTCTCATCGAGTAAGATTAAATTGTGGGAAAACGACTCGAGAAATGTCGTTCCAAATTAGTGCCACTACTCTCAGAGATGTTCACAATGGCATATCACAACAAAGTGTTCGCAACATCCAAAGTCTAAAGTAAACACGTGCACGGTCAAAAGCACGTGCACGAACAAAGTACAACGAAAAGTGGTCGTTACATCCTCCCCACCTTAGAATAAAGTCCGTCCTCGGACTTTCTAACATATCTAGTCACGCTAGTAACTACCCCAATCATGTCACGTTATAATTCATCCAGGTATAGTCATTACAAGTGCTTATATATGCCCTAGGTAGTCAAACATTAACGCTACCAACATGTGTGTGTGTGTGTGTGTGTGTGTGTGTGTGTGTGTGTGTGTGTGTGTGTGTGTGTGTAGGGTAAAGTGTTCCTAGGGTGACTCCTTAGATTAAATCTAAGGAGTCGCCCTCATTTTCCCCCATATCCCATAATTTTTTTGGATTTTATTTTTCATGGGTTTGTTGTTCATATCATGGATGGTCAACATACCAAAAATCAAGGCATTCCAATACTTTTAGAACCCCCATCTACCCGTTGCAACTTCATGGGGTTTTCAACACGTTTTTAGACTGTTGAAGTTGCAACGGGTAGATGGGGGTTCTAAAAGTATTGGAATGCCTTGAATTTTGGTATGTTGACCATCCATGATATGAACAACAACCCCATGAAAAATAAAATCCAAAAAAATTGTGGGATATGGGAGAAAATGAGGGTGACTCCTTAGATTTAATCTAAGGAGTCACCCTAGGAACACTTTACCCATATATATATATATATATATATATATATATATATATATATATTCACATACGTTATACGCTTATACCTACTATAGTCAGTCAATTTCATCCACGTATTTCAATCATATATATTTAAGCATTCATCCTTTATATAACTACTACTTACCCAACACAAAACAATATTTCAGATACTCGTATAAGTATGGTCTCACACTAGCAAATACAATCATTGCTTCTACCTATAGATAGCTACCTATGCACAAAACCAACATGGGTATACTACCCTCTAATACTTCCTAGTGTACATTCCATACCACACAGCAACACATGTAGTCACACCATACCATAATTAAATCCAGTTCCACTATATCTAATATATATTCACCACTACTATAATTTCGCAATATCTAGTCATTCAATGCATTCAAATATTTCACCATACATTCACATTACGTACGGTCCTATAACTGCATTTACGACATGCCACCTATACCATAGTCACCAATAACTATAACTAAGCACATACTTACCCGTGCATGGTGCACACCCATACACGCTAACATTTCATTCATACCAATCACACCACTATATACTTAGCACATCTACGCACTTAGTTTAGCTAGCACACATATGTTCACACAAGCAAGTCCTTAGTAAATAACTATACCACAAGACCAACACCTATAACTATATACTGGCGTAGCGACCCACAATCATGTGCGTAGCACAACCAGGCACAAGCACTCATATCACTATACATACGTCATCCATCGCTATATGCAAGCCACCGACATACATAATAATATACTTAGAGTATACCCACTCAAGCTTGAGTGAGACTCAATACACATATCAGAATATTCTATATTCATAACACGGCATTTATACCTATACTAATACCACTTCCAATATATATAGGTCTACCAATACAACCATATACATACCATAAGTCAATCACACTTAATATTTAGTCGGGTAATACCCACATAGTTCAATCATTCTATATACCACAATAATAATACAGACATCAGCACACATATAATTATAATACACTCCCCAATTCATTCGCATTCATCGTATAGTCACACACATGTAACATATATTCACACCATAGCCTACTACCTATAATTAGTATACTAATACATTTACTTCATACATAGTTAAGGTATGCAATAGTCGTGTATACACCATGGTATACACTCATACAACATCCGTAAAAACAAGCAATACCAATCGAAGCTATAATCCTACTATCATATGTATATCGCCTATATACTCATGCAGCAAATACATAACTACTTACGTCTAAGCACAACACATAACTACGCACGAGCACATACTCACACGTACTAACATACAGGTCATATAATAGGCCTACTCACTTAACTATACGTACACTTATTATTATCACTCCTAGCATACACATAGTTTTACCAATCATTTTATTTCAACCATTACAAGTATTTCTAACTACATACACTCCATTAGATATTTCAGCGCTGATTCATATATACTCAGACGCCCCTAGAGTGGTATAACTATCCTCACACACTAACACACAAACAACTTAATACAATCACGAATAACTCCGAGTATATATATACATCACACAATAGACAAACATTAATATACTATGGGGGGTACACTCATTCAAGCTCGCGTACATAACCTAGGTACATGCACTACGACTACATCACAAGGTCCAAGGGCCTACTAACAACTTAGAGTTGACACAGACATTGACGGGCACTAAAGCCTAAGCAATAGAGGGAGGTCGAAAGCGTGACGAGGGAAGGATCGATAAGCACGAGTTCGGATAGAACGATTACAAAGAGACAGTTTGGTTAGACGAAACATTGCCTCAATGGTGATGTTTAGGTTGAGGGAAAAGGAGATGTAGTGACACTTATATAGGAGGGAGAAAAGAAATAGTATAAGTAACATAAGCTAACATACGCGAAATTTGAAAACTGTCGTACTTCAAAAGTTGAAATCCCAGTCTGAAAAGAAATATTTGGAGATCGATAAAACGAGTTGTTCAAAATAAATTTGAGTCGAATATTCATAATAAGAGAAAATGGTCTATTGGTTTTTTTTTTAAAAAAAGAATCATTATAAAAGGAAGTAAAATCATTTACACGAATATTAAGGACGTGGTTTAGAAAATTTTATACGTCAGTAATTTAATATAATGTTGTCAAAAGTTTCTGAAAGTCAAAAAATGAAATCAAGTAACGGAAGAATTTAAACTCATGTTAAATGCTTTCAAAACTTTTAGGCTATGGAAAAATTTAAAAATAATCAATATTGAAACTACTTTTAGAGAAACCAGGATGTGCCAAAATAAAACTGGTTTACACAAAGCTTTTAGCATACGAGCACAACGAGCCTGGCACGGATAATTGAAATTCAATTTAGTTTAGAAACTATTCTAAAAGTATGTATGGTAAGCGGAAAGATAATAATAATAACTTGGTAGTAGAATTATCAAAATTGATAGCAAAGCTTTAAAATCAAATCATGGAGGGTCTAAATCAGGAAGTGGTTATGAAATAGTGATTTTTTTTTTCAAAAATTCTGGAGTAGAGAAAACGTCGAGCATAAGATCGACTTGCTGAAAGCTGAATTTCCAAGTGACTTGAAAAGTATATGAATGGCATAAATCAGGAGGAAAAATCACAAGTTGAATTAAAAGTACGGTTCAGAATAAAATTAATATATGAAAGGGAAGGTGTATTTTCATAGGTACAAAAGTGTAGGCTGGGAAAATACCATAAGCTAGTATTCAAAATTTCGAAAAAGTTTTAAGAGTTCAAGTCAACGAAGGAGTATGAAATATAAGATATATATATATATTAAAAAATTGAACAAATTTAAACTTAGGAAAAGAGGAAATCGAAAAATACTTTCAGAAGATTCAAGGTTTGTAATGGAGAGGTTCGAAAATTGACGACGATCGTCATGAGGCGATCTCGTGAATCGAGGCAAGGAAATTGGTCGGATGATCAAAACATACATACGCCTAGGATATGAATCAGGAGAATCTACGGGGAAACCCCTACGGTCGACCAACTAAGGATTAAGAACTAAGCGCTAAGACCTTCTAAGGAGCTAGACGGTAATGAAATGCGCTCAACTTGGCCCGAAATCGATGGACCCAAGCGAACGACCGAAGGAAATTCTAGAAGTCTAATATGGTCAGAGGTAGACAAGGACCACTAAGGTAACTCATACAACGATTAAATCAATTGCTAGAAGGGAGTCTAACTATCAATCAGAGGCCTCTAACTAGCAAGCACAGACGTCTAACTAAGTTTTCTTACCACCTAGTGTCATAAGAAAACGACTAGACTGAGGGCTTATGACTCGGGTGTTGCAATTTATTTAATGGACATTCTGTTATTATCGTTGTTCCGTTAATTCGCAATTGCAAGACTGGACCTGCATGGGCCACCAACAAAACCTGTCACGCCCCGCTTCCCAAAAATATGGAGGCGAAGTGTGAGAAGGTCCGCTCAGACTTGAAGCTGCAAAGCTGCAAGTCCGATAAGCGTCAATCAAATTTAAAACTGCAGGTCCTTGCAACGCGAACGAAACAAAGATAATAATAATGAAATGAGACAAAGAGATATCTCAGAATATCCATAAAATAAGTTTCAACATCACAGAAAAAGCCACCAGGCTAAAAGAAAAGAGTCTAAAGGCCCAAACATGGCCAACAAAAGTACAACGTATAAAACAAAGGTGCTACGCACCGATAACTAACAACAAAACCTAAAGCAAAGAAAGCTCAGCTAGGTCACCAAGAAAATTCACCGGTGTCCACAAAACTCCTCCTGGGCAGACATGGACTCAGGCTCAGCGTCAGCAAAACATCACGTACCCAGCAACGGTCTCTGGCTCAAGGTCTAACATGTGACACCCAAAAGAGCAAGGGGCACATGTCAGCAAGTCTACAAGAGACTTGTGCAAGGAAACTAAAGGTAGGTAAAGCAACCTAGCAGTTCTAGCATGAATGCAATGACATGGCAGTTTAAAGTATGAGTGCAACAAGTAAAGTAAAGTAAAGTAAAGTACGAGCATGGCATCATGGCAAGGATGACAAGTTATACAAGTAACACTCACTAGTACAAGACAAGTAAAGTAAGCACCCCGTGCACAGAGATTTCGCCTTCTGGCTAGAGTGGCTGATCGGGCCAC
This sequence comes from Scilla litardierei, assembly GCA_030789695.1. Classification (NCBI taxonomy): domain Eukaryota; kingdom Viridiplantae; phylum Streptophyta; class Magnoliopsida; order Asparagales; family Asparagaceae; genus Scilla; species Scilla litardierei. The sequence continues at coordinate 386,097,439 of CM061142.1, forward strand.
TCCTAAGCTCAGGTGACCGTTTATCCCTACCCCTCCACGTGTATCGGGCATTGGCTTTTGACCAACACATGAGGCCCGCTTCTGGATCACGAGCCAGGAAGTGTTTTAACATGATGGCCTAGGGGTGCACCTAGCCGGACAAGGAAGTACAAGTACAAGTATTGTAGCGTGTGCTACGTATGCAACAATCAACTGGGATGACATGTAAGATGCAATGCATGGCAGTTAAAAGTGCGTACAGTTAAGGAATTTAAACGTGACAGATACAAATGCATGAACAAGTTTAAGGGTTGGATCTAGCTTCGTTGTCAAGCTAGATCATTTGAGGTGACGGATCTAGTTTCGTTGTCAAACTAGATCAAACAGGCGTCTAGCCAGCTATCATTTCACTGACTAGTCTCTTTTACGCTAAAAACAAGGAAGTGGCCTAAAACGTGGCCCTACACAAGAGTTGGCAAGTTTCACTTGCCTGCAAGTACAATGTCTGAGCACACCGTCCAACGAGTCCAAAGTCACAATTAACCTACGTGCACAAGTCCACCGGCCTAAAGTCCATATTATTAATCTTGATTAGTGAATTTAAAACATTTAAAATACTTTAAAAACATCAATTTTAGTCTTGATTAACAGGCAATGGGTTGGGGGTCCTAGGGGTGCAAAGCGTTACCTCAACACGACGCGAAAGCTACACTGGCGTCGGGTAGCGACGCCAGGGGTTGGAATAAGAGAACGCGCTCCAAGTCCTGATTCCAATATAGATTCCTCGCTGGAAAGTTCAGAGCATCAACTGGAGCGACGAGTCCAGATTCCAAAGCTAGCACGTGCGACGACGGCATACAACGTGTCGCCACGTCGTACGCGGCAAATCGTCGGAGAGAAAGCACCTAGGTGGGGCCCATAGTAGTCCTAGGGACCTATGGGGGACCCACAATACCTCTGGAGAACTTGGGGGGGCCCACGGTGGCAAGTGGTGCGACGGGTGCGGGGTTGCGACGTTTGGCTCTCGGTCGTACAGCCTTGGTGCGGGGGAACAGCTCGGTCAGACACTGGGAACGGGCCTGTGCAGCGCTGCGGTCAGTGCGGGGCTTGGTCCTCTCGGTCGGAGCGGGAGAGCGGGCCGGTCGGTGCGGGGGAATGAGAGTTGCAACGTCGCAACGTTGCAACGAAGCGGGGATTGGGTCGGTGCGGGCGGCTGCAGCGGTCGGTGCGGGGGTTTTGAGCCCGTTCTCTCGGTCGGTGCGGGGAAAGCTCGTCGCAACGTTGCGACGATTCGTCGCAACGTCAAATTTGGGTTTTGGGAGCGGCTATGGTTATTTTCTTGCGAAAATAGTTCTTCCTAAAGGTTGTTTATATAGTGTAGATGGGTTGACTAGGTCTAGGGCAAATCCTAATGGGATTAGGAGTTTAAAATAATTTAAAATTCAAATCTCACCATCTCCAACTCACCCAAGGCTTGGGTGCGGCCCAAATGAGCTGGAAATTGGATCAAAAATTATTGAAAACGTTTTAAACTCAAATAAATTTTCTTTGGCCGAAATTAATTTAAAACCTAGCTTTTAAAAATATTTTAAAGCTTGCTAAAAGTATAAAGTAGGTCAAACGAACTCCAAAAATTATAAAATAAATATCGTGGTGATCGTGATGACGAAAAAAAGCTAACTAAGAAGACGGATCTCAGTTTCGACGTCGGACGACGAAAGTAAAAATAGAAACGTCTCCCGTCAAAAATGAATCGCAACGTCTCATCGAGTAAGATTAAATTGTGGGAAAACGACTCGAGAAATGTCGTTCCAAATTAGTGCCACTGTTTAATACTCTCAGAGACGTTCACAACGGCATATCACAACAAAGTGTTCGCAACATCCAAAGTCTAAAGTAAACACGTGCACGGTCAAAAGCACGTGCACAAACAAAGTACAACGAAAAGTGGTCGTTACAAAAGAGCACACCTGGAAGATAATATCACCCAACAAAGATCAGAGCTTACACATCAAATATTAGAACTTTACAAAAGATCAAATCTTACCCATCCAAGGAGCGATCTAGAGGGAGCTCACAGTGAACACTGGCGGGATCCATGAGCTCAATCGTCAAAAATTTCCATGAGATCTTGCCCGCAAGAGATCTTATCCTCGAGAGATCTTACCAAGAGATCTAGGTTTACCCTCGAGAGATTCAGAGTCAATAATTTCCATGAGATCTTACCCGCGAGAGATCCATGAGATCTAGCATCAAAAAAATTTCCATGAGATTCAGCATCAAAAAAATTTCCATGAGATATTACCCTTGAGAGATCCATGATTTAGCTGCCACAGCAGAATAGAGGAGAGAGAGGGAGGGAGGAGACGGCGGGGCGGTGGGGCAGTAGGGCGGCGAGGCGGCGGAAATTATTCACGGTGGGCGGCGGCTTCTGCTAGAGATGCAGTTTTGGATGCGGCGGCTTCAGCAAGGTTTTTGCTTTACGTGAGTCACGTGACGGGGGAGCTGGGTGTTAGATGCGGCTGAGGTTTCCCCCCCAATAAATTTTGTTTTCCCCCTAAGAAAACTTAAAATAGTTTCCCCCCAAAATTAAAAGCTCTCCCCCCCCCCAAAACTTTCAAAATTTAAAAAACCTGATTTGAATTTTAGGTGATGTGATCAATGTGATTTGATTTGATTTCTTATATCCAATATCTCATAACTCAATTTCTCATACCCTATATACAATCTATATAAACATCACACCCAATTACACATAACCAAAACCAAATTCTCTTAACCATTATCTCTTAACCAAAATCTCTTATACAACAATACACATATCCACATACAACAATACACATAACCAATATCTCTTATCCAATTTCTCTTATCCAAAAACCCATGATAACATCCCTGTTTTATAATATAGATACAGGGATGTTATCATGGGATGTTTTTATAATACACATACTATATTATAAAACAGGGATGTTATCATGGGTTTTTGGATAAGAGAAATTGGATAAGAGATATTGGTTATGTGTATTGTTGTATGTTGATATGTGTATTGTTGTATAAGAGATTTAGGTTAAGAGATAATGGATAAGAGAATTTGGTTTTGGTTATGTGTAATTGGGTGTGATGTTTATATAGATTGTATATAGGGTATGAGAAATTGAGTTATGAGATATTGGATATAAGAAATCAAATCAAATCACATTGATCACATCACCTAAAATTCAAATCAGGTTTTTTAAATTTTGAAAGTTTTGGGGGGAGACCTTTTTAATTTTGGGGGGAAACTATTTTAAGTTTTCTTAGGGGGAAAACAAAATTTATTGGGGGGAAAACCTCAGCCGCATCTAACACCCAGCTCCCCCGTCACGTGACTCACGTAAAGCAAAAACCCTGCTGAAGCCGCCGCATCCAAAACCGCATCTCTAGCAGAAGCCACCGCTCACCGTGAATAATTTCTGCCGCCTCGCCGCCCTATTGCCCCACCGCCCCGCCATCTCCTCCCTCTCTCTCTCTCTCCTCTATTCTGCTGTGGCAGCTAAATCATGGATCTCTCAAGGGTAATATATCATGGAAATTTTTTTGATGCTGAATCTCATGGAAATTTTTTTGATGCTAGATCTCATGGATCTCTCGCGGATAAGATCTCATGGAAATTATTGACTCTGAATCTCTCAAGGGTAAACCTAGATCTCTTGGTAAGATCTCTCGAGGATAAGATCTCTTGCGGGCAAGATGTCATGGAAATTTTTGACGATTGAGCTCATGGATCCCGCCAGTGTTCACTGTGAGCCCCCTCTAGATCGCTCCTTGGATGGGTAAGATTTGATCTTTTGTAAAGTTCTAATATTTGATGTATAAGCTCTGATCTTTGTTGGTTGATATTTTGTTATCTTCCATGTGTGCTCTTTCTCTTAAAGATTGGATTTTGATTACTGGTATTCATTAATTTTTAGGAACATCATCTAATTTTGATAACAGTATCTGTTAATGTTGAGCACATCTAATTTTGTTTAAGTTAATTTTGAGTACTTGGGTGCATGGTGTTTGTTGTTTCTGCTTTTTAAATATTCCTTTTCATTACTCTCAACATCCCCATCATTCACTCTCAAAAAACAGTGTTTTACATGGTGTTTGGTTGTTAATAATTTGTTATTCATGTTGTGGTAATAATTTGCAGGGCATGGTAATAATTTGCAGTGTGTAAAATAGGTGATCACACCCCCCACAATTTAATTTTTTTAATCATGTTGTGTTTGTTAATAATTTGTTGTCATGTTGTTATACCCTAATAATTTGTTGTCATGTTCTCATGTTGTCATACCCAAAATTTGTGTGTTAAAGTTGTTGTCATGTTGTTATTTTTGTTAATAATTTTTTAGTAAGGTTGTCATACACCAAATAAAGAGGAAATGAGAGCCATACCCCAAATCATTGTCCTGAATAGGGATGCCCTGACCATTTGATCAAAAATAAAATTGATTGTGACAAACTGGCAAAGGTTTCCTTTCAACAACATTTTCAATAGTATTTTTCTAATACTGGATACAATGTTTGATATTGCATATCTACTTTTGTAAACAGATATTTTCTATTTTCTTTCATGTATTCAACATTGTCTGATATTTGCTTGCAGGTGTTCAACATTGTTTGATATCGTATTAAAGTTGAACATTGACGCGTGAAATCATCAAGTTTGAAGCTTTCCATCCTTTTTCCTCCGCCATTGACGCGTGAAATTGAAGCTTTCCAGCCCTCTCAAATTCAAGGGGAAATCGATGCCATCTCAAACTTCGAATTTGACGATCAATTGAAATTTTCTTTATTTTTGCAGGTTAACAATTTTTGATTGGTGAAATAAATTCTGTCATCCCTTTTCAAGCACCATATTCAGAGACTAACTAAAAATAAGTTTTGTGTTACTGTTCTTTGCTTTATTCTTTTGTTTTAATGACAGATTTAATTTGCTTCTATAACACTGGCTTTGCTTTATTATTGCAGGACAACAATTTTGGATTGGTGAAACAAGTTTTTTCATCCCTCTCTACAAGTGCAATTTTGGATTGTAGGACAGTAATTTCAGATGGTAATTGTTTTGAAGTACTTTTCCATCATTGATTTAATTTACACTGCTGGTTTGGTAATTTGTGATCATTTTCAATTACCAGATTCAAGATGTGGAAATTTTTGCCATAATAAATCAGGAAGATGGAATGGTCAGTTTTTATGAGGATCCTGTCACATTGACTCATCTATCCAGAGGTACGGTCTCCATGAGCCTTTCCTCCAAAGAAAAAAACTCCTCTCTTTCTTTCCTGTTTGCACATCTACTTGAATATGTTTGTAGTTTCCTGATTCATATGCATATAGTATTGTTTTCTTCATTCTTAGTTGTCTACCAGAAAGATTTATACTTGCGGTTGGTATATTCATTTGTGCGCACGCATGCATGCTTGAAATTCATTTTATCTGATTGATATGCATAGCGTATTGTTAGACATGCATATATGATTCATATGTCTGACATGCATATATCTGATTCATATATCTGACATGCATATATCTGATTCATATTCATTTTATCTGATTCATACGCATATAGTATTGTTAGACATGCTTGCAATTCATTTTATCTGATTCATATCCATATATCTGATTCATATGCATGCTTGCAATTCATATGCATGTAGTATATTCATTTTATCTTATTCATAATCATATGCATGCTTGCAATCCCCCGGTTCCATAATATGAAGGATCATACTACTACCCACTAGGTTAATCGTAAAAATAAAGTTCATATTAGTTATTTTAACCTGAAAATTCATGGTAGTTATTTGAAACCGAACAATGGACGTAAACAAAAGGAAATCATTTTTGGGGCAATGACATGCTTAACTAAACTTGGATGCAAAGTTAAATAATTTATTTATTTCTTATGAGTTGCGAATGACATGATTGTTAATATATCATATGATGCAATTGTTTAGTTAATCAATTGATCTCTGGAATTTGACCTATATATTTGTGGTAACCATCAGCTAGCGTTGATTGTACCCAGCGTTTGTTGCCGCAAAAAAACCCTTAAGAAATCATTTTGTTTATCCATTTATCAATTAGAATTTTTATGAAGAAAAATCTCAACTTTTTTCTCCCAAAATTTCATTTTGTTTTTCCTTATCATCAATGTAAACCATATAAAAACTGTCCACTTGCAGTCTACTTAACCGTTCCCATGAGAATTACCTTTATGATAAGTTGGTACAGATACTAATTAAGATAAACACTTGACTAAAGTGGCTTTCAAATTCAATTGAAAGTTGCATCTCTGACTTTGAATCCAGGTTTGTTTTTGGCATTTGGTGGGTTGAGTTTTTCAGGTCAGTTTTATATTAATGATATTATGTTGATTATTTATTTACATTTTTTGCACGAGCTACATGGGTTCTTTAGTCAAACTCTGGAGAAAACAACCAATCAGATGATTTACATGAAGGCTTGAACCATCCCTTACCCTCCTTAGAACTAAATCATGTTCCTGATTATATGTAAGTATTCGAACCTTACATCCTTTAAATTTGAGAGAAATGATGAAATTTATGGAGAAATCTTACAACACGTAATAAATTCTGACAAACCGATACAACGGTCTCATTTCCTTTGATTCATTGATCTAACTCTGCTAAGTCATTAACGACAAGCTATATGCTTCTTTCTTATCTCTACTGATTCCTCAGCCTCTCGCCCCGTCGTGAAATGGTATTGCCATGATATGAAAATGTTTCTAATATTAGAAAATGTAACATAATGAGAAGATGATGCGAAGCAGAATGGATATTTAAAGGATATAGCAACTTGATGTGTTGAATAAGTTGATATATCAAGTTGCTATAGCAATGGGGTTTATATCAAGTTGCTATAAACCCCATTGCTTTCTCAGGTTAATTCCCAACATTCAACTATTTTATTGCTTTTTCATTCTCAACATAGCAGGGTTGCATTTTCAGTTGTTACACAGGCACTGCTTTTGTATAATTTTATGACATTATTTAGAGTTAGAGATGGTCATTTGTAAAATTTTGTTTCCTTGGCTCACCTATCATTTAGAGTAAGAGAGAGGCAGAAAAATTGTTCACTTATTTTTTTTGCGCAAATAACACTGGAAGTAACCGTTACTTGAATTGGAGAAATTTTTTCGCTTGGCAAATAGATCAATATACACTTAACTGATTTTCCAATTGTGCTTTGGTTGGAATGAGTGCTTTTGATGTACATGATCAGATGCCATTCGAGTTTCTGTTCTGGTATATGCCATTTCAATTCATTTTCCAAATGTCATTAGTTAAATATTTAGATAATATGTTTATGAGCAGGTTTTGAATTTCTCAATGTAGAATTTGGTAGATTTAGCTGGGTCGGAAAGAATAGCAAAGACAGGGGCTGGTGGAGTACGTTTGAAGAAAGGGAAGCACATTAACAAGAGTCTAATGATTCTTGGAAATGTGATTAATAAGCTAGGTGAAAGTTGAAAGCAAAGGTAATTTCAATTACTGTAACAGTCGACTCACTTGCCTTTTCAATTTTTTTAAAAATTACTACTTTGTTGAATACTACACTAATCAATACTTTTCACCATGTGATTTCCGTTCATCTTAATTAAAATAATGGCAATTTGCATTCTTCACCTCATTAGCTGGAAATTAGGTTGCTCTTTCATTGCTAAATTATTCCTATTTGCATTCTTCCTCCCTAAGAAACATGCGTTTAATTACTAAAGTTATCTCAATGTGATTGTATGTGGTTATTAGGCTTATTGAAAGTTTAGGCTTTGCCGCTCCTAATCCTATCACCAAATAGCATCATTATTTCAAGCGTGCAAAAATATTGTTTATCTAACATAAAAAACATTGTTGTTTTAGGGCACACATTCCATATCGTGATAGCAAGCTAACACGCATACTTCAACTGGCCCTGGGTGGTAATGCAAAAACTACAACAATATGTACTGTTGCACTTGAGGAACTACGTCTTTTTACTCCAATATCTGTTTTCAAATATTTTTTATTCAATTTTGACCACATGTCTTGCTGAATTTTATGCGTGTAAACTATAGGTTCACATTGAGGAAACTAGAGGCACCCTCCAGTTCGCTAGCAGGGCTAAACATGTTACCATTTGTGCACAAGTAAATGATGTTTGTAAAGCTACCTTAAGAATTTCAGTACTATTAGCTGGCTATAGGTAATTTTTCACATGTTATCGTTGTGATAGCAATATTTATAGTCCATAATAGAATATAGTTGATGCAGTAGTCATACACCAGCTGCCATATAGTTGGGTTATGGCTCTATCTTCATTACCTTGGTAACCAGTTAGCGGAGTACAGCTTATTTGTGGCTGTAGACATGGGTATTGATTCCTCCATGTGTTTGTCGGTTGTAACCTTCGGCCTTTGGTACTTATCATAATCTCATATTTTCTTTACGAAATGCCAGTTATTACATTGGGAAAGAAGATAATGTCATTACCTTTTGACTACTTATTGTTTTTGCATGATTTGTTTTAACATGCACAACCTTTGCTTCACTGCATTATGGTTTCCTATGTTGCGTGGACATGGCTATGCTGGCATGTACACGCCATGTTGAGACTTAATGTCTTAAAATTACATAAGATACGCATCTTACACATGCATCTGACACATGGCTGGCACACAATTTCAATTTGGAAGTTTTCAAGCCACATATATGGATCCTTTGTACATTGATGATTGTGCTGTAGGTTCTGACGGATGCTGCATTACTGAAGAGGCAGAAGCTGGAGATTGAAGAACTCCGTAGAAAGCTTCAGGTAATGTCCATTAGTTAATTACTCAATTTTAATGTTCCATGTTCATTATTAACATCGTTCCCATGCTCAGGGACAACATTCCGATGTTCTTAAACAAGTTATATTAAAACAGAGAAATGACATGCACAAGGTTAGTGCCTCTTGGGATCTCGGCAATCATTTGTTGCTTGCTATTGCGTTGGGAGTAAATCTAAAAATGTGTCATTTATCTTTTTTAGATAACATGCCTTCCATATTCTTCTTTGTGTTCAGTCTGAGCTGGAGTGTGAAAATCTTGCAATGGAACTTGAGGAAGAAAGAAAATCCCGTGAAGCTCTAGAGGAGCGCTTGAAGGAACAAAAATTAAAGATCGAAAGCTTAAGCAAACTAACATTGTCTCTGGACCAAAATAACAGTGCAACTCAAGTATGCTTTGCTGGTCTAAACTTTTCTGAAATTTGTGCAGAATTTTTTATTACACTAAGGTCTATTTATACACATAGGTTTCAGATACAATGGCTCAAGTTGTTCACTACTACTTGGATGAATTGTGTGTCACTTTTGCCAAAGTAGATATCGCCCGCAAAGAAAATGCCCTTCAAAATTTGCACATTTAGTAACTAGGGTCATGCTCATTTATATCAAAACTAAGATTCGATTTTCAGGTGTTTTGCGGCTAAGGGGTTTTGTTTGGGTTTCTTATCTGCTGGTGATTATACCAATTCATTCATTTCGTATATTTTGTTTTTGTAATCTATATCACGCTTGATTGCTTGAATCTCTTGGCAATTTTTGGGTTAAGGCTTCTTTTCCCTTAATCAATTGAAAGTATGTGAAGAATTTTGGTTTTCGTGTTATCGGTAAAGGGCGTACAATCCCCTAAATTTTATTTGGCTAGGGGTAGTATTCTAATTCTGTAATTTGAACTAATACATGAAGTTGTAATTGCATTATCAAATCATCTTAATCTTGAAGCTGGAAGCATGTTCCTTCAAAAAGGTGCAGCCTTTAATTTTGGGGGCATGAACCCAAACATCGATTTTTTGTGTATTTTAGTCACTAGAAATAGCTAGGTTAGCTATATGTATGTAGCTCTACATAAATGATTAGATGTTAAGTCTTCTTCTGATTAGAGCTTAAAGAATGCAGGATAAAAGGCAGACCCTAGCTTTTTTGTTAACGATGGATCCTTCATGGAAAGGTTTAAACAGCTTCAACAAGGGTAGTAAGAAAAGGCGATATCATCCAATGAAACTAAATCCACATTGCTAATTGGCTCCTCAACACATCTGGAGCCTACTGTCATTGCCAACAAGAGACCTTTGGAGATCAAAGCAAATGCTGGAAAGAAAGCTAGCACTGCTTCCTCCAGTGATAAACTGGCCTTTAGCTTTAAGCAGAAGACAAAGGTTGTGGCACCCCCCGTAAAGCTAGGTGAGGATGAAGATGAATAAAATTGGGTTTTGGATTGGGAGTAGAGATGAGATACCTAAGAGGCAAAAGTTTGGGCATTAGATGTTTCACATCCATCATCACAGTTGGAGGATGTTGGTAATTACTCTTTCCACCATCTGTTTGCATTCTTTCATGACACAAGTTTAGATGCGGAAGAGCTCTTCTTTATCTGTAACCTGTTATGTTTTTTCTCCTGATTTTTTGCATTTTAAGACTTTTAACGATACATTATATCGGAAAATAGTTATTGGACACCATCTTTAGCATGTGAGTATGTGGTAGATATATGCATTGAACCCTTTGTTAGTTTGTGCTTACATGAGAAAATTTTATTTGAATGTAACAGCTGCTATCTGTTTCATGCGTAATAATTGAAATGGAATGAACAAAGAAAAATCCATGGAGTATATAGGCTGGTGCCAAGTCCGTGACACTTCTTATATTGTTCTTAATGAATAGATATTCTTGCTCATCTCGCGTTCAAGTCATAATTTTTGTTATGTTCTTTTTTATTGTGTATAGTCGTGTGATGATTGATTAGGTTTGGTACTAGGATCAGAATCTTATGGTAAGTAGTTACATGTTTGTTGAAATGCTAATATTGTTATTTTAATGTTAATATTGTTATTGTGCATTACATGTTTTTTGAAATGCACAGACGGGGGCGTGGGTGATGAAGAGATCGACAGACGTTGGCATTACTTGGTCGGGAGGGGGGGGGGGAGAGAGAGAGAGAGAGAGAGAGAGAGAGAGAGAGAGAGAGAGAGAGAGAGCAGTTTCCTTCTGGAATTCTTGGACCAATCAAGAAAAAGGTATGCGAGAATGAGAATTTGATGAATGAGATAGTTTCAACTGGTAATGACATTATGCTTTGTGATGTAGGCTTTGCTACTTAATGATGGCTGCTTGCTTTGTGATGTACCAGTCTAACAATCTTTATTTGCATTTGTCCGATTCATTCTTAAGTTCTGAATATTCTTTTGATAATTTCAGGAATTACTAGTGACGCATTGATAACAATGAAGAGCAGATCTTAGTGGTAAGAGGTAACTGGCTTAAATTAACATGGGCCTTCCATTGTACACCGATGAGTCCTTTAATAGTTTTTTGCTTTGCTTTTCTTCTTATTCGTGAGTATTGTCATTTTAATATTGAGAATTTTTGCTCACGGCTCATCCAGAAATGTAATTTTTTCCCTCTCAAAATTTTTTCCCTCACGACTTATCAAGCCATGTAATATTTTGCATACAGATTTAATCTTAAGCAGCTCATGACACTTTTTTCTCGCGTATAGGAGGAAGTAGCTCATCCCATTATTCTCAAAAAATTTATACATGCATCCCGAATTGCATCTAGAGTATACTTGCATTTTGAAGGTAGGTTCCATAGTATTATATTAGTACCTGTAATGGTGTGTCTGTATCTCATATCCAGGAAACATGCTACAAATACATGTTAGTGTGTTTTAGCATTAACAACCTTACAAACACAATCTTGGTGAAAGGAAATGGATTCCGATCTGACTGCATAAATCAACACGTGAGTCTCCTATGCAGCAAACCGTTTCTATATACCATGAACAGAATTATTTAATAAATTCAGGTTGTGTTTCATCAGCTATAATAATCAAAGTATCAATGCTGATATTCATAAATCTGCTAGAAGATAAGAAGAAAGTAAGATTAGTTAGAACTTAATGAAATATTTATCATACCAACCTCATTAAAGCAGCATATTAGAAAAAAATATTTAATCAACATAATGCAAATACTTAGAATGGAAAGAGGCATAAAGATGACCAGAAAGATATACAACCAATCAATGGAAAAGAATGATGCAACTAATTGGGCATGTTCATATTTCCACAAGTAAAGAAAGGATTAATTAAGAAAAAATATATATCTGCATAACCACAAAGTGATCCTATCTATCATGATTTCCTATCTACATTATCCATAAATGAAGCCATATATCTCCCTTACATCATCCATGCACTACAAATCTTAGTTAAGTATATGAAAGTTTGCATGTATTGGGAATTTATTGCAATTAAATCTATGAAATATAATTTGCTTCAGATTGAAAATGTTATGATCCTTTTTTCTCTAATTTTGCTTCTCTTCTTAGCCTAGAGTTGGAAGTGATCCCGCTGAAATTGTATTAATTGTGATTGCAAAGTTGTTTAAATCTGTGGTTGTTTTAATAGTGCTTGCAAAGTTGATTTTTTTGCTTAAATCTATGTATTGTTTTAATTTGATGGCAAAGTTGATTTTTTCTGAGTTAGATTTAGGTGTTTGAATTGGTAAGGAAGTAAGAAGAGACAATGCATGCAACATGGCTGTAAAGTGGGTAAATTATTAGGCTTTGTAACATTGAGGTTTACAGGTTTATTCCATCAGCTGCACAAAACATTTACAAGTTTATGTATCATCATTTTACGATGTATAACATTGGAAGCATGTCTCTGCAACATTGATATATACAAGCATTTACTATTGTGTATAAATATAAGGTTTCTATATCTGTGATAGTTTGTACATAGATTACAAAATGATGATACATTCATGTTGTGTTGTTCTTTACACCACTGAGTTGCATAAGAATTTACTGATGTGTGTAAACATTTACATGTTTCTATATTAGTGATAATTTGTAAATGACTCCAAAATGATGATACATTCATATTGTGTTCTCTACAGTATTGAGGGGCCGTGAACTTCATAAGCCTTTTAGGCAATGTCATTGGGAAATAGATATTCGAGGTGTCTCAACGCTGAATATGGAATAAAGAGTCTCATCGGTAGGACAACATCGACGATGACTGAAGTGTGATCTAATGCTGTCAAGAGAAAAAAGTCTATTAGTGTATTCTATTGTTGTTAAAAAAAGTGTTGAATACTATTTCTAAAGAGATATCAGAGTGGCGTAGTAAGAAAATCATAAAAAATTTAAAGATAAATTATAAGCCTAATGATTATTTACCAATTGGCACAAAGGGTTTTAGAGTTAGAACATTCCAACTATTGGTATACTAAAAAGATAATAAGTAACTCATCAATGCTATTTAGCCTATCAATCTAGCAGGAAAAGAAGGATTATGAGAGATAACAGGGAAATAAATATTTTCACAACCAGTACCCTATAAATAATACGCGTTGCAAACATTGAATGTACATGAAGATCAAATGTCTCACCATGATGATTAAATCTTGAGGAGTTAATGAGTAGGATGAGAGTTCGTGAAAATTTTAGGAAAAAACCCAGAAATTTTGGGGAAACTAAATCTGTAGAGAACTAATTGTTGGAGGAACAAAATTTTTTGGGGAACTAAATTTTTGGGTGAAGTAATTTTTTTGGAAAATGGGGGGACTATATTTGGAGAGAACAAAATTTTGTGAGAACTAAAAATTTTGGTGAAACTAAATAACAATTATTACACTTTAGTTATTGCTGTTCTTTTAAAATTAAGGGATCTAAGATTATAAGGGGGAATATATTAAATGAACAGTGCCCTACGGGCACGGGTTATGACTAGTACATATATGTGTGTATATGGTTATAGGTTATATATATGTATATATGTATGTATATATGTATATATATACATACATACATATATACATATGTATGTATATATATACATATATACATACATATATACATATATATAACCTATAACCATATAGCCTATCACCTATAACACTTATGTGTCTGTGTATATATATCATATCATGCATATGATATATTATCTTTGGGAGTCGGCTACTTGAGATGACGAGGATATCATATAAATATCTTGATGTTATGGGCTATGATTAGGGCTAGGGTTAGGGGTGATATATGTATATGTATCATACATATATGCACTAGAAATTACATGTGCACATAGTGCACGAGGTCCCGAGTAAAGAGCCCCACAACGAATGCATTACCCATACACAGAAGGAAATGAGAGGTAAGTAGGTGTGTGTGTCGGTAGTGTCTGGGGGTACGTAAAGGTAGAAAAGCAGGGACGTACATGAAAAAACCCGGGGGGTCTAAAGTGGAAAAAGCTCGATGTCAATGTACTAAATTGGAGAGTAAAATACATATAAACCCCAATTATATATTTTATAAAAATAATAACTAAACTAATAATAAGTATACTAATATTCTTATAGAGCAAATTCAAAAAGCTTGTAGTATAAATAATTTTGTTACGTGTACCGGGTGCGGATACCCATACCCATCGGGTATATGGATATTCATACCCATACCCAGCGGGTACACGGGCACCCACGGTTATCCATATACCCGATGGGTATGGGCATGTGTACAAAAATTTACCAATGCCCGTCCACTCGTTTTGCCATCCTTAGTCATGAGGGAATTACCCTTGTGCCATTGTTCCATGTGGCGATGTGACATTGCCACATGTGACCAACATGCCACCTAGGACATTAGCACGCCGATTATTCGCTAATTTATAAGATAGATATAATATTTGGGACATGTGTCATAAAATTTACATCTGTCCCAAATTTCCCTAATTTCTAGGCAAAATCAGTGCAGGCCACTGGGCATGTGTCAATTAGCACGCATCGCGCCGCTTGGCGCGTCTGCCCAGCTGATTCTGTTCTTTGTAGTCATGTGCACGTGCCTTGTGTTATGGTCAGATTCGATTTTTTGCAGTTGTTCGTTTAAGCTAAACCTAAACCTACGGATAAGTATTTCTATTTGTGCTATTTAATTTTATGTGTTTACTCGTTCAATATTTAATATTTTATCGTCTAACTTAATATTATTTATTGGTAGGGACATTGTGGCGAGGTCGGCCCTTCAGGACCAGAGGCTGACAGAGGGGTGATGACGAGCGTGGTGGTAGACAACGGGGCAATGGCGACTTGGAGAGGGGTATCATGCTTGGGGACGATGGCGGTGGCCAGTGTAGCGGTCGATGACGAGATATTGAGTTTTTTAATTGTTTTTACATTTCGGACATGTTGGAGACTATATAATAATGTAATATGGATACATTATTAGTTTCGTGTAAGTGTTCTAATATTTTTTTCCCATTAATTTATATTATTTTCATGGTTTTCTATTTGTGGAAATATATATGTGGATTTATTTTTAAGTATACATGTACTTTTTGATAGTTTTGTTTGTAATTTATATTATTATGTGCATGGATTTATGGTAATATTTTTAAAAAAACTATTTTAAATATTGGCCACAGACATATCCGTGGCCAATACTATTTTTTGGCCATGACCATGTCTGTGGCTAAAATGAAGCAGCCACGATTTTTGTGCACAATTTCGTGCACGAATACCGTGGCAATTAAGTTTTAGCCACGGACATATCCGTCGCTGAAAAAATCCGTGGCCGATGACTTTTGGCCACAAACTATACCGTGGCCAAACAATATTATTGGCCACGGATCCATCCGTGGCTAATATTTAAAATAGTATTTTATTTTCCTTATTGGCTAGGACAAGTCCGTGGCCCAAATCCCCAAAGGCCATTACAGTATTGGCCAAGGGATTTCAGCCACCGGATTTTTTTCCGTCGCAGATTCATTTCAGCCACGGATTTGCGACTTTCCGCCACAGATTTGTCCGTGGCCGAAGGCCTTTATGTAGTAGTGACAGTTTGTTTGACTTAGTCAAACTTATATCAAGCATACCAATTGCAACATATACTTCAATGCAAAACATAACCATTTGATCTTAAGATATGGCATGTAAGGAAAACATTTCATATAATTTAGTGCCTAGAAGTATAACTATTTTATTGCAATTTATAACATGTAATGATAAATAGTCCTGACAATTATACTTTATAACTAGTCATGAGAGCAACCCATCTAGGATATAAACGCATGAGTGTATGCAAATAATAAATAATTTATTCAATGAAAATAGCAACACACATAATTATGAAAGAAAAATCTCTCAAACAAATGTTTATTTAACTAAGATAAAGCCTTTTTAATCAAACACGTTATCATTCTCGAAATCTGCAGTGGTAAACTGCGCTGGAGCTTGGGAGTAGTGGCCACCAGATTTGACTCGGCTTTTTTCTTCAAGTTCTCTTGGTACAAATCTTGTAAGTGCCGCGGAGTTCTGCACACTCTTGACTAGTGTCATGTCATGCCACAACGATGGCACTGGTCTTCCCAATCCCTTTTTTGGTGTATGTGCTTTATTATTATTATTATTATTTTCATTTCTCCGCCATGTGAACATCATCTTCCCTGTATTTTTGGTGTTCTAGTGGCTTTGTCCTCTGTCATACTTTTTATTTGGTTCCCCCTTCTGAAATTTCCCTTTTCTTTTCTTCTGTTTGGAAGATGTATTATGAGTCTTCTGGGAGAGGGGCTGTGCCAGGCGGGCGCATGTTATGAGTGATAAGTAGAAGCTCTCTATTCTGTTAGCCATTAGTAAGCATGCCAATGGCGAACTTTCGTTCACGGTATTACTGCATTAGTATTGCATCTTTTTCATGAAAGAACGTGTAGGTCTTTTCTAACATGCGTTCTCTTGAGACTTTTCACCGCACAACTTCATGCGAGAGGTGCTGATGAACATAGCCGAGTTATACTTAGATATGGACTCAAAGTCCTGTAGTCTCATGTTCTCCCACGCATAATAAGCCCTTGGGAGTATAACATCTTTTTGATGTTTATACATGTCCTCAAGGGCAGTCCACAACTCTAGTGGATCTTTGACCTTAAGGTATTCAGCCTTTAGGGTCTTGTCCATGTGGTAACGAATATAAATTATAGCTTTCGCTTTTTTAATATCCTTCGCAGTGCTATCTTTTGTAATTGTGGCAATTAGGGATTGAGCTCACAGGTGGAATTTGATATCTAACTCAGGGAGGCGAGGTTGTGCTTGGGTCAGGTAGGACCTAAATCACCCCGAGGGGGCGAGCTAGCCCGAATCGGTGAATGGTTGTCACGAAAGGAAATAAAAGGGTATGAACAACAAGAAAGAAAACCCGGGACTTTGGTTTCCAACCCGACGAGAGACTCTCGTCGATACGGCCTACGGGAATAGATAGCGATCGGGATTAGGGTCTAACGGTGAGACGTTGCCTCTGAAAGTGGTACCGGCGTCCCATGGGCCCGATATTCCGGTCGGTGCCCAGGATGATACACCGGACTTCCCGGATTCGATCAGTGGGCACTCCTGTGTCCATTAACACTGATCGATCCCGGGAGCACTAAGCCCGCAACGATATCTCCCAACGTCTCATCCTGCCGCTCCCGCGTGCTAGGATTCGGCGTCTACGCTAAGGGCGTGAGCTATGGCTAGGGAGTCAACCGCCAAGTTTATTCCCCCTTAGCCCAACGGTCAAAGGCGGTCTTTTTCCCGCCAATGACAATGAAACACCCCGCGTAACCGTTAGATTCCTACTCCCTATCGATTTCCTAACCCTATGGACGCATCGGGAAGAGCCCCCGAAGGGGTTTCCACCAAAATCCCAGATTTGGGAACTACTCACAAAAATTCATGAAAAAGCGATCTAAATGAAATTTAACCGTTGAAATCATAATCGGACAATTGCAATGCGGAAGTAATGGAGTAATAAAGACAATACTAAAATTTTAGAAAGATCTGAAAACTTACAAAAGAGTAACAATTACAGCCGTCACAAGGAAATAAAACAGTAGAAAAAAGAACAGCTCTCGTTTCTGGAACCCTAGGGGTTCTATTTATAGACCGTCGCATCAACCGATCGGTTGACAAGTCAACCGATCGGTTGATCCGTTACAAATTAATAACAGAAAACGCCGAGCTTTCACCCGATCACATGAACCGGTCGGGTGAGTTCTCGAGTGACCGGTTGGATCTTGGAGCAGTCGGGTGAATCGACCGGTTCGACGTCCGTGTCTTCAGCTCTTCTTTCTCAGCTACAGATGAACCGATCGGGTGAGAGTCACCCGATCGGTTGGCGCTTTGCTTTGAGAAGACAGAGAACAGCCCCCGCTGAACCGGTCTGCGAACCGGTCGGGTGACTTCTTTGTGAGCTGCGGCAGAGACCGGGTGGTGCACGCGTGCATCACCCGATCGGTTGGAGATGGCCAACCGACCGGGTGAGGGGCTGAAAGATGAATTCTTTGGCGTTTGACCCCCTGGATCACGCGTGACTTCTCCCGTTGCTCCGGGGACTTGGGATATCATCGTTAAACGTCCCCTACGTGGTCGATCCCCTGCAATCATGGATAAACAAAGAAAAGTGAAAGAAAACGGGAAAATATAGGAAAACGAGTAAGAGACGGCAGAAAAACACGGAGAAACACAAAAGAAAACGTGCGTGAACATATGAAATATAAACGCACGTCAAAAATCCCCCAAGCTGAACTCTTCCTCGTCCTCGAGGAAGACGAGTGAGAGTAGGAGCTCGGAAGGGAAAAATAGAGAGGAAGAAAGAAAAAGAAAACTCTAAACCCTAGATCGTCCATCAGAGCCACCAAAATCGAAAACGACACACCAAGCAAGCAAACGCCAAATCACACCACTAAACCTAGGAAAGCGAGTCCAAATAAGTGTCGTGGGTCCACGCAGTGAAGCGCGAGTGAGCGTGGTCGTGTACTAGCAAATGGTGATGCTTTCTACGATGTGCTATGAGGCTCGATATACACAAATCCAAGATATGACCCAAAATATCGATCCGAATTGAATTAAGCGGTGAATATAAGTTCAAGCATGCATGAGAAGAGTTAGAATAGAAGCGTATCATGCATCGGGGACTCCACAACTAGGGTTAAGGAAATCACGCCACTATAGCCTAGATACTAGCTAAAAAAGTTCCTAAGCCAAGTGTTTTCGATAACAACGGGGGTTGAGATGATGTGGAGAAGAACACTCGGTGCAAATTCTCTCCTTCCCTTTATTCTTGGCAAGTATGAAAAAATATTCACACGGAAATTTTTTTTGGGTTTTGGGCATTTGTATTTTTTGGATTTTTGGGCTATACACAATTTTTCTTTTCTTTTCTTTTTGGGTTTTTCTTTTCTTTTCTCTTTTTTTTTGGATTTTTGGCTATACACATGTGTACTCTCCCAAGTGGGAGAACGGTACACGACGAGGGGATTTGCACCAAGTAAAACAAAAAAAGAAGTCGAAATCTAAACACTCGGGCAAAGGAAACTATTCTCGCTAAATAGAGTATAGGCTAAATGGGTTACCCTAGTCCTTAGTTGTGGAATCCCGACGCATGCGAATTGAAGTATACGATATAAATATAGCATGCATATAGTGGAAACAAATACCGCATATTCAAATCGGAGCATGGTAATCTAGGGGTCATTCCTGGACAGGTATATAAAGTAAAATCACAAGGCAGAAGCACACCAAATGCTAGTCACGACACACGACTCACAAAAAGCTAAGTGGACCCGCGATGCGTGAAATGCAAGAGGACTCAAAATCCTAGGGTTAGTGAGTGTGATTATCGATGCAATGCTAGGTGTGTGTGACTTTGTGGCGATTCATCATAGGATTCATCTCTGGGAGAAAGAGCTAAAAAAGAAGAAAATAAAAAAATAAAAACACGATGAAAACGACACAAAAAACGAAAAAGGAAGGACTCAAACGACGCACACAGTGCGACTCCCCCAAGCTGAAGTTTGCATTGCCCTCAATGCAATATGAGTGAGTACGGGAGGGCAATGAAAATGGAGGGGAAATACGCACTGACACAAAAAGAAATGAAAACGAGGAAAACACATAGATAAAACTGAAAAAGAAAGAAAGATCAAAATCAAAATCAAACAATAGGGAAAATAAAAATAAGACCACACGACACGACACTCAAAAATGAAAAACAAGCACACACATAAAAATGAGAAAAACAAACAAAACACGACAGCACACCAAAAATAGACGTCCCCCAAGCTAGACCAGAAAGTGCTAGCGAAATGATGTGATCAATGAAATGCAGATATGTGCAAGGGGGAGTCAAAAACAAAAGAGGTGAATCTAGAAAGCAACACGCAAATAGTTCCCTCCCTCTGACAGAGACAAAGCAGGGCCCCGAAAAGACAGATGGGCACAAATATGGGGGGGGGGCAAAAGTGGGAGAGAAAAATTAAGCAGGGGCAACACCCTCTGGGGGTGGTGACGGGGGCCCCCGCTGTGGACCAGGGGTCGTGGGGGGTGGAATGTGGAGCTCGGAGACATCGGGTGGGTCTTCGCGGATGTGGCGAACGAAGCTTTGAAGAAAGGGGAGGTCTCGGTCGACGGACTCCTCGGTTATCCGACCACCCTGCCCAGCTAGGAGGATCATGGCCATGAATCGATCGGCTTGGTCTTGATCGGGGGCAGATGGGTTGGAGGTGGTGGGCTGAGCGGGGGGCTGTGCGCGACGAGCGCGACGGTTGGGCCTAGGGTTCGAAGAGCTGGCGTCGGTGGGTTTAACACGGCGGGGAGGCATTGTGCGGGTGTCTTGTGTGTGCGCGAGTGTGTAAAAGTACAACGAATTCAACACAAACACGAAATACGACCAACAAGCAATTGGAATATTTGGGGTAAGATTAAAATTAAGCAAAGGAGCGAGTTTACCCAAACGAGATGAAGATAGTCGATCGTAGACGCCCCGATGCTACTCGATTGGAGCACGCTGTGAAGCCGCAGCGATCTCTTCAACAAGTTCCGACGTTGGGGAGAATGGGTGAAATTTAGGGTTTGTGTGGAGGGAGATGGCGGGGGAATGGAGAGAAATGATGGTGGACGGGTAGGGAGATGGCGGGGGAAGAAGGTCGAGGTTGATCTTGGGGAAGAAAGTAGGAAGGCGCACGAGGGGAGTCGAAACGGCGGTGATTCGGGCGATCAGGCGAGGGTGGGAATGAACGGGTGTCAGGGGGGGTTTATATAGGGTTTTAAGTCGAACCGATCGGGTGACTTGTCACCCGATCGGTTGACGTTTAGGTCGAAAATCTTGCCGAAGAAATGCTACAGGCGAACCGGTCGGTTGACTTTTCAACCGACCGGTTGGCCGCTCCACTCATTTTCCCGAGAGCTTAGGGCTGCTCACCCGGTCGCGTCAACCGATCGCGCTCGAACTCAACCGATCGGTTGATATTCCCCAAAATTTCCCGAGAGTTCTCCACAGCTCACCCGGTCTGCCACCCGGTCTCTTCATTACTCAACCGATCGGGTCGTATCGGGACAGATCTCGGCATGTATCTGATACATCCCAACCGATCGGGTGAGTTGTCAACCGATCGGTTGGGGCTTGTTTCCTGCAAAAACCAATAGATTTGTTTAAGTCCCCGAACGGATGTTCTCGCGGCTGATTTTATTTATAAAAATAGATAAAATAAAGTAAAAAATAACGCTAAAAATTGGAGAAAAAGTTTAGAACATGGGTTGCCTCCCATGAAGCGCACTTGTTTAACGCCGTTGGCTCGACGCCCGCAAGAGATGCTCATGGTGGTTGATACGGGTGATGCCCGAAGTTTGGCATCTCTTCTTCATTGGAGCTGAAGGCACTTGGAGTAGTCAGCGGCTGGAAAAATACTTGCTCGACTACCCTCCCCTTGTTCTTGGGATCCGGGGGCTTTTCCTTGGTGTTGGCGCTTCCCGCCATCTTCTTCAGGATTCGGACCTCGTCTTTAGTGAGGTCCATGGGCTCTTTCCCCGTTCTCCTTGCAGGAGGAGTCTTGGGGAACCCGGGAGGGGTCGTTCTTGCTGCACTCGGTTCTCCAGCAGCTTCTTTGTTCTCGGGGCCGTCTCCATCTTCTGAATCCCCCAAGTCATCGGGGGGGTTTCTTAAGAGAATCTCCCAGGAGCTCTCTTCAACATCCTTTTCTTCTTCCATCTCCAGCAGATTACACCGAGGGTTGTCTGGGGGATCGGGGTACTTCATGGATAACCCCAGATCAAATTCGACTTTTTCTCCGCCGACGTTTAGAGAGAGTTTTCCGTTCTTCACATCTATTAGAACGCCAGCAGTGGCCATGAAAGGCCGTCCCAGGATGATGGGGGTGTGTGCGTCTTCAGGCATGTCCATGACTACAAAGTCCACGGGCACATGCACCCCTCTCACATTCACGGGGAGGTCATCCACAATTCCCACCGGATATTTGACCGACCAGTCAGCTAGTTGTAGGGTCATGCCGGTGGGCTCCAAATCACTCATTCCTATCCTTTTGTACATCGACAAGGGCATCAAACTTACACTCGCTTTGAGATCGATGAGTGCACGATGAATCTTTACTGCCCCGATCGTGCAAGGAATTGAGAAGCTCCCCGTGTCTTTAAGTTTCGGCGGATTTGCCCTCTGGATAAGAGCGCTACACTCCGCCGTCAACACTACTTTCTCTTTTCTAGACCCTCTCGTCACCAAATCTTTCAAGAATTTTGCATAGGAGGGGATTGTTTCGATTGCTTCTAGGAAGGGGATTTGCAGGCTTAGGTCCTTGACCATGGCGAAGAACTTGCCATATTTTTCATCAATTTTTGCCTGAGCCAACCGTTGTGGAAATGGCACAACGGGTTTATACACTTTCGGGCTCTCTTCCTCCTTCTTCTTATTCTCTTCTTCAGAGACTCCCTCCGGAGTCATAGGATTTGATGACGAAGCACCGGCGTCGTTTGATTTTTCGATCGGTTTCTCAACGACCAATGGTGCTTCCGGGTTGCTAGGGGGCACTCTAGTAGGAATTTGTGTCCCGCTTCTCAGAACGATAGCGGACACATTTGCGTGCTCGTGCACGAGTGCCGATGTTTGGGTTGCTCCCCTCGGGTTCACCTCCGGTTGTGGCGGTAATTGGTTTTGTGACCTTGCAAGGTTCACCACTTGTAACCCCAGCTGGGTTACTTGGTCCGTGAGGGTCCGCTGACCCATTTCCAGCTTTTGGTTGATCCTCTCCTGGTTGGTAATATATTGAGTCAAGAGAGACTTAACCGGAGAGACGGCCCTCTGTTGGCCATACTGCTGCTGCTGCTGGAACGGTTGCTGATTCCTGGGGGCGTAAGATTGTTGCTGAAATGGTTGCTGCTGTGGCCTAGCCGGCTGATAAGTTTGTTGGTGCGGCTGTTGAGGCGGTGAGGGCTGAAATGGTGGCCGGTAACTGAAGTTCGGGTGGTTCCGGTTGTTTGGAGAGTAGGCCGGGTTGGAATTTGTCCTTGGCGGATACGGTGCATTTCTCGTGGGGTTGTAAAATAGTGCGCTCGCCTGATCCAACGGTGGTGAGATGTCACCACCGTCGAACTCCCCAAAGAATTCGGACTCTACCGCAGAAATTTGCTGTGTACCGGCCCCACCGGCTCCTACCATTAGTGCGGAGATCTGGGTCGAAAGCAAGTCGAACTTGCTTGAAAGTTTGTCGACGTCCTCGACTCTGTGTATACCCCCGGATCTTGGTGTGGCTCTCTCGTCACACCACCGCTCATTGTTGGATGCCATATTTTCCAGAATATGTCCGGCATCCTCCTCACTTCTAGACATGAAGGAACCCCCAACCGCGGCGTCCATAGAAGATTTCAGGTCATCCCTCAACCCATTGTAGAACAGATTAATAATCTGCCACTTCCGAAGCTCATGGTGAGGGCATCTTCTTTGCATCTCTTTATATCTCGTCCAAGCTTCATGCAAGGACTCGTGGCTGGCCTGGGAGAAGGAGGAGATCTCACTCCTCAACTTCATGGTCTTCCCCAGAGGAAAGAACTTCGTAAGAAAAGCGTTGGAGAGCTTCTCCCAGGTGTTGAAAGTGTTGGGGTCCTTCCCCCTTAGCCATTGCTTGGCTTTGTCTCGCAAAGAGAAGGGGAACAGCTTCAGACGGATAGCCTCTGTCGTGACACCATTAATCCGGAAGGTGTCACACTTCTCCAAGAAGGAGTCCAGGTGCTCGATCGGGCTCTCCATGGGTGCACCCGCAAACTGGTCCTGCTGGATCCATGTCACTAGAGACGGCTTCAGCTCAAAGCTTTGGGCTGCAATAGCTGGAGATCGGATGGCGGAAGTGGACTCGATGGATGGCATCGAGTACTCCAGCAGAGACTTGTGAGGTGGGGTGTTCTCCTCCATGGATTCGGGATCTTCTCTTCTTCGCTTCTCGGCGGCCAAACGCCTAAGGGTGGCGTTAATCTCTGGATCGAGGGGAATCAAGTCGTCAAGACTCCTTGAACTCCTGCGCATGAAAAACAACAAACACCCGTGAAGCGACAAGTGGGAAAAAACAGATAAAATAAGAAAAAATAAAAAATAAAAAATAAAAATAAGGAAGAACAAAAAGAAAAAGAAAAAGGAGAATGCGAAAATTATCGTGAGGTAGAGATGTGAGCTAGACACGAGGGTTCAATAGATCCTAAAATAACAAGCACGTTGCCTCCCCGGCAACGGCGCCATAAACTTGACCGACGCCCCGCGTCGCGGCGGCGCGGTGTCGTTTACCGCAATTTTCACGGTTAGTGTAGGGTGCGGGAATATCGAACTCAGGGAGGCGAGGTTGTGCTTGGGTCAGGTAGGACCTAAATCACCCCGAGGGGGCGAGCTAGCCCGAATCGGTGAATGGTTGTCACGAAAGGAAATAAAAGGGTATGAACAACAAGAAAGAAAACCCGGGACTTTGGTTTCCAACCCGACGAGAGACTCTCGCCGATACGGCCTACGGGTATGGATAGCGATCGGGATTAGGGTCTAACGGTGAGACGTTGCCTCTGAAAGTGGTACCGGCGTCCCATGGGCCCGATATTCCGGTCGGTGCCCAGGATGATACACCGGACTTCCCGGATTCGATCAGTGGGCACTCCTGTGTCCATTAACACTGATCGATCCCGGGAGCACTAAGCCCGCAACGATATCTCCCAACGTCTCATCCTGCCGCTCCCGCGTGCTAGGATTCGGCGTCTACGCTAAGGGCGTGAGCTATGGCTAGGGAGTCAACCGCCAAGTTTATTCCCCCTTGGCCCAACGGTCAAAGGCGGTCTTTTTCCCGCCAATGACAATGAAACACCCCGCGTAACCGTTAGATTCCTACTCCCTATCGATTTCCTAACCCTATGGACGCATCGGGAAGAGCCCCCGAAGGGGTTTCCACCAAAATCCCAGATTTGGGAACTACTCACAAAAATTCATGAAAAAGCGATCTAAATGAAATTTAACCGTTGAAATCATAATCGGACAATTGCAATGCGGAAGTAATGGAGTAATAAAGACAATACTAAAATTTTAGAAAGATCTGAAAACTTACAAAAGAGTAACAATTACAGCCGTCACAAGGAAATAAAACAGTAGAAAAAAGAACAGCTCTCGTTTCTGGAACCCTAGGGGTTCTATTTATAGACCGTCGCATCAACCGATCGGTTGACAAGTCAACCGATCGGTTGATCCGTTACAAATTAATAACAGAAAACGGCGAGCTTTCACCCGATCACATGAACCGGTCGGGTGAGTTCTCGAGTGACCGGTTGGATCTTGGAGCAGTCGGGTGAATCGACCGGTTCGACGTCCGTGTCTTCAACTCTTCTTTCTCAGCTACAGATGAACCGATCGGGTGAGAGTCACCCGATCGATTGGCGCTTTGCTTTGAGAAGACAGAGAACAGCCCCCGCTGAACCGGTCTGCGAACCGGTCGGGTGACTTCTTTGTGAGCTGCGGCAGAGACCGGGTGGTGCACGCGTGCATCACCCGATCGGTTGGAGATGGCCAACCGACCGGGTGAGGGGCTGAAAGATGAATTCTTTGGCGTTTGACCCCCTGGATCACGCGTGACTTCTCCCGTTGCTCCGGGGACTTGGGATATCATCGTTAAACGTCCCCTACGTGGTCGATCCCCTGCAATCATGGATAAACAAAGAAAAGTGAAAGAAAACGGGAAAATATACGAAAACGAGTAAGAGACGGTGGAAAAACACGGAGAAACACAAAAGAAAACGTGCGTGAACATATGAAATATAAACGCACGTCACTAACTACCAACTGAGGTAGTTCTTCTCAGATGCTTACAAAATTTTGAAATCGACACTTGCGATTTTTGACATTTATCTAGAAAGATCATAATTTGCATGAATTAATAATACTGAAAATTATATCATGCAAAGGCAATTTGAAATGAATAAGCTAATTGCGTGGATCGGACAGTCACCACAAAAAATATAATGTCACAAAGTCCAATTACACAGTCCATTTTTACATAAATGAAAAAGAAAAATACAACTTTGGAAACCTCGTGGGTCCGATACAATTCTTCTTCATCAGGGTTGGCCTCCGCCTCCATGGAAATGGCCATCGGTCTTGGGCATTACATAATATTTCTAACTACATTTTCTCTCAAAAAGAAAACGAAAGTGCGGAAAAAATAGACGTGTGACTTAAAAAGGCCGATCCAAAACCACAATGTAGCCATTCATACAAAATTGTGTTCAGAAACATATTCATCACATTTCATCACATATCACGGACATCATAGATTCACATGATATATGAATTTAAATATTTTATGCTTAATAATTAGTTGGACCACGGGGCGACTTTATACACCATTAGGTTAGTTAACTAACGACAGAGCAGTCGCATGATCCGCCTAATTATTAAGCGAATGTTTACAAAGGTAAGCATAAAAGTATCCCAGAATTCATAACAGATATCCTGTGATATAAAGCATATTAACATGATCCTAAAATAAGCATTAAAAAAGAATAATATGCTGAGAAGTGAAATATGAACATATGTAAGGTGGTTTAGTTCAGAAAAATTAAAAAAAACCGAACTATGCCCCAAATATTATTTATTGTAAAAATTTTCTTGTTTCCTCCCCTATTTTCCCTTTTATTTTCCCTTAATACATTTTTATTTTTGTTTTATTTTTGTTTTGTTTTTGTTTTTTCCTATTCGGTGTTGTGCGCTGAAGCCCACATCACTTGCTGCGGGCTCATCCCACAGCCCTCAATAATCCGCCTTTTTCTTTTTTTTGTTTTGATCATAATGGGCCGAAGCCCGCGGCCTGGTGCTGCGGGCTCTGGCCTGCAGTAATTTTTCATTGTTCGTTTTTCGACAAGCTCGCAGGCTGTCGCTGTGGGCTTCAATCCCACATGCAAAAAAATTGTGTAAAACTTTATGTGGGACGATGCACGCATCGATTGTTGCAGGCTTCGGCCCGCTAGGCCGACCCAAATTAGGGTTTTGAACGGGGTGCTGTCGCGGGCGGCGATGGTGTGCTCCGTTGCAGCGATGGGGTCAGGGTTTTTTTGGGATGGCACCGCTTCTGGTGGTGACATACCACCGCTAGGGTAGTGGTGGGGTGGGGTTTTAGCGGCGTCACCGCTTCTGGGGATGGCGCACCGCCGCTAAAGAGGTGGTGTGGTGACAGTGGCGCCGGGGCGTAGGTAATAATGTTGTTGTTGTAGTTTTTTGTTGTGTAAACCCTAGGTCGGGTTTGCCGACACCATTGGTGGTGGTGTACCACCACTACAGGGGTGGCCGTGGAGGGAAAAAGGAGGTGGGGGAGTGATTAGGGGGTGCCGGCAGCGTACAGGCCGCCGACCGGCTGTTATTAAATTTTTTTGTTAAGGTGTTATGGCTGAGGGGTCGACGGCTGATTTGCTGCTGTCCAGGGGGTTGGCGGCCATGGGCCGCTGCCCTCTCCCCCTGGGGATGAGCTGGCAGTCGGTGGCTACTGTCCAATGGTCGGCGGCTAAAGGCAGTCGCCCTCCCCTATTTTAGTGTATTTTCGTTTCATTTCGATCTAGGGCATTGATTTTTGACTGATATCATGATAAAAATTAATGGGGTTTTCGATATACCTCAAGATCGAAGAATACAGACGTGTGGATTTGTCTTCTCCTCCACGGACGGTCACTCCTCCGTCGTCCTCCCAAGATTTCGCAACGTCTGGGCCCTCTCACATAAGAAGAGCATGATGATAACGTGTTGTGAAGTATTTTCTGGGGGAGACCCCAAGCCTTTATTTATAGGGAATATGAAGAGTTCATACAATGGTAGGATACAACATTTTAGTAGAATACAAACTCATCATCTCTACAAAATAATGTATTCATAACATTTTGCATTTTTAATATGTATTTCTTATATTTATTTTTAAAGAAATAAAAAATATTAGATGGCTACAAGAATCGAACCGAGCTAGCCAGCCACCCATCTCTAGAGGAGGAGCTCTGACCACAAGAACAAGATGCATTTCATGTTTAAAGGCTTACACAATACTATAATATAGAAACTCAAAACTAATAAAAAATCTAGCAAATCTACTGTGGTTGGCCAAACCGCTTGGTCGCGGTTGGCAACCACGTCCAACGTGAATCACGCCAACTCAGCGTACAGTCACCCTCTGACGTTGACGTGCCCGAAAATTAGTTTATTTTGATAAATAGTTTTTTTCTTACTCGATTTCGCTAATATTTCTTATTTTTTGGATTGTTTCCAAAAATCGCCCAAAAAGCCGTTCTTAAAAATTGATTAAAGTGTGCAAAGGTGCACATGCGTTTTTTAACGTTTGGATACTCTGGTGCATTTTGCCGTTAAGGGCATGTTTCTTTTGGTGACTTTGGATTGAGATTTACTGTTGTGAATAGTAAATCCATGTTGGATTCTTGAGGAGAGAGAAATAGAGTTTTGTGTTTCTTTTGGAGGAAAGTGGGTTGGTAAGTTGGTTTGGGATTTGTTTGTGGGTCCCACACTAAAGTTTTGTATTTCTTTGTGTTAAAAGTGGGTTTGGAATTGTTGGATGAGGATTGTTGGGAGTTGGTTATGGTGTTATGAGATGAGAATAACCGCATATTCACATATGAAGTAGAAAAATCATTTAATTAACTAAACAAATAACTATTAGTTAACTAACTATTAACTATTAAATAAATATCTATTAAATACGCATAATTAAATTTCACTACTCAAAAATAAATATTAAAATATCGAATTTAATAATAAAAAAGAATTAATTAATTGCATGGTTAGGCTATTAATATAAACGAAGGCAATCCAGGCAACGCAAGCAACAGAACAACTTAGACCATTGCATTTCCAACATTCATAAATTATAAAAATAGTAAATGAAATGTATAGAACGCATGCAACCGAAATCACATTCCTATTTAACAGAACACATTAATCCAGCATATACAAAATATTTATAGTATCCATAATACAATCGCATCATGCATAACAAACAAACAGTAATAAAGTGTTACATTGTACCTAGTCTAACATCAAACACTCTTCTGTATAATCCACAATAACAAAACTAACATCAAACCTAGGAGCGTAAACAAAACCAACTTCATGGTGTCCATTTTCATAGTGGTCCGCTCAAATCGCCCCACTAGCATGGCCAACCGCCCATCTATCTCTAAAAGCCGCTGATCAGAGAACGTTGTTGAAGAGTGAGCATTGGTGGGGCCTCTTTCAATCTAATCCAGCAACTGCAGTATCACATATGTGGACCAGTCTGAGTGTAGTGGATCCTTCCATTCGTAGAATTTGCATTTATTCATGCGGGATGGACAGCTCCAAAAGTGCCTGCCGGGATTTTTTCGGGTCCATGATGTCCGCCTGGCAACACTCAGACCACAGTAGCAAAACTTGCAGTCATCTTCATCTGTAGCCAACTCACCACCTGCAGCAAACCTGGGTCTGGATTGAATCGAAGAGCTGGACCCGGTGCTCATTTGAACCTAGCATGAAATAAAGATGGACAACGGAGGCAAGCAACAGATATACATATACATATAACAAAAAAATAGTGCTGATACATATGATGCACCCGAAACCTACACCTAGGTTCCACCTGGCGGTGTCACGATCGCCAGGCGTGGTATGGCCCCTAGGCTTCAATTCCGGGCTCAATCCGCAAGCAGACGGTGTCGAGTTATAATATAACAGATATCGAATCCCATTGGGACGGTGATAGTGTCAATGGATTCTTAGTTTATTTCTAAGTCTTTAAGTAAGATAGCTATCGGGGTAAAAGATTTGGTTTGGGTGTTGTTGTTGTGATACTAACTAGGGCTTTAGGGATCACCATTAGGATCGTTGGGGGTCGATGTTGAGATAGGATCCTTGCATTGCATTAGGGTTAGGGAATTAATCCTCCAATTATACCACTCTCGTGGGTTAGAATTGTTGGGTATTTCGGTGGCTCTCGTTGACGCAATGGCGGTAGCCGTCAACGTAGCGGTATAGTTCGTCGATGGATCCCCTCAAGACGCGAGCTGGGCATGGTCACGTGCCTTGGTTGGATCCACCGATTTCCCTATTCGAATCCCTAGATACCCCTTAAGCACATCAATTCTACAGATCGTGGGCATGATCTCAGTACGGGTTATCTACATATTTGGTAGGATCTATCGAAATACGATCCTAAGTCCCCAATTCAACGTAGGGATCCAGATCTACATCTTCCCCTAGGATCTTAGGGTTAACCCATCAACCCTAGAATAATCTACTCACATATGGCGATAATAGCAGATGAAAACATCATTCTCAGAGATGAAATCATTATAACAATCAAAGAAGTAGGGATAAAAGACTTACAGCGAGAAATCGATAGGGATTGCAAATTATAGATCCAGAAAATAATTTCAGATTCCGAACGCAAGAACAATCAAGAATAAACGCAATAATCTCCAGTATTTGATCCAAAATCCTATTACAAGAATTAATCTCAGAAAATCCCTACAACAATCGCCTGAGCTCCCTGAAAAACTCCCCAAAAAATTCTAATCAAAGTTGTCCTTAGTCCTCCCTGAGAAACTCGAAGATATCGTCAGAAATGTAATATCGTAGTAAAATGAGGGATTTGGATGCGAAAATGGCATGAGATGCAATGAAATGATGATATGAAAATAGTAGAAAATATGGACACATCAAAATCTCCCAAGCTTACCTCTTACTCGTCCTCGAGGAAGATGAATAATCGGTACACCGTGAGGAAAACAAAAAGGAAATAGGAAAATGAAAATAGAAAGAGAGGAAAAGTGAAAAAGAGAAGTGGGAGGAGAGTGCTAAGGATGATCGGTCAGATCTCAGGCCTAGATAGTATATCACGATGCTCTGAATGATAAACATACATGCTATTGACAATTTCTAGATTTACGAATCATATGACTAGCATGCAGTGAATGCAAATGATAGTGATCTACTGAAATAACGCCATCAAATCATATCAATCGCATGCAATCCCTAGAGTCTAGTATAAAGAAGTTGGCAACGCCCTTTTCAATCACAGATACACAAGGAGCATAAAGAAATCACGCAACATGCAATAGAGAATAGAAAAAGATCACGCCATTCAGATATTCATTTCGATACATGAAAAATCTCCAAAAATAAAGCAATTCGTAAATTTTGGGTGTTATTAAATCTCCCCGTTATGCACCATCTCCACTCTAATGTCATGCTCACTCATGTGATCAGTTGGTTTACCCCCCAAGCTTAGCTTGAGGCATCGCATCAAGGAAAATGATACAAAATTTTTATTTTTTTCTTCCCAGAATAAATGATAGCTTCTAATGAAATGAAATAAAACAGTATTTATTCATTTTCTTTCTTTTTCTTTTCTTTTTCACAAATGAATATATACACATTTTTTTGTTTTCTTTTGTTTTCTTTTTTTTCATTAGAAGCTATACTTTTCTTTATGGGTACGGGAAGTGAGATGCGGTAAAGATAGCTATAGGGGTGTAACCAACTGATATGTAGAGATATAAATAGATATGTGGAGAAATAAAAATAGTAGGACTCTCGGTTCACTCATAAGAGGATGCACAACGGTTTGATAAAAATAAAACCCTAACTAAACTCATAGACGGCATGGATATTTTTACTTCTCTAAATGAATACTGAAAAAGGCATGCAGTAATAATCACAATATCAGCAGGCATGCAAACAGAAGTGACTGAGATAAAAACAGATACTCCAAGTGTTCTAGTGATGCGTGAACCTAGGTGCATTTCCAACATAGATCATACTAGATACTAATTCATGCATTCGATTTTCAATTCATTTTAAGCATTAAATTCAGATAGATCATCAATAGAAATGCACGCATATAAATTGTAAAAATGAAATTCACCCTAATACATGTCAACAGAAATGAGCATCGCAAAAGACTAATAAGGCCACGAGAGATATCATCATACGGAACATCCCTAGCAAATAAAGAAAAAGAGGCGGAGACAAAGTGAAAATATAGAAAAAGAGATGCATGCATGGTGAAAATAGAAAATATGATGCAAAATGAGAAAAAAGAAAATGACGTGAAAAAACGGTGGAAAACAAACTAAACACTGAAATAAGGAGAGAAGATGTAAAAAAAATAAAAATAAAGCGGTAGCGCTCATCCACCAAGCTAAACCTAGCAGTGTCCTCACTGCTAAGAAAACGCTCGTGAGCGGGAGATGATGCTAGAGGGGTGGGGTGGTGGGAGCAATAAAAGAAAATAAAATAAACGAAACTGTGCAGAGAGATAAAATAAAAACATGGAATGATAAAATGCAAAATGAGATATGATGCATGGGTGGCGCCTCCCCCTAGCTATGTAAAAGTAGGGCCCCAAACAGACAGATGTGCACAAAATAAAATAGGGGAGGCAAAAGCGGGAGAGGACTAAATCAAGCAGAGGCACCACCCTTTGGGGGTGGTGATGGGTCCCTCTGCTGTGGACCAGGAGTGGTGGGTGGAAGGTCCGGCTGGAACTCGTGGGGTGGGTCAGCGGTGATATCGACGGTGGCAGTGGAGGGCTCAACAGAATGTAAAACCAGGGCAGAAAGTGGATCTACTGTGACAGACGACTCAAAAGTGGTAGTAACAAGCTCTGCAGAAGCCTGAGGAAGTGAAGCACTGAGTGGTGCAGAGTGTATCACAGTGTCCATCCTGGGAGGCGGAGCTGGTGCAAGGATAACAGGAGGTAGGCCACAGTGACGAAGCATGTCTATGATGGAGGTAAGATTCGACTCGACTCTGGATCTGTGTGTCACCGTCGCGAGTAAAAGTCATCGAAATCCAGCCGTAAGTGGGAAGTCAACTCCTCTAATGCGGTCAAGCGAGTGTCGGAAGTATGAGAGTCGGGTGGAGAGCGAGGAAAGTGTCTGTGAGACACCACTCTCGTGAAGCGGCCCTATGCAACCGATGCACTGTGCCTAGCGTGGAAGGTAGGAGAGGGTGAGCTCGTAGGTAGCTCAGAGACGGCTGAAGAAAGAGCTGTAGCCGACACAGAAGTGTAGACAGACGTCGACACGCTCTCGGTAAAAATGGCAATTGATGTGGAGGGAGTGGTGCCAGATAGTGGGATGTGAGGACCTAAAGAGATAGGAACTGATGATATAAGGTCCGAAAGGGGTGGGAGGGTGGGGACAGGATCGTGGACAGGAGAGTCAAGATCTATGGGTGTGTCAGCAAAAGGTATATCGGTGTCCTCCGGCACCGATACAGAGGTAGGAGAAATTTGAGTCTCAGGGCAGGAGGTGAAGATAGTCCCCGAGGACTCAACTGCAATGGAGGTGGAGGATAAAATGGTGGTGGAAGTAGCGGCTCCAGAAACTGATGGGTGAGCTGGTGGGACAGGGAGGACGTCAACTAATGCAGCTATGTCAAGAAGCTCGAACACCGGGGAGCGGGAGACTGGGTCATCGGCAGCTGTCTCGACCGGTGCTCCAGGGGCCTCGAGAACGTGGATGTATGGGAGTGGGAAGACCTGAGGAATCATCCAGTCAAGCTGGACGACGGGGATGTGTGTCAGGTGGGGGTGGGTAGAACCATGTGAGGAGTATGGGTGGTGCCTACTAGATACAGCCAGTGACGATCACCATGTGGTCGGATAATGTGTATATACTCGAGCACGCCAATGGTCAAGCATATCAGGTCAGCGGGGCGGTGAAGGTCAGCTGGAATGGGAATATCTAGCATCTGAGCAAAAATACTGAAGAAGCCACCGTAGTAAATGTCTGTGGCGTGGTAGCTGATGGCTGTCTGGTAAAGTCGGTGACACAGCCAGTGGGCTGCGTCGAGAGCATGAATGGTCGCAGAGAGCCGTCAGGGTGGAATCAAATAGGCTGGGTCATACCCATAACATGGGTAAGCTCAGGGAGGGACATGGTCCTGACCTCAGGTCTGCAGAAAAGGGTGGAACCTTGGTGCCGTTGAGCGTAGCAAAGGCATGGGTGCACAATGCACGAGGCCTTCACCCGACTAGGACGGTACTGTGGAAGGCCAGAAATACGCTCCCAAAACTCTCGAGAGTCAAAAGAGTCAACGTCAAATGTGGTCGAAAAGGCCGCTCTGGCCTCGGGTACAGCAGGGAAGTGAAAATACTCCCGGATCATAGCGAATGTGACAGTGCAATCGTGATTCAGGAGGCGGAAGGTGATGCCGTCACCTACTGGGGTGAGAGCGAGGGAGCTGAGACCCTCGAGTGCTATGTGGGTGTAGGTCGGAGCATGCACACCAAGGAAACGGTCGAAACCGATCGCTCGGTACAGGTGGTGAACTCCCTGTAGGAGTCCCAGGGATCTAAGTGCGGGCACGTCGATGAAAACCGTAGGAACGAGATGTCACTTGGAGAGCCTGAAAAAGCGCTCTCGGTGTGCGGGGTCTCGGAACGTGATACCATAAGTCGGGAGACGTGCGGATATGTCATCCCCGGTGGGTGCGGGGTGTGGGGGTGATGAGGTAGAGATGGTGGAGGTAGCGGTGGTAGGGATAGGATCTGTGGTGGGGATGACGACAGAAGTGACAGGTGTGGTGGTGGTGGGGATGATAGTGGGAGCTGTAGTAGACAGTGTGGTTATGGTAGTGGCAGATGTGGTGGTAAGGAGGGCTCGACGCTGGGGTCGGGAAGAGGAGGCACCAGACGACGGCCTCTTCCCGCGAACGGGGGGTGAGGTGGCTCCGCGTGTGCGAACCATCGTGTCGCATTCAGTATGATGATACGGTATGAAAATACAGAAGGGAACGAGTGTACCGTATGTGCTAGAGATGCGAACGATGGGAGTGCCCAAAAGATCCCCCAAGCTAGTCCACGTAGTCTATGCTAACGTAGGCAATGAACACCTGCAATTTGAAATGATCAAAACATCAGATAATCGAGTAAAAATGGGTAATATGCAGATATGAGGTGACTCGGGCCGAGCAGTGATACTGCTCGGTCCAAGTTGTGCTACTCAGTGGGTGGTTGTGACCGAGTAGACGAGCTGCTCTGTCTGTGCCCTGGGGCACAGATTTGGGGGAGCGAATGACGATCGTCGTAGAGAGAGGGGTGAACGGCGGGGGGTGGGGGGTTTTTGGAGGCGGGGTGGGGATTTGTGGGGAAGGGGGTTGGCGGCGGTGGCGCTGTCGACGGTGCCGTCGACGAAATAGGCGAATGGGGGGAAGGGGGGTCGGAGAGATAGAGAGTGAGAAAGAGAGAGATAGGGGTGGGGGTTTGTGGGGGTCGGCGGCACCGTCAGCGGTGGTGGCGCCGTTGACGGTGCCGTCGACTGAGTAGGGTGGAGAGGGAGGGAAGAGAGGGGAGGTAGCGGAGAAATAGAGAGGGGGAAAGAGAGAGATAGGGGAAGAGGGGCTGACCTGAGGAGGGCGGCGGTGCGGGTAGAGGAAGACTGTGCGGGGCGAGGGTCGAACGAGTAGGGGGGGTAAGGGAGCTCGGGGGGAATTTCGGAGGGTTAAAAATTTTTTAGATGTAAAAGATTAGGGTTAAAAAATTTTGACGGTGGAGTAAATAAAACGAAACATGTTGAACCCGACTTGACTCGGTCCGAGCAGCCAGGCTGCTCGACCGGGTCGATGCAAAATTTTGATACAAAAACTCCCTTGTCTGGTCGACCGAGCAGCTCGATGCTCGGTCCGAGTCGATTCCTACTCGGGTCGAGTCAATAATATTATGTCCGGGTTGGCAGAGTGATGTTTTCTCCTCATCTTCAAAAGCCTGTAGTACTCGACCGAGTAGTGCGTTGCTCGGACCGAGTCAATTTCTACTCGGGCCGAGCCAATAATATTTTGGTCGGGTTGGTAGAGTGACGTTTTCTCCCCTACTTCAAAATCCTGTAGTACTCGACCGACCAGTGTGATGCTCGGACCAAGTTGATTTCTACTCGGACTGAGCATGAGGCTGCTCGGGCCGTGCCGAAGTGGCAATATATCCTTCCCTTTTCCCGTGTCTGCACTGCTCGACCGAGCAGAGAAGCTGCTCAGTCGAGTCTCCTGTGTCTCCTATCCTTCTTCTTTTTCTTTGGTTTTCTCCCCAAATCTTCGAATCTGATGTTCTCCTCCAGCTTTCTTCCATTTATAATGTCAATACGCATGCCCCCTCATGTCCATCCTATACAAAAGAGGAACTCATCAAATTTTTATAGTTTTTATAGTTTTGTCTAAAAACATGAAATAAAAATAAAAAAATAAAAAATAAGAAAACGAAAATCCAATATAAATTGGGTTGCCTCCCAAAAAGCGCTCGTTTTTAGTCGTGAGTTCGACTCCCTCAAATATATCAGTTTTCATTTGGTGTGCGTGGTAGTCGCACGTCAATCTTTGTGATGGTGCGATCCGGCGGCATTTGATTTTCGCCTACTTCAAGATTCTCCTCCATGTAGCATATAGTCTCCGGTCCTTG
Source organism: Scilla litardierei (assembly GCA_030789695.1). Lineage (NCBI taxonomy): Eukaryota > Viridiplantae > Streptophyta > Magnoliopsida > Asparagales > Asparagaceae > Scilla > Scilla litardierei. Next base: position 386,134,253 of record CM061142.1, read on the forward strand.
ATGATTTGATTAATGACGTAGAAACTCCTCATCCAATACCTGGATGTACGCGGCGACTGCTTTGTTGTAGGTTGGGTCGCCGTCATCGTCGATGCTTGTCTTCATTGGGTCCTTCATGACCCCCTCGGAAGTAAAATCTTCAATTGCTTCCTCCTCAAGAAGCTCCAAATAACTGGCCCCTTCTATATGGGCTCGCTCTCTCATCGGCTTTTGTAGCCGGAACTTAGCTTCAATATCCCACACGTTGAGAGAGAGAGAGTCCCTTTCCGGACGTCTATCAGAACACCAGCCGTTGTCATGAAGGGGCAGCCGAGTATAAGTTGGGAGCTCCCTCCCTCAGGCATATCCATGATGATTAAGTCGACTGGTACACATAGTCCTGGAGGTATTTTGAGGATGACGTCCCTCGCTATTCCCACCGGGTAGGTGATAGAATGATCGGCGAGCTGGATGGATATATTCGTCGGTTCAGCTCACTTCCCGTCTGAAGTCTCTTGAAGATGGAGAGTGGCATCAGGCTGATGCTAGCCCCCAAGTCAATCAACGCGCTGCTAATGGGCATCTGACGTCCCTGAAATGTGTGTGTCAGATGTGTGCAATATATGATTGGGGGCGTGAGATTTAAATATTTATAACCGCAAGCGCACGGTGTTGTAGTGTGGCTTGGGGGTCGAACTCAGGGAGGCGTGGTTGTGCTTGTGTCAGAAAGGACCGGATTCACCCCATGGGTGAGCTAGCCCGAATCGGTAAATGGGTTGTCACGGAAAATAGAATGAGAGGGATAAACAATATAAAGGGAAACCCGGGACTTCGGTTTTCACCCCATCATGCGATTCTCGCCAATACGGCCTGCGGGTAGGATAACGATTGGAATTAGGGTCTAATGGTGAGACGTTGCCTCTAAGAGTGATACCGGCGTCTCATGGGCCCGATATTCCGGTCGGTGCCGAGGATGATACGTCGGACTACCCAGGTTCGGTCAGTGGGCATTCCCATGTCCATTAACACTGACCGACTCCGGGAGCACTAAGCTCGCAACGATAACTCCCAACATCTCATCCTGCCGCTCCCGCGCGCTAGGATTCGATGTCTACGCTAAGGGCGTGAGCTATGCTAGGGAGTCAACCGCCAAGTTTATTCCACCTTGGCCCAACGGTCAAAGGCGGTCTTTTTCCCGCCGATGACAATGAAACAGCCCGCGTAACCGATAGATTCCTAATCCCTATCGATTTCCTAGTCATATGGACGCATCGGGGAGAACCCACGAAGGGGTTTCCACCAAAATTCCAGATTTGGGAACTACTCACACATATTTACTAAAAAGCAATCTAAGTCAAAATCGACCGTTAAAAGCATGATCAGGCAATTGAAAAGTAGTAAGAGCAATGCAAATAACACTATATTAAAGTTTGGTAAAGATCAAACAACTTACAAATATCTAGAAAATTACAGCCGTCAGGAGAGAGAAAAAACAGCAAAATAACAACTCCCCCGAATTTTGGAAACCTAGGTTCAGTATTTATAGAAAACGACATCATCCAATCGGGTGAAGAATCACCCGATCGAGTGACCTGCTACGAACTTCGGCAGCAATCTTCAGCGTTTCACCCGGTCAGGTGACACGGTCGGTTGATGGAAGCTGCTCGTCGGTTGGATCTTGATCGCCGTCGGGTGAACCGATCGGTTGATAAATCAACCGATCGGTTGGAATTGTTGCCCAAAAAGACAGAGACTTGCGATATTCTGGCACGGTCAGCAGGCCGTCGGGTGAGCTCTCCGGGTCATCTTCTTCAGGGAAACGGCTACAGGTGAACCGATCAGGTGAAGATCACCCGATCGGTTGAGTTTCAGCTCCAATTTCCAGAGAGAACAGTCGGTTGAACTGGTCGGCGACCCGGTCGGTTGACACTTTCCTTGCTTTAGCGGCTGACCGGGTCGTGCACGCGTGCATCACCCGATCGGTTGGCTGTGTCCAACCGATCGGGTGGGGCCTGAAAGATAGAGATCTTCGTCGTTTGGCCCCCTGGATCACGCGTGGCTCCTCTCGGTTCTACGGGGACTTGTGATATCGTCGTTAAACGTCCCCTACGCTGGCAAACTCCTGCAAATACGTAAAAACACATAGAAGTGAAAGAAAATAAGAAAATACGAGAAAACAGGTACGAGACGGCGGAAAATAACGGAAAAGCACAAAAGAAAACGTGCGTGAATATATGAAATATAAACGCACGTCAAAATCCCCCAAGCTGAACCCTTCCTCGTCCTCGGGAAAGACGAGTGAGAGTAGGAGCTCGGAAGGAGAAAATAGAGAGAAAGAGAGAAAAAAAGAACTCTAAATCCTAAATCGCCCGTCAGGGCCAACAAAATCAAAAACGACACACCAAGCAAGCAAACGCCAAATCACATCACTAAACCAAGTAATACCAGACAAGTGCTGTGGTCCCACGCGGTGAAGCGCAAGTGAGCGTGGTCGTGTGCTAACAGACGGTGTCGCTATATACATTGTGCTATAAACTCCATATACACAAATCCAAGAAATGACCCAAATATTGATTCGATTCGGAATAAGCGGTGAATATATGGCTCAAGCATGCATGAGAAGAGTTTAAGAATAGAAACACATCTTGTGTCAGGGACTCCACAGCTAGGGACTCGGGCATCACCACACTATCGCCTAGGTAATAGCTAGAAATTCCCTATTTCCAGTGTTTTCGAAAGCGATGGGGGTTGAGATGATGTGGAGTAGAACACTCGGTGCAAATTCTCGCCTTCCCTTTATTCTCGGTAGATAGGAAAAATATTCACACACATTTTTTGGGTTTTGGGTATTTGTAAATTTTTTTGGCTTTTTGGATATACATATTTTTTTCTTTTTTCTTTTCTTTTCTCTTTTTTTTGAATTTTTGGATTTTGGGATATATACACGTGTGTACTCTCCCAAGTGGGAGAACGGTACACGACGAGGGGATTTGCACTAAGTAAAATAAAAAAGAAATCGGATTCTAAACACTTGGGCAAGGGAAATGTCTCGCTAGTCAGAGCATAGGCTAAAACGGGCTATCCTAGTCCTAACTGTGGAATCCCGACACATGCAAAATGAAGCATATGATATATGTATATTCACGCATACAGAAGCAGATAAGAGAGGCAAATACCGCATATTCAAATCGAAGCATGATAATCTAGGGGTCATTCCTGGACAGGTATATAAAACACAATCACAAAGTAGAAGCACATCAAACTCTAGTCACGACACACGACTCACAATAAGGCTAAGTGGGCCCACGATGCATGAAATGCAAGAGGACTCGACTTTCTAGGGTTAGTGAATGTGATTATCGAAGCCATGCTAGGTGTGTGTGTGTGTGTGTGTGTGTGATTTTTGTGGCGATTCATCATAGGGTTCATCTCTAGGAGAAAGAGATAAAAAAGAAGAAAAGAAAAGAAAAACACGATGGAAAACGACTCAAATAACGAAGAAAAAGAGGCAAATGACGCACGAAGTGCGACTCCCCCAAGCTGAAACTTGCATTGCCCTCAATGCAATAGAATTAAATACGGGAGGGCAATGAATATGGGGGGAATACGCACAGACACAAAAAGACACGAAAGACAAGAAAATCACACAAACGAAACTGAAAAGAAGAATAAAAATAAAAATCACACCACACGACACATAGACAGAAAATAAAAAGAATAGAAAATCACACGACATAACATATAAAATAAACACAACAAGAAAAACATCACACGACAGCACACATAAAAATTGACTTCCCCCAAGCTAGACGTGACATTGCTAGCAATATGATGTGATCGTGAAAATGCAGAGATATGCAAGGGGGAGGTCAAAAAATAAAGTGAAATCAAAAAGCAGGAGAGGAATCATCCTCGTCATCCTCGGTGGAAGAAGTGGGGGATGCAGTGTGGGTGGGTGAGGTGAATGGTGTGCGGAGAAGTGGAGAAAGTTGTCGAGGTGATGGATCGGTGGGTGTGGAGGAAGTGTGGACGATGGGTGGTGTGGAGGTGATGACGGTGAGTGGGAGTGAAATGGCGACCAATGTGGTGGTGGGTGGTGGAGTTACGGGGGTAGGTGAGGATGAAGGGGGAATGGGAGTAGGTGAGGATGGTGGGGGAAGTGATCGAGAATGCACCTGCAATTTCTTGCGGCGCACGTATGGGGTGACGGAAGTGTAGGGAAGTGGAGCTGTGGGGGTGACAGTGGAGGAAATGGAAACCGTGGGGGGTAGATGAGGTAGTGGGGATGGAAGTAGTGATAGGAGGGGATGGTCGCCTAGGGGGTGATGGTGGAGGTGAAGAATGTGATGGGGGAGGTGAAAATCGTCAAGGGGGGTGAAGGTGGTGGTGTTGGTGGAGGAGGCCCATGGACGTGAGTGAGGATGCGAAGGATGGTGGCCATGTCCCTCTCAAGTACGAGGAAGCGTGGGTGAGAGAAAAACGAAGGGGGTGGGTCCGAGGAGGTGGAGGACGAGATGACAGCGTGAAGCGAAGCCAGCTCAGTCTCGAGAGCGAGACGAGTGGAAGTGGCTGGATGAAAGGAGGAGGAGGTGGTAGTACGGACCGGATGGGTGGTGATAGTGGTGGTGGGAAGGGAAGTCGGGGTGGCTTGACTAGGGCCAGCCCCGGGGTCTCCCTGGGACGCAGGGATATCCTGCATGCCTAAGTGGGCGGCAGGGGAAGGTGGTCTCGGAGTGCCCTGGGGAATGAATGGAAGACGGAGCCCCTTCATATACTCGGGATCGGGCGGAAATGTCCAATCTGCCGCCAAAGCAATAGTCATGCGAGCTGGGTTGGGCAGAATGGTAAAGGGAGATGGGGGGTGACCGTAATGGAAGGTGAAGTGGCCATCGGGGCGGGGCTTAATCATGTGAATATGCCGCAGGACGTCGAGATCTAGATGTGAGGGTCCTGCGGCAGTGGGAAGGTCTCGGGGGATGACAATGTTAAATCGGGGAGCAGAAGATATGATCGTGATAAGGCCCCCGCAACAAAGCTTGCCCTTGCCGGCACGGCTAATCTCCAGAAGCTTGGAGACAAGCCAAGCACCGGCATGGACGGGAACGGTAGGGGCCCTAAAAGAAATCCCGTCATCACCCCGAACGACGGGAAAGGTCATGGCCCAGAGAATGAAGAGATCGGGGATAGTCACGGTACCTGACTCATCCCTGGGAAAAAATGTGGAAGAAAAGATTCGGTTGGCCAGACGAAAGATGGGGTGAATAATGGAGGAGGCCTTGGCCTTACCTCGGGGATAGTTAGGGTGAAGGGTGAGGCGGAACCAGAACTGATCGACGTCAAATTCGGGGATACCCGGAGGGGCGGATAGCGTCGTTCCCCAGGATGGGGAAACCAAAAAGGTCATTGATGGTATCCAGATGGGTGCGGATGGTTCTATTGCAGACCTGAAATATGACGACCGACCCCGACTCATAGACAAGTGTGGATAAAAATTCGAGTGTGAGTGCGGGGTAGGACACGGCTCTAGCGTTCAGGAAGGCTAACTAACCTAAATTCGCGAAGAGAGTCTCGACTTCGGTGAATACACCGAGATCGATAAGCATTTGGGTGTGGGTGAATTTGGTCGATAGATGCCCCCGAGCATCAAGTCTATGGTAAAAGTCTTTGTGCTCCTGGTTCTTGAAGCGGTAGCCATGCGGGCCCATCAGTGGGTCCTCAACTGGGATCATAGGTTGGGGTTGGGGTTGGGGTTGTGCAGGCTGTGCGGGAGGAGGGCGTGTGTGTTGTGGACGTGTGGTCTTGCGTCTCTTGCGAGACGACTCCCCCTCTCGCATGATAGCCTTACCTCTGTCTTGATCCCTAGCCATGTGGGTGTGTGTGCGCGAGTGAATGCAAAAGTATGATGAATGTACACACGCAAGCGATCGAGCAAGTAAAATTTCTAGGGCAGAATAAAAATTTGAGCTAAGGAGCGAAGTTACCCAAGCGAGATGAAGATCCTTGCTCGTAGATGTCCCAACGCCATGCAACGGGGAGAAGTGTGAAGCCGCGGCAACTCGTTTCAGCAAATATCGAAAATGGGGGGGTTAGGCGAAAACTAGGGTTTTTGTGTGGTTGAATCGTAGAGAAAGAGAGGGAGATCGATGGAAAGATGGAAATGGAGAGTGGGGGATCGATCTTGGGGGTTTTGAGGTCGGTTGGGGGAGAAATGAGGCCGGGCGAGGGAGAGGAAGTTCAAACGGCTAGATGAAATCGGGATCGGGCGAGGGTGATGAACAGGTGAGGGGGGTGTTATTTATAGGGTTTAAGTCGAACCGATCAGGTGAAATGTCACCCGATCGGTTGGCTTTTAGGTCGAAAAATTTGCCGAAAAGAGGCTACAGGCGACCCGATCGGTTGAGAACTCAACCGATCGGGTGACCGCTTCACACTTTTTCCCGAAAGTTTAGTACAGCTCACCCGGTCAGTCACCCGACCACGCTTTGTATCAATCGACCGGTTGATCAATTCCCCAAAATTCCCGAGACTTCTGCACAGATCACATGGTCTGCCACCCGGTCTCAGCTTTGCTTCACCCGACCGGTTCGTTGGAGCTCAGATACGGCCATTGTCTGATACGTCTCACCCGATCGGTTGAGTAATCACCCGATCGGGTGAGGGCTTGTTTCCTGCAAAAATTCACAAATGGCCTACGTCTCTCGACGGATGATCCTGCGGCTGAATTTAATTATTAAAATAGAAAAAATAAAGATAACAAAAATCCTTAAAACGAAGATAACAAAAACCCTAAAAACGAAGATAAAAGTTTAGAGCATGGGTTGCCTCCTATGAAGCGCTTTTGTTTAACGTCGTTTGCTCGACGCCCGTTGATGATATTCAAGGTGGACGGGGGTGATGCCCTAAAGTCGGCATCGCTTCGGATTCAGAGTTGGCGGCCTTCGGTATCGTCGGCGGTGACAAGAAAACTTGCTCGACAACCCTCCCTTTGTTGACGGGATCTGGGGGCTTCTCCCTTAAATTGGCGTCTACCGCCACTTGTTTCAGGATCCGAATCTCTTCTCCGGTGAGCCCCATGGGCTCTTTCCCTTTCCTCCTCGTCGGAGGAGCATTTTGAAATCTGGGAGGGACCGTGTGTACCGCATCCGCTTTCCCAGCAACGTCATATTTCTTCAGGCCGACTGGTTCTTCTAAGTCCCCCAAGCTATCGGGGGGATTTCTTGAAAGAATTTCCCAGGAGCCTGCCTCCACAACTCTCTCTTCTTCTGACTCCAGCCTGTTGCATCTTGGATCATCCGGGGGATTGGGGTGCTTCATTGACAACCCTAAGTCAAACTCGACTTTTTCGTTACCGACGTTAAGGGAAAGCTTTCCGTTCTTCACATCTATTAAAACACCGGCAGTGGCCATCAATGGCCGTCCAAGGATGATGGGGGTGTGAGCATTATTCAGGCATGTCCATGACGACGAAGTCCACCGGCACATGCACCCCTCTTACGTTGACAGGGAGGTCATCTACAACACTCACCAGATATTTGACCGAACGGTCTGCAAGCTGTAGGGTCATACCGGTGGGCTCCAAATTGCCCATCCATATCCTCTTATATAGCGACAAGGGCATTAAACTGATGCTCGCCCCGAGATCGACGAGTGCGCAATGGATCTTTACCTCCCCGATCGCACAAGGGATAGAGAAGCTCCCCAGGTCTTTAAGCTTAGGCGGATTTGCTCGCTGGATGAGAGCACTACATTCCGCCATCAGAACGACCTTCTCCTTTCTCGACCCCTTTGTCACCAAATCCTTGAGGAATTTCGCGTAGGATGGTATGGTCTCTATAGCTTCAAGGAAGGGGATTTGCAAGCTTAGATCCTTGACCATGGCAAAGAATTTGCCATACTTTTCGTCTATCTTGGCTTGGGCTAGCCGTTGTGGAAAAGGCACAACGGGCTTGAACACTTTGAGGCTCCCTTCCTCGGTTTTCTTCTTCTCCCCTTCAATGACTCCCTCCAGAGTCGTTTGCTTTGGCGACGAAGCACCGTCGTCATTCAATTTTTCAATTGGTCGTTCTACGACCAACAGTGCTTTCGGTTCCTTGGGGGCATTCTTGTGGGGATTTGTGTCCCGCTTCTCAATACGATGGCGGACACATTCGCATTCTCATGCGTGAGTGCCAAAGTCTGATTCGCTCCCCCCGGGTTCACTTCAGGTTGTGGCGGCAATAGATTCTACGGCCTCTGAAGGTTCGCCACTTGTAACCCCAGCTGGGTTACTTGATCAGTGAGAACTCTCTGCCCCATCTCCAGCTTCAAATTTATCTTCTCCTGGTTGATGATGTATTGAGTCAAGAGGGACTCAACCGGAGAGATGGCCCTCTGCTGGCCATATTGCTGCTGCTGCTGAATGGGTTGCTGATTCCTGGGAGCATATTGCTGATACTGTTGTGGAGGCTGCTACTGCTGAAATTACTGCTGCTGAGGCCTAGCCGGCTGATATATCAGCTGCTGTTGTTGCTGAGGAGGCGGTTGTTGATACGGCGCCCGGTAGCTAAGGTTGGGGTGGTTTCGGTTATTTGGAGAGTAGGCCGGATTGGAGCTAGTCCGTGGTGGATACGGCACATTTTCCATAGGATTGTAGAATAGTGCACTCACTTGGTCCAATGGTGGTGAGATGTCACCACCCTCGAAGTCTCCCATGACTTCGGATTCCACCGCCGCAATATGTTGTGTACCGGCGCCACCGGCTCCTACCATTAGCGCGGAGATCTGGGTCGACAGCAAGTCGAACTTGCTGGATAATTTGTCGACGTCCTCGACCCTGTGGATACCCCCAAATCTAGGTGTGGCCCTCTCGTCACACCACCGCTCATTTTTTGAGGCCATACTTTCTAGAATATTCCCGGCATCTTCCTCACTTCTGGACATGAAGGACCCCCCAGCCGCGGCGTCCATGGAAGACTTCAAGTCGTCCCTCAATCCGTTGTAGAACAGATTGATTATCTGCCACTTGGGAAGCTCGTGATGAGGGCATCTTCACTGCATCTCCTTAAATCTTGTCCAAGCTTCATGCATGGACTCATGGCTGGCTTGGGAGAAGGAGGAGATCTCACTCCTCAGCTTCATGGTTTTCCCCGGAGGAAAGAATTTCGTCAGACATGCGTTTGAAAGCTTCTCCCAAGTGTTGAACATATTCGGGTCCTTCCCCCTAAGCCACAGCTTGGCCTTATCTCGCAGGGAGAAGGGGAATAGCTTCAGACGGATCGCCTCAATCGTGACACCATTTATCCGGAAGGTGTCACATTTCTCCAAGAAGGAGTCCAAATGTTCGATGTGGTTCTCCATGGGTGCACCCGAGAATTGATCCTGCTGGATCCACGTCACCAAAGACGGCTTAAGCTCGAAGCTTTGCGCTGTAAGATCAGGAGGACGGATGGCGGAGGTGGACTCGATGGATGGCATCGAGTACTCCAGCAGGGACTTGTGAGGTGGGGTGTTCTCCCCCATGTCTTCGGGCTCTTCTCTTCTTCGCTTCTCTGCGGCTAAACGCCTTAGGGTGGCGTTTATCTCAGGATCAATGGGAATCAAGTCGTCGAGACTTCTTGAACTCTTGCGCATGAAAAGCAACAAACACCCGTGAATCGAAAAGTGGGAAAGAAGCAGATAAATTATAAAACAAAAATAAGAAAATAAAAACGAAAAAGAAGAATGCGAAAATTATCGCGAGATAGAGATGAGAGCTAGACTCAAGGGTTCATGAGATCCTAAAATAACAAGCACGTTGCCTCCCGACAACGGCGCCATAAAGCTTGACGTCCCCGAAATGTGCGTGTCAGATGTATGTAATATATGATTGTGTGCGTGAGATTTAAATATTTATAACCGCAAGCGCACGGTGTTATAGTGTGGCTTGGGGGTCGAACTCAGGGAGGCGTGGTTGTGCTTGTGTCAGAAAGGACCGGATTCACCCCACGGGTGAGCTAGCCCGAATCGGTAAATGGGTTGTCACGGAAAATAGAATGCGAGGGATAAACAATATAAAGGGAAACCCGGGACTTCGGTTTTCACCATATCGTGCGATTCTCGCCAATACGGCCTGTGGGTAGGATAACGATCGGAATTAGGGTCCAATGGTGAGACATTTCCTCTAAGAGTGATACCGGCGTCCCATGGGCCCGATATTCCGGTCGGTGCCCAGGATGATACGCCGGACTACCCGGGTTCGGTCAGTGGGCATTCCCATGTCCATTAACACTGACCGACTCTGGGAGCACTAAGCTCGCAACGATAACTCCCAACATATCATCCTGCAGCTCCCGCGCGCTAGGATTCGATGTCTACGCTAAGGGCGTGAGCTATGCTAGGGAGTCAACCGCCAAGTTTATCCCCATTGGCCCAACGGTCAACGACGGTCTTTTTCCCGCCGATGACAATGAAACACCCCGCGTAACTGATAGATTCCTAATCCCTATCGATTCCCTAGTCATATGGATGCATCGGGGAGAACTCACGAAGGGGTTTCCACCAAAATCCCAGATTTGGGAACTACTCACACATATTTACTAAAAAGCAATCTAAGTCAAAATCGACCGTTAAAAGCATGATCAGGCAATTGAAAAGTAGTAAGAGCAATGCAAATAATACTATATCAAAGATTGGTAAAGATCAGACAACTTACAAATATCTAGAAAATTACAGCCGTCAGGAGAGAGAAAAAACAGTAAAACAACACCCCCCCCCCCCCCCCGAATTCTGGAAACCTAGGTTCTGTATTTATAGAAAACGACATCACCCGATCGGGTGAAGAATAAGCCGATCGGGTGACCTGCTGCGAACTTCGACAGCAATCTTTAGCATTTCACCCGGTCATGCAACACGGTCGGTTGATGGAAGCTGCTCGTCGTTTGGATCTTGATCGTCGTCGGGTGAACCGATCGGTTGATAAATCAACCGATCGGTTGGAATTGTTGCCCAAAAAATCAGAGACTTGCGATATTTTGGCACGGTCAGCCGACCGTCGGGTGAGCTCTCCGGGTCATCTTCTTCGGGGAAACGACTACAGGTGAACCGATCGGGTGAAGATCACCCGATCAGTTGAGTTTCAGCTTCAATTTCCAGATAGAACAGTCGGTTGAACCGGTCGGTGACCCGGTCGGTTGAAACTTTCGTTGCTTCAACGGCTGACCGGGTCGTGCACGCGTGCATCACCCGATCGGTTGGCTGTGTCCAACCGATCGGGTGGGGGCTGAAAGATAGAGATCTTCGTCGTTTGGCCCCCTGGATCATGCGTGGCTCCTCCCGTTGCTCCGGGGACTTGTGATATCATCGTTAAATGTCCCCTACGCCGGCAAACTCCTGCAAATACGTTAAAAACACAAAGAAGTGAAAGAAAACAAGAAAATACGAGAAAACGGGTACGAGACGACGGAAAATAACGGAAAAGCACAAAAGAAAACGTGCGTGAATATATGAAATATAAACGCACGTCAGCATCCCTCCAATGGAACATGGCACGGTAAAGCTCCCCGGATCTGGCAACTTTCGGGGGAGGTTATTTCTGATAACGGGGGGGGGGGGGGGGGGGTGGAATTCTCCAATAGCTTTATTTCCTCGGGCCTCCTCTTTCCCATGATGAGATCCTTCAGAAATTTTTCGTAGATTGGGATCTCTGTGATCGCATCCATGAAAGGGATGTTCAGCTGGATCCCCTTTAATAACTCCATGAACTTGGAGTATTTCTTTTCCAATTTGGCGAGGGCTAGCCTCTGTAGGTATGGAGGGGAAGGTCGGAAAACTTTACTCTTTGATGCATCAACGGGAGGCGGCGTCGTAGTGGGCGTGACGGGAGGGACATCCGCTTTCGCCTCAATAATGATAGGCCTTTCAGTGGCCTCTTCTCTATTGCTGTCATCAACAGCTTCTTCAATGGTGATCTTCTCCTTATTAAGCACCGGGACCATGACGGGGTCAGTCACCCGTCATCCATGTGTGATCACTGAAACCACGACATTGGCTTAAGCTCTAGGGTTAGTCTCCGGTTGGGAGGGCAATCTTCCCTGATTCTTCAGAAGTTGCGACATTTGCCCCCTCAGTTCATCGAGTGAAGAATTTATATTCTTGAATTGGTTCGATGTATCCTGATTAAAGCGGATCTGGCCGCTCATGAAAGTCTCTAGTGTGGCTTCGCGATTAGACTTGGGTGGAGCCGGTGCATAATTATGTTGAGGCGGCCGGTTGAACTGATATCCCGGTGGCATGTAAGGCCCAGTTGGCCTAAAGCCGCTCTGCTGCTGGTTCTGCTGCTGCTGATGCTGCTACTGAGGAGGGGGTGGTGGCCTCTGAAATTGCGGAGGTTGCAGCCATCCACTTGGGTTTACATAGGAAAACCCCGGGTGATTCCTGGCAGCTCGATGCTGCCACTGATTCTGTCCCTCTCCTTGGATGTATTGCACAGTCTCAGAAGTCTCAGCACCACCGGATCTACATATTCTTCTGCAGGATGATACGATGTGCTGGGCGAAGCGGGGATGGAGTCTAGACGCTGCTCAATACGGGCCACTTGTTTGCACAAGGTCTCGACGTGAGAATCCAAGTGGCTAGCGGCCTTGACCTCGGGAGTTTGGGTCACAATGGTCCGTTCATCACTCCGTTGCTGAGCGTTGGCCGCCATGTGCTCCAACAAATCTATAGCCTCCTCAGGAGACTTATCAAGTAGGGCACCCTGTGCCGCAGCATCGATGATCATCTTGGTGCTAGGCTGGAGCCGGTTGTAGAAGCTCTGCACCAAATCCCGTGACTGGATCCCATGGTGAAGACACTGATGTTGGAGGTCCTTGAACCTCTCTCATGCCTCGTAAAGTGACTCCTGTGGGAGCTGCTTGAAGTTAGAAATAGCTCCGCGGATCTGGACCGTCTTCGATGGTGGATAAAACTTATCCACAAATGCAAGCGCGAGCTTCTCCCAGGTGGTGAAATGGTTGGGAGGGTGGGCCCGGAGCCAATAGGAGGCTTTATTCCTTAAAGTGAAAGGGAAGAGCCGCAGCTTCACAGTGCCATCACTAACGTCCTTTGCCTTGAACGTATCACACTTCGCCAAGAAGGTGTCAATGTGATGGTTGGGATTTTCATGCGGATGCCCGTGGAAGGGATCCTGCTGCATCAGATTAATCAACCCCGTCTTGAGCTCGAAGTTCGCTGCCACCAGTTGCGTCTGAGGATGTAGGAGTTGTTCCCAAAAGTTGGTTTCATGTGGTCCCTGATGGACCCGGTGCGAGGAGGAGGAGGAGGATTGTTTTCCGCCATATGAGCGGAGGGAGATGAACTACTGCTAGAGGCTCTCAAAGCCCTGGCTGTCTTCTCAATCCCATGATCGAATAATAATTCTCTAGTAGACCCCTTGTAGCGGGTGTTCATGTACCAACAAAACTCAGAAAAATACCGTCAGTAGCATCGAAATAAATAAAAAGAATAAACATGATGGAGGGATGAGAAATGATTGGAATGCTAGCAAACTTCACAAAATAAAAACAAACTGAGATAGAACACTATTGACGTCCCCGGCAACGGCGCCAAAAACTTGACGCACCCGAAACCTACACCTAGGTTCCACCTGGCGATGTCACGATCGCCAGGCGTGGTATAGCCCCTAGGCTTCAATTCCGGGCTTAATCCGCAAGCGGACGGTGTCGAGTTATAGTATAAAAGATATTGAATCCCACATGGACGGTGATAGTGTCAATGGATTCTCAGTTTATTTCTAAGTCTTAAAGTAAGATAGCTATCGGGGTAAAAGATTTGGTTTGGGTGTTGTTGTTGTGATACTAATAAAAGGGACTAGGGCTTTATTGGATCACCACTAGGATCGTTGGGGGTCGATGTTGAGATAGGATCCTTGCATTGCATTAGGGTTAGGGAATTAATCCCCCAATTCGTACCACTCTCATGGGTTAGAATTGCAGGGTATTTTGGTGGCTCTCGTTGACGCAATGGCGGTAGTCGTCAACGTAGCGGTATAGTTCGTCGATGGATCCCCTCAAGACGCGAGCCGGTCATGGTCACGTGCCTTGGTTGGATCCACCGATTTCCCTATTCGAATCCCTAGATACCTTAAGCACATCAATTCCACATACCGTGGGCATGATTTCAGTACGGGTTATCTACGGATTCGGTAGGATCTACCGAAATATGATCCTAAGTCCCCAATTCAACGTAGGGATCCAGATCTACATCTTCCCCTAGGATCCTAGGGTTAACCCATCAACCCTATAATAATCTACTCACACATGGCGATAATAGGAGATGAAAACATCATTCTCAGAGATGAAATCATTATAACAATCAAAGAAGTAGGGATAAAAGACTTACAGCGAGAAATCGATAGGGATTGCAAATTATAGATCCAGAAAATAATTTCAGATTGCGAACGCAAGAACAATCAAGAATAAATGCAATAATCTCCAGTATTTGATCCAAAATCCTATTACAAGAATTAATCTCAGAAAATCCCTACAACAATCGCCTGAGCTCCCTGAAAAACTCCCCAAAAATTCTAATCAAAGTCGTCATTAGTCCTCCCATAGCTCCTCGCATCAGTCGCCTCAGATCGCGTGCATCGCGGCTTCAAAAAACATTCCAAAAATGACCCTGAAATTGCCGACCGAGTAGGTGACTCGGTCGAGCAATACGCTGCTCGTTCCGTGGCTCGGTCCGAGCAGAGGAGCTTCTCGACCGAGCACTACAGGAAATGGAAAAGATTCAAATTTGCCGCTCTGCCTACCCGGACCGAGTAATCTCTGTTCGGTCCGAGTAGGGGGTCGACTCGGTCAGATGCTCGGGCCGCGTCGTGGACAGCTTCAGCTTGTGGAATTTAGGCGACTCGAACTAGCAGATGAGCTGCTCGGTCCGAGTCAGCCCGTATCAGCTCTCTTCTCAATTTGAAGATACTCGATCGAGCAGCTTAGCTGCTCGGACCGAGTATTTTCTGGGAAATTCTGCAGAGGGCTCCTGGGGCTCTCTCTCTCTGCTCTTCTCATCCAATGTCTCCAGAAGTGTGGCGAACTCCTCCAGAGCCTCGCCAATGACCTCACGAGCATGTCGAATGTGTCCATACCCAAGTGGGGTCCCAAATCGCTCCAAAATCCCTGAAAACTCATAAAACACTACGAAACTCGAAGATATCGTCAGAAATGCAATATCGTAGTAAAATGAGGGATTTGGATGCGAAAATGGCATGCGATGCAATGAAAATGATGATATGAAAATAGTAGAAAATATTGGACACATCAACATATGTGACATCAAAATAAGTAAAATGTATTATGAAACTTAGACATACTCATAGCCTACCAAATAGTGTGAAGTCAGCCCAAAAAAATTGAGAAGAGTTTGCAATAAAAAGTATAGCATAAAAAAGTTATAGCCCTCAGGTAAACATGTATTTTATCATTAAACAACGTAGGTAATAGGCAGTTGCTCATTAAGAATGAACCTTCAAGCCAATTAATACCTAAAGGAAACACTTAAACTGAGTGCTCATCAAATGTTCATCGTCATAGGGCTATAGGGACAAATTGCTCATTATATGTTCTTCATCATATAATGACAGGATACACTGAAACAGATACCTCCCCAAATTTCCAAGTTACTAAAACAAATCCTGAAACTCCAACAAAGCATGCTCATAATGCCAAGTTCCCAAACCTCATCCAAATAAAACCATTCAGAATGATCAAGGCCCAAAGAAAAAGAAACAGCAACAGCAACTGATACATGCAAGAAGCCCCCATGATTAACCTGCAAGCATACAAAAGGGGACCAAAAACCCCAAAAATTTCCATTCTCCTTGTTAATCAACTAAAAACAAATGGGATTAGTCTAATGTGCCAAGTCCAGATACTGAACATGAAACATAAGCTGAGTTCCCAAATCAAATAACAAACAAAACTATGAACATACACACGGATCGAACCAAACCAACTCAAAATGATTAAGCCAAACATACCCCATACTGAAACTTCACCATATCTTGTTTGTCCAAATCATAGCCCTCAGGTTCAAATGCCAAGTTCCCAAAACATTTCATGATACAAATGAAAAATTGCACCATATCATGAAACTGCCCCTTAGAATGATACTACAAATGCAAAGTTACCATAACAAATCCTGAAACTCCACCATATCATGCTACTAATGACAAGTACCTAAGACTCATCCAAATAAAACACCAAATTATCAAGGCCCCAAGATACATCAACTGCAACTGATAATACAAACATCACCCATTAATAAACTGTCAGATAACCAAAGGGGCCAAAAAATTGCAAAAAATTGCCAGATACCAAAAGAACCAAGACCCACCAAATGAAATTGATCCATTCATACAGTCCCCAAACTATTTCAGCAACAAGCCCAATTGGTAGCATGGCAAAGGGAAACAAAAAATATTGTATATCCCTCAGGGAAACATCTATTTTATCATGAAATTGAGTAGGCTCTGGCAGTTGCTCATAATGAATGGACCTTCAAGCGAATAACCCCTAATTTCTTCAAAACATATGGACAAATTTCTAAGTTTATGTTCATCATCATTGGGCTTGTTGAATGGGAGAAATTTATGGTGTTGTGTGGATTTGTTTTGGCAACTAAGCTTATGTAACAGTTTCAGTATGGGGACTGTTGGGATGTATCCGTTGTAGTTGTGGTGATTGGGTCATTGTGTGTATATCAGTATGCGAATATTGGATGCAAGATTCAGAAAAGCAAATATTCATCATAGGGATATATGCAGTCACATGGAAACAAGCCACAAAAATTGTAACTTTACAAGACCCAAGTCCAAAATCTGACTAAGATAGAATAGCATATTTTCCCCCACACATCCAACATTAAACATATACAGAAACAAGCAAAGAAGACAGAACCAAAGACCCTGAAACATGAACCAAGTCAAACAGTTGAAAATGAGAAAGAATTATTCCCCCCCAATCTAACATTCCTCATATACAGACACAAGGACACTAACCAAAAATATTGCAGTTGATACATCACCAAAGTCCACACTCTGAAAATGGTACAGCGGCATAGTTTACACCTTAAATCCAACCGTCCTCATATACAGACACAAGGAAATGAGACAATAAAATTGATAATGAAGTAGTGCCCCACTGCCAAAAGCTGAAAATGCAACATAATCTTATTTTCCAACTCAAATCCAACATTACACATACACATACCCAATTAACCAAGACAAAAAATTTGAATTATAGTTTCATAGCACTCAGATACTCCTGAATTTTATCATGAAATTAATTTGGTAATAGGCAGTTGCTCCTTGCAGGAACTTTCCAGCCAAATTCCAACTTTTTCTTACTCTCGTAGGGACACATTGATTAATAGATGTTCATCATCATAGGGCTATAGGAACAAATGAAGCTCATAGGTCTTTGTACATGGGTATGTATATATGTAATGTTGGATGTGTGGTGGATAAATAATCTGCTGTAGCATTTTCAGAGTGAGGAAGTGGGCCAAGAATGAGTAGCAACATCCCTCAGGGTGTTTGTTACAGCAAGCACAACAAATTGCTCCAACATCCAAAACCAGTAACATGGTATATCTCCAGGAATTTGAGTAATTTAGATATAGCCCTCATGAAAATATGTAATTTATCATGAAGTTAAGTTAGCATTAGGCAGTTGCTCATGATAAATGAACCTACAAGTCAAGTACCAAATTTTCCCAAGGCAGTTGCTCATAAAAAAATGAAAAATATAATAGACCCAAGGCATAAATCTGAAAAATATACAGAAAACCATGAAACCAACAATCTGAAAATGACCCAGCAACATATTTTCCCACAATAATCCTGCAATCTCACATAAACAGACCCAAGCAAACATGCCAAAAAAATCTGAAACTGATAAATGACCATAGTCCACAATGTGAAAATGATAAAGCAAAAATTTTTTGCAACACCCATCCAAATTTTCTCATATACACACCCAAAGAAACATGCCAAATTAAATGAAACTGATACATCTCAGAATTCCATACAAATCCAAGGATACTTAAGCTTCTTTTCCAACTCATATCCCACATTACACATCAAATGCCCAAAAGAAACAAGCCAAAAAATAATGAAACATTTACGTCTCCCACTTCCACATTGTGAAACTGTTATATCTGCCAATCTCATTGTAAATAAAATTTAATAATTATAGTCCTCAAGTGCACCTCTATTGTTTCATTAACAGAAGTAGTAAAAGGAAGTTGCTCATTATTAATGAACCTTCAATCCAATTACACCCTATTTCATCAAAACTTAGTGACAAATTGGTCAGTAAATGTTAATCATCATTGCGCTATATGAACAATTCCCCCACAGTTGTGTTGGAATGTTGGCTTTGTGATGGAAAATACGCTTATGTATCATTTTCAGATTGTGGAATTGGGAGATGTATCAGTTTCAGATTATTTTGGCTTGAGTAAGTGTGTATGTAGCAGCATGCACAAAAAACGTGCATTTACATCAAAACAAGTCACATTGAGAAGCTCTAGCATAAATTGCATTGAGACCAATAGTTTGTGGATAGCCCTCAGGAAAAAATGGTATTACTCATGAATTTAAGTTTGTATTAGGCAGTTGCTCATTATTAATGAACCTTCCAGCCTATTACCAAATATTGCTTCATAACATAGGGACAAATGTTGAAATTTAAGGTCATCATCATTGGGCTATATGATAATATGATAATGCTATATCAGCAAGCAACAAAATTAAAAGGAAGCACCCAATTTAAATTTTCCCCCACAAATCCAACATTACACATAAACAGACCCAATGAAACAAAACAAAAATTTGAAACACCTACATGCCCCAAGTCCTTCATCTAAACATGACCCAAAAGCTTGTTTTCCCACACAAATCCAACATTACACATTTACAGAAAGCATGAAACAAGCCTAAAAATAATAACCTGTAACTAGATCCAAGACCATAAAATGAAACTGATAATGATGCATATTTCACCCCACAAATCCAACATTACACATATACAGACATAAGCATCAAAGCCAAAAATAATGAACATGTTACATGAACCAAGTCCAAAAGATGAAAATGAAACTGAAGAATATTTTCCTCCCCACATCCAAGATTACACCTAAAATGACAGAAGGAAATAAGAAGTAAGAAAAATTGAAACGGCTACTTCTCCCAAGTCCAAAATCTATAACTGATACAGATAGTCCAAAATTAGATTATCCCACGTATTGTTCTTAGCCTTATAGTTACAACTTCATAGTGTGTGTGTGTGTGTGTGTGTGTGTGTGTGTGTGTGTGTGTGTGTGTGTGTGTGTTAAACTGAACAATAACATATTACCACCCCATACAACACATCCCCAACCCAACCAACACTCATCCCCATCCAACTTACCCATCCTCATATCTTTCCTTTGTCATATCCTTTTTCATAACCTACTTCACGTAAGTCCCTTTCATCTCAGCAACTAAATCCTCAAGGATAAGCTTCCGACTCGATTGTGGCACGGCCAAAAATTGTCTACCCGCCAGCTCATTCATGCTTAGGTCTTTAAACATCTTAAACAAGAGGTCGGAAGGATACTCCGTAAACTCGTACACATGCTGTGCAAGAGTTTTGGTCCAGTGGGAGTGTGCGCTCCATATAGCATCTGCGACCTCTTTCACATTAGAGGCTATATCCCGCATTACGTCTGGATCTTCCCCTATGGAGCATCGCCGCTGTTTCTTCTTCCCCAGCGATGGTGGGGTAGCATTTCTTGTGCCCCTTGTCGAAACTCTCATGTCGATGCTTGTGTGGGTATGTCCTCAGGGACATAGTTGGGTGAAGTAGGAATATGTGTCGGATCAGGCGTTACGGGCTCTCCTTCCCCTCCAGAAAATGGGCCACTAAAGCTATCGAACAACGACCTTGACAAATCCCTCCGTGCAGCGTCATCCCTAATTATGACAACCAGATCGTCAAACCATGGTATTGGTTGGTTCACATAAGCGCGCTTCTGATGGTTTGCCTGAACGATTAGCCAAAGCATATATGAACATACCATTCATATCTATATTTAATGTACTAGCACCTATCCTATATATAAGATAGAAGTCATTACCGCCGCCCACATTTCATAAGTTTCCAGATCCAGCTCAATTACCTTCCTCTCTGCATTCCATCCCGCCCCGCTCATTTCCATGCACTCGTAATCATCCTTGAGACGTGTCTTCAATGCTTTCATGTGATTTTTCACATTACAACTTGTGAACGCCGTCCCATGAGTGTTATTGATTTCGGCTGTAGTGGCATTGAAGGCGGCCCCTTTAAAAGTCTTACCGACTTTAAGGCCCTGCCGTGCAAGGTCAGCTAGGAATGGAATAAGGGTGGCATCGTGCTCAGGCTTCCATAGTTTGTTGTGTTGTGAAGAAGAGAAAGGTTGCTTCTGCTTTTTACTGGGACTTGATACAGACCCCTCGGCATCATCGCTACGCCGGCTCGACTTCCTCGAGGAGTCACTGCAGGGAGTTCTTTCATTGCCACTTGGTGGCGTTGGCATAGCGAAGGCACCATGAGACGCGGGGCTTCTGAAAGTGGGTAGTTCTTCCCCTTGGAGCATATGCATATACCCATGGCCACTATGCGACCGCATTGACATTGGCATTTGCATTGGCAAGTTGAAATTACCATATTGTGGATATGTAATTCCATGCCCACCAGCTTGGAATCCATGCATGTGGTAGGGGATATGAGGCATCCTTATGGGAATTGGTCGGTTGAGAAGGGGATCCACCCTCCTTTCTGCTTCTCCGAGTTGTGTTCCATATACATTTTCATAAAATTGATGCATTGGATCACTCTCATCCGGGTATAGATCACCCCCATGCCCTGATTTTGAAGAGCCTTCCATCCCTACAACAACAATATTATTATAATGAATATGCATAATTTTACAATAAACATCATTGAAAGGATACCGAATGGTGTATAAAAATTCAGAATTGTAAATCATTGAAAGGATAAGCCAAAGCATGAAAATATTGTCATACTCAACATAACAAACATAATGCAATAATCAAGGTACAACGCTAAATTGTTCAGACTTAGTAAGTAAATATTATGACCCCCTCATAGCCCATGCTCCACTGTGTTCCCGTTATTATTTATGTTACAGTAGTCCACCCACATATCCCAAGCTATCTGCTCCCTGCGCATTTTCTAGCGATCTCGTTGTTCGGTTTGTTCACGAACGGTCATCTGTTGGGATAGATCAATAACATCGTCATCCTGATCATCGATACCCTCTACATCCTCCTCAAACCCATCACCATCTTCAGTTAGGTGGGGGTCATGAGGATCTGCAATTTGGATGTAATTATGCAAAACAGTGCACGGTAGTACGGTATCGACCTGACTTTTGAATGGGTAGTGCGGCTTGGATGTCAACATTTTAAACTTGTTCTTTAGGATA
This sequence comes from Scilla litardierei, assembly GCA_030789695.1. NCBI lineage: Eukaryota > Viridiplantae > Streptophyta > Magnoliopsida > Asparagales > Asparagaceae > Scilla > Scilla litardierei. The sequence continues at coordinate 386,155,715 of CM061142.1, forward strand.
CCAAATGTCGACTCGATCTTTGATCTTAATGTAGAATGGCGTAGGTTGAATAGCTCTCGTCGATTTTTAAGAACCCGGTCAGTATGGTCATTCAAATGGTATCTAACTCCTCTGTATGGATATATGAATCCTGGCATTGTAGTATATCCCGCATCGCAAATGTAATATTTACCTACATTCGAATAAAGAAACCAAGTTTATGATCCACCGATTTATGAGATACGTAACTATAATTTATATGTAAATTTATGCATATTACCTTCATACACTCGAAGCCCTAGTGTGTGTGGAGGGGGGGGGGTAAAGACAGTGCATCTTTCAGGACCGTAAAATCATTTGCGGATCCTTCCCATCCGACCAGTACGTAGGTGAATCTTTTATTTGGAGTAACATCGGCTAGCACATTTTGTGTAACCCCCTTTCGCCCTCTAAAGCATGGTACGAGCCTTGCTGGTAGCATGGCATCTATGTGCGTCCCATCAATGAGACCGATGCAGTCCTACAACGTATTAAATGAGACCAATTTGCAATCCCAATTACGATACTTATTATACTTACACATATACAGATAATCAGATATACCTTAAAAATGGGAACCAATTAGGATTATTGACGATCTCCGGTGGCGTCTCATTAGGAGCTTGCTTCACGAACATATCCCGAAGTGCACACAGTCTCGCCATCACTTTGTTAAAATAACGGCTAACTGTCCCCCCGCCCCTTATAAAATCCACTTGCATAACTCTATTCTTTGACTTGTTACAACATGCAGGAACATGGCCACCTGCTCCTCGATGGATACATGAATAGTGTCCTTGAGAAGATCATGCTGTCGCATTAATGCTGCAAGATTCATGAAAGCATGTCTTCGCATTCGTAGGTAGTGCAAACAGCTACTTTTAGACCCATACAGAATTCTCCGCATGTGGGATTTTCTTTGCAGATCCCGCATAGCTGAGGGCTCTCTGGGTATAAGGTCGGGCCTAGCGGAATTGTCAAGTTGTAAAGCTAAGATGACAAACATTATTGCCGCCGCGGTATATGTACATAAATCACAAGCCGAATGATCTCCTTGTATATCTATGTCCACCTTAATTGCTTCAAACATAACTTAACACGTAAGTGATGATTGACATAAGATATTACCATACAGTATGGTATGCGAAAACGATACCCTTGGCTATCTAGCATCCTATATAACTTATGGCATGAAAAAAATTTAAACCCTTTGTTATCCAATATGAATTACATCCATGTCATATGAAAATATGAAAAACTCATTTCCTCTAAATTTGTGCATATCCAAAAATGTAGCCCTTAGAATATATGCATAATCATTTTCACAACTGGTTGCGTTGCCGTTGCTCTGTCCATGTCATACCATAAATCAACCGTCATAAATCAAGGTAAAACATTTTGTTCATTTATAATTGTTTCACTAAAAACGGTCAAATTGACAAAAAAATCATAAATATTAAACACCTTAAAAATACTTTGTATATTACAAAAAATCAAAAATTTTGTTCATTTAAATTGAAATCGACACATTGTTAAAATTTCAAAACTAATCCCTTTCAATTCAGAAAAATATCAAACACTGAGATGCACAAATATGGTATTAAACGGAACCATCAAGCAAGCTATCCAGTATATATAACTTTTTCACAGACACTCATACCAAATTCATTTTTAATTTTTCATCATTGGGCTTTTTGGAATAATACACACCTAAGGGCCTGCGTGGATTATGAGCATGTATGTTTCGCATTATTTGTATGTGGGGATCATTCACTAGCATCATGCCCATATTCCCAGCATCAGAAATTCAGAAATTCATCGAAGCAAATGGGTGAGAAAGCCCAAAATTTCGAAACCCTTGCATCACCCACCAAATCACTACATCATAAAATCAAATAATCATCGAAGCGATTGGTTGCGAAATTCCAAAATTTCGAGACCCTAGCATCATTCACCCATTCACAACATCAGAAAATCAAACTTTCATCACGGCAGAGGGGTGCGAAACCTCAAAATTTCGAAACCCTTTCAACATGCACCCATTAAGATCATGCGAGCATAGCAATAACACATGGCAGCAAGAGAAACCATCAAAATTAAAATTAGGGCTTCAGAAATTATACCGAGGCGCAAGAAATCGTTGAAAAATCAGCTCGAACCTCACCGATCAGCTAGGGTTCTGCACAGAGCTTCGGCGGAGGTGAAATGTTCCAAGCTTGGCACATCCTCAGCAAATACGCCCAACCCTAGGCACTGAGAAACCCTTTTGAAACTCTAGGCAACCAAGATCAGCCGTTATCCCGCCGGAACTAGGGTTTTCAGCCAGCAGTTGCCTCCCGCGCAATGGAAGAGGGGTGAGAGGAACGAGGAGGGGCCCAAAGTGACGAATCCCAGCTGCAATCCCCGCAAAATCCGGGGATTTCGGGGTGAGGTAGTGCGGCGACACGTCGGTGACGGAGTCGCGAGGATTCACAGCGAGTTTTCTCCGCAAAGGAACACACGAGGGGAATGAGGCAACGAGAAAGTGATGAATATGGTTAGAAATGACAGCCCACAGTAACAAATTTTAACTTTATCAGCCCTTTCTAGCAAAGAAACATGCCCTAAAACTTCACCAAATATCGTCTGTTACATGAGTCCGTCATTCGTCTTTTCAGATCCGTTGCCCTAAATCAACTCCGTTAAATGCGGCAGCCCGCCGGGACGGCGGGGCCCGTTCCAGTAAGGGGCATTTATGACATTTACAGCGTTTGTCAGAAAAGGGACACACCTGCTTCCCTCCTTTTCAAAACGCCAGAGACTCTTTTTACCTCTAAATATATATTTTCACCAAAGTAAACATGAAGGCAAAAAGACACTCGACGCTCTCACCGTCGCACACTCTCTCGTTCGTCCTCTTTCTCAAAGGGCGCATTTAAACAGCTACAAAACCCTAGAAGATTTTGGAGGTTCGTAGATTTTTGCTCCAAACTGTTGATTTTGCTGATAGATAGCTAGAAATTCTTTATATTTTGATTTGGTTTATTTCTGGATTGGGATCTTCTTCGTATGCTTCAGTTAAATATCTGCTTAATGTTGATTTATCACTTCACGATTACAAGGGTTCAAAGCACTAGAATGTACAAAAAGGTTGGAAATTTTAATGTTTTTGATTTCTCACTTCACGATCAAATAACTCGTGCGATCTGATCCCTAAATGGAAATGCTGAGCTGATTCATTGCAGACGCATGATGTTTGAGACATTTTCTTTTTTTTCTTTTTCTTTGGGGGTAATATGTGTCTTATGTGATGGTATTACATTTTGCCAGGATGTGAACCGCAATTCCCTAGCTCCTACCTTATGAAAGAGAAATGGGAACTAAAGTGGGGAGCACACAACTGAAGAAATCTATCTAAAAACTGCTAATTCGGTAGTACACGATACAAACTCTCAAAAGAAAGTCTTAAAGTTCTCACAAAAGAGGAAGGGACAGAGAATTGGCAGTTATTTGTAGATTTTCTAATGGATCAAAGTCCTATACAAAACGGATGATAATTCCTTATAATCTTTTATTTTTTCATTCCTAAATCTGAATTGGTGGTGCATTTGTATGGCTCCTAATAATCAAACTTGGATCCTATTCTTTATCATGTTGGTATTGGGCTGAGTGTTGGAGTCAAGCAGTCGAACACAGCAATACCATTGGACACCCAAAAAATAAACTTGAGAAGGTGCTTATAGAGAATGGCAGATTTTATAGTATACCCTAATAAAACTAATACGGTCCGGGTAGAGGTGTCAAATGGGTCTCGACCCGATGGGTCAAACTTAAACCCGACTTGAACTAGTTTTGATACGACCCTGTCCGTAGGGATGGCAATAATGGCCTGACCCGCCCGGCCCGACCTGCCCCGACCCGGTTTTGACCCGGCCCGACCCGGCCCGCAGCCGGGTCGGGGCAAGCTTGGGCTTTGTATGCGCCCCGGCCCGCCCCGACCCGCCCCGGTAAACTATAGAGGTTTACTATTTTGATGCGGACCATGCAGTCAGCGAATAACCCATAACGCATACTCTATTCCACGGTTCTCCTAATTGGGCCAATTCCCAATTCCACATTACCAAATAAATCAAAATTCTCCCAATTCATAAATAAAATTTTTATTTGGGATTCATATGGATGGCACTAATGACTTGACCCGACCGGCCCGACCCGGCCCGACCCGATTTTGGTAAGACAGAACCCGCCCCGACCCGCCCCGCGACCTGCCCCGCCCCGGCCTGTAGATGGGTCGGGGCAAGCTTGGGTAGTTAAATACCCGCCCCGCCCCGCAATATTGCCATTCCTGTCCGGGTTTGGGTGTCATCTGGGTCAATTCAGTTAATCTGATGACTATTCTTCGGCTCGTGTTCGGATTTGAGTGTTTGACCCAGATTGACCCAAATGCAAACCACTTATATCCTTATATGTTTAAACATCTAGAGATTAACACAACACAGTTGTTGAAAAGGTGATTTGAAACTTGAGTCCGGAGGAAGCATTAGGGGATCAATCCTCGTTACATGCGACACACGATTTTTTTATTTAATTTCTAAACCATTAATTTAAGATAGCATTTAAGTGAAAATAATTGTGACCTTCACAATAAGACATGTAGCTACATGTGGCTACTTTATAAAAATATCAAAGCATCAGTTATGTGGTTGAATCGTGCTTGATGCATAAATTTTTAAACGAATACCTCTATCTACTCGATCGGGTTCAGGTGACCCGCCAACTTGTTGGGTTGGGCATGGGTTATCGCATACCAATGTGATTATTAATTCAGTTGGGTTTGTGTGATGGCACAATTTGGGTGCAGATAAATGCGACATGACTCGAACCTGAACCGAATGACCTGTTTGCCACCTAGATATGCATATCTTTACTATCCAATCAATTCAAATAGAACGCACAATTATAGCGAGGTTTTATGTATCCGTCGAAACACTCGTTCCGGTTTCGGAGGCAACCGAGACCGGAACGAGTACATTGTATCAGTTTCAGCCAGTTTCGCCCAGTGTCCGGGGGAAACTGGCTGGAATCCTGGGGGTTAGGCTAGAAACCGAGGAGGAAGATACCCTAACCCTAACCCTAACAGGAAGATGACCCGACCCCAGCCCCCCATGAGTTTTCCCGTGAGTGAATATGATCCCCCTGAGTGAACAGACAAAGACAGAATAATTCACGTGATTGAACAGTGGAAGAAAAATTCTATAAAAAGATGGAAGAATTGATCTTACTTACCTTATCAAAACCATGGATTGAGGTATCGCCCGATACCTCTTGGTATCGGGCGTATCGGACCGGTACCGCCAAGTACCGGTCTGATACTGCACAAAAAACTCGGTATCGTCCGATACTATTGGGTTTCGGCCAGTTTCGGCCGATACACTACGAAACTGGACGAAACCCAATGGTATCGGCAAGAAACAGATGACGATGAAGAAAATTAGGGATGAAAATTAACACCGTTCATCACTCCTTGAATCCACAGTGAAAGCTAAAAGCGATCATCCACGTGAAGGCTAAAACCGAAGGCGAAAGCGAAAGCGAAAGCAACAGCCAAAAGTGAAAAGCAAAAGCAAAAGCAAAAGCTAAAATCGAAAGCAAAAACATAATAAAACCCTCGTGAATGAACAAAGAGCAGTAAAATGACTAAATCTAGAAGATTAGATCACAAAAAAATCGTAGGGTTTTTCAATTGAACATTTTTCAGGAAAAAAACTTATCTTAAAGAGAAGAAGAGATTTGCTGCTCTCGGCTGCCCTAACGGTCGAACACCAAAGACGTGATGAAGCTTCGAACCCTATGTCCCCAGCTTGAAGAGAAGAGCCGAATCGCCTTCGACTTGAGGAGAGAGCAAGTAAAGCAAAGCACCTTCGAGTTTTCGCCTTCGAGGATGGATCAAAAGGAGCAAATCGACTGTCGCCGACTACCCTGACCTCCGATCATCGTCGACGCTTGAAGAGGAGCTCTAGATTTTTGCCCGTGCTGAAGAGGTAAGTCCCTCCGTCAAATTTTTAAACAATCGAATGAAAAATTAAAATTTTCGCTCAAAACACTCGAGACGAGGAGCTCTAAAATGTCTGCTCAAATCACTAAAAGACATTTGCCAATTAGGATCAAGTTATTTACACGTTTGCCATTAGTTTTATTAAAACTGAAACAAGGGACGGTAAACTTGTAAATAAAGGTAACTCGATGGCAATGAAAATAATTTCACAGTGGACCGCACGTGGATCACGTGCAGTCTCCACTCAACGCCGCTTGCCGCTTGATGTAATTTTTGCGATATAGGCCCCCCAAAAAATTAAAATTTACAATGCTTTTATATTTTTATTTAGGATAACATACAACTGTGTATCCATGTAAATGAAAAGTCTTTGCATTCTGATTCTGATATAATTATATTCTTTATACACACAATACTAACTACTTACTTTCAATTTTGGAAGTTAATTGTAATTTTGGAAAGCGGGGCTGTCAATTTTTGTTAAGCGATATAGTAAATTTACATATTTAGAAGGTTGTGAATGCCTAGCTTTTATTATATTCTTCCCCTCTGGCCCCTATCTTTAGGAGATCCAGCTCGCATGCAAGGGATTCCATTGATGAGTCCAACGGTGATTAATTTTTCCCAAATAATGAACGCATTAATTCAATTAAGAAAATAGCAGACCATATCACAGCGGAGGATGCAATTTTGGAAAGCGGGGCTGTCAATTTTTGTAAAGCGGATTTCCCGATATAGTAAAATTACATATTTAGAAGGTTGTGAATGCCTAGCGTTTATTATATTCTTCCCCTCTGGCCCCTATCTTTAGGAGATCCAGCTCACATGCAAGGGATTCCATTGATGAGTCCAACGTTTCCCAAATAATGAAAGCATTAATTCAATTAAGAAAATAGCAGACCATATCACAGCAGAGGATGCAATTTTGGAAAGCGGGCATGTCAATTTTTGTAAAGCGGATTTCTCGATATAGTAAAATTACATATTTAGAAGGTTGTGAATGCCTAGCTTTTATTATATTCTTCCTCTCTGGCCCCTATCTTTAGGAGATCCAGCTCACATGCAAGGGATCCCATTGATGAGTCCAACAGCGATTAATTTTTTCCAAATAATGAACGCATTAATTCAATTAAGAAAATAGCAGACCATATCACAGCGGAGGATGCAATGATGTCAATACTATTTGCCGTCCAATATCCCATTTAAATTGTGAATAAGTAAATAAATAAATAAAAAGGATATGGGAAAAAATACAATCATTTATCATTTAACCACTTCTTTCAAATAAGGATTATTAGATCTGATCAAGAATGGCAACGGACGCCGCTAACCCCATCCAAATCCGATTTAAATTTTTTGGGTTTGAATGTTATCTTTTAGTATCATTGGACTTATATGATATAGATATGGAATTATTGGTAGAAAATACTAATTGCTTAATTCCTTATACTACATAAATAGTAATTGCTTAATTCCTTCTACTACATAGATACTTATAAAAATTATATAAGTCCTAGAAGATAGAAAGGTTCCACTAAAAATGCTAATAACTATTAAATACTAGTAATAGAAAATAGAAATGATTTAGTAAAAATACTAGTAAATATGAAATACTAGTAAAAAAACTAAAAATACTAAAATTATATAAGTGCTAGAAATGTTTTAGTAAAAATAATAGTAAATATGAAATACTAAATACTAAAATACTAAAATTTCTAGTAAAAATATGTTAGAACTTATAAAAAATGGGTTATAAAATACAATAGAAATACTACAAAATACTTAAAAATAGTAAAAATAGTTTAAATGTAAACTCATATAAGTACTATAAACTTATATAATAGTAAATATGAAATATGAAATTTGTATATTGCAATGTCATACTATCTAGATTCTAATGTCATATACAAAATAGTAAAAGTAGTAGAAATGATTTTAAAAATTAAAAATAAAAGTAAATATGAAATACTAAAAATGCTAAAATACAATTTATATCTATGAAAAATACATGAAAAATACATGAAAATACATGAAAAATACATGAAAAATAAAGAAAATACCGCAAAGAATAAAATAAGAAAAATACAGGAAAATACAACAAAGTATAAAATACAAGAAAATACTGATATACAGAAAAATACAGAAAAATACAGCAAAGTATCTCCGATACCGATACCGAAACGAAACTACCGATACGGACGATACCGAAACTTGCTTCCGAAACCGCCGAAACGGACGATACCGATACTGAAACCTAAATTTTGGGCGGAGCGATACCCTCTCCGAAACCGATACCTAAAACCTTGATAAAAACATCTCCAAATTTCCCATTAGTAGCTGAGCTGAAGAAGTCGAGCGATCACCAAAATTGCAGCCGGAACCTTAATTCCATCGACTAAGGAAGCTCGAACGAAACCTATTTCCATCGCTTGAAATTTTTCCGCAGGGAAAAATCGACGAAGCTCGAACGATCCTACTTCGCCGGAGAGCTCGAACGAGTCAGGAGGCAGTTGAAAATTTTCACCAGAGCTCGAAGCCTCGAACCGTCGAACACTTCTTACGGGTGAAGTGAACATGTATTTATGATTTAAATTTAAGTTTAATTACAAATTTGCCCAAAATTTATCATTTATTTACAAGTTCGCCATTACACTAAAACCTTAATAATAAAACGAATGTCAAAATCGCAAATAAAGGGAAAAGGCTGATGAAACATAAATGCGAGTTTATTGTGCCCGGTGACAACTATTAGTCACTACACAATTTGCTAGACACATTACATTTAATTTCAACTATGCCATTCTATTGACTTGTACATAATAGACTGAATGGTACTCTTCTCAATAATTCGACTACTAAGGAGGAAATGATAATATGTGACCGACTGCTTAGAGGGGAGTGCTGGTATTCACATTTAACATTTTGCTAAACATAGTGCGTTTTATTTAGATTTTATTTAGAAGTTTGCCATTAATTCCAGAGAGAGTGTTTAGTGAAATGTGTAATGTGAATGGCCACTGTATAAGAATTGTATTTATAGAACAAAATAGACTATCTATTACACTATAATTTCTAGCAAAATATATTATCTATTACAAAAATATTATAGATAATATTTTCTTGAAAAAATTAGAAAATATTATTTAACAAATTATATATGTAGTTAAGTACTTTCCAGTTTATGCTAAAGACACTAGGAAAATTTATCGTAAAAATAGGTTAGAAATCATAAAAAAGAGGTTAGAAAAATACAATAAAAATACTAAAAAATATCAAAGAAATTCTGAAAAATACTGAAAATAATAAAAATACTAGAATTATATAAGTGCCAGAAAGGTTCTACTAAAATAATAGTAAATATTAAATACTAAAAATACTAAAATTTCTTAATAAAAAGAGATTAGTAATTATGCAAAAGGGGTTAGAAAAATACTATAGAAATACTAAACAATACTAAAGAAATAATGAAAATAGCAAAAATAATAAAAATACTAAAATTGTATTAGTACTTTATTGGTTCTAAAAAATAGTAAATATTAAATACTAAAAATACTAAAATTTCTAGTAAAAATAGGTTAGCAATTATAAAAAAGTGGTTAGAAAAATAAAATAGAAATACTAAAAAACTAAAGAAATACTGAAAATAGTAGAAATCGTAAAAACACTAAAATTATATACGTACTAGAAATGTTCTACTCAAAATACTAATAAATATTTAAATACTAAAAATACTAAAATTTCTTAATAAAGAGGTTAGAAATTATAAAAAAGTGGTTAGAAAAATACTATAGAAATACTAAACAATACTAAATAAATAATTAAAATAGTAATAATAATAAAAAACTAAAATTATATAAGTACTTTATAAGTTCTAAAAATACTAGTAAATATGAAATACGAAAAATACTAAAATTTCTAGTAAAAATAGGTTATAAATTAAATAAAAGGGGTTAGAAAAATACGATCGAAATACTAAAAAATACTGAAGAAATACTGAAAATAGTAAAAATACTAAAAAATATATAACTACTAGAAAGGTTCTACTAAAAATACTCTTAAATATTAAATACAAAATTTCTTAATAAAAAGAGGTTAGAAATTATATAAAAGGGGTTAGAAAATACGATAGAAATATTAAAAAATACTGAATAAATACTGAAAATAGTAAAAATACTAAAAGTACTAAAATTATAAAAGTACTAGAAAGGTTCTACTAAAAATACTAGTAAATATTAAATACTAAAAATACTAAAATTTCTTAATAAAAAGCGGTTAGAAATTATAAAAAGGGGTTAGAAAAATACTATAGAAATACAACATAATATTAAAGAAATAATGAAAATAGTAAAAATACTAAAAATACTAAAATTATATAAGCACTTATAGGTTCTACTAAAAATATTAAATACTAAAAATACTAAAATTTATAGTAAAAATAGATTAGAAATTATAAAAAGGGGTTAGATAATTATTATTGAGATACAAAACAATACCAAAGAAATACCAAAAATAGTAAAAAAAATACTTAAAATACTAAATAAATTAATGTTGAAAACTATAAAAAATAGGTTAGATAAATACTATAACTTTTAAACCTTTTTCTATCGTTTTTAATGTTTTGCACTATAATTGTTTGCATTTTTCACTACGATTTCCAGAAAATACTAAAAACACTAAATAATAAATAATAAATAATATATATACTAAAAATACTAACATTTCTAAAAAATGAGGTTAGATATTATTAAAAAGTGGTTCGGAAAATATTTTTGGAATACTATAGAAATACTGAAAATAGTAAATATTTTTGAACTATAACAATTTATATATTTCACTACAATTTTACATCGTTATATGTACATTAATTGACATGTATCGAGAACTCCAAAGGAAAAGACATTGGATATTGCGTGTGCTTATTGTAAAATTGTTGGAAACGACCATAAACATATATGCAACTACTGCCATAATGAAATGCATGGAGGCCTAACTTGCCTTTAGGAACATTTGGTAGGAATTTTCGGGGACGTGATGACATGCTCCGAAGGATTTAAACAAGTGCGTGATGAGATTAAGGCACACATATATGAGAAGAGGAAAGAAATGGTACATGCCAAATATGAGAAGGAGATGATTGATGAGGAGTTAATGGCAATGCATGTGAAGGCAATTTCAGATGACTCAGATGAGGATGATGATGATACCGAGGAGGCGGGAGATCTTACAAGAGCTCTTAAAGCAAGTAGGCAAAAACATGCCGAAAAAGAGATTAGACCTGAGAGCAGAAGAATGTGAGCATGATCGTCTGGGGCCTTTGGGCTAGCCAGATCAGGTAGTCGTGTTGGCAGAATTGTCGGTATGTTCGCTTGTGGTTCTGCTCGCGATATTGAACCAGCCGGTAGATCGGTCGGTGTTTTCAGACATGGTGCTGACACTTTTTCTTTAACAAAATAGGGTAAAATCTAGCCAAACATAAAGAATTTATTCATGAAAAATGCCAAGTCCTTTGTCTGTCGAGCTATGGCAAAATGTTCCATCTTCAACCACATCCCATATAATGTGACCATAGTCCATATTACAAGCATACGGTAGATAGTATTGCAGAAGCGGGTCGTGGCATTGCTCCACCTACTGCTTGGAAGCTGTCACATACATATTTGGACATGGAGCTTGAATAGACCGAAAAGTATGTTGAAACTTTTCGTAATCATTAGAATGAGTATGGTTGCACACTAATGTGCAGTGGTTGGACAACACAGAACATAAGTAAGATTATTAATTTCATTGTGTATTCGACCCACACGACGGTGTTCCTAGACTCGGTGGATGCAACCGACCACTTTCAGAACAGTCCATACATATTTGATCTTATGGACAAATATGTAGAAATAATTGAGGAGCATAGAGTAGTCCAAGTAGTTAGTGACAACGGAGCAAACTACAAGTCAGTTGGATAGTTGCTGATGCGAGAGACAGTATCTGTATTGGATTCTGTATGTAACGTATTGTATTGACTTGATATTGTCTGATATGACAAAAGAAGAGAGTAAAAAAATACCATCACACAAGGACAAATGGTAACGTGCTTTATATACAATAAAGGATGGGTGCTTAGCGCGATGAGAATAGAGATTGGTGGAAAAGAGTTGATCAGCCCTGCGATCACAAGATTTGCAATCTATTTTAATGCTTTGGACTCCCTATACATTCATTTGGATGATCTACAGAGAATGATCACATCAAGGGAATGGTCCGAGAACTTTCCTAAGCTCAAATCAAAAGATAGGACCGTTGGAAACACCGTGTACGATCTGATTCACGGTGATGATTTCTGGCAAGAAATCTCAATTGTTATCGCCGTATTTGAGCCATCGTTGAAAGTTTTACGAATGGTTGACAACGATGATAAGGCCGAGATGATTATTCGTACGAGGCCATGAACCGAGTGAAAGAAGAAATTCGAAAGATGATTTGTAGAGGATATAGAAAATGATGGGACATGATCGACAAAAGATGGGTAAGCAGCTGCATCAAGATATTCATACCGCATGTTATTTTTTGAATTCTCGTTCACGGTACTCCTCCAATGCAACAAATGAGAACGATGTGCTGGTTGGACTCAGACGTGTGATCAAGATGTTGGAACCCGACATCTTGAATCAAATGGATATATGCATAGATGTAAATGAATTTTGTATATATTTTTATATATGATTCCACGAAGTCGTCACATTTTGAAATTATGCTTGATAACTGTAGCTGGAGTCATATAAGATGAGAGTTGGTTATTTTAGCTCCAGTAAGGCAGAAATGACGATAAAAAGCTCACTTCAGGTATTTATAAGCGTCTTAGATTTCTATTTGTTCCTCATAAACTGCTTTATACTTTTTGACCAAAAGAAATTTTGTAGCTCAATGGTGGTTAAGCATTGAGATAGAGCATACTCCAACTCTTACACGCTTAGCTGTGCATAGTTTAAGCAAAATGGTCTCTTCTTCCAACTGTGAATGAAACTGGACCATTTTCACACTCATTCACACTAAGATCAGGAACATGCCAGCAATATTACATCTTAAAGAGCTGGTCTATGTGCCTTATAATATGAGGATGAGACAAAGACATGCGGGGAGGAGTGCAAAGGATAACCACCAACTGATTGATTTGGATCAGATTTTCCATGAGGATGATCCATTGCAAGAATGGACAAGGGAGACAGAAGCTAGAGAGCTCGATGACAGATAATTCTTGGTTGGACGAGGTGCTTGTGGAAGCAGAACATACAAGAAGCAATCAGCCTTTACCAAGTCACAACCCAATGAATCTCACGTACAAGCGAAAGAAGGCAGTTACTCGGTCAGAAAGCGACGATGAATCATCTTCCGATGACCAAGGTCCTATAGACAGAGGCTGTGGTGATTCGGAATACGGTCGATTTACTGATAAAAGTGGGGATCATGCATATGATACAACACATTCGCATGTGTATAGAGATCATGATAGTCAACACCAAAGTGAAGAACGGGGGCCGATACCCATGGTAAACAATCTGAATATCACGGGTATCAAGGTTCTTCTGAATATTATGGATGTTATGAAATTCCTGCCATTCATGAATCGTATTCCGGTGGATACTCAGATAGTCATGACGATTATTTCGCATCGTACAGACACTCTAATGTCTATGCGAATTATGGTACTCAATACATATACGATTCGAATGTGACTGAGTAGTCCAGCAGTCAAGGCAGTTATGTCACGTCTTTCATCGAGCCAAGCCAACCCTCCGCATATGACGACAAGATGATATCATTTTAGGGCCGGAACAGATGCAATATTTCTATCCACAGTACTACTATGCACCACAACCAGATGATGCTAACTTCAAATAAGATTTTTGTATCTATTGATTTATTTTCTTCATTTTTTGTATCTTTTTATGAATTTTATCCAGTTTTTTATTATGATGTCAGATTTATGCCTCATCATTTTATTGTTATTCTTTTGTATTAATTAATTAGTTAATTTTTTATTACAAATGTGTAATGTGAACATAAAAATACATGAAAAATAAGAAAAATAAGAAAAATACATGAAAAATACAAGAAAATAAAAAAATACTGAAAAATACAAAAAATATAGAAAAAAGTCTGCAGATATTTAGAGGTATTTCATAAATGTTAGATGTATTTCATACATGCTTGATGTATTTCATAAATGCTTACAACTTTTTACACATTAACTTGTTACAACATTATAAGCTTACAAGTTAACCATGGATGTGATAACATGTTCGAAGCACCAAAAGATGGGTGTGCAGAGATTTTTCAAAGTGAAAAGGTGTTTTCCAGTAATAAAATCTTCGCGTTTTCTTTTCAAGTCGAGGCCATGCCTAGTGAGAAAAGATGGCACATTGAAATACCAAGTCTTGAAATATTTCTTATATGTGATAATATCTCATTCCTTCAATTCAAAAAAAGAATTTTAACGGCAGGCCTCAGAATATGAATAATACATAAAAATGGTCAATATGAGGCGTATAGACAATAATTTTGAAGCATGCAATCTATAGTTTGAATCAAGCATGCACGTGGATTGCTGCAATGCTTAAGATACTGGTCTTTAACCTGATTAATGTAGCCTGCCGTTGAAATTTTTCTTTTGTATTGAATGGAGGGGAGATTATCCTATATAAAAAAAATTTCAAGACTTGGTATTTAAATGTGTCGTCTTTTTTATAAGATTCGGTCATACTTTGACTTAGCATGATTTTATTTGTATTGATCTTTATTTTATTCATTTTTTGTAATATAAGGTCATATTTATGTCTCGTCATTTTTTATTGTTATCTTTTATATTAATAAAATAATGAAGGGCTGGCTAGATTACTATATAAGTTACAGGTAAATTTTTTTACTCATATTACCTAGTGTAAATAATCGGTGCATATATATATACACATAAAATACCATATAACTGTACATCGATACCGATATTCGAAATGAAACTCCCAAAACTACTGATACCGATGAAACAAAACTTACTTCGAAAACCACATAAACGAACGAAACCGATACCGAAACCTAAATTTTCGAAAGAGCAAAACCGAGACAAAAACTGTGGAAGTAGGCTCGATTTCGACGCTGATGAGTCATTGGTTATTCAGTCGAGTTATCTTGTGCCGAGATAGCTCGTCTATACTCGGATACGATCCATCTGACTTGGCACAAGTTAGATAGGTCGAATATCGAGCTATGAGACTTCAGCAGCTTGTGAGACTCTTGGTCGTAAGGGTCGGCGAGTCAGATGGATCGACAGCTCTACAGTTCGACCCACCCAGTGGGCCGAACAGCTTGGGTCAGCACTTCGGATCGTTCGACCTTCAGGAGGAAGCCCGATCATGCGGAGCAGAGCCCACTTGATGTGACGGAGGCCAGTAGGGTGCAGCGCACGCCTACTAGGGTTCGGCGCATTAAATGCGTAGAGTTGTAATGTGATAGGAATTTCGTTAAAGTCGGAATTCGTATCTTTTGGGACTCATCCTCAGTGATGACACCTTTTGTACCCTAGGGGTATATATATGTATTTTTAAAGGAGGGTTTTGTGTGGAACACATTGGAGAGTTCCTGAGCCGTCATTTGTGAGAGCCAACTTTGAGAGATATTATGGAGAGCTTTTGGAGAGAAACTTGTGTGCTTCTTTGTTTGTGAAGAGAAGATTTGTATTCTTTTTTTTTCGTAATAAAGCTCATTGGTATTCCCTTGGCCGGCCGACGGCGTAAAGTTGTGATCTTTCTTAGCGCTTCCCGTTTGTTTGGTTACTTGTCCTTGTCCTCGGTCATCGACCATTGACGTCCCCTAGATTTGAGCATACAAGTGTAATAGGATCGGGGATACCAGATTTAAATATTTATACCGCAAGTGCACGGTGTTGTAGTGTGGCTTGGGGGTCGAACTCAGGGAGGCGTGTGTTGTGCTTGCTGTCAGAAAGGAACCGGTTCACCCAATGGGTGAGCTAGCCCGAACGGTCGGTAGGTTGTCACAGAATATGAATACGAAGGATAAATGATATAAAAGAAAACCTAGGACTTCGGTTTCCACCCTATCATGTGCTCTCACTATTACGACCGATGGATAGGAACACGATTGGGTTTAGGGTTTAGTGGTGAGACGTTGCCTCTAAGAGTGATACCTAGCGTCCCATGGGCCTGATATTCCAGTCGATGCCTAGGATGATACGCTAGGACTACCCGGGTTCGGTCGATGGGCATTCCCATGTCCATTAACACCGCCTGACTCCGGGAGCACTAAGCTTGCAACGATTACTTCCAACATCTCATCCTGCCATTTCCACGCGCTAGGATTCAATGTCCACACTAGGGGCGTGAGCTGTGGCTAGGGAGTCAACCGCCAAGTTTATTCCCCCTTGGCCCGAAGGTCAGAGGCGGTCTTTCTCACGCCAATGACAATGAAACACCCCGCGTAACCATCTAAATTCCTAAACCCTATCGAAATCCTAGTCCTATGGTCGTTCTAGGGAGAACCCACGAAGGGGTTTCCACCAAAATTCCAGATTTGGGAACTACTCACAATTCATGGCAAAATCATAGTCCAAACGAAATTCAACGGTAGAAATCATGATTAGGCAATAGAAAACAGTTGCTAGCAATTGTATTAAGACAATATTAAAGTTTCAAAGTAATCGGAACACTTACAAAACAGAAGAAAATTCCAACCGTCACAAGTCCCAAAAACAGTAAATACAAAAGGGGATTCACGTTTGAGAAAACCTAGGTCAACTATATATAGAAATCGCGGCCACCCAATCGGTTGAAGCATCAACCGATCAGGTGAGCTGCTTGTCGTTTTCGCTATCGGCTTCAGAAGCTTCAACCGGTCTCTTGGTCCAAGCGGTTGGCGTCGCCGGGTCGTCACTTGGGAATTTCAGCTTCAGATGAACCGATCGGTTAAGTTTTCAACCGATCGGTTGGAATTAAGCCCAAAAAGACAGAGAGCTCTGTTGATCTCACCCGATCAGCAAACCGATCGGGTGAGCTGCTCTTCTCTTCAACTCCTGTCCGGGTCGGATACGCGTGCACCAACCGATCGGTTGGCTTTGTCCAACCGATCGGTTGGGGGCTGAAATATGGGTATCTTCGACGTTTGGCCCTCTGGATCGCGCGTGACTCCTCCCGTTGCTCCGGTGACTCATGATATCTTCTTTGTATGTCCCCAACGCTGGAAATTTCCTGCATTTACACAAAAACACGGAGAAAGTGAAAAGATACAAAAAAACACAAAAGAACGGGTATGAAACAACGAAAAACGGTGGAAAATCACGAAGAAGACGTGCGTGAATATATACAATATAAACGCACGTCAAAATCCTCCAAGCTGAACCCTTCCTCGTCCTCGAGGAAGACGAGTGAGAGTAGGAGCTCGGAGGGAAAAATAGAGAGAGAAACCGAAAAGAAAACAAAATCCTAAATCGTCTGTCAGAGCCAACAAAATCACACACACCACACCAGGTAAGTATACGACAAAAACACAACACTAAACCAGGGAATATGAGTCCAAACAAGAGTCGTGGGCCCACGCGGTGAAGCGCGAGTGAGTGCGGTCGTGTGCTAGCAAACGGTGTTACTATCTACATTGTGCAATAAAGCTCCATATACACACCCAAGGAATGACCCAAATATCGATTCAATCTGAAATAGCGGTGGAAAATATCTCAAGCATGCATGAGAATAGAATCAGAAATGAAACGTATCATGCGTTGGGGACTCCACAGCTAGGGACTAGGAAATCACCACACTATCGCATAGATAATCGCTAGAAAGTTCATATTCCAAGTGTTTTCGAAAACGATGTAGGTTGAGAAGGTGTGGGGTAGAACACTTGGTGCAAACTCTCGCCTTCCCTTTATTCTCGGTAGATAGGAAAAATATTCACACTGGAATTTGTTTTTTTTGGGTTTTGGGTATTTGTATTTTTTTTGGATTTTTGGCTATACATATTTTTTTCTTTTCTCTTTTCTTTTCCTTTTTTGGGTTTTTCTTTTCTTTTTTTTTTTGGATTTTTGGATTTTGGGATATATACATATGTACTCTCCCAAGTGGGAGAACGGTATACGACGAGTGGATTTGCACCAAGTAAAACAAAAAAGAAATCGGATTCTAAACACTTGGGCAGAGAAGATTTTTCTCGCCAATCAGAGCATAGGCTAAATTGGTTATCCTAGTCCTATTTGTGGAATCCCGACACATGCGAATTGAAGTGTACTATTCATGCATATAGAAGCAGACAGTAGAAGCAAATACCGCATATTCAAATCGAAGCATGATAATCTAGGGGTCATCCCAGGACAGGTATATATATCAAAATCACAAAGTAGAAGCACACCAACTAACTAGTCACGACACACGACTCACACAAAGGCAAAGTGGACCCACGAAGCATGAAGTGTAAGATGACTCAGCTTCCTAGGGTTAGGGAATGTGATTATCGTAGCCATGCTAGGTGTGTGTAGTTTTGTGGCAATTCATCACGTGGGGTCATCTCTAGGAGAGGGAGATAAAAAGTGGAGAAGAAAAAGAAAATACGAAGAAAAACGACTCAAAAAACGAAGAAAAAGACACGACTGACGCACAAAGTGCGACTCCCCCAAGCTGAAACTTGCATTGCCCTCAATGCAATAAAAGTAAATACGGGAGGACAATGAAAATGTGGGGAATACGCACCGACACAAAAAGATGAAAAACAAGGAAATCACACAAACGACATAGAAAAATAAAAAGGAGGAAAAAGAAACACAGAAAATAAAAGATAGAAAAGCACATCCGCACGACACATATAAACATGTACACAACAACGAAAGCACACGACAACGCACGTAAGAAATCGATTTCCCCCAAGCTGGACATGACAATGCTAGCGAAGTGATACGATCAATGCGATGCAGATATATGCCAGAGGGAGGTCAATCTGAGCCGCTGTCGGTAGAATGGCAGGGAGATGGTGAGGAGGGTGGTGAATAGTGGAGGAAGGAATCTTCTGAGGACGAAGGAGAGGGTGTGCCGACAGGAGTAGGAGGGACAACGGGTTGGATTACCGGTGGATCGAGATTTATTGGTGGATCATGGTGGATCATGGTGAATAATGATTGCACCGGGTGAACCGACACACGGGTGCCAATCGGGAGGTTCCAATGGTGGAAAATGTACGAGTGTGGCATACCAAGGATCCGGGTAGAACTCCCACGGTAAATGAGAAATGCGAATGGGGATTCGCTCAGAAGATGATGGTGGGAGGATGGCAAATGGAGTATAGTCAGGACTATAGAGGTAGACTGCACGCTCCTCGTCGAAAGGGGTGATCATACCGATATCGATCAAGTAGTCGCGATCGATACATCAGCGTCCTGGTAAAATAGGGAGGTCGGGCGGCAGCCTCAAAACACAACTGACAATAAGAGTGATCATCCCACCACAGCAGATAGATCCAGAAGTTGCGCAGCTAACAGATAAAATCTCGTGGATGATCCAATGGGCTGTGTTTATGGGCAAAGGGACATGACCATGGATCCTGTCGTGGGACATGGCATAAAGAAAGAAAAGCTCATCCCTAGACACATCGGAAACATCGACGCGGGAGAAAATGGTGTTGTCAAGGAGGCAATGGGCGAAGCGGTAACATGGATGTATTATGTAGGATGCAAGTGCCCCCGATGGAAAGGTGGCATATCGGGTGAACCGTTGCCAAACACCATCGTCCTGAAAGTAGGAGAAGATATCAGATCGATCGTGAGTTGAACATTCAACATGGCGATCGGGGTGAGGGAAATTCAGAATATTGTTAAGCTCGGCAAAGTTCATAGAATAATTGCCATTGAAGGCGCGGAAAGTGAAACCCCAATCTGACACTTCGAGAGAACTGAGAAACTCGAGTGTGAGATTCCGGTGTGTGTGGGCATGGGCACGCAGAAGAAAATCGCAACCAATGCAGGTGAAAAGTTTGGCCCCTAAAGAGTTCAAGAGATTCGAGCGTGGGGGAATCAGCGAAAAGGGTAGGTCGCATGGGGCGGTGTAGCAGGGCTTGCAGACGTGCAGCTTGCTCATCCGAAGTTGGGTTAATGCCCAGGAATGAAGGGGGAAAAGGGCCGTGTAGGGGGTGTGCGTGATGATGAGGCCGGCTCCTTTCCCTTCCTAGACATGGTAAAGACGTGGGGGAAGAATGCGAAAGTGGGGGAGGATGTCTATGACGATGATAAAGCAGATGAAGCGGGTAGACACAAAGTCAAGACATTGCATATAAGAAAAGAAATATGAAGAGTGGAAAGAGGTTATCCAACAATGATGCAAGTCCAAGTTCCCGAAAGATCCCACGCCATATTAGGGAGCGATTTGGGAAGCCGCCGCTCGCTGATCCGTCAAGAAATGAAATTTCGAAAATTGGGGACTAGGGTTAGGGTTTGGGTGATTTGCGGATGAATGTGGTTGATGGGAAGGGTATTGATGGCGGGGGAGTATGTGAATAAGTGAGGGTGTGATTTTAGGGGCGTGGGGAGTGATGTAAAGGATCAATTTGGAAGAAAGAGAGAGGGATCGTGCGGAATGGGAATGAGGGAATCGGGGAAATGAGATCGGGTGATGGGTAGCTTATATAAAGGGGTAGGCGAACCGATCGGTTGAGTTTTCACCCGATCGGGTGGGTTATTTTCCAAAACTTCTTGCGAATCAACAACTACAGGTCAACCGATCGGGTGAGACTTCACCCGATCGGTTAGCCGCTCCATAAATCTTTCCCGAGAGCACTGTAAATTTCACCCGAACAGCCACCCGGTCACAGCTTCAGCTCAACCGATCGGTTGATTTAATCACAAATTTTTCGAGAGCTCTGCTGTGTCACCCGATCTTCCACCCGGTCAGCTTCATATGTGACGTGCGTTTATATTTCATATATTTACGCACGTTTTCTTCCGTGTTTTTCCGTATTTTACCGCCGTCCTATATTCGTTTTCTCGTGTTTTCTTGTTTTCTTTCACTTTTCCGTGTTTTCCGTATTTTTCAGGAGTTTACTGGCATATGGGGCATAAAACGATGATATCGCAAGTCCCCGGAGCAACGGGAGGAGTCACGCGTGATCCAGGGGGTCAAACGACGAAGATAGCATATTTCTGCCCTCACCCGATCGGTTGATCATCTTCAACCGATCGGGTGATGCACGCGTGCACCACCCGGACGCAGCTTGGAGCTCACGAGAAGTCACCCGGTCGGTTCAGTGACCGGGTCAAAAGCTCAAACTCTCTGGAAATCGAAGCTGATTGCCAACCGATCGGGTGACCTTCACCCGATCGGTTCACCTGTAGCTGAATTCCAACAGCCAAGACACGATGATCCAACTGGTCTCCTCACCCGATCGGCACCAAGATCCAACCGACCGCATCCATGTTTCAACCGACCGGTTCATCCTGACTGGGTGAAATCCCGCATTGCGCTGTAATTCTGTGAAGCGGTTCACCCGATCGGTTGACTTGTCAACCGATCGGGTGATGTCGTTTTCTATAAATAGAACCCTAGGTTTCCCAGATTCGGTAGTTGGTTATTTTTTGCTGTTTTCTTCATTTTGTGACGGCTGTAATTTTCCAGTTTTTGTAAGTTTTCGGATCTTTGTCAAACTTTAGTATTATCTTAATTGCTTTACTACCATTGCATTTCTATTGTCTGATCATGATTTTTACGGTCGATTTCTGTTTAGATCGCTTTTTACTAAATATGTGTGAGCAGTTCCCAATTCTGGGATTTTGGCGGAAACCCCTTCGTGGGCTCTTCCCGATGCGTCCATAAGGCTAGGAAATCGATATGGATTAGGAATCTAACGGTTACGCGGGGGTTTTATTGTCATCGGCGAAAAAAACCGCCTTTGACCGTTGGGCCAAGGGGGAATAAACTTGGCGGTTGACTCCCTAGCCATAGCTCACGCCCTTAGCGTAGACGCCGAATCCTAGCGCGAGAGAGCGGCAGGATGAGACGTTGGGAGTTATCGTTGCGAGCTTAGTGCTCCCGGAGTCGATCAGTGTTAATGGACACGGGAGTGCCCACTGATCGAACCCGGGAAGTCCGGCGTATCATCCTGGGCACCGACCGGAATATCGGGCCCATAGGATGCCTGTACCACTTTCAGAGGCAACGTCTCACCATTAGACCCTAATTCCGATCGCCATCCTACCCGTAGGCCGTTTCGGCGAGAGTCGCTCATTGGGGTGGAAACCAAAGTCCCGGGTTTTTCCCTTCATATTGTCTATACCTTGCATTCCTTTACCGTGACAACCCATCATTCGATCTGGGCTAGCTCGCCCATGGGGTGATTTTGATCCTCTTTGACACAAGCACATCCACGCCTCTCTGAGTTCGACCCCCAAGCCACACTACAACACCGTGCGCTTGCGGTTACAAATATTTAAACCTCACGCCCCCATTCGCATCATTGCACACATCCGGCGCGCAGACGCGCGCCCGCCCGGGGGGCCGGTCAAGTTTATGGCGCCGTTGCCGGGGAGGCAACGTGCTTGTTATTTTTGGATTTCATGAACCCTTGTGTCTAGCTCTCATCCCTACCTCGCGATAATTTTCGCATTCTTCTTTTTCCTTTTTATTTTCTTATTTTTATTTTTATTTTTATTTCTTATCTTATCTGTTTCTTTCCCACTTTTCGCTTCACGGGTGTTTGTTGTTTTTCATGCGCAGGAGTTCAAGAAGTCTCGACGACTTGATCCCCGTTGATCCAGAGATAAACGCCACCCTAAGGCGTTTGGCCGCCGAGAAGCGAAGAAGAGAGGATCCTGAAGCCATGGGGGAGAACACCCCGCCTCACAAGTCCCTGTTGGAGTACTCGATGCCTTCGATCGAGTCCACCTCCGCCATCCGTCCTCCAGCTATTACGGCCCAAAGCTTCGAGCTTAAGTCATCTTTGGTGACATGGATCCAGCATGATCAATTTTCGGGTGCACCCATGGAGAGCCCGATTGAGCATTTAGACTCCTTAGAGAAATGTGACACCTTCCGGATAAACGGTGTCACAACAGTGGCGATCCGACTGAAGCTGTTCCCCTTCTCCTTGCGAGATAAGGCCAAGCTGTGGCTTAGGGGGAATGACCCGAATACATTCAACACCTGGGAGAAGCTCTCAAATGCTTTCCTGACGAAGTTCTTTCCCCCGGGGAAGACCATGAAGCTGAGGAGTGAGATCTCCTCCTTCTCCCAGGCCAGCGACGAGTCCTTGCATGAAGCTTGGACGAGATACAAGGAGATGCAGAGAAGATGTCCCCACCATGATCTCCCCAAGTGGCAGATCATAAATCTGTTTTATAATGGGTTGAGGGACGATTTAAAATCTTCCATGGACGCCGCGGCTGGAGGGTCCTTCATGTCAAGAAGCGAAGAAGATGCCGGACAGATTCTGGAAAATATGGCATCTAACAACGAGCGATGGTGTGACGAGAGAGCCACACCTAGATCTGGGGGCATTCATAGAGTCGAGGACGTCGACAAATTGTCAAGCAAGTTTGACTTGCTGTCAAACCAGATCTCGTCATTGATGGTAGGCGCCAGTGGAGCCGGTACACAACAGATTGCTGCAGTGGAATCCGAAGTTTTTGGAGAGTTCGACGGTGGTGACATCTCACCACCGTTGGATCAGGCGAGCGCATTATTTTACAATCCTACGGGGAATGCGCCTTTTCCACCACGAACCAACTCCAACCCGGCCTGCTCTCCCAACAACCGGAATCATCCCAACCTTAGCTACCGAGCGCCTTATCAACAGCCGGCTCAGCAACAATAGCAGAAATATCAGCCGGCTAGGCCCCATCAACAGTTTTACCAGCAGCAATTTCAGCAGCAACAACCTCCACAACAGTATCAACAGTATGCTCCTAGGAATCAGCAGCCCACCCAGCAGCAATACGGCCAGCAGAGGGCCATTTCTCCGGTTGAGTCCCTCCTGACTCAATACATCGCCAATCAGGAGAAGATAAATCTGAAGCTGGAGATGGGACAGAGTCCTCACTGATCAGGTGACCCAGCTGGGGTTGCAAGTGGCGAACCTTCAGAGACCGCAGAATTTATTACCGCCACAGCCTGAGGTGAACCCTAGGGGGGTAAATCGGACCTTGGCGCTCACACATGAGCATGAGAACGTGTCCGCCATCGTCTTGAGGAGTGGAACTCAAATACCTACGAGAGATCCCCCAAAGGACCGGAAGCACCGTTGGTCGTGGAACGACCAACTGAGAAATTAAATGACGACGGTGCTTCGTCACCAAAGCCAACTACTCCGGAGGGAGTTCATAGCGAGGAGAAGAAGAAGGATGAGGAAGGGAACCTAAGAGTGTTCAAGCCCGTTGTGCCTTTCCCACAACGGCTTGCCAAAGCCAAAATCGATGAGAAGTATGGCAAATTCTTTGCCATGGTGAAAGATCTGAGCTTGCAAATCCCCTTCCTCGAGGCCATCGAGACAATTCCCTCATATGCCAAATTTCTGAAAGACTTGGTGACACGGGGATCTAGAAAAGAGAAGGTCGTGTTAACGGCGGAGTGCAGCGCCCTCATTCAGCGCGTAAATCCGCCCCAGCTCAAGGACCCAGGAAGTTTCTCCATCCATTGCTCTATTGGGGAAGTGCAAATCCAGAGGGCACTCGTCGATCTAGGCGCGAGCGTCAGCTTAATGCCCCTATCGCTGTACAAGAGAATAGGGATGGGAGACTTAGAGCCCACCGGCATGACATTACAACTTGCTGACCGTTCGGTCAAGTACCCGGTGGGAGTAGTGGACGACCTCCCCGTCGATGTGAGAGGAGTACAAGTACCGGTTGATTTTGTGGTGATGGACATGCCGGAAGACAAGCATACCCCTATTATCCTGGGACGGCCCTTTATGGCAACCGCCGGCGTTTTGATAGACGTGAAGAATGTGAAGCTTTCCCTCAATGTGGGCCAAGAAAGAGTCGAATTTGACTTAGGCTTGTCGATGAGGCATCCAAACCCCCCGGACGATCCTAGTATCAGTATGCTGGAGAACGAAGAAGATAGAGCTGTTGAAACAAGTGCCTGGGAAGTACTCTCGAGGAATCCCCCCGATAGCTTGGGGGACCTTGGAGAGCAAGTTGGCTCCCCAAAGAATGAAGTTGCTAATGAGGCGGTCGCGCGACATGTGATCCCTCCCGGATTCCCTAAGTCTCCTCCTACGAGGAGAAAAGGGAAAGAACCCATGGACCTCACCGGTAATGAGGTCCGGATCCTGAAAAAGATGGCGAAAGACGCCAATTTGAGGGAGAAGCCCCCGGATCCTGTCGACAAAGGGAGGGTAGTTGAGCAAATCTTTTTACAGCCGTCGACTACACCAATAGCCACAACCTCTGGAGTTGAAGAGATGCCGAATTTTGGGCATCACCCGTATCGCCCACCATGAATATCATCAACGGGCGTCGAGCTAACGACATTAAACAAAAGCGCTTCATGGGAGGCAACCCATGCTCTAAACTTTTGTTTCAATTTTTAGGATTATTTTCAACTTTATTTTATCTATTTTTATAAATAAATCCAGCCGCAAGAACTTCCGTCGTGGAACTTAGGCGATTTTTGGGTTTTTGCAGAAAACAAGGCCCCAACCGATCGGGTGATAACTCACCCGATCGGTTGGGATGTATCAGCTAACAGCCGTATCAGTAACTAATTGAACCGACCGGGTGAAGAAAGAACAGACCGGGTGAGCAGACCGGGTGACCTGGGGAAACTCTCGGGAAAATTTTAGGGATTTGTCAACCGACCGGGTGACAAGATGCAAGACCGGTTGAGGGACCGGGTGAGAAACCCCGAACTTTCAGGAAAATCTGTGGAGCGGCCAACCGATCGGGTGAGTTATCACCCGACCGGTTCGCCTGTAGCACTTTTTCAGCCAAAAATTCCGACCTAAAGTCAACCGATCGGGTGACTTCTCACCCGATCGGTTCGACTTAAACCCTATAAATATCCTTCGATCCACCCGTTCACAGCCCCTCCGCCCGATCGAGTTCTTCGCCGTCGTTTCGCCTTCCGACTTCTCCCAACGGCCGAAAACTCCCCTCCCACTTCCTCCACTCCTCCATTACCCACTCTCTCCACTTCCCCCTTGCATTTCTCCATCTCTCTCTATCTCTCTCTCCCCCCTATTTCGTATTTTTCTAGCCCTAATTCCCAACATCCACCCCCACTTTCGAATTTTTTTGCTGAAAAAGAGTGCCACGGCTCCACACTTCTCCCATTGCACGGCATTGGGTCATCTACAAGCGAGGAGCTCGAATTTCTACGGGGTAACTTCGCTCCACTTTTCAAATTTCAATTTTTACCCTAGATATTAATTTGCTTGGTTGTTCGTGTGTGTACACTTTGATAGTACTTTGCACTCATTTGCATCACTCACTCGCACACATGGCCCGGGAGAGAGACAAGGGGAAGGGTATCTTGCGGGAGGAGGAACCGTCTCGAAAGAGACGTAAACAAACACGTCCTCCTCCACACACACGTGAGCTGACACTAGCCCCTCCCCCGCCTATCATTCCCCCTGTGGACCCCATGTTGGGCCCGCATGGGTACCTATTTAGGAACCAAGAGCAGAAAGACTTCTACCACAGACTAAATACTCGGGGGCATCTATCAACCAAGTTCGCCCACACCCAATCACTCGTCGACCTCGGTGTCTTCACCAAGGTCGAGACTCTTTTTGCTAACCTTGGTTGGTTGGCCTTCCTGAATGCCTCTGCGGTATCCTACCCGTCACTCATCCTAGAATTCCTTTCCTCCCTCGTTTGTGAGTCGGGGTCGACTGTCACTTTCCGGGTGCGTAACCAAACCATCCGCACCAACCTGGATACCATCTGCGATATATTTGGTTTCCCTATTCTTGGGAATGACGCTATCCGACACTACGGATATCCCCCGGAATTTGACGTCGATAACTTTTGGTTCCGCCTCACCATACTCCGTCGCTATCCCCGTGGTAAGGCCAAGGCCTCCTCCATCATCCATCCCATATTTCGTCTGGCCCATAGGATCATATCCTCTGCATTTTTCCCGCGGGATGAGTCAGGCACCGTGACTATCCCCGATCTTTTTATTCTCTGGGCCATGACTTTCCCCTTTGTTCGTGATGATGATGGAGTTAGCTTTAGGGCCCCTACTGTTCCTGTTCATGCTGGCGATTGGCTTGTTTACAAGCTTCTCGAGATTAGCAGGGCCGGGAAGGGCAAGATCTGTTGTGGGGGGGCATTATCACTATTATTGTTTCTTCCCCCCAGTTTAACATTCACATACCCCAAAATCTTCCTACTGCCGCAGGACCCTCACTTCTAGATCTTGACGTCCTGCGGCACATTCATATGATTAGGCCCCGCCCCGATGGTCGGTTCGAATTCAATTACGGCCACCCACCTCGCCCCTACACCATTATCCCCAACCCCGCTCGCATGACTGTTGCTATCGTGGCGGATTGGACTTTTCCGCCCGATCCCGAGTTTCTTGCGGGGTTGCACCTTCCTTTCCTTCCCCCGGACGCACGCAGACCACCTTTCCCTGCCGCCCACTTAGGCGAGCATGATATTCCCGCGTCCCGGGGAGATATTGGGGCTGGCCCGAGTCACACTGTTTCTGCTCCTGGCCCCATCACTTCTGAGCACCTTTTTGCGGCCATCTCTGGCCTTGTGTCCAGTGCCGACATGACCACTGCCGCCGGCACTACTTCCACATCACCTGCCGGCACCACTTCCGCCTCACGTTAGTCCACTTCCTTTGGTCGCCGCCAGGTCTCTGCCCGTCTTACTCTAGAGAGGGAGGTCGCAGCCCTCCGTGATCTTGCCATGTCCTCTGCCCCCTCGGACCCATCACCGTCCTCCTTTCTCACTCACCCACGCTTCCTCGCACTTGAGAGGAACGTGGCCGCCATTCTTCGCCTTCTCACTCACATCCATGGACCACCACCACCTTCACCACCTCGACGATTTTCTCCTCCACCCTCCCACACATCCCCACCTCCATCACCTCCCCCGCAACATTCTTCTCCTCCACCATCCCACCCATCCCCACCTCCCCCACCCCACCTAGGCGATCTTCTCCCCCACCCACATCCATTCCCATCCCGGTATCCACTTCTCCTCTCACGACCACTTCCGTCGCCCCCACACTACCTCCTCCCTCCTCCACCGTCACTTCATATGTGCGCCGTCAGAAATTGCCGGTGCGCTCCAAATCTCACCCACCGCCACCCACAACAGTCACCATCACGTCTTCGCCCCTCATTTCTATCCCTTCTACCACCGCTTTGATTGCCATCCTTCCACCACCACCCACCTCCACCGACACTCTACCCATCGTTCACACCACCACTGCACCTATTCCCCCACCTCTGTCCCCACTTCTCCGCACACCCCCCGCATCCCCCGACCACCCAGCCACACCCTCTTCCGAGGAGGACGAGGATTCGCCTTCTCCTGATTTTTGATTTCACTTTGTTTTTTGACACCCCCCTTGCATATTTCTGCACTTTCACGTTCATATCTCATTGCTAGCATCATCATGTCTAGCTTGGGGGAAGTCTATTTTGCTGTGTCGTCGTGTTTTGTTTTCTTTTTGTGTGTGTGCTTGTTTTATTTTTTCCGCAATTTTCATTGTCGTGTCATGTCTTCTTTCTCTTTTTCTTTCTTTTTCTATTTTTATGTCGTGTGGTTTGATTTTGATTTTTCTTTATTTTCATTTTCGTATCTGTGTTTTTCTTGTTTTTGTGTCTTTTTGTGTCTGTGCGTATTCCCCCCATTTTCATTGCCCTCCCGTACTCACTCTTATTGCATTGAGGGCAATGCAAGCTTCAGCTTGGGGGAGTCGCACTTTGTGCGTCATTTGAGTCTTTCTTTTTCGTTTTTGTGCCGTTTTCATCGTGTTTTAATTTTTCTTTTCTTCTTTTTATCTCTTTCTCCTAGAGATGAACCCTATGATGAATTTCCACAAAATCACACACACCTAGCATATCATCGATAATCACACTCACTAACCCTAGGATATCGAGTCCCTCTGCATTTCACGCATCGTGGGTCCACTTAGCTTTTTTGTGAGTCGTGTGTCGTGCCTAGCTGTTTGGTGTGCTTCTGCTTTGTGATTTTACTTTATATACATGTCCAGGAATGACCCCTAGATTATCACGAGTCGATATGAATAATGCGGTATTTGCCTCTCTTGCTAGTTTCTGTATGCATGATTATATATATATCGTATGCTTCATTTCACAAGTGTCGGGATTCCACAATTAAGGACTAGGATAACCTATTTAGCCCATGCTCTAATTAGCGAGAATAGTTTCCTTTGCCCAAGTGTCTAGATTCCGATTTCTTTTTTGTTTTACTTGGTGCAAATCCCCTCGTCGTGTACCGTTCTCCCACTTGGGAGAGTACACATGTATATAGCCAAAACACCAAAAATCCAAAAAAAAGGAGAAAAGAAAAGAAAAACCCAAAAAGAAGAGAAAAGAAAAGAAAAAAAAGAAAAAAATTGTATAGCCAAAAATCCAAAAAAAAATCCAAAAACCCAAAACCCAAAAAATTCCAGTGTGAATATTTTACTACTTGCCGAGAATAAAGGGAAGGCGAGAATTTGCACCGAGTGTTCTTATCCACATCATCCCAACCCCCATCGGTTTCGAAAACACTTGGCTTAGGAACTTTTTAGTTATTATCTAGGCTTTAGTGTGGTGATTTCCTTAACCCTAGTTGTGGAGTCCCCGACGCATGATATGTTTCGATTCTCTCTCTATTCTCATGCATGCTTGAACTACATATATTCACCGCCTTATTCAATTCGAATTGATATTTGGGTCATTTCCTGGATTTGTGTATATCGAGCTTTATCGCACATCGTAGATAGTGACACGGACTGCTAGCGCACGACCACACTCACTCGCGCTTCACCGCGTGGGCCCACAGCACTTGTCTGGACTCGTACTCCTTGGTTTAGTGATGTGATTTGGCGTTTGCTTGTTTGGTGTGTCGTTTTTGATTTTGTTGGCTCTGACAGACGATCTAGGATATAAAGTTTTCTTTTTCTCTCTTTCTCTCTATTTTTTCCCTCCGAGCTCTTACTCTCACTCGTGTTAGCCTAAGTCTGTTTGAATAAGTCAAAGTTAGTTTTTTGTTTTGCTTAATTAGTGCAAGCATGACTTAGTCTTCCACTTAGAGATCATGCGTGAACAACATGGGATCATGGATCATGGGTGAACAACATGGGATCATGGATCATGGGTGAACGACATGGGATCATGGCCTAAATTGTTGGGCAGTTAGTGACCCACTCTCTCCTTTTGTAATTACTTTAAATAGAGTAAATGCAGTAGAAGAAAAAGTAAGCAAATTCCATCAATTAGTTTTCCTCTCTCTGTCAATTGTTTTTCTCATCAAAAGGGGTCGGTCGGCAACTACAGTTGGTATCAGACCCGATTGGTGTTCGATCTGCTTCGACAAATGGCGAAGCATGGAGTTGCGGGTAGCCCTGAGAAGAACGCTGGGGGGTCGTCATCATCGCAAGCTGGTGATGGTGAGGTGCGCATTGTCGAGCGCCTCGTCATTGAGGGGGAGAGTGCAGCGCACTTCCCGCCTCTCACGCGTACCAATTACGCGGAGTGGGCGATCCTCATGAAAGTCCAACTGCAGGCGAAAGGCCTGTGGGACGTCGTCAAGGACGACATCAGCGAAGGCAGCAGCGACTGCCGGGATGATCGGCGAGCCATGTCCGCTCTACTTAGAGCGGTACCCCCAGAGTTGATTCGCACTCTCGGTGCGAAGGCTACTGCCAAGGAGGCGTGAGACACGCTCAAGATCATGCGCATCGGTACCGAGCGTGTTCGGGAGGCCAAGGCGCAGACGCGACGCTTGGAGTTCGAGCGTCTCGCGTTCAAGGACGGCGAGGCGGTGGAGTTGTTCGGTCTTCGACTCACGGCGCTCGTCAACGACCTCGAATTGCTCGGTGATCCAGTCACGGAGCACACGGCGGTACTCAAGTTCCTTCGGAGCGTTCCACGTACGTACAAGCAGATGGCCATGGCGATCGAATCGCTGGTGGATCTGAAGACCCTCTCGATAGAAGAGCTCACGGGGCGACTTCTAGTCGTGGAGGAACGTGGCGATCTCGAGGATCATCAACCTGCCGGGGTCACTTATTCTTCACCGAGCAAGAGTGGCAAGCCCGACAGAAGCAGCGGGAGCGCGAGCGTCACTCGGGCTCGTCCGGGAGTGGTGACAAGAGATCAGGTAAAGGCGACTTCAAACTGAAGACGCCTGGAAGTGAATGGTCGGCTGCAGGCAGTAGCGGCAGTTCAGGCCAACGGCGAAAAGGCGAGTGTCGCTATTGTGGCATTCCTGGCCATTGGGCCCAAGAGTGCCGGAAGGCCAAGCGCGATCGTGATCGCAAGGCGAACGAGGCACATATCGCTCGGATCGAGGAGGAGCCGCCGGCTCTCTTACTTACAACGGTCGGCGATGACACTGTCACCTCCAACAGCGGGGGGGGGGGGGGGGGGGGGGGGGGCTGACCGCACAGTCGGCATCCACGACAACACGTCTGGCACGGTCGGCATCAATGACAAGGCGCAGATGGGTGTACCGAGCGTGTTCCTGAATGAGGAACGCGTAGTCCCG
The DNA here is from genome assembly GCA_030789695.1 of Scilla litardierei. Taxonomy (NCBI): domain Eukaryota; kingdom Viridiplantae; phylum Streptophyta; class Magnoliopsida; order Asparagales; family Asparagaceae; genus Scilla; species Scilla litardierei. The sequence continues at coordinate 386,187,472 of CM061142.1, forward strand.
ATGGTCACAGATGACGACCATTGGTACCTCGACACGGGGGCAAGCAACCACATGACGAAGGATCAGAAGATGCTCTCTGAGATAGACAGATCGGTACGAGGTACGGTGAAATTTGGTGATGGTTCAATTGTTCATATCCAGGGGCGCGGTGTCGTACTGTTCACTTGTAGCAATGGAGAGCATCGGGTTCTCTCGGATGTCTACTACATTCCTCAACTGCGCACCAACATCATAAGCCTAGGGCAACTTGATGAAAATGGGTGCAAGATCGTCATCGAGAACGGCGAGCTGTGTCTGTACGACCGGCATCGACTCTTGTTAGCTCGAGTGCTGCGAAGGAACAACCGGCTCTATACCGTGGCTCTCAACTTGGCCGTGCCTGTGTGCCTTCTCGCTAGCAACACTGACGTGGCGTGACGGTGGCACTCTCGGTATGGACACCTTCACTTCCGTGCCCTCCATGAACTCGGCGCAAAGGGCATGGTGCGGGGCATGCCGACCATTGATCGGATGGAGCGGTTCTGCGAAGGGTGCACTCTCGGCAAGATGCACCGCACTCCATTTCCTCGTGCAACGGCGTATCGCTCGGAACGCGTTCTCGACCTCATCCATGGAGACTTGTGCGGCCCCATCACTCCAGCCACGATCGACAACATGTATTTTCTGTTAATTGTTGACGACTACAGTAGATACATGTGGTTGGAAGTCCTCAGGAGCAAGGATGATGCATTCAAGTCCTTCAAGAAGGTCAAAGCTCTTGCCGAAAACGAGCGTGATGTCAAAGTCAAGGCATTCAGCACCGACCGTGGTGGCGAATTCAACTCGGTTGATTTCACCACCTTCTGCAACGAGCATGGAATCAGGAGGAACACTACGGCACCATACTCCCCGCAGCAAAATGGTGTTGTCGAGCGGCGAAATCAAACGGTCGTCGAAATGGCTCGCAGCCTGATGAAGAGCATGGGCGTGCCGGCCATGTTTTGGGGAGAAGCAGTGAAGACGGCGGTTCACATCCTGAATCGGTCGCCGACGAGAAGTCTTCAGGGCTGCACTCCATATGAAGCGTGGAGAAAGAAGAAACCGAGCGTTGAGCACTTCCGAACCTTCGGCTGTGTGGCTCACGTAAAGGTCGTCGGTCCGGGCGTTACCAAGCTCTCTGACAGAGCACGCCCGGGTGTGTTCCTTGGGTACGAAGACGGTAGCAAGGCCTACCGAGTGTATGACCCGGTGGCCGGGCGTCTTTACATCACTCGCGACGTCATCTTTGAGGAAGGTCGAAGGTGGAATTGGGAGGCGAGTGACGGAGTGCGAAGAATGGACGAGGACTTCTCGGTGGTGTATTCCACGGATCCTGTTCTAGAGCCAGGAACGACAGTGTCGGCATCCGGGGCTCAGGGAGCAGCGCAGCAGACGCCGGCTACACCGACCATTCCACCGACTCCGTTGACACCACCAACTCCAACAACACCCGCACCGGCAGTAACTATCAACGACGGCTTCGTCTCTCCGCCAACAGGCGGGACATCCGACACTGAGGGGGTGCCGCTGCGGTACAAGACGTTGGAGAGCCTCTACGAGAATACGCCCGCTTGCGAGCTGGAGTACAGCGGGCTCTGCCTCTCTGCTGCAGAGGAGCCTGCAACTGTAGAGGAGGCGCTGAATGAAGCTGTATGGAAGAGCGCCATGGATGCTGAAATGGAGTCCATCCAAAACAACGACACTTGGGAGCTCACCACACTTCCTGCCGGCCATAGAGCGATCGGGCTCAAGTGGGTTTTCAAGGTGAAACATGATTCTGCAGGAAATGTAGTGAAGCACAAAGCTCGTCTCGTAGCGAAGGGGTACGTGCAGCGGCAAGGCATCGACTTCGACGAGGTGTTCGCGCCCGTTGCTCGTCTTGAGACGGTCCGGCTTCTACTCGGGGTGGCTGCCGACCGACAGTGGAAAGTTCACCACATGGACGTGAAGTCGGCGTTCCTCAACGGCGACTTGAAGGAGGAGGTATACGTTCATCAACCCGCAGGATTCGTCGACAAGGAGAGCGAGCACAAGGTGCTCAAGCTTCGGAAGGCGTTGTACGGACTTCGGCAGGCACCGCGCGCTTGGAATGCCAAGCTCGACACCTCATTGGTGTCACTCGGGTTCGAGCGATGCCAGCTGGACCATGCTCTGTACCGGAGGGGCGGCTCCGACACATTCCTATTAGTCGGCGTCTACGTCGACGATCTGATCATCACTGGCACGGGTGCGGACGTCATCGACCTGTTCAAGCAGCAAATGCATGATCTCTTCCAAATGAGTGACCTCGGGCTCCAGAGTTACTACTTGGGCATTGAGGTGAAGCAGGAAGAGCGGATGATAACGGTGTGCCAATCAAGGTATGACACCAAGATCTTGGAGCTTGCAGGTATGGAGGCATGCAACCCATGCCACACTCCGATGGAGGCCCGGTTGAAGCTAGGAAAGACGACCGGCGGAGAGCCGGTGGACGCAACCAAGTATCGAAGCTTGATCGGCAGCTTGCGATACTTGGTAAACACTCAGCCTGACATTGCTTTTGCAGTCGGGATCGCGAGTCGGTTCATGGAGGCGCCGGGCAAGCAGCATTGGGCTGCCGTGAAGCAAATTCTACGCTACGTGCGTGTGACGGTCGGGTACGGATGCGTATACCGAACAGGAGCAGTTGATGCATCGCTCGTTGGCTACAACGACAGTGATCTAGCCGGCGACATCGACGATCGGAAGAGCACCACTGGGATGGTTTTCTTCCTCGGCTCCAACATCATCACATGGGCGTCGCAGAAACAGAAGATAGTGGCGTTGTCTTCATGCGAGGCGGAGTACATTGCAGCGGCAACTGCAGCCTGTCAAGCAGTTTGGCTCGGTAGACTTCTGGCAGAGATACTCGGCAGGGATCCACAGAAGGTCACCCTTCGCGTCGACAACAAGTCGGCGATAGCACTCAGCAAGGATCCAGTGCACCATGAAAGGAGTAAGCACATCGACACTCGGTTTCATGTCATTCGTGAATGGATCAAGGACGGCAGTATCGATGTCGATCACGTTAGCACGGATGGGCAGCTCGCCGATATACTCACGAAGGCACTCGGGCGAGTGAAGTTCGTGGAGATGAGGAAAGGGATCGGCGTTGTGAAGGTGATTCCAGATCAACAGACTTAAGGGGGTGATTTGTTAGCCTAAGTCTGTTTGAATAAGTCAAAGTTAGTTTTTTGTTTTGCTTAATTAGTGCAAGCATGACTTAGTCTTCCACTTAGAGATCATGGGTGAACAACATGGGATCATGGATCATGGGTGAACAACATGGGATCATGGATCATGGGTGAACGACATGGGATTATGGCCTAAATTGTTGGGCAGTTAGTGACCCACTCTCTCCTTTTGTAATTACTTTAAATAGAGTAAATGCAGTAGAAGAAAAAGTAAGCAAATTCCATCAATTAGTTTTCCTCTCTCTGTCAATTGTTTTTCTCATCAAAAGGGGTCAGTCGGCAACTACAACTCGTCTTCCTCGAGGACGAGGAAGAGTTCAGCTTGGGGGATTTTGACGTGCGTTTATATTTCATATATTTACGCACGTTTTCTTCCGTGTTTTTCCGTATTTTACCGCCGTCCTATATTCGTTTTCTCGTGTTTTCTTGTTTTCTTTCACTTTTCCGTGTTTTCCGTATTTTTCAGGAGTTTACTGGCATATGGGGCATAAAACGATGATATCGCAAGTCCCCGGAGCAACGGGAGGAGTCACGCGTGATCCATGGGGTCAAACGACGAAGATAACATATTTCTGCCCTCACCCGATCGGTTGATCATCTTCAACCGATCGGGTGATGCACGCGTGCACCACCCGGACGCAGCTTGGAGCTCACGAGAAGTCACCCGGTCGGTTTAGTGACCGGGTCAAAAGCTCAAACTCTCTGGAAATCGAAGCTGATTGCCAACCGATCGGGTGACCTTCACCCGATCGGTTCACCTGTAGCTGAATTCCAACAGCCAAGACACGATGATCCAACCGGTCTCCTCACCCGGTCGGCACCAAGATCCAACCGACCGCATCCATGTTTCAACCGACCGGTTCATCCTGACCGGGTGAAATCCCGCATTGCGCTGTAATTCTGTGAAGCGGTTCACCCGATCGGTTGACTTGTCAACCGATCGGGTGATGTCGTTTTCTATAAATAGAACCCTAGGTTTCCCAGATTCGGTAGTTGGTTATTTTTTGCTGTTTTCTTCATTTTGTGACGGCTGTAATTTTCCAGTTTTTGTAAGTTTTCGGATCTTTGTCAAACTTTAGTATTATCTTAATTGCTTTACTACCATTGCATTTCTATTGTCTGATCATGATTTTTACGGTCGATTTCTGTTTAGATCGCTTTTTACTAAATATGTGTGAGCAGTTCCCAAATCTGGGATTTTGGCGGAAACCCCTTCGTGGGCTCTTCCCGATGCGTCCATAGGGCTAGGAAATCGATATGGATTAGGAATCTAACGGTTACGCGGGGTGTTTTATTGTCATCGGCGGAAAAAAGACCGCCTTTGACCGTTGGGCCAAGGGGGAATAAACTTGGCGGTTGACTCCCTAGCCATAGCTCACGCCCTTAGCGTAGACGCCGAATCCTAGCGCGCGGGAGCGGCATGATGAGACGTTGGGAGTTATCGTTGCGAGCTTAGTGCTCCCGGAGTCGATCAGTGTTAATGGACACGGGAGTGCCCACCGATCGAACCCGGGAAGTTCGGCGTATCATCCTGGGCACCGACCGGAATATCGGGCCCATGGGATGCCGGTACCACTTTCAAGGGTAACGTCTCACCATTAGACCCTAATTCCGATCGCCATCCTACCCGTAGGCCGTATCGGCGAGAGTCGCTCGTTAGGGTGGAAACCAAAGTCCCGGGTTTTCCCTTCATATTGTCTATACCGTGCATTCCTTTACAGTGACAACCCATCATTCGATCTGGGCTAGCTCGCCCATGAGGTGATTTTGATCCTCTTTGACACAAGCACATCCACGCCTCCCTGAGTTCGACCCCCAAGCCACACTACAACACCGTGTGCTTGTGGTTACAAATATTTAAACCTCACGCCCCCATTCGCATCATTGCACACATCCGGCGCGCAGACGCGCGCCCGCCCGGGGGGCCGGTCAATATGCCACCCGATCGGTTCGCTGATGCACCGATATGTGCCATCTTCGGATATGGCTCAACCGATCGGTTAATATCAACCGATCGGTTGAGGGCAGTTACCTGCACAAAGATAAAAATCGTCTAAGTTTCCCAACGATCAACCCCATAGCAGTATTTATTCATCAAAAATAAGAAAACTAATCCTAAAAAATAACGAAACGATATAAGTTTAGAACATGAGTTGCCTCCCATGAAGCGTTTGAGTATAGTCGGTAGCTCGACTCCTCATTTTGTGATCAATTCGGATCCGGAGGATTCGTAGATGAGCCATCGGTCGTTGAGACTCCGACCGGAGAGATTGCTGGTTCGTTGACACTGTCCATTGACTTTGAACGGTTCATCTCTTTCCATTATCTCAATTGCTCCGTGCGGGAAGAGCTTGGTGACTCGGTAGGGTCCTGACCACCTAAACTTGAGCTTTTCGGGAAAGAGCCTCAGTCTCGAGTTGAATAGGAGAACTAAGTCTCCTTGAATTCTTTCTTCAGAATGCGCTTATCATGCCACCGCTTCAACTTCTCTTTGTAGATTCTGGCGTTTTCGTAGGCGTTGAGCCGGATCTCGTCAAGCTCACTCAGTTGCAGCTGTCGGTGGCTTCCTACCTCCTTGGCGTCGAAATTCAGATTCTTGACGGCCCAAAACGCTTTGTGTTCCAATTCCACGGGCAGATGACATGCCTTCCCGTAGACAAGTCGGTAAGGGGTTGTGCCGATCGGAGTCGCGGTTCTGTAAGCCTAGAGCGCGTCTGAAAGTTTCGTTGACCAGTCCTTCCTAGAGTTAGCCACAGTCTTCTCCAATATGCTCTTTATCTCTCTGTTTGAAACTTCCACATGCCCGCTTGTCTGCGGGTGATAGGCACGTCCGATTCGCTGCTGCACCCAGTACTTCTTCAAGAGAGCTTCAAATTTCTTCTCTATACAATGGCTCCCTCCGTCGCTGATTAAAACTCGAGGCACTCCGAACCTCGAAAAAATATTGTTTTTAAAGAATTTGGCCACCACCCGGGAATCATTAGTGGGGCTAGCTATCGCTTCTACCCACTTGGACACATAATCCGCAGCCACCAGGATATATTGATTTCCATAGGATTAGGGAAACGGCCCCATGAAGTCGACTCCCCAAACGTCAAAGATCTCCACTTCCAAAATGTAATGCTGAAGCATTTCGTTCCTCTTGGAGATGTTTCCCGTCCTTTGACACTTGTCGCAAGCCTGGACATAAGCGTAGGTGTCCTTGAAGAGGGTCGGCCAATAGAATCCACTCTGGAGGATCTTCGCTGTGGTCTTGTAGGCACTCGCATGGCTCCACACTGTTGATCATGACAATGAGAAATTACGGAGGTTGCTTCTGTTTCGGGAATGCACCTTCGTATTACCCCGTCATTGCAGGCCTTATACAAATAAGGGTCGTCCCAATAAAATTTCCGGACCTCGTGAAAGAATTTCTTCTGCTGATAGCTTACGTTATGGGGGACGATGCCGCATGTCAGATAATTGGCGATGTCTGCGTACCATGGAGTCCAAACGGAGAAGATGGAGAAAAGATGCTCGTCAGGGAGCGAATCGTCAATAGGAGTAGCATCTGGATCGAGAGTGGGCATCCTGGACAGGATGTCTGCTTTGACATTATCTGCCCCTTTCTTGTCTTTGATCTCCAAGTCGAATTCCTAGAGGAAGAGAATCCACCTTATGAGGCGCGACTTGGCTTCCTTCTTGTTCAAGAGGTATTTGAGGGCGGCGTGATCCGTATGCACGATTACCTTGACGCCCACAAGATACGGCCGGAACTTGTCCATAACATGGATGACAACTAGCAATTCCTTCTCCGTGGTCATATAATTCCTTTGGGCTTCGTCAAGGGTCTTGCTCATATAGTATATAACGTGCAGGCTTTTGTCCTTCCTCCGTCCCAAAACGGCCCCAACCGCATAGTCGCTGGCATCGAACATTAACTCGAAAGGTAGACTCCAGTCGGGCGGCTGAATCACAGGTGCAGAGATGATGGCTTGCTTCAAAAGGCGGAAAGCTTCCATACACTCGTCATCGAAGACGAAAGGCGTATCCTTCACGAGGAGTTGAGTCAAGGGCCTAGAAATTTTGGAGAAGTCCTTTATGAACCGGCGGTAAAATCCCACGTGCCCTAAGAATCCACGAACTCCCCGAAGGTTGAGCGGAGGCGGAAGCTTTTCAATCACATATACCTTGACCTTATCCACCTCAATCCCTCTTGAAGAAATAACGTGCCCCAACACGACTCCTTCTTGGACCATAAAATGGCATTTTTTCCAGTTCAGAACTAGTCCTTTATCTTGACACCTCTCCAGGACTTTCTTCAGGTTGTAGGGACATGAGTCAAACTCTGTTCCATAGACGGAGAAATCGTCCATGAAGACCTCCATTATATCCTGGGAGTAGTCGGAGAAGATTGCATATGTTAATATTTGAAATGTAGCCGGGGCGTTGCAAAGCCCAAACGGCATTCTCCTGTAAGCATACGTCCCAAAAGGACAAGTAAAGGTTGTCTTCTCATGGTCATCATTATGGATGGGGATTTGCAGAAAGCCGGAGTATCCATCCATGAAGCAGAAGTATTTGTGCTTTGCCAGCCTCTCGAGCATCTGATCAATGAAAGGAAGAGGATAATGATCCTTCCTTATGGCCTTGTTCAGTTTCCGGTAATCGATGCACATCCGGTACCCCGTGACGGTCCTCGTGGGTATGAGCTCGTTTTTCTCGTTACGAATTACCGTCATTCCTCCTTTCTTGGGTACAACGTGCATCGGGCTAACCCAGCGACTGTCGGAGATAGGGTATATGATCCCGGCATGGAGGAGTCTAACAATCTCCTTCCTGACCACTTCCATCATGATGGGATTCAGTCTTCGTTGTGGCTCAATTGAGGAGGCTTGCTTATCTTCAAGCAGTATCCTATGTGAGCAAAGCCCCAAGCTCACTCCCTTCAAATCTTCGATTGCATACCCGAAAACATTCTTAAATCTTTTTAAAACACCAAGAAGTTTGGTCATCTGGTCTTCGGCAGCGAGGAGTTCACTATGACTGGCAACGTCGAATCCTCCCCAAATATTCATACTTCAGTCCCGGAGGCAGGGGCGGACCTGTGCTTGTAACTGTGGGGGCACGGGCCCCCACAATAAAGTTTGAAATTTTTTTTAGTATTGAAAATTGAGGTGCCTAGTCCCTCAGTCATAGGCCCGTGTCTCTAAACATAAAGGCATGCTGGCCCCCATACAATTAAGAGATGTTATGGTTTGTCAGTAGGAGCTGATGTATTGGGGTAAAAAGTCAAGAAATTTATGTTTTGCATTGTTTCTTCTCTCTTCAACCTTAGCACTGGCTGGCTCAGATTTCTTTCTCTTCCTACCTTGCTTTTGTTCTGCGGCTAGGCACCAAGAGAACTTCAAGAGGGGAAGCTCGGTGTCCATCTTCAAGAGATCAACAGCCTACAGGCTACAGGTAATCAATTATGATGTTGTCAACAATTTTTTATGTAAGTTTATTTGTGATTCGGACAAAAAAGAATAGAAGTTACCAGTAAATTAGAGCAACTAAATCTTTATTCAGATGAGTTTCTTTTTAATTTCTCGAAGGAAAAAAACACTGAAACTCAAAATTAATGAAACCTTTGGTAGAACAGGGGAGGGGGATCATGAGTGGTTTTACCTTTGAGAGGGACATTAAGAACTTGATAAGCTTGCAACTTCTTGTGGTCGGTATTTGAAATTTTTCCGGGAAAAATGAAATTTTAAGTTAGTGGTTAAATGATGCAATTAAATATACAATTATTCTATTTGTAGGCATTGTGCATATAATCAAAAATAGCATTTATCAATTTAATTTGTCTCTGTTCCTCAATTTTTGGGGTTCCTAATGGTCCAACTTAATATTCTCATCGAAAAATTGCAGAGTCCACAATTCAATTGGACCGTGTTGTGGTTGAGGGGAGGGCCTTTAGATAGTTAGATACTCATTGATCTTTGTTGTTTCCGTGACTCCGTCTCCGTGTTTTGTGAAAATGTATGATTTTTGAACCCCCAGTTTTTGGTCCTTAATGATTTGGATGTTTCTTGATTTTTTTAATGTAACTAGATGTTTATTGATAATTATGGTATTCAAATACATACAATATTATGTTTCGAATCTATTCTTAAGCTCTAATTTAAAATGTTCTTTGTAGAATATTTCTTAAATGGAGAGATACTTCAAAAGAAAATCCGTAGATGATTCATCTCAATCTACTGAGCAACAAGCCCCTAGTTTAGGTAAAAGTACCGTAACAGTTGATGTATCAAGTCTCCCTGCAGACCCTGGGCTTAGACCATCAATTTGGAGTTATGATGTCAACATTAGGGATGAAGTTCGAAGATCTTATCTTCAGAAGGGTCCTTGTCAGCCCATTGGTCATGACTTTCCAATCACAGTTATTGGGAAAAAACCACGAAGATTCAACCCTAATTGGTTCAATGAGTATCCGACTTGGCTAGAATATAGCGTAGCCAAAGATGCTGTATTTTGTTTGTATTGTTATCTCTTCAAACTACAATGTCAAACTGTTTCTTCTCAAAACATTGGAGATTCCTTTGTGAATGAAGGATTTAGAAACTGGAAAAAAAGAGAGGATTGAGGTTCATGTTGGAAAGATCAACAGTTCTCACAATGAAGCCAGGCATAAATGTGAGGACTTGATGAATCAACCACAAAGTATTCTTGCTATGTTTAGTAGTAAGACAGGTAAGGATAAGATGGAATACCGAGTGTTGTTAACTGCTGCTATTGACTGTGTTAGATTTCTCTTGCACCAAGGGTTACCATTTCGTGGTCACGATGAGTCTAAACAATCATTAAATCGGGGAAACTATCTTTGGCTCTTTCACTTTCTTGCTGATCACAATGAAGAAGTTAAGAATGTATCATTTGCCAATGCTTCTGAAAGGTTACAGTTGACTTCACCAAATGTACAAAAGGAGCTTTGTCGAGCTGCTGCAGCTGAGACCTTAAATACCATTATAAAGGATGTGGGTAATTCTTATTTCTCTATTCTGGTTGACGAGGCTCGTGATATAGCAGTAAATGAGCAAATGGCTGTATCGTTAAGATATGTAAACAAGTATGGACAGGTTATTGAGAGATTTATTGGTATTGAACATGTTTCCTTTACTACTGCTGTTTCACTCAAGGCTGCTTTGGAAGAATTATTTGCAAGACATCAGTTAAGTATATCGAGATTACGTGGTCAAGGATATGATGGCGCAAATAATATGCAAGGTGAATATAATGGCTTGAAAGCACTTATCTTAAGAGACAACCCATATGCCTTTTATGTGCATTGTTTTGCTCATCAACTTCAGTTAGTTCTAGTGGCTGTTGCAAAGAAGCATTTCCAAGTAAAGTCTCTCTTTGAATTTGTATCAAGAATTTTGAATACTGTTGGATCATCATGTAAGAGGAGCGATGCTCTTAAAGCCATCCAACATAATAAAGTCCTTGAAGCATTACAGAATGGGGATTTGATTAGTGAACGAGGTTTGAATTAGGAAACCAACTTAAAAAGGCCAGGTGACACTCGTTGGAGCTCACATTACACTTCATTAATTAGTCTCATGAACATGTATTCATCTGTAATTGAGGTACTTGAGATTGTTATGGATGATGGGGTGAATGATCCACAGTCAGTTGATGCTAGTGTTTTGTTGGATGTTATGCAATCTTTTGATTTTATATTCACCTTGCATGTCATGGTAAATATTCTTGGAGTTACAAATGAATTGTCACAATTACTGCAAAGAGAACACCAGGATATTTAGAATGCGATGAGATTAGTACATATATGCAAGTTGAGGCTACAGATGATGAGAGATGATGGATGAGATTCTTTGTTGAATGAGATCTCTTCTTTCTGCAATAAATTTGAAATTGTTATTCCTGACATGGATGCTAAGTTCAAGGCTTGTGGAAGACCAAAATGAAAAGCTGAAGAAATGACAAACTTGCATCACTATCGGGTTGAACTATTTTATAGCATAATAGACATGCAAATTCAAGAGCTTAATAATCGCTTTTCTGAGATTAATACAGAGTTGCTTCTATGTGTGGAATGTCTTAGTCCCATTAACTCATTCTCTGCTTTTAAGAAGGAAAAATTGATCCGCCTTGCTCAGATATATGCAAATGATTTCTCTGCCATAGAACTTGTAGCACTTGGAAATCAGCTTGACAATTATATTCTTGATATGCGCTCTAGTGACTTGTTCTCGGACATCAAAGAAATTACTGGTCTAGCTGAAAAAATGGTTGCAAAAAGACGTCACTTGGTGTATCCGCTGGTTTTTAGGCTCATCACATTAGCTTTAACTTTACCGATTTCAACTGCAAAAGTAGAGAGCAATTTCAGCTATGAAGATTGTGAAGACCCGGCTACGTAATCGATTGGCAGACGAGTGGCTTAATGATTGTTTGATAACATATATTGAGAAAGAAGTTTTTGATCAGATTTCGAATGAAGGCATTATGCAGTATTATCAGAATATGCATTCATGGAGAAGACTGTTGTAAGGTATCTAGTGTTTTTTTAAAATTTTAGTTTAATAGTATTTTTATTTATATTAAATTGTGACCCCATAATTCCAAAACCCTGGTTCCGCCACTGCCCGGAGGTAACTCTTTCATCTCAACCTCTTGGGGCCCCGACACATATTTCTCAAGCTGAGCATCCTCCAGTGAAAGGACTTCTTCCTGAGTCTCCTGGAAGCTAGTATCCGGAACTTCACTTCCACCCGTGGTTTCGCAAGGCGAAGCCTCGCAAGGTAAAGAGGGGATAACGGAGGAAGGCTCTGGGTCTTTCTCAGATACATGATAATGATCCGGGTAGAAGGTCTCAACGCGAAAACAGATCTTAACAGTCGATAGTTCTCCACCACCACTTTCAGCTTCCTCATTGTCCCAAGATCCAGGGTGCTCTATAGATATCAGCAAGGGATAGATTGATTCCTGTTCAACGTACTCGATAAACTCCGTCTGATAGTCCTCCGGACAAAACTCCTCATGGATGCATAATTCTTCCCCACTGAATTCGAAACTGGGTAAGTCAATATACGTCGCTTCATCGGGAGGAAAGAAAGTTGTCGTGACGGGATGCTGCTGCACATCATGATTCCTCCTCTGATTTTCTACGGCAGCTGACAGAAGAAGGGATAGGATGCTCGAGGCGCTTAGAGGTTCTGTCAGATTCTGTGCCAAACAGCTGACGTGGTGTGAATGTTCCCAGATATCGCCCGAAACGGCACACAACATCCTTGTCGTAGAGTAGAAAACCTATAAGAAAAGGAGAGAGGGAGAACTGCACGGATAGAGAGCACGTCAATAGCACATGTTGTATGAATTGAGAGGTGAGGAGTAGTGATGGTAGTATGGCGACACAGTCTACCAATTCTATACAACTAATATATACAATATGTCCAAGTAAAATCAAAAAGTGTAGAATGCGAAAATTATCGCGAGGTGAGGATGCGAACTAGACTCTAGGGTTCACAGGGTCCTAAAAGAAAACAAACACGTTGCCTCCCCGGCAACGGCGCCATAAAGCTTGACGTCCCCTAGATTTGAGCATACAAGTGTAATAGGATCGGGGATACCAGATTTAAATATTTATACCGCAAGCGCACGGTGTTGTAGTGTGGCTTGGGGGTCGAACTCAGGGAGGCGTGTGTTGTGCTTGCTGTTAGAAAGGAACCGGTTCACCCAATGGGTGAGCTAGCCCGAACGGTTGGTAGGTTGTCACAGAATATGAATACATAGGATAAACGATATAAAAGGAAATCTAGGACTTCAGTTTCCACCCTATCATGTGCTCTCACTATTACGACCGAGGGATAGAAACACGATTGGGTTTAGGGTTTAGTGGTAAGGCGTTGCCTCTAAGAGTGATACCTAGCGTCCCATGGGCCCGATATTCCGGTCGATGCCCAGGATGATACGCTAGGACTAGCTGGGTTCGGTCGATGGGCATTCCCATGTCCATTAACACCGACAGACTCCGGGAGCACTAAGCTCGTAACGATTACTCCCAACATCTCATCCTGCCATTTCCACGCGCTAGGATTCAATCTCCACACTAGGAACGTGAGCTGTGGCTAGGGAGTCAACCGTCAAGTTTATTCCCCCTTGGCCCGACGGTCAGAGGCGGTCTTTCTCACGCCAATGACAATGAAACACCCCGCGTAACCATCTAAATTCCTAAACCATATCGAAATCCTAGTCCTATGGTCGTTCTAGGGAGAACCCACGAAGGGGGTTTTCACCAAAATCCCAGATTTGGGAACTACTCACAATTCATGGCAAAATCACAGTCTAAACGAAATTCAACGGTAGAAATCATGATCAGGCAATAGAAAACAGTTGCTAGCAATTGTATTAAGACAATATTAAAGTTTCAAAGTAATCGGAACACTTACAAAACAGAAGAAAATTCCAGCAGTCACAAAGCCTAAAAACAGTAAATACAAAAGGGGATCCATGTTTCAGAAAACCTAGGTCAACTATATATACAAATCGCGGCCACCCGATCGGTTGAAGCATCAACCGATCGGGTGAGCTGCTTGTCGTTTTCGCTATCGGCTTCAGAAGCTTCAACCGGTCTCTTGGTCTGAGCGGTTGGCGTCACCGGGTCGTCACTTGGGAATTTCAGCTTCATATGAACCGATCGGTTGAGTTTTCAACCGATCGGTTGGAATTAAGCCCAAAAAGACAGAGAGCTCTGTCGATCTCACCCGATCAGCAAACTGATCGGGTGAGCTGCTCTTCTCTTCAGCTCCTGTCCGGGTTGGATATGCGTGTACCAACCGATCGGTTGGCTTTGTCCAACCGATCAGTTGGGGGCTGAAATATGGGTATCTTCGACGTTTGGCCCTCTGGATCGCGCGTGACTCCTCCCGTTGCTCCGGGGACTCATGATATCTTCTTTGTATGTCCCCAACGCTGGAAATCTCCTGCATTTACACAAAAACACGGAGAAAGTGAAAAGATACAAAAAAACACAAAAGAACGGGTATGAAACAACGGAAAACGGCGGAAAATCATGAAGAAGACGTGCGTGAATATATAAAATATAAACGCACGTCAACCATCTAGTGTATTTTGCTGCGTTGTGCGTTGTGTGCGCACAACATATTGGTATCAAAGCTGTACGGTGTCGAAGATCAACGTAGGAGGCAAAGATGAATAACGGTGGCGATGATAGATTTTCAAAGGCGTCGACTTTCGGTGCGCATGATCTAGTTGGTCAAACTATCGTGTCCAACACGAAATTTGAAATAGAGAAGTTTGATGGAAAGATCAGCTTTAGTATGTGGAGATGCGAAGTATTGGATGTCTTGAACCAACTTGGTCAAGATATCGTATTGGACGAGAAGCCGACGAGCATTTCTAATCTGGAGTGGAGAATTCTGAATCAGAATGCATGTTGTACCATCGGCCTGTATCTGTCAAAGGAGAAGAAATACCCATGCATTTAGGAGACAAATGCAAGCAAGTTCTGGAAGGAGCTTGGCAACTGTCGAGGGATGTATGCTCGCAGTTCATTTGTATTTGATGCAAATGTATTAAATGGGGTTTATTGCATATGATGCAAAAGGAATAAAATATATGGTAAAACGTTTATGAAAATAATTTACAATAATAGCATGGATAAGCTCAATTCAAAGAAGTCTAGGAATGTCTTAGACCGGTCCAAGCCCAATAGGGCTTAAGAAATGATCAAAACAAAGAAAATCAAAAAAAGGAGGGGTCTAACAATTTTGGGGCTGACCCAATGCCCATTTGGGCATGAGAGCTAGTCTAGACGCCCTGCCTAGGTTCAGTATGGGCCTGGCGCCCAGGCCAGCTGGGCGGGCCCTGCCTGAAATTCTGGTGGGCCCTGTGGGTGGGGCACACACCTTAGAGTTTTGTGAAACATTTTGACGTCTACGTTTTTTTCAGCCGAATGCAATTTTTTGACAACTTTGAGGCGACGTTTGAGGGGTCGAACAACGTAGAAATTGATCCCCGTTTGTTTCTATGCGTTCACCATTCAATGCTCTTCAATTTGATAGGTTGTATCACTTGCGAAGTTCAACGGTGAGGGAGGAAAAATTCGCTAAAGATGGGCCTTTGTGAAAGGCAAACTTTAATTAATTTTTTCTCTAAAACCTTTAGTCCCACATCGGATATGATGAGAAGGGGATGTGTCATCCGACTATATAAATAGGGGCCAACACACTCTTTGAAAACTCACACCAAGTCTCCAAATCCGAGAAGCTCCAAAAGGTTTAAGCACGCTTGGATTAAGACTTAAATTAATAATTCTATCTTTCTCTCAAATTCTTCCTTGCTACTGATCGGGCTCTAGCAAAGCTACGAAGGAGTTCGGATCGGATGACGTTGGTTGTATCCGAGATGACGGTGTCGGCACAGGAGGGTGCATTGGGCTCGGTGGAGCCAGTTGTAGCACTTAGGGTATTGTGCTCTTTGGAGCAAAATGGCGGGAACACCAGATGATGCTCGACCAAGGAGATGCGTGGACGATCGTTCGTGTGACGGATGCCTAAATCTCGCCAACGTGGAGATTGTGGAAGTTGGCTCGATTTCGGTGCTGATGAGTTATTGGTTATTCAGTCGAGCTATCTTGTGTCGAGATAGCTCGTCTGCGTTCGGATACGACTCATCTGACTCGACACAAGTCAGATAGGTCGAATGCCGAGCTATAGGACTTCAGCAGCATATGTGATTCTTGGTCGTAAAGGGTCGACGGCTCAGATGGGTCGACAGCTCTACGGTTCGACCTATTCAGTGGGTCGAACAGCTTGGGTCAGCACTTTGGATCATTTGACCTTCAGGAGGAAGCTCGGTCGTGCAGAGCGGGGCCCACTTGGATGTAACGGAGGCCAGTAGGGTGTAGTGCATGCATACGAGGGTTCGGCGCATTAAATGCGTAGAGTTGTAATGGGATAGGAATTTCGTTAAAGTCGGGATTCGTATCTTTTGGGGACTCCTCCTCAATGATGGCATCTTTTGTACCTTAGGGGTATATATATATATATATATATATATATGTATTTTTAGAGGAGGGTTTCGTGTGGAACACATTGGAGAGTTCTTGAGCCGCCATTTTTGAGAGCCAACTTTGAGAGATATTGTGGAGAGCTTTTGGAGAGAAACTTGTGTGCTTCTTCTTCGTTTGTGAAGAGAAGATTTGTATTCTTTCTT
Organism: Scilla litardierei; assembly: GCA_030789695.1. NCBI lineage: Eukaryota > Viridiplantae > Streptophyta > Magnoliopsida > Asparagales > Asparagaceae > Scilla > Scilla litardierei. The sequence goes on from CM061142.1 coordinate 386,203,926, forward strand.
TCCTTTCGTAATAAATCTCATTGGCGTTCCCTTGACTAGTCGACGGCCTAAAGTTGTTATCTTTCTTAGCACTTCTTGTTTGTTTAGTATTTTTAGAGGAGGGTTTCGTGTGGAACACATTGGAGAGTTCTTGATCCGCCATTTGTGAGAGTCAACTTTGAGAGATATTGTGTAGAGTTTTTGGAGAGAAACTTGTTTGCTTCTTCTTTGTTTGTGAAGAGAAGATTTGTACTCTTTCTTTCCTTTCGTAATAAAGCTCATTGGTGTTCCCTTGGCCGGCCGACGGCCTAAAGTTGTTATCTTTCGTAGCGCTTCTCGTTTGTTTGGTTACTTGTCCTTGTCCTCGGTCATCAATGATCTAGTGTATTCCGCTGCGCTGTACGTCATGTGCGCACACCAGAAACCACGGCGTAAAACCTTGGTTACGAGGCAATTAATCCTCTAATCTACCATAACATTGGAATCTATCCCAGTAAAATATTACATACATATTATTTTCATTTACTTCGCTGTATTTGTCGAATCCAAAACTTTAAATCTATCCTCTCCAAGGATTCATCATTAGGTTGTTCATTATATAATGTATTAAAGAAAAGATGTAAGACTAACATTTCGAAATATGCATGAAGTATGATCTACATAACTTACTGGCTGCCACATGAAGGATTCGGGTGAAAACATCAGCTACCAGGACAAATCGGAGGGGTGATAGGGGATCCTATGTCTAAGGCCTCTTTTAGAAACAGTAATCTGTCTAAGCATTTGTGACTTCCTCTGCAAACATGTGGAAATCCAACCAATCCATCTTTTACTGAATTTTTGACATGAATTTTTAAGAGAAAACTCTAGCCTAACATGTCATGTGCTTTAGTAAAGTCCAACTTTAATAGGAAAGCATCCTCAATCTTATCCACCTAGCACTTTGTTATTATTTCTTAAGCAGATGCAAAACCATCTAAAATAAAGCACCTTTCTTAAATCCTATATGACCCTCATCAACTAACTTTTCTAATAAAGAATTTAATTTGTTGGTAAGAACTTTAATAATGATCTTGAAAGTAACATTTAGCAAGACTTATAGTTTTAACGTTTGGCAACCTATTAGCTCCCTTAATCTTTGGAATAAGGACCACTAAAACATAATTTAATCTCTCCTCTAATATGCCTTAATTCAGAAAAATGTGCCATAATATTCTTGAAAGAACAATGCTTGAAATCCATAGGTCCTAGCGATTTATCTGACCCATATCAAAAAGAGCAGTTTTCACTTCCTCTTCAGCCAATTGTTTATCCAGCTCCCCCAAATCATAATCCGACTTAGAATATCAACTTTCCCAGTCCAAGTCAAGTCTGTTCTTGATATTGTGGCCAAAGATGTTATGATGATTTTGATTAGAGAGAATATGCATATCTTCATGTATTCCACTGATGAAGTTAATTCATCTTTCCAATTTGCTACTTTGTGAAAGTAAGAAGTATCGTTATCACCTTCTTTCAACTAGTGAACTCTTGATCTCTGTCTCCACATAATTTTTACCTCTTTGTAGATATTATTTAGTCTATCCATGACATTTCTCTTTCATTTTAATTTCTCAATAGGCAATTAAGACTCTTCCTTATCAATCTATAGCTATAATATCTCATTTAGTAGTCCCTTCTTAGTTGTAATATGATGAAAATTGTCTCTAGACTATTCCTTAAGTGTCGTCCTCAAATTTCTTGAGTTCGTACACCATTTTTTCAGCTGCACCCCCACTTTCATGGCAATCCATTCAAGTAGTGGATAAAAATTTCTTAAAACAATTTTTCTCAACCCAAAATTTCTTAAATCCGAATATCATCTTACCTTTATAACTATTAGGATCTACAACAATAGGTGCATGGTCCGATAGTTGACGGGTAAATCCGTTTTGTATAGTTAGCGAATATCTGTCTTCCTAAGCATTATAAACTGAATATCTATTGAGCTTTGCAAGCACTGGCTTAACTCTCGTGTTACTCCATGTAAAGTAGCTACCACGAAAATCAACCATCGTTAGATCCCTGATGACATCATTAAAGGTATCCATGATGAGAGACCATCTAGTGTGGATTTGGAAGAATTTTTTTGATTTTATTTGAGATAAAGTTTGTTCTTTTGTGTTTTTTAGTTATTTTATTTGAGATAGAGTTTGAGTCCTTTTGAGTCTTTTAGTTATTTTGGGGTTTTCAGTTATTTTTAAATTTTAGTCTACATATTGGATGTAATTTTTGAAAGGCAGGTTGTAAAACAATATAAAGATCACAAACTTAATTATTTTCCAATGAAGAGCTGAATAAAATTTTAGAAATTTGATGTAAACATTATGTTTCTTTAAAATTAAATCTTTTGCAACGGAGTAAGAGAGTGTGCTTGGTTGTATGGGCATGAGACCTGAAAAATCTCCGGTATAGTACCTGATCGTCAGATTTTTGGGGTGCAAGGTCCAAAAATTTATCAAATGTCTAATATTCTTTTCCCAATTCCTCAAAGTAACTTTTCCGCTTCCGTTCTACGTCAATCCATCTCATTAGAGTTTGAGTTACTTTCCTTTCTCTCAAAAGCATACTAGATTATGTTGGAGTCTCCTGCTATAGCCTATGCTTCTGGTAGTTTTTTTTATTTTATTTGAGATAAAGTTTGTTCTTTTGTGTTTTTAGTTATTTTATTTGAGATAGAGTTTGAGTCCTTTTGAGTCTTTTAGCTATTTTTAAATTTTAGTCCACATATTGGATGTAATTTTTTATTTTATTTGAGAAATAGTTTGAGTCTTTTTGAGTCTTTTAGATTTTATTTTATTTTTAAATTTTAGTTCACATATTGGATGTAATTTTTGAAAGGCAGGTTGTAAAACTATATAAAGGTCACAAACTTGTTTATTTTCCAGTGAAGAGTTGAATAAAATTTTAGAAATTTGATGTAAACATTGTGTATCTTTAAAATTAAATCTTTTGCATCGGAGTAAGAGAGTGTGCTTGGTTGTATGTGCGTGAGATCTGAAAAACATCAGTCATAGTCGCAGATCGTCAGATTTTTGCGGTGCAAGGTCCAAAAATTTATCAATTCGCCAATGTTCTTTTTCCAATTCCTCACCGTAACTTTTCCGCTTCCATTCTACGTCAATCCATCTCATTAGAGTTAGAGTTACTTTCATTTCTCTCAAAAGCATACCTGATTATGTTGGAGTCTCCTGCTATATCCTATGGTTCTGGTAGTTGGCATTTAAGATCCGTCAACGCTGGCCAAAATATCTATCTATTAATTGAAGTATGGGGCCTGTAGACATTAGTGATTGCCCAAAGGGTACCATCTTTAACTTCCTTCAGCACAAGTGTTAAACTAAACTCCCCCTCTTTAGTATCCAATCTATGCCATCTAATTTGATTGCACCCAATAAGTTGACCGCCTGCTGATCCAATGACACTCTTTCCTAGCCAATTAGGAAAAAGGGAACTTTGTAGAGATATCATACGAAAAGGATCATAAATTTGCAGCTTAGTCTCTTAGAAATAAACCAGCTCTACATAATTCATCTGATAAAAATCTTTGATTGCAGCTCTCTTACTGGCCTTCCCAAGGTCTCTCACTTTCCATGTCAACGTAAACCCTACCAGTTTGTCCCTAATGAACCGAGGTCCTCTTAAACTACATCTTTCTAAATACATTGATTGAACACACTTGCTCAGTTTCATTCAAGATGAATCCATAATTATTACCAAGTTCAGCTAAACATTCGACAGACTTACTATTAAAAAGAACTTTAACATAATTGGAGCCAGGAGTTGTAGAAGTACATGTATCCTAACCAGCAGATTGCAACTCAAAGTTTCTAATAGCTGATCTTTGCTGATCTCTGTCTGTGACAGGCTTTGTCTTGACATAGCTAAGTCTGGAGCTCCTTCTGATGATGTTCGGCATAGCTTGCTTCTTCTTTCGTTTAGACTTCCCAAAGATTAGGATATGGAAACCATCAGGGGAAACCATTGCAAGTGGTGTATGAGTCTTTAGCATCTCATTCTCAGTGTTCACAATTTGAACAAGCTTAGGGGACAAGGCTTTGTCAGTAATGTGCAACATAACGTCTGAGCTACTATGAATTTCATTGCTAATTCCCCTTGAATTCATGACCCATTGATCATGTAGCTTGATAAAAAGATCCACATTCAACAACAAAGATCGCTGGACATTAAAAGGTGAACCTATCGATCTCCATCACTTCAACTGACAAGGTCTCAATATTGCGCTTCCAACTGGCATGTCTCTATTGAAAAAGAAGAAACCTCCCTTAAGATAGGTACAGCAGCTTCTTGCCAAAGTCTACATGCATCTTCTGATAGAGGAGTCTTCATAAAGGCATCCTTCACTGTTCATTTATTGCCAGTGCCCTACAGATAAAGTATTCTTCTTCTCCTTTGTCAAGCATGCCAAGTCTCCCATTGTTTGCTCTTGTTTCTATCTATTTCTTCTTTCCCCTCCATAGGTACTGTCTGAATAGTATTAGTCATAACTGTCATGATGTAAATTTCTACTTCATAAGTGAATACACATGTATATAATCTGAGCTTAACAGGGATACACACATGAGACATACAAGCTATCGAGACAACTGCATCCGCAAATTGTGCTCCATTGAGTCAATCTTTCTGATTTAATGAAGTCTCACAGCCATCTCAAGTCTAAACAACTTGTCCAAAGCCTCATCATGCCATATGCAAGGAAGAAACCACCTTATTTTGATCCAAGTCTTACATTTTCTATGTTCTACAACTGATACATCTCATAGGTTCCATTGCCTTGTATATATATACACTAGAAATAAACTGTGCACAAAGTGCACGACGCGGGAAACCACGTACAAAAAGAATGCGGTGCACACACGCAACCGAAGAGGAGAGAGAAGTGTGTGTGTTGTTAGTGTCGGGGGTAAAAAGACCCAAAAACAAAACCCAAAGCCCAAAAGAAAGCCCGAAAGCCCAAAACCCCGAAGCTGACTGGGCTGCTGACTGGGTTGGAGGATGTGACGTTTGTCCCAATTAGCTTCTGATTGGGACATACGTCACATCGCATGCCCTCAATTGTATAATAGATATCCTACAACACCCAATATCTACAGTACCCAATTTCTTAATTTCATGTAGCTTGTAGGCGGGGGCTACCCTAACAAGAAATTCATCATTAGTATTAGGGAGCACAGTTTAATTGGGATTTCAAGGGCACAAATTACGAAGGCCAATCTCAAGAATTTCTGCATTTACAACTGAGCCATCTTTGACACAGATAATCCCAAATTCTCGAAACTTACGGTAGGATGCTATCATGTTTTCCGTAAAATCGAGAAGAGGAGTAGTATTTAGGTCTATCCCCCGGGATTTGAAGAAATGTGATGTGATCAGCAAACTCAGGGGGATTGCCATCAAGATCGGAAGGCCTCACCTCTCGCCGGAGTGGTTGTTTGTTGCCTGTATGATGTTGAAGGGATGCTTCACTGGTTATGCCAAGCCTTTTGATGGGGAGAGTTAGGAACTTTAGACTCAGATCCATGGATTGAGCTGTGAAAGGAAGAATTCGTTGGAGACGGAACTAATTTAATCTATCTAGAGGTTGTGGAGGATGGGGGTTAGGGTTTTGATAAAGCAAAACCCCGATCATTAGTGGATTTTGATCTTTTACGAAGAGCAGCATTAGATCTATGGATTTGATGGTCCTCCTCCAGCACCGACTGATAGCGTTTCTCTACGTGACTGCATTGTCTACAACGGAATCATCGCTTCATCCCACGATGGCAATCCACCACGTGGCCTTTATGAAGACAATGAAAACAAGGCCCTAATTTCTTCACCAAAGATGTAGAAATTTGGTAGAATTTAGGGTCGATGGTGAGAGTTTTTTTTGAGGCGGGAGAAACTCAAATGCCCCTCAGGCACTCCCTTAAAGCCTATTCCTGTGATCATCTAGAGGCATCGATCTCCATCACACGACACACGTAGTGCCAATCAGATGGATAGACGCTCACCCGTGGATTGATGCGATTGAAAACTCACCTATTGCTATCATTAATGTTGTTTAGAGGAAGATTAAGGCGGGAAGTAGGGTTATGCCCCCCCCCCCCCCCCAAAAAAAAAAAAAAAAAAAAAAAAAAAATCTCCCCCCCCCCCCCCCCCCCACGCGCGCGCGCGAAGGCTCCACTCATTTGGAGTTGAGTTAAACATTTGGGCTTAAGAAATTTGCAACTGAAATTGCAATTGCAAGCATAATTACATGTCCTAAATTGCATACATGTTTTGCTATTAGCAACCACTATGTGGTTCTCTCCAAAGAGCGATTGTTCTGAAATATGTAATCTGAATAATAGGATTCATAGTCACAATCATATGAAGCATCAGTTCTCGTGTTGTAGGGAAGAGAGCAGAGATGAAACATTTCACAGAGTTGCTTATGTTACGATAATGTGTGGTAACAATATATGACATAGTTATATATAAAAATTAGCTTAAAATTAAAAAAAATTATATTGACAGTTGGATATCTACCTACACGTCAGCTTAGGCCCAATAGGTCTAAATCTGCAATATGATTTCACAGATTCATTATTATTCAGTTGGAAAATGCTTCAGCTACAAGCTTAGATTAACATTTAACATGCCTTCAAAGTGACAGTTAAATATTGTCATGGAGAAAGAATCAGCGAGGAGAGGGGACACGCTTTCGACACGTGCTGGAAAAGGTGTCCCCACGTAGAATTGGGCTGGCCCCATCCCCTTTTGATCTGCGGCCCTTGTGGTGTCCCCCCCCCCCCCCCCCCCCCCCGGCGCTTTCCCTTTTTATCAAGCCATGCATCTTTGGGTGCCTTTTTTGAGTTTATGCTTCTCCTCCACCCACCACTAAACCATTTTGCTGCTACTACTACCATTGATGCGTTGAGCTTGAGCATCACAAATCATGCTCGGCCCTGGACTATTTTACTTGTACAATTTTACCATTGCCTATTTTACTTAGAACAGTGGCCAAATATATCTTTGTTTTCTGGACTGTAGAAATGTATGTGCTTTGTATCTTGCTACTCATGTTTTAAAATGAACAGGATTCTATTAACATTTCCAGTTGAATTTGACTATGACAAAAATATTTTGTATAAGAGTTCTACTTGGTTATAGTAATATCTTACATGCTAGAATTATTTCAGGTATATGATACGCTCAAAGATGAACTCATTTGACAGAGCTCGGAGCTCAATGTCACTTGTCATCGTTGTTGGTCTATGCTGTTTCTTCTATCTACTAGGCGCCTGGCAGAAGAGTGGTTTTGGAAAGGGCGATAGTATAGCATTGAAAATTACTAGGGCCACAGATTGCACCATCTTGCCAACTTTGAACTTTGACACTCATCACAATAGTGGAAGTGACATTATCCCTTCCGAGTCAAAAGTAAAAATGTTTAAACCATGTGATGCTCGCTACACAGATTACACACCATGTCAAGATCAAAATCGAGCAATGACATTTCCTAGAGAAAATATGATGTACAGAGAGAGACACTGCCCTCCTAAGAAAGAGAAGTTGCAGTGCCTTATTCCGGCACCTAAAGGTTATGTGACCCCATTTCCCTGGCCAAAGAGCCGTGACTATGTACCATTTGCAAATGTTCCATACAAGAGCTTGACAATTGAAAAAGCTGTACAAAACTGGGTCCAATTTGAGGGCAATGTATTGAAATTTCCAGGAGGTGGAACCATGTTCCCACAAGGAGCAGATGCATATATAGATGAACTTGCAACAGTCATTCCAATTGCAGATGGGACTGTTAGAACTGCACTGGATACTGGATGTGGGGTATGTCTGTTTGTTTATTGTCTTGAATTATATGCTATTTAGCCTTAGTTGTGCATTCTAATTTTGTTGGCGGACTCTTTTTATTCTCTCTTTCACTGAGGTGAATACACTTACTACGCCTTGCACTTTATAAAAATACACTGTAGTTCTCATCTCAGTACTTTATTCTTCTAAGCTTTAGAATTTGGATTCAGAATGCTTTACATAACAATTAATTTCCTTTATATGATGAAGCTTCCTTTGCCAATAACGTATGATAATGCAAAAGATCATACCTTGGTAGACCAAACTAAACTTTTTGTGATGATGCCATTGTGTATGTGAAGCGCAGGGTCTCATAAGTAGCACAAGGATTAGACCAAGAAGCACAGTTGACTGAAAAACTAACTAGAAGATGGTAAAGCAGAATGCTGATAGTGTGGGGGTATCAAACATAATCCCACATCGGCTAGATATGGGGATTTGAGGGGGCATAAATATGGATTGAATCTCCATTGGTATGAGGCCTTTTGGGGAGAGCCCAAGAACAAAACCATGCTGGCTTAGGCCCAAAGTAGACATTATCATACCTGTGTGGAGATTGATGAGTTGCGCATCTATATTTAAACCCCAACAGATAGGAGGGATGAAGAAGACGACTGGTATACCTTCTTTCATGGGCGTTTTACACGTGGTGGATATGTAACAAGCAACTAAGCAACACAACAATACAAGACTCATTTTCACACCAAAGGTAACTGGAAAGCATGACAGCAAACTAGAAATAAGACAAACTGCAAAGGTGGTTAATCATAAAAGCTACAGACAAGTGTCATAACAACTACTTATGGGCAGATACATCCGACTTATAAGCTGGGCCACATGATATTAAAAATTTAAGAAAAATAAGAGAAGATAGCGTCAGGATGTGAGGAGAATTCATGCATGTGTGGATCTATTTCAATCCAAATTGAACATGGATTTCTGGTCTCCTAATCCAAACCTCCTCTCATGACCAAGCTAAATTCCTATTAACTAGAAGATTATAATTTGAGTTCAACTCAAATTCTCTTTCATACAAGTAGCGCGGTTCAAGAGAGGTGTAAATACAAATTGGTATATGATTTGTTTTAATCTTTATTTGATCGAGGATAGTAGGTTATAGAAATCTTTTATATAAAGCGGCCTAATTGTTCCTTGTAGATCATCAATATTTAAAGGTCTTTCTTTCCTCTTGTACACGAAACTAGGAACTTTCTTCTGGGGTTTAATTTGTGAGTTCAGGTTCTAGTGATTTATCATTCCATATTTTGTATTCTCACCTTTTGATATAGTAAACATTGATATGTCTCCTTCCGTGGATGTAACTATAACGTTGAACCATGTAAATCTGTGTTGTTTATGTTGCTACTTCTCTACTTTTCTTTCTTGTATAACCATGAATTTGCTTTTATGCTTCTGCAACCATAACATGGAGGGTAATTATGTGGGAACCCATATATAATATTGCTGATACGGCTAAAGCCTTTGTTCCAAAAAAAGAAATGGAAAATCTTTAAAATTATGAATTCAAATCGAAGTGACTGATTGAGTATTATATTGTTGGCAGTGGAACGACCACGATTCACAATAATATTATATTGTTCTGAAGGAAGGTTACATCAATGGAGGGGGAGGGGGACACTATGATGCGGCTTCTAATCAATTAACAAAATCAGTAAAAAAATCAAAAAAAAATCAGAAACATGAAATTTACTCGACACATAACCTTGTTCAGTAGATGTTTAAGTCACGTTAAATGGCGATTGTTACTTGAGGGGTATTTTTTCTGTTTAAGAAACACTTGGCTCTAAAATGTTCGACACATGACTTAGAATCTATTTAAACTTGACATGCCACCAATAAACTAATTTTTGGGTTTTTATAATTTGATCCAGCTTTGGAGTGTCCAATACATGTCTTAATTGTTTGGTGTTCAACATGGACATGACCCTCATTTTGAAATGTTCCTTGAAAGTTCAGTACTTAAGCACGACAAATAAAACACAAAGATAAAACATAAACACCAAGGTGACACGAGAGACTTGGTAACGCAGTTCGGTGCGCACACCTACATCTGCGGGGCCACGCCCAGAAAATCAGAATACTCCACTAAAATAATCAATGAGTACAATCACTAATTATCGCGATTCTATTAGGAGGAACAACCTCCCCCTCAATACAAACCGTGATGGGTGGTCTCTACCAACCCATGGAGTATTCTCGGCAAGCTCTCCTTGCCCGCAAGTTCCCCTTGCACAGCCGACTAGATCAACTCCCTTGATCCTACGTGCGTAGCCGTCGGCCTCCTCCCGGAGTTCTTCAAAACTTTCGTCCAAGATCCCTCCCTTGCCGCAAAACCGTACCCCCGTTATATATCTTCCGCACACCCTCAATTTCCGAATTGATTAAGAAGAAAACCATGAACCACCGGTGCAGATGCGGCAACTATCCAAAATCAAAACCAATTGGGCAATTGGTTCCGCAAAATCCTCTAGCATTAAACTGATTTGCGGGCGAGATTCTCTCCAACCGAATCAACAATAAAACCGATAGAATAATAGTTTCCAAATATATTTCCAATAGAATATACCAGAATAGGTTGAAGATACCAGAATAGATCTGCAGCAATCAACAGCAATCAATCTTCCCAACTAACAAATCTGCGAGATATTCACTTTCTATTTTAACTCAATAACCCTTCAATTTAGCAACCGATTTAGGAAGGGCTTTCCAAATATCTCTCATGCAGGTATACCACAACCATATACAGGAATCCCCGATATTCTAGGTAGCAAATCAGATCTGAATCCGCAAGATAGTTCTGCAGACTAAAGCAGCGTTTCTGCATACGAACCAGAATTCCAGATCCCGAATGTTGAACATTTTGTTGAACGACATTATGTTCAACAATACTGCTCAATCTGCTCAAAAACACTTCTGATTCCTCAAACAGAACTCTCCATCTATTGTGCCACTAATGCCAACAAATATAATCAGAATTCAACCCTAACAATCTCCCCCTTTGGCATTATGTGGCACAACCCAAAGCAAGCACCAACCAAGCACACATTCTCCCCCTTTGAGCCACAATAATCCAAACCACATCCTCCCCCTTACTAGAACAACCCGAGCAGTGATCACTTCAGAAGAGACATCAAAATTATTCAGAAAAGACACCACATTCTCCCCCTTTCAGCTAGCCTCACATCTCCAAAAGAAAAATTCAGAAAAACTCAACTGAGGCACATCCAGAGGCTCGTCTGTCTCTCTTAATAGCAAATAAATTCTCAGGCACAACAGAATAAGAGAAAGAGCATTATACCTCACATCCGAGTCGAGCTCTGAGGGGCCAAAAAGAAGTTGGAGAATAGAAAAACATCGACGGTGTTGACAGAGGATCTTCGGTGGTCTGTAGGTCAAAATTTGGAGACGTGGATGCGATGGAACCAGCTAAGAAGTGAACGAACTTTAGGGAAGTCAACCGGTCTAGATGATGAGGCCGCAGAAGATGAAGCAGAGGTGGATTGCTATGCAGGAGAGGGTACAGGCGAAGATCCAATGGCACCGGTGGAGGAAGGGCAGTGAGCAAAGCGACGAGATAACACTCTGATAATTCTGGAGGAAGATTCATGAGACTTTGGCGCATGTTGCTCACCGTGATTGTCGAGGGAAGATGTCGAGTCTGGTGTCATAACATCTGCAGCAACATTGTTCTGTGTTGTATCTAATGTTACAACATTAGTCACAACATGAAGTGTTCTCTCTGAAGCTGTAGTGTTCTTTCTGTATAATTCAGACTTCTTGACCCATTGCTTCTTCATCTTCATATCAGGATGTCTAACATTTCTTCCTTCTGACCAATCTCGCATACGACTGTAGCAGTTTCTCTCCGTATGGCCTATGAACTTGCAGTAACTGCATACAGAACGAGCACTTTTTATACCTCTAATCTGCCTCTTCTTCTGATCATGGCCCTTCTCCTGACCCATTCTTTCAAGTTCTTTGCTAACTTGACTTCTTCTTTCGGCAGACACATCATCAAAAGCTCCTCTATTGTATCCCACTCCGGTGCGATCTCCTGAAGTCTTACCCATATTCAAGATATCATCCAGTTTTGTTTTTCCAGAATTCCACTTCTCCAATATGCATTCAGCTTTTTCTGCCCTGAGAAGAACATTTCTGAAGTTGCTTTCCAATTCTCTACAGTTTTCCTCAGCTTTCAGACATTCGATTTTGATCTCCTCCTTCTCTTTCTTCAGTCTTTCATTCTCCTCCTTCAGGACTTTGTTGATATTGCAAATTTGCATCCACTTCTCAAACATCATCTGGTATGTTGTACGGATATCATCGTCACTAACTTTCCCATCGCTATCAGCTTCAGAATCTGATCCGATTGTAGATGTTGTACATGATGTTGAACATGATGTTGAACATAATGTTGCAACATTCTGTCTGACATTGGCTAGTTTGTTGTAATCAAGTCCTTTCTTCTGAGAGGCTGCGAGGGCAATGTAATTACTGATGATGTCTTCATTTTTAACACTACCATCAGAATCATCTTCACTCCAGGTACTTGATAAAGATTTCTCTTTCTGCTTCTTGAGGGTATTGGCACATTCGGCTTGTATGTGACCAAAACCCTCACATTCTCTGCACTGTATCCCTTTGCCTTTGTTCTTGCCTGCAGAGGGAAGATTTGCACGTGCCGCATTGTTACCAGATCTGAAGTTTTGACCCTTGTTGCTTATCTCTTTCACCATTCTACTGAAATTCTTGGTCAGCAAGGCAACGTCATCATCTAACTCGGACTCATTTTCAATCCATTTGTCCCTCTGATTCTGCTTCAGGTTCATTTCATAGGTTTGAAGAGATCCCATGAGTTCATCCAGTCTCATGGTGGACGTATTTCTGGCCTCCTCAATGGCTGCAACTTTGGCCGAAAATTTGTCTGGAAGAGATCTCAAGGTTTTCTCAACTAACTTCTTTTGTGAATATTTCTTCCCAAGTTGGAAGGCCTTATTGGCTATATCTCTCAACCTCCCATTGAATTCGGCAACAGTCTCGTTGTTATACATCTTTAGATTTTCAAACTGAGAAGCTAGCATCTGGAGTTTGGAAGCTTTTACGGTACTTGTTCCTTCATGAACATTCTGGAGAATATCCCATGCTTCTTTGGCATACTCACATGTGGAGATCAGCTTGAACTGCTCTTCATCTACAGCCGAAAAATAGCATTAGTTGCTTTAGAATTGCACAAGGCCGCATGTTCTTCAATCCGACTCCAGTCTCTTGCCGGCTTGAGGTGTTCTTTGCCATCTTTGTCAATTTCGATCGGCGGTGTCCATCCTTCAACGATAGCGATCCAGGCCTTCTCATCAATGGACTTGATGAATACACGCATTCGAGACTTCCAGTAAGTGTAGTTTGTACCGGTGAGGAGTGTAGGACGAACAACGGAGGCACCTTCTCGTGTAGCCATGATTCAAGTACTGAAATCCAAGATCACACCTTCTTTGTTAACAAAGAAACACGGGTGACCTGCTCTGATACCAATTGAAAGTTCAGTACTTAAGCACGACAAATAAAACACAAAGATAAAACATAAACACCAAGGTGACACGAGAGACTTGGTAACGCAGTTCGGTGCGCACACCTACATCTGCGGGGCCACGCCCAGAAAATCAGAATACTCCACTAAAATAATCAATGAGTACAATCACTAATTATCGCGATTCTATTAGGAGGAACAACCTCCCCCTCAATACAAACCGTGATGGGTGGTCTCTACCAACCCGTGGAGTATTCTCGGCAAGCTCTCCTTGCCCGCAAGTTCCCCTTGCACAGCCGACTAGATCAACTCCCTTGATCCTACGTGCGTAGCCGTCGGCCTCCTCCCGGAGTTCTTCAAAACTTTCGTCCAAGATCCCTCCCTTGCCGCAAAACCGTACCCCCGTTATATATCTTCCGCACACCCTCAATTTCCGAATTGATTAAGAAGAAAACCATGAACCACCGGTGCAGATGCGGCAACTATCCAAAATCAAAACCAATTGGGCAATTGGTTCCGCAAAATCCTCTAGCATTAAACTGATTTGCGGGCGAGATTCTCTCCAACCGAATCAACAATAAAACCGATAGAATAATAGCTTCCAAATATATTTCCAATAGAATATACCAGAATAGGTTGAAGATACCAGAATAGATCTGCAGCAATCAACAGCAATCAATCTTCCCAACTAACAAATCTGCGAGATATTCACTTTCTATTTCAACTCAACAACCCTTCAATTTAGCAACCGATTTAGGAAGGGCTTTCCAAATATCTCTCATGCAGGTATACCACAACCATATACAGGAATCCCCGATATTCTAGGTAGCAAATCAGATCTGAATCCGCAAGATAGTTCTGCAGACTAAAGCAGCGTTTCTGCATACGAACCAGAATTCCAGATCCCGAATGTTGAACATTTTGTTGAACGACATTATGTTCAACAATACTGCTCAATCTGCTCAAAAACACTTCTGATTCCTCAAACAGAACTCTCCATCTATTGTGCCACTAATGCCAACAAATATAATCAAAATTCAACCCTAACATTCCTGTTTCATAAATGATGTGGCATTTTGTTTTGTATAGCACATTGCCCCATGTGACACCTAGTTCTGCATACTTCTAGCTGGTGTTATCCTTACTTCCATTTATAACTCTTGGAGCAAAAGATTCCTAGGAGATTGTCCATCTTGAAAATTATACTCACCGAAGAAATAGAATTTTCCTCGTTCTCTCTAAAAAAATGCTATTTGTGTTTTATTCTTGGGTTCGTTTGAATTCTTATACTCATTTTGGTACATTTCCCATGTGGGACTACTCACTTAGAAGTGGAGCGTTATATTATTTTTTGTTCTTTAAATATCTTATGCATGGGATAAAAACAATTTTCTACAAGAAAATATACTTTCTATGTGGGACTTGGGTTTAAGCAGTAGTAATCATAGAATGCGTCTTTGTCCTTTTTCTTGGGCGATTTTGGTGGTTGAGCAAGTGGCACGCCCCGCTTTCGAAAAGTGGCTAGGAAAACAGAGGTGACAAGTCCGCGCACATTTAGGCTTACTGGGAATTCACTCTCTTCAGCCTAAATGTGATATCCTAGATAAAATACAAAGGTTCGTCTGCTTATAACTAAATAATGAGCAATGAAAATAATAAGCATATGCAATTCTATGATCAACAAGATAGTTTAAATAACTGACATGATAATAATGATATGAAACAAGCAAATGAAACAAGCCAAAGACAAAATGGAAGATAAAACATTTGTCACCTGGTATCAAACTCTGGAAATAACACGCAAATTTGAAATAAAAAAAAAACCCCTTACTACTCCAAAACCTAACGATGGCAACAATAACAAACCACTATGTTAGTTGTACATTCTAAAAACTACAAAATCAGGGGTCAGTATATATATGTAAAACATGATAATTTAGAAGCAATAAAATAACAACATGACAGTAAAAACGGTAGTAACTACTAGCAAGAGAAATATGACAGTAAAGATAACAATGATGAACTAGCAAAACATGCCTGCCAGTAAAGATGACAATTAGTCAACTAGCAAGACAAGCATGACAATAAAAATAGTTAGATCAAGTATGGTGTGAAATATAAGTTATGTACTATCTTATATGCGTGATACTATGCTAGTGCTGTGTCTCACGTCCAAGTGTACGATATGAAACTTAGGCAGGAAACACATGTCCTGTAGTATAACCTCGCTCTTGCTGTGGATAGACACAAATACAATAGTAAACCTTACTTCCGTCGCTGGAAGTGGAAACACGGATACAGTAATATCCATAGTGGCTCCAGCACCCTTTGAGACAGTGAATTACCACATCCCCAGTGAGTTTGTGTAGCCAAGTTCAGTGTATGTATAATGTGTAAAGCTCAGGCTCATGGGTAAGTGCCATCAGGCGTGTAAGTAGTGCAATATCAAATGTTTTATATAAACCATGTGTACGTTAATAGGAGCATGTCAATGTTAATATCACCATATAAATTTGTTTTCAGGGCTTTATTGTCGGAAATACTTGTCACAAATCATGTGTCATAATGATACACAGTCTCATAAACAAGCCCATAGGCAAATCATGAACTAGTTTATATAATCAAGGAGATCTATGCAATCCAATCAACATGTATGTACCATCCAAAGCGATATAACATCCATAAGAACGAGAATTCAGTCAAATCCAATAATGTAATCCTAGCATAGCCCATCATCTTAATTAAATAGTACTACTGGAACTCAGGGGTAAGATATAATCATCTACGCACCTAAGTTATTCTTAAAATAGTTACAGGTGCATGTAATTTTCATTTCAGTTTTTCAGGGATTTTTATCTCAAAATATTTTCATCTTGATAATAAATTTCAATCCATGGCAAGATACCAACATTTCCCTTAATAGCTTACATGGGGCATTATATATATGTAATCACACAAGTTCAGAAATTCAACTCCATATCAAATCCAAATCCACATATAGGTGCTGTTAAAGGAATGCAAACAGAACTCAAAATATAGTTTCAAAAACACTGCAAAACGGTGTATTTACTGCAGAAGGAAAACTGCAATTTATTACGCCCTCGTTACTGTCAATAATCAGGCTACAAACTGAGCGCAGAAACCACTTAAACAGAGAGCCAAACTAAGCCCAAAAACGCGCCGCCGGGGGGGGGGGGGGGGGGGGGGGGGGGGGGGGGGGGGCAAACTGAGACCAAATAGACTGTGATATTGAGTTTTGAGTTTAAACAGAGCTCTAACTGCAATTTATTACGCCCTCGTTACTGTCAATAATCAGGCTACAAACTGAGCGCAGAAACCACTTAAACAGAGAGCCAAACTAAGCCCAAACACGCGCCGCCGGGGGGGGGGGGGGGGGGGGGGCAAACTGAGACCAAATAGACTGTGATTTTGAGTTTTGAGTTTAAACAGAGCTCCCTGAGCCCAAACAAAATGCAGAACTGCGCCCAAACACAGAGCAAAACCAAGCTTAAACATGGGGAAAATAAGTTCGGCAAATGGGGATTAATAAGCTCAGTACATGGGCATGGGGATTAATAAGCTCAACGCATGTGGAGTAATAAACTCAGTCCCTGTGCAAAAATAAACTCAGCGCATGGGGAGTAAAGAGCACAGTACATAGGGATGAAACGACAGAGCAAAACTGATCCCAAACACAGCAAACTTGAACTTAAACATGGGGAAAATAAGTTCGGCAAATGGGGATTAATAAGCTCAGTACATGGAGAAAAATAAACTCAACGCATGTGGAGTAATAAACTCAGTACATGTGGAAAATTGAACTCATCACATGGGGAGTAAAGAGCTCAACACATAGGCATGAAATGACACATAGGCATGAAACGAAAGTTGTGTATGGACGAAGAGAAAAAAGATTAAAACTATACGTAGAGAAATGTTGGTTGTAAGGTTGACTTGTCCTTCAAAGTAAAGTAAATAATAGGAGTTTCATTTAAATTGATAAGAAGGAAACAACAAGAGTATTAAGTGTAAACATAAACATCAAGAGTAGTCAGTGTAAGCATTGCCAGCACATAGAACTCAGCACATGGACATGATAAAGTACTCAGCACATGTGAGCCTGATACACATCACTTGGGAGACTGAAACACAGCCATCGCCAGCCCACATGAAATGGGGACAAGCACGACAACACATGTGATTGAGAACATAATCTGTGAGCCATGGGGAAAATAACTTGCCACATGGAGAAATAACTCAGCATATGGAAGTATAAACAAAATCCCATAGGACCTGGGAACAAGTACGTCAGCACATGGGAGCGATGATTTTGAAAGTTGGTTCGATTTAGGCGCTGAAAAAGTATTGGCTTGACAACCGAGTTATCTTGTGCATAGGTAACTCGGCTGTACTCGGATCAGACCTATATGACTTTGCAAAAGTCAGATACGAGGAGGCCAAGCTATTGGACTTCGACATCACACACTTGGTTCCTCGGTTTGGAGGATTAATGGCTCATGAATCGGCATCTTTACAGACCGAGTGTCAGATAGCTCGGATTGATCGACTCGGTCCTTTGTTTGCTCGGTCTTCAGGAGGAAGCTCGGCAATACAGAGGAGGCCCACCATAGAACGCGGTGTCGCATCCTACTCGTACTAGGGTTGCGATTGGATGAGAATTCCGTTAAAGGCGGGATTCGTATCTCTTGAGATTCCTCCTCAATAATGACACCTATCAAACCTTAGGGCTATATATACGATGTTTTAGAGGAGGGTTTGAGGCGCGTGGCAACACATAGAGAACTTTGAACCGCCATTTGTGAGAGCCAACTTTTTTTCGATTTGTATGGACCTTTTGGAGAGAATTTGTATGCTTATTCGTTGTGAAGAGAGAAGATTTGTATTCATTCTTTTCTTTCGTAATAAAGCTCATTGGTGTTCCCGTGACCGGTCAATGGCCTAAAGTTGCTATCTTTCATAGTGCTCTTGTTTGGTCTTGGTTGCTCGTCCTCGTCTTGATTGTTCGACGATCCATTGCTTCCACGGTCCGGTGCACAACAGATTGGTATCAGAGTTTAGCAGTTCGGAGATTTACGTAGGAGGCGAAGATGAGCAACCGTGACGATGACAGTTATTCAAAGGTGTCAACTTCCGGTGGTCATGCTTCAGCGCCTCGGACATCGTGCCCAACACGAAGTTCAAAATTGAGGAGTTTGATAGAAGGATCAACTTCGATAGGTGGAGATGCGAAGTCTTGGATGTCTTGAACCAACTTGGTCAAAAAATCGCATTGAACGAGAAGCCGACGAGCATGTCAGATTTGGAGCGGAGAACTTTGAATCGGAATGTTGTGGTATCATCCGACTGTATTTGACGATGAAGAAGAAGTACTCGTTCATGAAAGAGACAGATGTGAAGAAGTTTTGTAAGGAGCTCGGTAACAAGTAGATGAGGAAGAACATTCAATACCGCTTGCATCTGAAGAAGCTTTTCGATCTGAAGCTTGAGAAGGGTGTTTCTATCGAGAAACATCTTGACTACTACAACAAGCTTCTGACCAACCTAAGGAATGTCGACGTGAAGGTCGACGATAAAGATAAAGCTACAATTCTCCTCAACTCTTTACCGATTGAGTATGAGTACTTGGTGTCGATTCTTACTTATGGTAAGGAATCGATTACATTTGAAGATGTGTCCAATGCTCTGACGAGCAATGAGTTCAGGAAGAATGATGAGGACACGAGAAGCTGAGTCAACGACGCGCTTACGGCGGTTAAAGGTCGGATTAGTGAGAAGGGTAGAGCTTGAAAGGGGTATTTCAGATCCAAGTTCAAGGACAAGAGTACATGCCCTCTTCACAAGGAGTTAGTAAGGACCAATGTGCTTTCTGCAAAGAAAAAGGACATTGGATTAAAGATTGTCCGAAGGCGAAAAAGAAGCACGACACAACATCTAACGTCGCTACGGGCGTTGAGATCGAGGAATGGGTTTTGGTCGGTGCTTCGGAGGGAGGGACGTCAGATGGTTGAGTGCTCGACTCTGGATGCTCGTTCCATATGCTGCCACATGGGGAATACTTTACAACCTTCTGTGAAGGGGGATAAGGGTACGGTCATACTGGGCGATGACCAAGCTTGCAGCATATCAGGCATTGGGACAATTTGGATGAAAAAGGGCGATGGTGTTACACGAGACATCGATGAAGTGTGCTTTGTTTCTGACCTAAAGCGCAACCTCATATCGCTTGGCTCACTCGAAGCCAAGGGTTGTCGAGTGACAATAGAGAATGATGCTATAAGGGTGAACCGAGGATAGGGGTGGCAAATTGCACCCGACCCCGGCCTCGTGGGTCGGGTATGGGTAGGGGTCAATTCGGGTTGGGTCTGATCCGGGTTGACCCGACCGACCCGGATAAAATCCGGGTCGGGTACGGGTTTGACCCGTCAACCCGATTGATCTGAATTCCACCCAGTAATATATTAAATAAATAAATATATATATTATAATAGACTTTTCTTTCAAAACTACATTGTGGGAGTGTTGGTTAACACACATTGTTGGATTTTACATGAATCCATGTTGGCCCCTCTTCGATTCTCATTGGAAGCAATTGTTGGGTAATTTATTTATATTAAATTTTGTTATCCCAAGCCACATTCGACCCGAACCCGATCCACACCCGACCCGAACCCGACCCGTATGATAAACCGGGTAGGATACGGGTTCCCGAACCTTGACCCAAATTTAATTCGGGTCGGGTTCATGTTCACCCCTAGTCGGGTCGGGTCAAACTCGAACCGAACCGAACCCGAACCGAACCGACCCATTTGCCACCCCTGACCGAGGAGCTATGATCGTATGAAGAGGAAGCGGAAAAGCAACCTCTACTACTTGGATGGTTCGGTCGTGACTGGCACAACAGCTCTGACTCGCGAGGTCGATCGAGATGACTCGTTTCTGTGGCACATGCGTTTAGGTCATGTCGGCAAGAAAGCTTTGCAGAAGCTGATCAAAGGAGATCGTTTGAAGGGAGCCAAGACTAGGAAGATCGAGTACTGTGAGCATTGTATCTTCAGCAAAAAGACACATGCTTCGTTTGGGACGGCTATCCATAGTACGAAAGGAGTGTTTGACTATGTTCATTCCGACGTATGGGGGCCGAGCAGGACGGCCTTATGGGGAGGTAAACACTACTTTGTATTATTTATTGATGATTTCTCACGCATGATGTGGGTGTTTCCTCTGAAGTCAAAAGACCAAGTTTTGAGCACTTTCATAGAGTAGAAGAAGCTCTGGTTGAGACTCAAACCTGTCGAAAGTCAGGCAGCTCCGTAGTGACAATGGTGGAGAGTATAGGTTAGACCACTTCGAGAAGTTCTGCAGATTGGAGGAAATTTAGAGACACTTCACCGTCAGTGGTACCGCCACAACAGAATGTAGTAGCTGAGAGGATGCATCGGATCTTGCTGGAGAAAGTCCGACTTGCTTAAGAAAGTCTGATGCATGTTGTCTACTGTCGACCTATCGAAAGATTTTTGGGCAGAAGCTCTGGCGTACGCAACCTACTTGGTCAATCGGCTACCAGTTACTGCATTAGGAGGATGATCTCATTTGGAGGACTGGCCGGGGAAACCATTTCCTGACTATGAGACTGCGAATATGGGGTTGTTCGAGCTACTATGACGTGAAGGAGGACAAGCTCGATGCTAGAGCCAAGAAAGCCATCTTCTCGGGCATTAGCAATGGTGTCAAGGGATATAGGCTGTGGTATCCGTCACAGAAGAAGGTGATTGTAAGCAGAGATGTAACATTCGATGAATCAGCATTACTAAAAAGGAGCATGAACCGATGGTGTAGACAGAACAGATACAGATGAAGCAGGTCTACTTGGACGTGTCTAAGGTTCCAGATGACTCGGCTACTGACGCAGGCCGACCTACACCAGTGGTTGCAGACGATGTACTCCAAACAGATGCTGGTGATATTGGTGGTTCAAGCTTGGATGGTGGAGATAGCTTGGCTCTATAGATGACTTAGCCGAAGGATTCCATTGAAGTGTCGAGACCGAGGTGTGAGATACGAAGATCTGCACGGTACTCGGAGATGGTCTCATACGCTTTCCCAGTTGTAAGTATTGGCATACTCACTTCTTTCAGAGAGGTAGAGAGGTAGAGCATTCTGAAGATCCTAAGAAATGGAGGAAAGCAATGGACGAGGAAATGGAATCGTTGATGAAGAATGAGACGTGGGATCTCATGGAGCTTCCAAAGGGCAAGAAGGTGATTGGGTGTAAGTGGGTCTATACCAAGAAGAAAGGAGCAGAAGCTGGAGAAGTTCGCTACAAAGCTCGTCTCGTAGTGAAGGGCTATGCACAGAGGGAATACATCAACTACAATGCAGTCTTCTCTTCGGTGGTGAAGTTTTGCTCGATTCGGATCCTATTGGCATTAGTGGCACAGTTCGACCTTGAACTGGTGTAACTAGATGTCAAGACATCGTTCTTGCAGGGAGAGCTCGAGGAGATCTATATGGCTCAGCCCGATGGCTATGAGAGTAGTGACGATCTTGCATGTAGGCTGAAGAAGTCGCTCTATGGGCTGAAGCAGTCACCTAGATAATGGTACAAACGTTTCGAATGCTTTATGACGGATGATTAAGGGTATGTTTGCAGCCCCTATGATCATTGCGTGTTCTTTTGGGAGTTGGATGATGGGCCGTTCATCGATCTTTTGCTTTATGTTGATGATATGCTCATATAGCTTCATCAAATAAAGAGGAGATTTGGAGATTGAAGTCTGTGCTCAGTTATGCGTTCGAGATGAAGGATCTAGGCGAAGCACGGAGGATTCTTGTGATGGAGATCACAAGAGATCGAAGTAAATGTAAAGTTCATCTTTCACAAAGTCGTTACTTGAAGTCTATTATACAGATATTTGGTTGTGAAGGGATGAAGTTCGTAGGTACTCTGCTTGTACCTCACTTCAAGCTCTGTGCCGAGCATTACCCAATAACGAAAAAGTGAAGAAGCTCATGGAGAGCGTACAGTATGCCAATGCTGTAGGAGTCTTGATGTATGCTATGGAATATACCCAACTCGACCTATTACATATAGTCAACATGGTGAGTAGGTACATGCACAATTCAAAGATGTTGGAAAAATCTGACACAATATCAAACAACACTTAGGTGTGCATATCGGAATATATGAAATAATGTGTCGCCAGCTAAAAAATGTAGAGTTAGGATCTTGGATGAATCATAAGAAGCACAAGGTAGCACCATACATTCAAGCCAATCAATCACACAAAGAGGTAAGGATTTATATTGGTTCGGCCCAACCTTTGGCCTACGTCCAGTTTTCCGTTGTCACGGCTTCCACTAGATCAGAGATGATAATTCAAAGAATACATCGACTACAAATCTCCTCCAACACAATGTATGCCTTCTCGATAAAATAACTCTAGCACTCTAGCAATTACAATGTCTCATGCACACAACCAATGAAGAGATCTTACCACAGACTCTAGAACAAGGAATACCTCCCCTCTTAAAGCTCGTAGTCACCTTGAACCTCTCTCGTCGCATATCGTCAGCAAAAGATCCGCTTCTTTTTGGAAGTCGCAAGGAAATCTTCTCAATTCTCCGTCGCGTATGCATAGCATGCCGTCAAAAGTGTATCTCTTGGTATTTATATCTTAGGAATACTCCTTAAGGTAGAAGATGGTGTTTCCAATTATGTCCATCCGATCTAACCCGATAGAAATCGACGGTCCATATTAGAAGCTGAAATCTGGGCGCATTAGGGTTTCTGGGCGCCGACACGGTCGTGTTGTAGCTCCAGAACAATCAGTATGGCCGTGCGGCACGACCATGTCACTAGATGAACCAGAGAGTTGCTTGTCGACACGGCTGTACGGCCGCACGGCCGTGTCAGTAAAAAACAGAGAGTTGACTGTCAGCACGGTTGGACCAACACGATCGTGTCCAAATCTGCGTAAATCAGTTGATACATCCTCTGACACTCACGGCTGTGCTAAAACCCGCATATACGTGTCACCTCCCAGATTCTAAGTTTGAAGCACAAATCTACAAACTCTACCCGGATTCAAACTTCTTCAACAACCACGACATATTCAAGCTCTCCACAACTACTCTACCCAAATACCAAACATCTCTACCCGATTTAGAATTTATGGAACTCTCAGGACAATGGGAAATCATCAATCACTGACCATGTGTAGATCAAGCTCAAGCAATTCCTGAACTTGACTGCGTGAACGATCTTCGTGAACATATCTGCAGGATTATGATCCGTCGAGACATTCTCCAGTGCTATCGCCTTCTTCTTTTCTTGAATGAAAAAGTCACACACTTCTATATGCTTGGTCTTCGAACTATAGGCCTGATGCTCTGCCAAGTGTATTGCACTCTGATTGTCGCCATAAACCTTTGTCACTTCTTGCGGTATACCCAAGTCTCTCAGTAGACTCCACAGGTACTTGCCTTCCTTGATCGCCTCAACTGCAGCTATCAGTTCCGCATCTGTGGTTGACAGTGCTACAATGGACTGAAGTACCGATCTCCATGATATCGCGTCAGTGCCCAATGTGAACACATACCCAGTCGTAGATCTTCTTTTGTCGCTGTCACCCGCATAATCTGAATCGCAGAATCCAGATATCACCAACCCGTCTCCCTTGACGAAACACAAACCAACGTTGGCCGTTCCCTTCAGATGTCTCAGTATCCATTTCACAACCTGCCAGTGTTCCTTTCTTGGATTCTCCATATACCTACCGACGACTTTAACTGCCTGAGCTAAGTCTGGGCGTGTACAAACCATGTCATACATCAGACTTCCCACGACGCTAGCGTAGGAGACTGCAGACATGTTGCGTGCCTCCTCGTCGATGCTAGGTGATAGTCTCGTAGAAAGCTGGAAGTGAGCTCCTAGCGGTGTGGTGACAGGCTTGTCTTCTCCATTCCATAGCATGCTAGGACTTTCTTTATATAGCCCTCTTGGCTCAACCTCAACTTACATATCTTCCTATCCCTATTGATTTCCAGACCAAGGATTTTCTTTGCAGGACCCAGATCATTCATATCAAACTCTTCAGCAAATTTCCCTTTCAACCTATTGATTTCCTTCATGTCCCGTGACGCAATCAACATATCATCAACGTACAGAAGCAAGTATATCCTTGACCCTTCATCAAGTGTGCGAACATAAACACACTGGTCCTCTGTACTCCGCTCGAGACCAACGCTCATCATGAAGGATTCAAATCTCTTATACCACTGCCTTGGCCTTTATTTTAAACCATATACGGATTTCCTTCTGCTCTTGCCCCTCCATCACGAAGCCTTTAGGCTGGTGCATGTAGATTTCTTCATCAAGCTTTTCATGTAAGAACGCCGTCTTAACATCCAGCTGCTCCAACTCTAAGTCCTGAGCTAATACCAAGGCCAACAACACACGGATGGACGTGTCTCACCACAGGCGAGAAGATCTCATTGTAATCTTCTCCCTTCTTTTGTGCGAATCTCTTGGCCACTAACCAAGCTTTGTACCTCACAACGCCACCATCTTCTTCCTTGACCTTAAATACACACTTGCAACCAATGGCCTTTATGTCCTTGGGCAATTCTACCAACTCCCAAATGCCATTTTTTGTAGAGATTCCATCCTGCAGCTTTTTAGAAGTCCGGGCTTCATCAAACATCAAGGGCTCCTTGTGCTCTATGTTCAGGGCGTATGCCTGCATGTCATCAAATGTAAAACGAGAAGCAGAATAGTTCCACTCACCCAATCTCTCTGGTGCTCTCCTAGTCCTCAATGACCTCCGTACCTTGGGCTGACTCTGGGCAGGAACCTCACCATGAGCCTGAAACTGATCTGTCTGTATCTGTTCTCTCAGCAGTCGGGTCTTGGCCTGTCTCAGCATCTCGTGTCTCATCTCCAGGGTAGGTGGCTCGACCTCATCATCGACCTCCTCAGGCATATGTCCACCATCTGAATGAGTCATCTCCGGCTTGATCATCGATGTCTCATCAAATGTTACATGCCAACTGGTGAATGTCTTCCTAGACACAGGATCTAGCAACATGTATCCCTTCACTCCTTGATATCCAAGCAAGACGGCCTTCCTGGCCCTCGAATCTTGCTTGTCATCCTTCTGCAAAGCATTGGCACGTCATCCAAAAATCCTCAAGTACGAGTAATCACCAGTCTTCTCTATTCATACCTCCTCAGAAATTTTGAAACTAATCGTCGAAGATTGTAGTCTATTCCCGAGATGCACAACGGTAGTCACAGCTTCAATCCAATATTTCTTAGGAAGTCCAGCAGTGAGCCTCAAGCATCTGCACTTCTCCATTAGTGTACAGTTTAATCTTTCTGCAACACCATTTGACTGTGGATCTCCAGGCATAGTGTAGTGCCGTTGTTCACTAGTCCGCGAGCTTTAAAATATTTGTATCGCACTTGCACGGTGTTGTGTAGCGCTATACGGGTCAAACACATGTAGGCGTATGTTGAGTACCGATTTTCTTCTATGTTCGAAAGCTACGGGATCGAATGATGGTCGAGGCAAGAAATAAAGGGTGAAATCAGATAATGGAAACTCTAGGGCCTAGGGGATCCCCGCCATTAAACTAGAGTTAAGGTTGAATTATGAGTTAATGAACTGTTGGATTCATTGGGACTCGTCTAACCTAAGGGCGTTCTCCTATCCCCCTCACGTGATGCATGATAGGATAGCCCCTTATGTTATCCCTAACACCTGCTCTCGCGATGCTATGATAGGACTATCCTAACCTATATCGATGTCAACTCTCGCCGATACATCGGTATATGTTCGGTGCTTTACGTCTGACGAATGTCCGCAATCTTTATCCACGTTACTCTCGTGGTAGGGGATTTGGATTTATATTAGGAGAGCTCTAATCGGCGACCAACTCTCGTCGGCCACACCGATAGTATGTCATTGTAAGAATTGAAAACCCTAGATTGGTCCCGACTCTTGATGACGGCCAATCTAATTATCCACAAGGGAGGAGAGCGATTTATAATGACAATTGGCATCCTAATATATCCCAAATCATCAATTAGCCAACGATTACATTAACTATTTCATCCAACCCATGACCCAATTTCAATGGGGTTCAATCCATTGCCCTAGATGGAAAACTACTCAATACGCATTAACAAAGAAGCATTCAACATCATAGATTCAATAAGAATTGCCATGGATTCAATAAGAGAACTAAAATAATAGCAATCCACAATTTCAAAGAGATATAAAATCTATTTCTATTGCAAAATAACAATCTAATACAAGGTATTCAAAGAGAATAACAAAAAGAGTTACTGAATTAAAAAGAGAATAATCCTAACAAAACCCCAAAAGCTCTGAAAAATGGCAGGAAAAAAGGATCTGGGTCGCAACAGGGAAGATGGGCTTTTATACCCTCTGAAAAAGACTAAAAAGCCCCTCATAACTAACCCTGGCGGTGCCCTATTTGACCTAAGAAATCAATTCGATGCGGTCGCGTCGTCCGGATGCGTAAGATGGGCTCCTGATGGCTATATCGACGCGACTGCATCGATTAGGACGCGGTCGCGTTGAATCCGGGTTCGACGCCTGTTTGTTCTTTGAAAAGGTCGCATAAAACGATCATTTGGGCTTCAGCTTCTCTGGATTATGCGGCCGTGTCGTCTTTGTCATGTGACTGCATCGATTGCAGATTCTTCATTCCTTTTCTTCAGCAATGCGACCGTTTGGATGAAGTTCGCAAGGTCGCGTGGAATTGATTGCGGAGCTGCTTGGTTACTGAATGACGTGGCCGTTTGGTGTAACTTCACGCGACCGCGTGGAATTGGGCTTGAGCTTTCTGGGAAGTGTGATGACACGGCCGTGCCGAATCGACGCGGCCGTTTGTGTCATTCTCCTCTTCTTTTCTCCCCTTTGCATACTTTGGCTTCCGTCTTCCGTTCCTTTTGTTCTTTTGCGCCTTTTTCACGCCTTATAGTCCCGATTCGACATGTATTTCCTGAAAAGCACAAAACGGACCATAAAAGCAAAACGGAAGAAAAACGAGGAAAATATGGGAAGACAGTGAAAGAAACAACGTAAAACGTGCATGGAAAAGGGGTAAAAATTATATACAAAAACCACTCATCAAAATCCCATAAGCTAAACTCTTACTTGTCCTCAAAGAAGACAAGAGAGAGCGTAAATTGGAGGCATGCAATCATGCACACAAATGATGACATGAAACTTCGAGAATTTCTTAAAAATCGAGTTTATATACATGGGCGAATCGAAATCTCGAATTCATGGAACTTAAACGCTTCGAGCTCTTTCCGTCGATAAGAATACATTCCTAAGACGTCTCTAACCCAAATTGTCAAGTAATATACTAGACAATGGCCATACCCAAATCCTAAGACATTTCCTCTAACCCGTTCTTATTCGGTCGAAGGGATAGGAATTTAAGTTATGCAATGGTCGAAGGAGGAATAAGTTCGGGATAACGAAGGATGGATAAGTTGGGGATAACAGGATATCGATCGATCGAGAAAGTGGCGCTCACAACACATCAAACTTCCTTGATTCCTGATATTGCTAAGTTTATTCATGCCCACGATATAATTTTTTTGTTTCATATACATATTTTTTTGGGATTTACAATTGGTTTGTGTCGGGTCGGGACTCCCAGATCAGACGTCCTTAGGACACTGGGTCAAGAATGACCCATCGGACCTACTAACTCAAACCATGTAGAATCCTTATTCATATGCACTCCCCAAGCTAAAGCTTTTAACGCGAGGCCCGACGGTTTCTATCGTGGGGATCCAGTTACTCAGTGTTGCTAGGGCAATGGAACATATATATTTTATATTCACAAATAATTTTTCTTTTCTTTTCTTCTTCTATTTATAGAAAGCATTAGTATATTAAGCAAAATCAGTCCTCAGTACTAGGTGATATGTTATCCAAGTTTCGAGGGAATATAAACCATTATACCCATCGGCTCTTCGGTCCATGCATAAAGTGAGTTCCTAAGTTTTGGCTTAGGTCGGTTTCAAATACTCCTATCTTAGTGATTATGAGGACGGCCAATGCTAGGATTACATGGGATTTAAAGCTAGGAACACATCCTATTCATATACTCAAACCGACATCGTGGAAATCGAGCGTAGAAGTTTAGAAAACGAATTTCAACTTGAGATTCCATGCATATAAAAACTCGGAAAAATTCTCGAAGCGAATACAAATATATATACATGGATGCATGATGATGCAGGATACCTGATGCGAATGTAGATATTTTTGGAGTTTTTGATTTTTGATCGTTTTTTGTTTTTTGAATGCATATACGGAATAAAACGTGATGCAAAATGAAAAAGAAAGAAATGAGAAGGAAATGGAAAAAGAAAAAGAAAAGCAAGAGGAAGATGAAAAATAAAGATAAAAACGAGAAAACAAGAAAGAAAATGGAAGAAAAATAGAAAGATTAAGCGTGAAAACGCTCCTCTCCCAATCTGAACTGAGCGTTGTCCTCAACGCGATAAAAACACTGAAAATAGATCGATGACATAAAAAAAGTGAGGGGGAAGGATATCCAGGTGAATCTTTCCCAAGCTAAAATGAAACGTGCCCGAAAAGTGAGAATGTGTGATATATGTGCCAAGTGATGAGATGGAGTGCAAGGGGTCATCCAATTAGGCAGAGCCACCGTCAGGTGGTGGCTGGGTGGTTGGTATGGAAGGAATGGATGGCTCGCGTAATGGTGAGACTGTGGTGGCTACTGGGGGTGTGGAAGGAGTGGATGTAGCCACATCAGATGGATGTGGTGATGGTATATGTGGGGGTGGTGTGGCTGTGGTGTCTGCAGGACATGGAGATGAAATGTATGGAGGTGTGGTGTGTCTGGGTGAATCGTCCGAAGACGATGCGATAACTGTGACGTCCTCTGGTGGGGTGATGTGTATAGAGCTGTAGCAGCAGGAGGAGGTGACGGAATATGTGTGGATGAAGTGGGAGATGGTGGTGCTCCAGAAGAGTGTATGTCTGTGACATCCGTGGTGTGTGGTGAATAAATGTGTGGAACCATGTGGTCTGGATGAGGTGAAGGAATGAAAGGGATCAGAGTCTCAGGGTGTGGTGATGGTGGTGGCGTAGGAATATGAGGTGTGAGGGTGGTAGTGACCACAGGCTGTGATGGCAGGGGTGGAATGGGCAGGAGAATGGGCGCAGCAGCGGGGTAATGACCCTGTGTATGATGGTATTGGTTGACGACGCTGAACTGTGACTGGAGGGTCACGACAACCGTAATAAGGCTCTCTACCGAGGATTTGAACTCAGAAAGTGTTTCTGAATACTGTCAGGGTGCTGATGGTGGAGATCTTGAAATCTCTAAGCTCCTCCACCCGAGTGATACGCTCGAGATGGGAAAGTGGAGGAGTGCTGCTGCTACCCTCGCCATGTTGGCAAAATCTCATATGGAACTGACATAAGGTGGGCCTGATGGTGATGCTGGAAGAGGAAGCAGGTGGGATAACGGGATCCTAGATAGTCTGGGGCTGGATCATAAGAACACAAGATAGCACTATCCATTCAAGCCAAGAAATCACACAAAGAGTCAAGAATTTATACTGGTTCGGCCCAACCTATGGCCTATGTCCAGTCTTCCGTTGTCACGGCTTCCATAGATCCGATATGATAATTCAAAGAAACACCGACTACAAATCTTCTCCAACACAATGTATGCCTTCTCGACAAAATAACTCTAGCACTCTAGCAATTACAATATCTCATGTACACAACCAATGGAGAGATCTTACCAGACTCTAGAACAAGGAATATCTTCCCTCATAAAGCTCGTAGTCACCTTGAACCTCTCTCGTCGCATATCGCCGGTAAAAGATCCGCTTCTCTCTGGAAGACGCAAGGAAATCTTCTCAATTCTCCGTCACGTATGCGTAGCGTGCCATCAAAAGTGTATCTCTTGGTATTTATATCTTAGGAATACTCCTTAGGGTAGAAGAGGGTGTTTTCAATCATATCCATCCGAGTTAACCCCAATAGAAATCAACGGTTTAGATTAGAAGCTGAAATCTGGGCGTATTAGGGTTTCTTGGCACCGATACGGCCATGCTGATTTGCGGCACGGCCGTGTCAAAATGGCGTAATCTGCCTATAACTTCAGAACAATCAGCACGGCCGGGACTAGATGGACCGGAGAGTTGCTTTTCAACATGGCTGTGCGGTATGGCCGTGTCAGTAAAAAATAGAGAGTTGATTGTCAGCACGGTTGGATCAACACGACCATGTCCAAATCTGCGTAAGTCTGCTGATACATCTTCTAATACGCACGGCCGTGCTAAAACCTGCATGGCCATGCTAAAACCTCCACGACTGTGTCACCTCTCAGATTCCAAGTTTGAAGCACAAATCAACAGAAGGTACACTGACGAGCAGTACAATGAATACTTAGGTACATTAAAGGCACAATTGACGTCAGATTGACTTATAGCCAAAGTGATCATGGCTCGCAAATTGTTGGCTATGTTGATTCTGACTTTGCAGGCGACTTGGATGGGAGAAGATCTTTAACTGGCTACGTCTTCACCCTGTCAGGAGCTCCGATCTGTTGGCGGAGTATACTTTAGTTTACGGTGGCACTGTCTACTGCGGAGGCAGAATATATGACATTGACTGAAGCTGTGAAAGAGACGATATGGCTGATGAGCTTGATAGATAATTTGGGAGTCTACCAGAAGAAGTATGATCTTCATTGTGATAGTCAGAGTGCAGTGCACTTGGCTAAGAATTAGGTCTTCTATACTTGCACTAAGCATATCGATGTGAGATTCCATTTTGTTCGAGACTATGTGTGAGAAGAAGACGATGACATTAACTTGTTGAAGATTGAAACAGATGATAACCATGCGGATATGTTGATTAAGGTTGTATCGGGAGCTAAGTTCAAGCACTGTTTGGACTTACTCAATGTGGTTCCGAGATGATGTCAAGGTGGCCACAGGTGGGGCATTTGAGGTTCGGTGGAGCCAGTTGAGCCCCAGTGGGGCATTGGGATCTTTGGAGAAAATTGGGGAATACCAGATGTGACTCTACCAAGGTGGTGCATTGAAGGTCAGCTGTGTGACAGAGGCCTGAATCTCGCCAAGGTGGAGATTTGTGAAAGTTGGCCCGATTTAGGTGTGAAAGTTGGCTTGACAGTAGAGTTATCTTGTGCAGATATAATTCGGCTGTGCTCGGATCCGACCTATCTGACTCTGCACAAGTCAGACAAGAGGAGGCCGAGCTATTGGACATTGACACACACACACACTTAGTTCCTCGGTTCGGAGGATCGGCAGCTAATAAATCGGCTGCTCTATAGACCGAGATTCGGATAGCTCGGATCGATTTGCTCGGCACTTCGTTTGCTCGGTCTTCAGGAGGAAGCTCGGCAGTACAGAGGGGGCCCACCCTAGGATGCGGCGTCGCATACTACTCGTAGTAGAGTTGTGATTAGATGTGAATTCCGTCAAAGGCGGGATTCGTATCTCTTGAGAATCCCTCCTCAATAATGACACCTATCAAACCTTAGGGCTATATATACGGTGTTTTAGAGGAGGGTTTGAGGCGCGCGGGAACACAAAGAGAACTTTGAGCCGTCATGTGTGAGAGCCAACTTTTTTTTCGATTTCTAGGCACCTTTTGGAGAGAATTTGTATGATTCTTCGTTGTGAAGAGAGAAGATTTGTATTCATTCTTTTCTTTCATAATAAATCTCATTGGTGTTCCTTTGGCCTGTTGACAACTTAAAGTTGCTATCTTTCATAGTGCTCTTGCTTGGTTTTGGTTGCTCATCCTCGTCTTGATCGTCCGACGATCCTTTGCTTCCGCGATCCGGCGCACAACAATGATCACAAGCTGAGAACCATGGGTTCAATCGCATAGGAACAAGCTCAAGCTGAAAGCCTGGGAAAAGAAACAGAGATCACGCCAAAACAGAGCACATGGAGCTCTCACACAAAGAAACAAAACACCTTCAGAAGATAAACAAACAGAGAGATCACACCAAATGAAACTGAGAGCTCATAAAGTAGAGTATTGGGGAACACATAACGAAGCAATGGATAACCCAGAGCGCAATCGACAGGGGAGTGAAACATCAACCGAGAGCTTAAATCATGACACAACATCACCCGAATCATAGTAGAGGGATGCCATTGAGAGCACGCCCAACGGATGAACAACCAAGTGCATACCCAATGGGGAAAATTCCTGCTCAAAGCCAATCGATCGATGACAATCAACCAACAATCTTACAAGGCATATGTAATTCGTATGCTTAGTTAAGTTTCATCATCGCATAAAATAAAGATTTCCAGCATACGATTAAACTCAAAACTAAAGAATGATCACAATCCATGACTAAGGAAATTTCTAACCCGAAAATAGAGTTTAGGAATCTTCCGTTGACCGGAGACGAGGGGGTCGTAGGAGACCTCGTCGGACCTCCGTTGTTTCGCGTACCCGTGGTTGCCACAAGCAAACGGAAGAGCTTTTGGAACAGATCGATCTCATAGGAAGATCGGAACTCCAGCAACCCAAAATCGAAGAGGGTTTGCAAGGAATTTGAGAAGAGCTTGTGTTTAAGTTAAAGAGAGGGAGTTTTGAAATAAAGGAGGAAAGATACGTGGGGTGAGGTAAATCTGAGAGAGAAGGCAAGGCCTTTGTGTTTACCACCAGGAAAGGGGTTTAAGTTTATGTAATAGACTCCTTAATGATAGTGATACGATTATCACATATGAGAGGAGGCGCAAGAAGACGAAGGGGTAATTGCTTGGCGCACCGACGATTTGGGAAAACTTCTTTATGCATTACTAGTTTTGTTGTTGCTTGCTGTACGCACCACGACTAAGCATTATATAAGTGATGGCATGGGCTAGGGTTAGGGTATCGATTATTGTAGCCGTCTTTTGACATTTCTTAGAGTTCTCCGAGGAGATCTAGAAGAGAGTTTTAGGCTTTTCCCTTAGCAAAAGCTAGGAGAGGGGCCAACTCTCCCAAAATTGGATATCTATCCTTTGTAACCATATTTCCATTTCAATAAAATCCCCAAATTCCGTCAAATCAACCCTAGCCAGCATCAAATTGGTATCAGAGCACTGATCCAATGTCAACCACAAGATCAACCGCGGCAAAATATCTGGAGAAAAGACTAGATGCGGAGGTCGACAAGAGGAAGAAGGAGACGGCGAGGCTCGAGGAGAATATAGATGACTTTGGATCGAAGCTTGACAGCAGCTTGGAACAAATGAAGGAGATGCTCGCCCACTTTATGGCTCAAAACCTAACCGCGTCTCAGATCTCGCAAATCGAAGGAAGGAGCAACCTCAGATCTGAATCACCAATCAGATCTACGAGTAAAATGGAAGGCAACAATGATCCCCAATCACGAGGGGGTGATCTTTGGAGGAGTAGATCCAGATCTGGATCTCGACAGCGACGAATGGCAGGAGGATCTCTCCGAAACCCTAGGGGAGAGCTCCGAGGAGGATCAACCGATGCTGCGGTGACGGAAGGCGCGCGCGACAGCAATAAAGGGGCGACATGGGGCTGCCGAACCCCTGGCGGCCTCCCTGGGGGCTGCCGATAGTCGACGACCCCCAGGGGATTTGCGGGAGGCGGGCGACCCCCAAGGGGGTGCAAAGACGTCGCGACCCCGCAGGGGGGTCGCGGGTGGAGGGCGACCCCCCGGGGGCCTCCGAGGGCTGGCGAGCCCCAGGCGGGGCCGTCGAAGGCTGGCGAGGCCCAGGAGGGGCCTTCGGAGGTGGGCGACCCCAGCAGGTCGGGGTCGCCGAGGATCGGCGGGCCTGTCAGGGCACCCGCAGACCTCGGACGGGCCGCGCGGATTTCGAGGACCCCCGCTTATCGCATGGGGGATTTCGAGGGCCGGGAGGGGCGCGCGAGACCTGGAGTACGAGGACCCTATCCGCTACCATGATGAGGAGTATGATGAGGAGGATAAGCGAGTCAGGAGGGAGGGTAGTCGGTAGGGTCAGGGAGGGGCAGATTTGGAGATCATCATCGCCAGCAGTGTCCGGATCGTGTTGACGGAGGGGATCCTCGTGCGGATGACCGCATACGGAAGCTCAAGATGCCCTTATTCGAGGGTAGTGATGCCACGTGGTGGATCTACAAGGCGGAGAGGTATTTTGAGATGGCCAGGCTGACATAGGAGGAGAGGCTGCGGGCGGTTGCACTCTGTTTGGAGGGAGAGGCCCGAAATTGGTGGTGGTGGAAGGAGCAACAGAAACCTCTGAGGACCTGGGACAGATTCAAGGAGGCGTTATTACACCGATTCAGAGATTCTCCGGCGGGGGGAGCTTACGAGTAGCTGCATGCCTTGAGACAGGTTGGGACGGTACAAGACTACATTAAGCAGTATGATGTACTCACTAGTAGGGTGCGTGGGATTCCTGCAGAGCCTTAGAAGGGTTTTCATGGATGGATTGAAACCTACCATTAGGTCTGAGCTCCGCACTCTCAGACCTCGTGGATTGGAGGAGTAGATGGAGCTGGCGCAGACAGTAGAGGGCTTTACTACGATATTTGTTGTGGTTGATCGCCTCAGCAAATACGGCCATTTCATTCCGCTTTGCCATCCATTTACTGCAGCATCAGTTGCAGTTGCTTTTTTGAGGGAGGTGGTCCGGTTGCATGGGTATCCTCGTTCGATCGTGTCGGACAGGGATAAGGTGTTTCTGAGCACTTTCTAGAAGGAGATGTTCTGGTTACAGGGTACAGTGCAACGAAGCCCCGCTTATCACCCGCAGACGGATGGCGAGACAGAGGTGGTTATCGGAGGGTGGAGACCTACCTAGGTGTTTTGCGTCAGAGACGCCGAGGAAGTGGGCCGGTTGGCTGATGTGGGCTGAGTACTAGTACACCACCTCATACCACTCAGCGGCGAGGATGACACCGTTTCAAATTGTGTATGGCTGAGATCCACACCACTTAGTACACTATAGCAGGGGAGCCACCCCAGTGTCAGGACTGGAGCAGCAGCTAGAGGAGCGTGACTGGGTGCTGGAGGAGTTGAAGCGCCATTTATCATGAGCCCAGCAGATCATGAAGAAGGCGGATACACACGCAGGGATGTGGAGTTCACCATGAGCGAGCGGGTTTATTTGAAGCTTCGACCCTACAAACATCGCTCTATGGCCCAGCGGCGCAATGAGGAGCTAGCGGCGAGGTACTATGGGCCCTACGAGATTGAGGCCCGGATTGGCAAGGTGGCATATCGACTGAGGTTGCCCCCTACTACCCGGATCCATCCGGTTTTTCACGTCTCACAGTTACGTCGAGCTATTGGAGATCATGCATCATCTGCTATATTACCGCCGACTCTCACGGTCGACATGGAGGTACTACTGGCACCCGAGGAGATTACATGCATCCGCACAGGAGCATCGTGAGCACAGAAAGTATTGATCCGTTGGTCAAGATTGCCGGAGTGTGAGGCAGCTTGGGAGTTTTATGATCACATCTTGCAGTAGTATCCTGATTTCCACCTTGAGGACAAGATGAAACTCCTGGGGGAGTAGTGAGAAGATTATCACATATAAGAGGAGGGGCAAGAAGACGAAGGAGTAATTGCTAGGCGCACCGACGATTTGGGAAAACTTCTTTATGCATTACTAGTTTTGTTGTTGCTTACTGTACGCACCACGCCTAAGCATTATATAAGTGATGGCGTGGGCTAGGGTTAGGGTATCGATTATTGTAGCCGTCTTTGAACATTTCCTAGAGTTCTCCGAGGAGACTAGAAGAGAGTTTTAGGCTTTTCCCTTAGCAAAAGCTAGGAGAGGGGCCAACTCTCCCAAAATTGGCTATCTATCCTTTGTAACCCTATTTCCATTTCAATAAAATCCCCAAATTCCACCAAATCAACCCTAGTCCGCATCAGATAGTCCTTGGGATTAGCTGGGGCTAGGGATTTAAGCTGTTGTCGGCCGCCGAAGAAGAAAATAATGACTGGCGAAAACACATGGGGTGCTCGGGTTTTGGGTCGAAATTCATGGGTTTTTGAATTTTCGTGTTTCAGATTTAAAAAAAGGTTTCCAAAAAAATTCTTAAAGAATCTTTACAAATCATGAAAAATTGGAAAACCAATTAAAATGATTTATGTTAAAAAAATTTCGGATTACAGAATGACATGTTTTGAGGCTAAAGTTAATGGGTTTTAAAATTTTATTTGCAATTTTAAAAAAAGATTTTATTACATGAAAACCCATAAGGTCAGGTGAGAGGTATTACATCAAGTGTGACTGGAAACTATCGTAGATCATGTGTATTTATTCCTTTTTAGGAAACTGTTCCTTTCCAAGTGAATGCCATTCTTTAGTTTTTACTGGTCTTTCTTATATTCATCTCTTTATTTCTATCTTTTGTTTCTCTCTATCATGTGATTGTATTTGCGCATCTCCCTTTTGAATCTCGCTTTCTCAAGACCTGATGGGGCCTTAGAATAGATTTTGAGGCATTTTTGTTCGAGTTTTAGCAGGAAATTTGAGTCTTCTTTTTGTTATATTTAATTTTCTAATTAGTACTTTTGTTAGTCCCACATAAGTTGTATTTGAAGTTGGTTCAAGTTGTAAGCTTATAAAAAGGGTCTTAAACTTATTTTCTTTTGATGGAATAGAAATTGATTAAAAATTTTTGTGTAAACAATGTTTGCATCTTCATAATCCTTTGCATTGAAAGTGTGAGGAAGGGCTTGGTTTCCTTGGCGTGAGTTCCGAAAAATCTTTGCATTCGAGGCGTTGACGCAGTGACCGTCAGATCTTCGAGATGCGACGCCCAAAATTTATCAAAAACTTAAATATTTTCCCCAAATTTCTAAATCCCCATATTTATCTCCTTTTCAAATTTCCCCAATACAATTTCCCTTTTCCAACCTCAATTATGGTAGGATTGGAGATAGATTTTTTTTTTTTGGGGGGGGGGGGGAAGAGGGGTTTTAGGTTAAAAGATGAGAATTTAATGCTAAAGAAGGAATTTGGGAAAGAAAGTTGGGATTTTTATTAATAATAAGTGGAAATACAATGGTTTGGCATCAATTCAAGAGGAGGACCGCTCTTCCAATGGCCTCAATTCGAGAGAAAGTCCACTCTCCAATAATCTTTTTGACAAATTTTTCGATAACGTAATATATTCTTTCCCCTTTATTTATAATAAAACTCTCCCTAATGAGCCGTCACTATGTAACTACCAAAATGCCACTGACCTAGGGGGTTCAGATGCCATCCAGAAATTACAGATTTGTCATTGCACCTAGAACTAACAGATTTGCCACCGTGTCTAAAAATTACAGATTTTCCACTCATCTGTAGGGTTTTATCGTTGCCGCTCCTTGATTCTCTTTTTGTCACCGTCACATATATACAATCATATCATTACTCCTCCCAAAAGCCACCTTGTCCTTTAGGTGGAATTCCGAAAAGAGGTGTTGGATTGCTCCCGGCCTCGACCAACCTTTGTTGGCATTTACCGTCCTCATCAAAGCACCACCGCTCTCGTTGTCATCAAAGCATCTCCGGCCTCCATCGGCCTCACCGTTGCCTCCCTGGGGCCAGTCGTCAACCCAAAGCCATCGTGCGATGTCGTTTGGTTGGATTTTCTCTTCAGCAAATCTGGCCGGATCCTTGGCCGAAGCAGTCTTGCCATCTCAGATCCGTCGTTTGGTTGGATTTTCTCTTCACCAGATCTGGCAGGATCCTTGGCCGGAGCGGTCTTGCCATCTCTAATCCGTCGTTTGGTTGGATTTTCTCTTTGCCAGATCCGGTCGAATCTTTGGCCGGAGCAGTCTCTTCGTCTCAGATATGTCGTTTGGTTGGATTTTCTCTTCGTCAGATCCAGCCGAATCCTTGACCGGATCGGTCTTGCCATCTCAGATCCGTCATTTGGTTAGATTTCCACTTCAAAGGCAACGACTTTTCCATCGCCCTTGTACAAAGACTTCGCTTTTTGACTATGATCTTTGTTGTTGTCATCGTCATCGTCTTCATCTTCATCTAGATCTTTCTTTATAGCACCATCTCAGGCGGAGGGCAGTTATTCAACTCCAATATTGCTTCATTAGGGTTTCTATCGCCGATTTCATAGAGATTCCATCGACGATTTCATCCGGGATGAGATCCTTTCCTCCATCGACGAAATCCTTTCCTTCATTGCCCGATGTCGTTCATCCATCGTTCTCTTTAGCCCCTCCACTTTTCTCATCAGTTTTTCCTACAAAGCATCCATCTTTTTCATAGCCGCCACCATTGATTCTCGGATCAAACGTTCTGATACCAATTTGTTAAGATTGGAGATAGATTTTGGAAAAAAGATAGGTTTAAGGTAAAAAATGGGATTTGGGGAAGAAAGTCGGGATTTTTATTAATAATAAATGGAAATGCAATGGGTTGGTCTCAATTCGAGAGAGACTGCTCTCCAATTGCCTTAATTTGAGAGGAAGGACTCTCTCCAATAAACTAACCTAAACTAACAACTTACTAATAATCATTCTCACAATATTTTTCAATGATTCTCTTTACAAACTCTCTTATTAATAATAATAATTTCCACGCTAATGAGCCATCACACCATAATTACCATACTGTGACGTAGGGTTTTTACTGTTGCCCCATAATTATGAAATTGCCATTGTGCCCAGAAATTACAGATTTGCCATTGTGTTTAGAAATTACAAATTTGCCACTCCCCTCTTGGGTATTGTCGTTGCCGCTTGTTGACTCCCCTTTTGTCGTCGCCGCTTGTATGCGATCGTATCATCACTACCCTCTTAATAGACAACTTGTCCTCAATGTGTCATTCTGAAAAGAGGTGTTGGATTGCTTTTGGCCGTACCAGCCTCTCACGTCCTTGTTGAAGTATCACCGGCCTCTCCCGTCATCCTAGAAGCATCTCGGCCTCCCTCGGCCTCGTCATTGCCTTCCCATGGCCTGTCGTCCGCCCAAATCCCTCGTGCGACGTCACACCAGACGTTGCATGGTGAGGATCTGGCCAGATCCAACCAGTAGATCCGTCGTTTGGTTGGATTTTCTCTTCAAAGGCGATGAATTCTTCCTTATCCTTGTTCAAAGACTTCACCTTTTGCTTCTGATCTTTGTCGTTGTCATCTTCTTTGTTTAGATTCGTATTCGTAGCCACACCGCCTCAGGGGAGGGACGACTATTCATCCCCATATTTGTTTCACCAGAGATTCCATCGATGATTTCACCAGGGTGTAGATCTCCTTTAAACTGTTAACTTTTCGAATTGCCATCAGGATCGTGATAGATCTGCATTTTTGGCCCATTAGAGGGCGATTTGGAAATTTTCGGATTTTAATGGGTGTTTTCGGAATTGTTAGTCTTTTGGGATTTTTTTGCAAATTTGTTTTTGTCTGATTAGAATTTATAGGCCATGGGTGGGGAGGGATTTTGGGAGGCTATTTGTGAGATTCAAAGGAAATGTGAGATTATCCATCTACATCGATCTTCTTTGATTGGCGTCTTGGAAGAACGTCCACCTCTACAATTGTGGTCGTTTATCTTCATTATTTTCAGTTTTATTAAATAAAAATCAGATCTTTTCTTGGTTTTTATCAATTTGGTATTAGAGCTTCAAGATCCATGGCCACAGCGATGACATCTAAAGACAAGTTCAATGCTTTTGAAGGGAAATACAACGGCGAACTTGAGGGCGTGAAGCAAACCCTAGCGAAGCCCGGAGAAACCCTAGCGAAGGTTGAAGAAACCTAAAAGAAACAATGAGAAGCCCTAGCGCAAATCATGCAACAACTCGTGCGCTTCTCGGTGAAGTTTGACGATATAGACGAAAATCCTAATCGAGCGAAAAAGGCGTCAACTTTGAAGAAGGGAAATAGGGCTGGCCGAACTCTAGAAACACAAAACAGGGCTGGCCGAACCATAGGGGTAGCCAGTAGGGTCGGCCGGCCCCTGTAGAGGACCTACAGGGGTGCCAGACCATGCAGAGGGCCCCTCCGGTCCCCTGGAGTAGTCGGCAGGGCCGGCTGGCCACTGCAGCCGATCTGCTGGGGCGCCCGGCCTTGCATGAGCAGAATAGGGGCCTGTCGGCCCCCAGTAAAAACAGCAGGGCAGGGCGCCACTGCTGATCTACCGGGGCGCCCGGCCCTGCAAAGGAAGAATCAGGGGCTGCCGAACCCCTGGCAGCCCCAATAGGCTATTTCGCATGGAAACATGGGTAGGCACCCCTTGTCGGCACAGTGCAGTGCACCGGCGTGGATTCAGGAGAACGACGGGGGCTTCTAGGTCCACCGGCTCTGCGCTACGACGTTGATGACCCTCAGGAGTATGTGGTAGAGGCTGGCGACGAGGAGGACGACTATAAGAGGCTATTTTTGCCTAGAAACATGGGCAGGCACCCCTTGTCGGCACAGTGCAGGGCACCAGCGTGGGTTTAGGAGAACGGCGGGGATCCGACGCCCTCCGGATCTGCGCTACGATGTTGATGACTCTTAGGAGTATGTGTTAGAGGCCGGCGATGAGGACGACTATGGGGGGTGCTTACGGGCCTTGGTATGCTGCAAAGAGGCGCCGACGACTGATTCCTACTTATGAGGCGTATGCCGAGGATGGTGTTAGAGACAAGGGCTTGGAAAAGGATGATCGGGGTTCCTATGTTGGTGGAGATGATTGGGGAGATTATGGGGACCGAGATGGAGGACATCAGGGAGGATTAGAGCGGCACAGGGAGCGGTAGCGATACACCTACCAGCCCCACTATCCCAGACACGCGGGCAAGCGAGCAGCTCAGGGGAACTTCGGGGTGTATAGCCGGGTGTGGAAGCTGAAGATGCCTATCTTCGAAGTTCGAGGGTGATGATCCTTATGGCTGGATACACATGGCGGAGAGATTTTTTCAGTGACCTGCATGACGGAGGAGCAGAAGTTGAGGTAGCGGAGCGTGTTTGGATGGGAAGGTCCTCTCTTAGTTCCAGTGGAGAAAGCATCGACATCGTTTCTATTCTTGGGAGGAGATCAAGGATGGCTTGGTAGAGAGGTTTCGTGAGACTCAGTGAGGGAATTTGTAGAAGCAGTTACTGGCTTTCAGGCAGGATGCCACAGTGAAGGAGTACATGGATTGGTTGGAGGCACTATCAGGACGAGTTCAGGGGATTTCTGATGAGACACTAGAGGGAAGTTTCATGAAGGGGCAGAAGCCACTATTCGTACAGAGCTACGCCTGTAGAGGCCACAGGAGCTGATGGACGCAATGGAGTTGCCCCAGACGGTGGATGATCGTCTTACGGAGTAGAGGAAATTTAGAGGGACTGGAGGTGGCTCCTTTTTCCACAGCCAGGCCGCGATAGGAGGCTAACAGAAGATGACGATAGGGACATACTCGTCCAGTCAGGAGAAGAGCGGGGTGCCACAGACA
This sequence comes from Scilla litardierei, assembly GCA_030789695.1. Lineage (NCBI taxonomy): Eukaryota > Viridiplantae > Streptophyta > Magnoliopsida > Asparagales > Asparagaceae > Scilla > Scilla litardierei. The sequence continues at coordinate 386,245,836 of CM061142.1, forward strand.
GGAGGGCAATTCAGGAGGACGACAGATGCGGGAGAAGAGGCAGAAGGGGCTGTGCTTTAGATGCGACGAGAGGTTTACCACACGGCACCATTATGGAGTGCACAAGCTTCAGTTTCTGATTAGTATTTATAGGCCATTGAGGATTTTAGGGGCGCTTTCGGAATTGTTAGTCTTTTTGGGGGTTTTTTGCAAATTTGTATTTTTCTTTGATTAGTATTTACATGCCATGGGTGGGGAAGGATTCTGGAAGGCTATTTGTGAGAGAATATTCAATGGAGGTGAGATTATCCCTCTACTTTGGGAGAGTGCGGATGTCCTCTTTAATTGACGTCTTGGGAGAGAGTCCACTTCTACATTTGTGGTCATTTATCTTCATTAGTTTCAGTTTTATTAAATAAAAATCAGATCTTTCCTTGGTTCCTATCAGATCGACTACTTTTATTTCAATTTGATATGAATGGAGAGAGATTTTGGGGGGAAAGATAGAATTTTTGGGTCAAAAGAGGGATTTTAGGGCTAAAGAAGGGATTTGGGAAAGAAAGTCAGGATTTTTATCAATAATAAGTGGAAATACAATGGGTTGGTGTCAATTCGAGAGGAGAACCGCTCTCCCAGTTGGCTCAATTCGACAGGAAAGCCACTCTCTAATAAACTAATCTAAGCTAACAACTTGCTGATAATCTTTCTAACAATATTCTTCAATATTCTTCTCTTATCTTTCCCCGTATTTATATTAAAACTCCCCTTAATGAACCGTCGTCATGTATGTACCAAAATATCTCTGACCTAGGATTTGCAGCAGCCACCCAGAAATTGCAGATTTGACAATGTGGCCAGAAATTACAGATTTGCCACTCCTCTATAGACTTTTGCCGCATAAACCCCAAAAAGAATAAAATTCACAAAAAGACCCAAAAAGTTTACGAATACGCTCTTGGGTCATGTGCATGCTGCCGGCCCTTTCCTACGCCTTCTTTGATTTGTAATAAGCCCATCATTACTCCACCAAAAGAGTCACCTTGTCCTCAAGGTGAAAGTGCCATGACGCCTACCAACTCCTAAGTGCTTTCATGATCCGGTAAGCCCATTCAACACACTAGCACATCGCGTTCCCCCGTGCTTCATCTATGGACTCCACTCAACTCCTCAGGCTCTTGAACCACATCCATTTCTTCAGTTAATGTCGCAGGAAGTGATGGTTAAGGGGTATAATCTTCAATAGCCTTACGGAGCTTGAATACATGAAAAACATGGTGGATGACTGATCCTGGGGGTAGTCTCAACCTATAAGCAACCGACCCAACTTTGGCCACGGACTAAAGTATCGTGGAGATAACTTCTCATTTCTTCTGTGAGCCAAGGACTTCTGCCGATAGGGACACAACTTCAGATACACCATATCACTTACGTCAAATCGTACGTCCCTGCGATGTTAATCTGTGCGAGCTTTCATGATTTGCTGAGCCCGGTCAAGTGATACTTTAGCTCCTCCAACGTCCGATCTATCTCGGCCAGGTACTGCTCCACCATTGAAATTGGTGTCGTGTCATGCCCATAATACTCTAACTAAGGAGGGTCTCTTCCATTCAAAATTATAAAAGGTGTATTCTGAGCAGCTGTGTGAACGGAAGTATTATCCCAATACTCCGCCCAAGTTAACCACCGTGCTCACAAACTCGCGGTCTCCGATATAAAACAATGCAGTTAGGTCTCAATACTCCTATTGACGACCTCAGTCTGACTGTCAGTCTGTGGATGATAATCCATACTCTTCTTCAATACTGTCCTATGCAGGCGAAAAAGATCCTGCCAAAACCCGCTCAGAAAGACAGTCTCTATCAGTAACAATAGATTTCGGCACCCCCATGCAAACGAATAACCTACCGCAGAAAAGCCTCGGCCATCGAAACAGTGCTGTAGGGATGTTACATTGGTATAAAGTGTGCATACTTACTGAGACAGTCAACCACAACAAGTATAACTATGAACCCTCCAGACTTTGGCAACACTTTAAAAAAGCTCATAGAAATCCCCTCCCAAACCTGCTTTGCAAGGATAGAGGCTGCAACAACCCACCAAGAGCTACATGTACTTGTGCGCTGACATACGTCACACTCTGCCACCATCGCTGCGATGTCCTTCATTCCCTTCATAGACACTACGAGGGGCGAGCTGAGCAGGAGAATTTTGGAGTGGACAGCCGGGTACGGAAGCTGAAGATGCACATCTTCGAGGGTGATGACCCATATGGCTGGATATACATACATGTGATGACCCATATGACTGGATATCACCCACAGAGGGACTTATACCCATTCTTATTTGCAACCAAAATGGTTAAGTTACACTTATCCCTCAATAGTTTTACCAAGAAGTAAATACCATGCAATTTTTTTTACAAGATGGACAAAAAGGGTCTTCTTACACTCGCCATTTAACCTGTCTTTTATTATAGTGTTAAATGGGGCCTAAAAGGGTGTTGAAAGTAGAACTATATTAAGGCTGTTGTTACGTGCAATAACTTCTCATTTTTTCAGAGTAAAATTTTGAACTCAATGCCTCTCCCGGGATTTGAACACTAGCATCTTTGTCAATTCTCATTCTTACCATTGTATCAACCATAGCTTGGTATCTTACTGGACTCAACTGTATTCATGCAGGTCGCAAGCTGGGGTGCTTATCTATTGAAAAGAAATGTCCTGACTATGTCATTTGCACCAAGAGACTCGCATGAAGCTCAAGTGCAGTTTGCTTTAGAACGAGGTGTGCCTGCGGTTATCGGAGTGCTTGGAACTATCAAGCTTCCATACCCATCTAGATCCTTTGATATGGCACAGTGCTCTCGCTGTCTAATATCATGGACATCAAATGGTCAGAAAATAAATTATAAGACCGTTGTGGCCATTAAAATTACGTTACTACTCTGTTTTAACATTTCATATTGTGGCAGTTATGTTAGTGGACCGACGGGAGATGCTATATTCATTTAACATGTTTTTATGCTTGTGTCAATCAAGTAGTACTTGTTTTGTTCAGTAGTGTCTAATAATCAAGTAGTACTTGTTTTGTTCAGTAGTGTCTAATAATCAAGTAGTACTTGTTTTGTTCAGTAGTGTCTAATTTGTTTCATTATCACTTGACTTGCTCAACTCAGATGGGATGTATATGATGGAAGTAGATCGAGTCCTCAGACCAGGCGGTTACTGGATACTCTCCGGTCCTCCAGTAAATTGGAGAACATACTATAAGACATGGAAGCGATCAAAAGATGAACTTGAGAAGGAACATAAAAGAATTGAAGAATTGGCTGAACTTCTTTGCTGGGAAAAGAAATATGAGAAAGGAGACATTGCCATCTGGAGAAAGAAACTAAATTCAAATTCATGTAAACGAAGTGACATTAAGATGTGCACGACTAATAGTGATGATGTCTGGTATGTTTTGATATTTACTCATTTTTTGATTGTGGTTTTGCATATAATTGAAGATGCTTCAAATTAGGTTCAAGTAATTAGGGTTGTGTTTTATAGGCTATGGCTGTTTCTGATATTGATTACATTACGTGCTTATACAGTTTTCAAAATGCATGTTTGGTAATCTATTTAGAAAAAGGTCTTTTATGATAAGCACAAGCTAAAATCTACATTTTTCAGAATCCACGTTTCCTGGCTTCTCAATGGCACATTCCAAAAACTCACTCCACCGTGTATCTTTCCAATCTTTTTCTATGCATGACATCTCATTCATTGATAAACTTTCCTCTTTCTTTTCTCTAACTAATTTTATGAATCTCATGTAAAATTTCTCTCATGAATGCATTCTAGTCGACATGTTTTTAACAATTGTATTTAAATTATTAACTTCTTCAAAAAGTACGGAAAATTTTCAGTGTACAAAACAACTAATTTTCTGGAAGTCCTTCAAGAAGAAATGCCTCTGTAAGAAAACTATTGTCCATTAAGCAAAAGCAACGACAAACACACATTAAGGCAGCTAAAACTTTCTACCAATGATGGCCAACGTTTTTTTCCTGGTTCTCATTTCCGTGATTGTCCTATTAGAGAATTGCTTACTAAAAAGAGTGAACAATTTCTTCAATTATGTTGCTATATTTGCATATTATATAGAAAATAAATATATTGCTTGGTTTAGTTCTTGAAATGGCAGCATTAGTTATCATAATCTTGTTATTTGTGACCGTAGCTGTTTTAGTTCAGTAATTCATAAACTCTCTTGATATGCTTCATTGTCTTTACTTTTTGATCAGTGTCAGATTTAAACTAGCATGAAATAGTGGCGTATTAAATACTTAACTGATCTACATGTAATAGAGGATAGTTCAAATTGTAGCTCTTCTACAATTCGTAGTGGCAAAGGAGACGATATGCACTCTGTTCTTAGCTGACATTCTACTCTATTCTCAATTGGCATCTTGTTTTTACCTTTCCATTTCAGTCTCTTTTATGTGTCCAGTCTATTCATTCGGACAATTTGACTTTTCATACCCCATAGCTTATTTTAACAAACAAGTGCTTTTGGAAGTATTTCCTTGCAATGCCAAAATTAGACATTATCTGGCTTCTGTCAGAAAATCATTAACTTTAGGATTTGCACGATGGTCTTAGCTGTTTGATCCCCCCCCCCCCCCCCCCCCCTCTCTCTCTCTCTCTCTGTATAGCATTACTTTGTCTTGGACTGTTGTCATCCCCATCTGCATGTAGAAAATATGGTTGCATTTCCTTTCAAAATGAGTGGCAGACATCAACAAAGATACATCCCCTTAGTAAGCACTACGGAAGCCATCCAGGAATATCTAAATGTCGTTATTTAAGCAAGCTTCACATGGATTTTCTTACAGTCAAGCTTCCTTATCATTACTATAATTTATACATGCTATTTGTGATTTCATTTCAGGTACAAGAAGATGCAGACCTGCAGAACCCCTCTCCCAGTGGTTCACAATTTGAAAGAAGTAGCTGGGGGGCAATTGAAAAAGTTTCCGGATAGACTATTTGCTGTTCCTCCCAGAGTATCTGGGGGATTTATACCTGGTGTTACAAAAAAATTATATGAAGAGGACAACAAACTTTGGGAGAAGTATGTCAATGGTTATAAGAAAATGAATAAGCTAATAGGCTCCGGGAGGTACAGAAACATCATGGACATGAATGCAGGTTTTGGGGGTTTTGCTGCAGCACTTGAATCACCCAAGTCGTGGGTGATGAATGTTGTTCCTACCATCTCCAATAAAAATACTTTGGGCATCATCTATGAGCGGGGTCTAATTGGCATATATCATGATTGGTATGTTTTAGTTCCTTTTCCTGTCAACGCTGGCAATTAAGTAACACACACTGATGCACACATGCACCCGTGCATGCAAGCGCCAATTTCAGGGTTTTAAATTTGAATCTGTTATGCAAATAACTTTCTCATTTAACTGTAGATTTTTTATGAGAAAGTTAATTTTCAGTATGAAGTAACTAATTTTGGGGTCGGCATGTTATGTAATTTTTGTTTTATGTTAATAAGTATAACTTCTCTCTGCCATTATTGGACATGGTTTTATGAATGGATGCTTCAAAATGGATTATTTATTGGTCTGTAGAACGCATATTCCCATTCATATTTATTGGAAATAGAGAATTGACATTTAGTTAATTCCATATGAAGAAGAAATAAGTTTAGAGAGGGGGAAAAGCAACAAAAAGACAAAACCTTTAAGGACACGATGCGTGATTTTCATTAATACCTACCATTAAATATTGAATGGAAACTTAGTTCTTAGGTTTGCGATATCCATATTAACTCAAACGGACAAACATTGAAGATTCAGTTTAAATACCCTCAGCAAGGAAAGTAACAATAACATAACATTGATAATATTTCACTTGGCATCTCAAGCTGCAGCTGTATGCTGGAAAGGACAGACTCCGGCATTTAAACTATCGAGACAACAGTAGAGCGAGTACATATTAAGGGGTGTTGAACATGAACATGGGCATGCATTGCTTAGAATGTCTTTTTCTTTGTTCTTTCCCTTTTTTGGGTGAAAAGTCATCAAACCGGATATATCAGACAGAGTTAAATCTGGGGTGGATGCCAACTCCTAAGACATGGTTGCACAACACATCAGCAAGACATTTCCCAACCCCTAAGACGGAATGAGTTGGAATGTTTTAAGGAGTCTGACTCTGGCTACTGGAGTGGTCACCCAACTTCATTTCCTTACCACACCGATGGTCCACCTAAATATTGCTCTGTGCTATTCCTGGCATGTTAAACTTGATTTCACTGATAGCTAATCCTTGTAGTAAAGATCAGACAGTCATACTCCGCAAAATACACTATTCATAAATGTTATGTTGCTTTGTGATATTGGTTTCTATTGGAAATTGAGTTCTATCCTCGAATTGACACTAAAAATACTTCAAATTGACATTGTAAACCAATTCTTAATTTCATTATAAAATTTGCAATGATAGTTGGAACTTGAGTTTTATCCTTCAACAAATATGTCCAACTCGTTCTAAGGAAATCAACAAAAATAAGAAAGTAATGTTACCTAGAAGCGGATATAACTTGTCACGGACCACAAATATCGCAATGGGCTAACTGAAATGGACTCTTAGACTAACAAGACGACTAGGATAGGAAGCTCGATGATGCTTGCCTATCTCATAAGACTCACACTCTAAGGGTAAAATTAAAGACCCAATAGATATTACTTGCTTGACCTTTTGTAGTGATGGATGACCCAACCAATGATGCCATGGTAAGACTTTTTAGGGTAAGAAGTAGCAACCTGATGCGGCCGCACCATCTTCGGCAATCACGGGCCCAGACGGGACCCAAGAAGGATGGGTCACTTACTATCGGAGGCGTCGAAGGGCAGATTAGTCTTTTTGTTATATTGCTTTGTTTCCTAGGTTTTCTATTTATATCTAGGGCTAGCCGTCATGAGAGGGCATGCTTATTGTGTGAAGAACATTCTAAGTGTCAATTGTGAGGGTTTTAGACTTTGATCCGTTCATCAAAGTTAGGAGAGCGAGTTCCTCTCGAAAGGGCTCAAATTATCTTGCTATTAGTTCTTGTCTTTTCTCAAAAATCCAATAAAAATCTCGTCTTTTCCAATTTTTATTCCTTTTCTCGCTGATTTTCCCCTTGATACGATCCAAATCGTATCAAATTGGTATCAGAGCAATAGATCCAATGGCGGAAGGTACTAGATTCAAGACGGAGATGGAGGCGCTGCGAAAGGAGATCCGGGAAGAGGTCAGCAAAAAGGTGGGAGCTTTGGAAGTCACGGTAGAGATGCTATCCAATTCCCAAAAAGAGATGGAAGCCCGGTTGTTGAAGAAGCACGAGGAGTCGGACGCCACTCAAGTTCAGATTTTGAAAATTCTTCAAAAACTTGAGGGGAATGGAAAGCATGTGGAGATCGGAGGGGAAGAATCCGAGGCGGAGAATCATCATGCGAAGGCGGACGATCCGAAGTTGATGGCGAACACCTCCCGGGCACCTCCGGGAACCAAAATCACAAAGGAGAAGGAATATCTAGGGTTCCGGGAGGAGTCGTGGGGTAGAGAAAGTGCAGCGGGAGCGACGGCGGCGCGAAGGAGATCCCCTAGGGTTTCTTGTGGAGGCGAAGGGACGCAGCATGCAAGGGGAAGGAAGGCTAGGGTTTTCGGACCCCATAGGAGGCGGCGGCTGGGGAGGGGGAAACCCTAACCCCCTCCCGCGCGGGCCGTCAGGGCTCCGCGAGGGCTCGGGTGGCCAATTAGGGCAGATTAGTCTTTTTGTTATATTGCTTTGTTTCCTAGGTTTTCTATTTATATCTAGGGCTAGCCGTCATGAGAGGGCATGCTTATTGTGTGAAGAACATTCTAAGTGTCAATTGTGAGGGTTTTAGACTTTGATCCGTTCATCAAAGTTAGGAGAGCGAGTTCCTCTCGAAAGGGCTCAAATTATCTTGCTATTAGTTCTTGTCTTTTCTCAAAAATCCAATAAAAATCTCGTCTTTTCCAATTTTTATTCCTTTTCTCGCTGATTTTCCCCTTGATACGATCCAAATCGTATCACAACCGTACCCACGGAGGAGTCATCCATGTCGAAATAGTACATGCCACCAGCTTCATGAGCTGAACCAATCTTTATCCCAGTTCGAAAGTCTTGAAACATACAATACCATGAAAAATGTTACCGAACAAATTTTACTTTTGATCATTTCGCTAATAGATAACAAACTAACTGGAAATAAGAAACATAAATGTGTTATGAATGAGGGAGGCCTTTGGCCTCCCCTCCTTCATTACCCATTCATTAGGCCCCCATTACTTAGAGTAATGGGGACCCTTGGTCTCCTAGAGGCTTTTGGCCTCCCCACTATGAGATATATAAATAGAGCACCATGGCTCTTAGCTATGGTCACTTATTCTTAGCAATGAAATTCTCTCTCTCTCTCTTGAGTTCATTATCATACAACACGTTATCAGCACGTTTGCTCTAAAATTCTTTGAGCTTTTCATCCCGTCTCCCCTCAAAAATTAAACCCGTACGCGCAAAGGAATCTATTGTTGCGGCGAAGCTTTGCGGAAATTTTTTGGAGCGTATCGGGAGCGGAACTATCTACGGATTTTTATTATCACGATCTTCCCTAGATCTTTGATCTAGAGGTAACTTTTTCTATCCCGTAGATACTTACAAAATATTGTAAGCTAAGATTTTATATAGCTTTACTATAGGCAAATCTATAGACATGTATAAATCTATAACAATTTGATATTCATCAAAATTAATATATAAAAAATTTTTTTCTGAAAACCCTTCGGCTACCCCCGAAGTGTTTCTTTTTTATACCTATGTCACATATGATTACTTATATTATGCGAAGAATGATAATAACATATCATATTTATGGAACACGATCTCCATGGTTATCCTTTATTCTTTGGTCTAAACCTTTCTATCTTTACTCCACTCGGCCATGGCACACTACTAGCCCACGGCTAATTTGAATATTGGATCTGACGCCTCCATGTGTAAGGCACAGGCCCTCCTGAGAGTTGTAGGTATTAAATAAGTATTAAATTTGCCACATAATCTTTTGGTAATAATCAATTTCTGGTAATGAAATCTTGTCCGTGGGCCGTAGATTGAGGATTTAACATTAGCATTAGCATGGATTTATAAATAAATAAATAAATCAGACAAGACTTGATAATTCAGATATCATAACTTGGCCAATAGTAATGGACGTTATCATTATGACTTGTTTAACATTAGCATTTGAGGATTGATGTTTCTTTGTAATCGTCGAATTGGATAATCTGATGGTCTTCTAGATGCACAGATAGCCTGTAATCTTTAATAAATCAGATAGCCTGGAAGTTTTATGGGCCAGCAGCCCCATTCAGAGTAATTATTAATTTTGATTACCAAAATTGGGCCAGAAGCCCAGTTAATCCAATTGCAAACTTAATATGTTAATTAAATATTTGCAAAATGGGCCTGCAGCCCAAATATTAATAATAATTTTATTTGGCTATTTTTTATTGGACTAGAATCCAAGTGAATAAAATTGCTTATTAAAATGATTAATATTTGACTTATGGGCCTGCAGCCCCAATCAACATATTAATTTATTTATTTTTCTTGTTTTAGGGCCTGCAGCCCCTATTACCTAACGGTATATATTTTAGCATACTATATAATGGCCTTATGCCAATTCCTTAACGGACTCTCCCCTAAGTAAAATCAAAAATAATTTATATATTCCATGTTGACAAATTGTTTTAAACATCCCTCTTGCATATTATAATCTATGGTTTACCAGGACTCTATTTTTCAAAATATAATTATCTTAAAGATCCTGAGACCGCTCTGCCGTTAGTCAACTAACCTAACGGTGTATGACGTTTCCACGTGGTCTACAAGATATTTATATTTTCTAGTTTCCCTTACCATATGTTTTGCTTGAGATATATGCGTGGTTGTTTACTTTAATGCCCGTAGCATATTTAGAACTGTGTGGATGTTTAAATCAGTAAAAATGTGTTTTTCGGGATCGGCCATTGTTTACCTATTTACTTTCCTTGCACTTTTATTTTCTTTTGAGAGAATTTGTAAGTGAGGAAATTTGTATTTTAAAGCCAAAGCTCGATGCAACAGCACATAGAATTGATGAAAACTCCTTCAATGGATCATGATGTCGGTCAATGTGCTTGGCTAAGTTTGCTGGACCAACCTAGCTTGAGTGGGTAACAAGTGGTCCTGGCTTAGTCAATTCCCTGGCCGCGTCCGCTGGACCGCAAGGAGTCGATTCATGACTGTGTAAGCCAAAGCTCGATACAACAGCATATGAAGACGGAGATATAGGGACCCAGTTCAGTTTGGGTTTCCAAAGTTGTATTATTTTTTTTTTCTATTATGGACTTTAAACGAACTTTGGAATGTGTACTATTTTGGGTATCTGGCCGATCCCCGCATTTTTACTTGTTTTTTTCTTTATGCATGAATTTTTGAATTTTAATTTATTCATGCTCATTTTAAAATACGTAGATAAATGGCAAAATTGGCAAGCGTCGATTTCGAGGTCTTCAATTCTGCAGGGACAAATTACCTGAGTTGGCGAGTGGACCTGAAGTTCCACTTGCGTTCAATGGCCCTCCTTGGGTCCATTTGGCTCCTTCCTCGGCCCCAGCAGCGGCCGAAGCTTCTGCTACAGCTAGCAGCAGCCCCACAACCACTGTATCCGATGTAGATAAGGCGAAAGCCATAATCTACATTAGGAAGCATATAGATCGGACCTTAAAGGCCGAATACTTAACGGTTGAGGACCCGAAGGACCTGTGGACAGCACTGGAAGCACGGTATAAACATCAAATTGATGTTATATTACCCCGTGCCAGTTATGAGTGGGAAAACCTCAGACTTCAGGACTATAAGTCCGTCGCTGAGTATAATTCTGCACTTCACAAGTCTATTGGCACAAATAATAAGGTTACGTGCTCATTTCCCCGATAACCATATCAAGAAACTACGTCTTGATAATGCGGGAGAATTTACTTCACAAGTCTTCGAAGACTATTGCCGGGCAACGGGTATTGAAGTTGAACATCCGGTAGCACATGTTCACACCCAAAACGGATTAGCTGAGGCTCTTATAAAGAGACTCCAATGGATTGCACGTCCATTGCTTATGCAATCCCAGTTGCCTGTGGATTCTTGGGGGCATGCTATTTTACATGCCGCATCACTTATTAGGATAAGACCCTCTGGAGGTCACACTTTATCCCCGATGCAACTAGCATACGGCGCACCTCCGGATATCTCTCATTTGAGAGTGTTTGGTTGTGCGGTATATGTCCCAATAGCACCACCGCAGAGGACCAAAATGGGTCCTCAGCGTCGTCTAGGTATATATATTGGGTTTGATTCGCCCTCTATTATCAGATACCTTGAACCCCTGACGGGTGACGCATTCAAGGCACGTTTTGCAGACTGTGAATTTAATGAGAAATTTTTTCCAAAACTGGGCACACAGTCTAAGAAGCCAGAAGCTTCTGAGACCATTAGTTGGGACCAGAAGTCTTTGTCCCTATATGATCCGCGTACTAATCTGTGTGAAGATGAGATCCTGAAGATCCTTCACATCCAGAATACAGTACATCTTTTACCGGATAAATTCACGGACAACCAGAAGATTGTCCGTTCACACGTCCCTGCTGCCAATACGCCAGCTAGGATTGACATCCCCATAGATGGATGCAGCCCACCGGCAGCAGAATTGGTTGTACCTCAAATGAAAAGAGGACGCCCACAAAGCGCCACTGGAACGGAGTAAAGCATCTTCTGCGATACCTTCAGGGTTCCATTGATCTTGGACTTTACTACCAGAGAGGTGCCTCCCCCAAATTGTTTGGTTATGCTGATGCAGGTTATCTCTCTGATCCGCACACGGTAAAATCTCAAACATGATTTGTATTTACCTACGGAGGTACTGCTATCTCTTGGAGATCGGTAAAACAAACCACTACTGCTACATCTTCCAACCATGCAGAGCTCATCGCGATCCATGAGGCGAGCAGAGAATGTTTTTGGCTACGCTCCGTCTTCCAACACATCCTCCAATCCACTGGCCTGAAGACCAGTGATCTGGAGCCTACTGCCCTATTCGAAGACAACGCCGCATGCATTGCTCAGCTTCAGAAGGGCTACATCAAAGGCGACAGGACAAAACACATTTCTCCCAAGTTTTTCTGGACGCACGAGCACAAGAACGACAAGCAGATTGAAGTTCGACAGATCCAGTCATGCAACAACTTAGCTGATCTTTTTACTAAGGCATTGCCTAAATGTACTTTTGTAAAGCTTGTAAAGAACATTGGTATGCGACAGTTGAAAGACCTGCAAGCCTGAAGCTTGTACGGATCAGGGGGAGTAACATGTGGGTTGCACTCTTTTTCCTTAAGCTGTTGGGTTTTCCCACTGGGTTTTCCACAGCTAAGGTTTTAACGAGGCAAACACACTTACTCTGGATCCAGAAGTATCCACCCCTTGCCTCAGTAGCTGAGACCGAAGTGATGAATGTGTAAGGGGGAGTGTTATGAATGAGGGAGGCCTTTGGCCTCCCCTCCTTCATTACCCATTCATTAGGCCCCCATTACTTAGAGTAATGGGGACCCTTGGTCTCCTAGAGGCTTTTGGCCTCCCTACTATGAGATATATAAATAGAGCACCATGGCTCTTAGCTATGGTGACTTATTCTTAGCAATGAAATTCTCTCTCTCTCTCTCTTGAGTTCATTATCATACAACAAAATGACATTAGATAATAAGTAATATGACTAACACTACATTCAGATATAAGTGAAGTGGACCCATCAGCAGTATGAACACATATTATGGTATGATTCGATGAAAGTAACTTGAATTTATTTTTCATACATGTTATATGATTTGATGCTTCAGAATATAACATACAAGGCATATTAGGATTAGCTAAAAAGACATTAGTACCTGAAGTAGAAGCAGTGACATGGGTAGCGAAATGTACTGGTTGAGTGGACTGTGTAGCTTGAAACTGAAGGGATCACTTATAGGCTGATTGTGAAATTTGCATGGTAGGCTAAACACACGAATTTGTAGCCATAAGAGCATTTGAAATATCCACAGCCCGTGCCAAGGCTAGTTGACCAAAATTTTTCACAACACCTATTTGAAACTTGGTACGTGCACTTACAATGCATACACAATGGGACCATCTGTTAAATGTAGAAGTTATTTGTTTGTTTGTCAGGAGATGCAGAAGATAGCTATTTGTCCAGAGATTATTCGCGGTCCCCTCGGAGCATTAAATCCTTAGCTTCAGCCACGTCCATGGCCATTGTCACGAAATGCCATTTCCTAAGCTTGACCGAGGAAGAGTTGTAATATGTTGATTTCGGCTGGGTCTGAACCCTTATTTCCAGGAACATGAATAGAGTTTGTCCCAATACTAGTAGAAACTCACCGAACTCTGGTAAGTATATTCGAGAGCGAAGGAACTAAATCTCTACCAAGTATCTAACCCCACACATGACTGGCAAGAAATCGATTCATTCCAGCTTAGAACGTAGGCTTATAAAGTTCGTCTTGTTAACATTGCATTGTCTTTAAATCGGGGGAGTGATGATTGATAGAAGCATAACTTGTCGGTAGACCCTTTCAACTATGAATATTAGGTAGAGAGATCTCTTTCTCACTACTGCAAGGAGAATAACTACTCATATAGATCTGCTACTGTAGATATGTTTGTCTACTCTAGATATGTTTGTTTCCTTAGACTACATCTCTTAGAGCATATCCTTACATCATTGGCTGTTTGAAGGAAGATGATATTTGTACTGATAGTCGACATATCATTCAATAGCCAAATAAGTACATATTATGTTTCTTAACTCTTCTTCATATTCTTTGGATTTGGAGTCTGATCTGTGAGATGTTTCATCTTCTTTTAGGTATCAATGGACACCAACGAAGACCTCAAAGAAATGAGCCCAAATCCAGATAGTTACCATCTAATTTCACTATAGTAATAAATAGTTTTTGGAAAGAGAGTCTCAATAGCAGAAGAAGGATGTGGAATGGGCAAGAGTAACCATATCGAAATAAGAAGCAAAGTAATATGTAGTCGGCTCAGGACTTACATGTAGGAAGGCAGCATCATGCATAATATATGCATAATTTGTTTGGGTTGAAACCGTTTTAGATTTTTTAATCTATCGTTCACGGGTGAATAGTACCATGAATAGAAATTTGAATAAAGAATAGATCTGAATTAGATTAGATCCATATGGATTCAGATTTGATAGGAATCTGGTAAAGAATGGAGAGGGATACGGGTGGCGATGAGAAAGAGGTGATGATGTGATGAGGAGGATGCGAGGAGACTAACGACAGCTCTTGTTTGCATGAACTGTTCACGTATGAATAGTGTCACGCCCTGCTTTTCGGGAAACGTGACAGTTTTTCATGCAAAGCAGTTCATGTAAGTTATCAGTGAAAACAATATAGACAAAAACAGAAATGTACCATCGTACATACACATGATTTGTCTGAGAACTCTACGTACTCCACAGTAGAGATTGTAAATAGTTATCGTACGCTAAGGCCTCCTCGTACCCTTGGTTAACACCTGACGGAAACAACAAAACAATGCACCACTAGCTTAGAGTAGATTGCATCTATTCCAAGATCACGGTATATTAGCAGAATGTAAGCAAGACTGATAAACAAAGTAAAAATATGTAAATATACTGTGTGCCTAGAGTATATCTGGGTTGTCAATGATCTAGTTTATGTGAATGTACAGTTATATCAATTCTAGGCCGTGACTCATACTGGAAAGTACGATATGTAACCCGAAGACCACCTTTTACCACGAGGTGCTCACACGGGCTGAATCCATACAGAAACATGAATGTGACTCTGGATCCTTCCGATGGGTTTAAATAGATTCAGATATGAGACTCGTCGGGTTACAGTTTCATGATAGGATCCAATCAGATGTGATCCGAAAGTATGGCTCCAGTCATTCCTGCACTCTCTCTAATATGAGTTACCCCAAAAAATATCATGAGTCTGAAATGTCAAGTCAAATATTGTTTAAGGTATTCAGTGTAGTGCCAAAGTGCATTGTTCAAGGACTAACTGTTGTTATATTGTTTTAAGAGTTTTTATGTCTTAAAGTTGGTGCAACTGTAATATACTTAATTATGTAACAGTTATGGTAATTCCAATTTCTTATTGTGAGAGTTACTTTAGCATGCATCAGAAAATGTATGAATGAGACGGTCTCTCAAAAGTCCAAGGGTCACATCAAACTTGATTTATGTAGTTATGGGTCTATGCATCAACCGTCATCTCAAATTCATGGTTCCAACAGTTTCACTAGTCAAGTATCAATTTCCAATAATTCCAACATTGTGCCACATCAGTTTAATCCAACATTAAATTACATGCATAGCCCCTAATCTAACTATGCATATCTGTGAAGTCAAATAAATTGTTTCTAATCATCATATACTTTGTAAAAAGTAATTCCACAATTAATGGATAGAAATAATAAGTGATCACAGAGTGGGACTCATTCTCGAGCTTAAAGTGTCAAATTAATCTAGCCTACTAATCTACCAAAATAATTTCAGATCTAACATATAAATTTAATTAAAAACTGAAAATAATCTTAAAAACTGAAATTATTTATGTAAAAAAATAAGGAGTCACTTTGGATCAGATTTGGATTTTCATCATGTAGCGACTGTAAGGGAAGAACCATCGATAGTCTACAAAGGAGTGGAACTGAGCCGAAGGCCACTGCAATGTCAAGGGAGACAAAATCGAGTTGTTGCAGGGTCAATGGGTGAACTCGAGCCCACTGCATGGGTAACAGAAAGATCCGATCCCCAACAACATGAAAAAAAAAGAGCCGAAGCCCCCCAAACACCCAGACAAGAAAATTGAACATCCCAGACAGCCAACACGGAGCTGAAAGGCCCCCGAACATAAAAAATATGGGGCTGAAACAACAGCAGTACAGAAAAATAAAACTCCAAACGGGGAGGAAACAAGAAACTGACAGCCCAATCAATGCAAAGAGAAAGCCGAAGCCAGCCAACATCAAAAGAACCTGAAGTCGCAAACACAACAAAACAGGGAACTCGAGAGCCCCAAGTCAAGCAAACATGAGAACTGAGAGCCCCACAGTCAACAAAGAGAAACCGCAGCCCCAAACCAATGAACATAGGAGATCAATCCCCACAAATATTTCCCAAAATCATCATATCATCATAATATTACAACAAAAGAAATCATGCTCAAACTATTCTCTAAACTTTTTTATCACTAAATCACCAAAAGATTTATCATATCATGATAACAGTAATAGTAATTATAATTATATATCTATATAAAACCGAAATAATTCTTGGGTAGAGTAGATATACTGTGCACCAAAGAGGGAAAAACCAAAACCACCAAAAATCCTTTTTCAAGCCCTACCACCTTGCCATAGGTCGACTTCAGTTGCTTGATCCACGAGGAAGATGAAAAATCGAACCCCAAAAATAGATCGGAACACCCAAATCCGAAGAAAACAGAACCCGACATTTTTAGATGGAAAAAATAATAATATTTTTGTAATCAAATTCCTTGAAGGAGTATCATATGGAGAAGGGGAGTCATTTGAGAAGATCATGTGAATCATTACACGGAGGAGGAAGCGCTGGCATGGCAGAAATCACGCGCGGAGAGGGGGCAGCAGTTTTGTTTGCAGAGGAAGAGAGGGGGCATTTGTTGGTTCGGGTTTTTGTTTGGGTAAGAAGGGAGGCGGGCTGAGGGTTAAAGGGAAGGAGAGAGTGGGCCTGGGCCGCACTTAAAGAAATAAAAGAAAATTTTAAGAAAGAAAAGAAGACAAGAAAGAAAAAGAAAGGGTTAGTTAGCGGGCCGTGGGTTTGGGTTGAGTAGCTTGGGCTGTGGAAGAAAGAAAGAAAGAAAAAAAAAGTAAAGGGAAAGAAAAAGAAGAGGGGGAAAGGGATGTGCGGGTGTGGGCTTCTTGGCCAAGAAAAATATAGAAGACAATAAAATAAATGAGAAACGAAAGTAACGATAGATAAGAAAGAAAATTTTAAGAAAGGGTTAGTCCGCGGGCTGTGGGTTTGGGCTGAGCGACTTTGGCCGTGGAAGAAAGAAAGAAAGAAAAGAAAAGGTAAAGGGAAAGAAAAAGAAGAGGGGGAAAGGGTTGTGCGGGTGTGGGCTTTTGGGCCAAGAAAAATATAGAAGAAGAGAAAATAAAAGAGAAAGGAAAGTAGCAAAAGGGGAGGAGAAAACAAATAATAAAAATAGAGAATCATGTTAGGAAAAAATTCTGGGTTTCAAAAAATCGGTTATCACAAATAGTATTGTGAATATTAATTTTTTTGAGTGAAAAATAAACCAAGGCTATGATTAGGGTTTTATTTCAACCTATTTTGATACCACGTTGAACTCAACATGAATTAAAAAAATGTGGAGCGATCTCATCTCAGCTCTGTTATTCACACACACACACACACACTGATGGTCAGGTATTTAAACAACTAATACCTAATATCTAATTACAACATAATACTCTCAACAAACCTCTTCATTAACTACTTTATTAAAGAACACATTCTTAATGTCCAGATGAAGGAAATACTATGAGATAAGCAAAGAGACAGATGCCATATTTGTTTAAGTGAAGATGTATCATGATAGTCTATACAATACGTTGGAGAGTATCCCTTTGACACATAATGAGATTTTAGACGTGCTAAAGACCATTAGGATTTGGGTTAATTGCAAATACCCATCTACATCCAAGTACTTTCTTCCCACTTGGAAGAGGATTGTTAGGAAAGGCTATGGGTTTGAAGAGGAAAAGTTTAGATTTTTACAGATAGGAAAAAATAGAAGATACGATTGATTTCATTCGAGAGGAAATCACTCTCCAAGCTTTTAATCTTAGAGACAATGCTTAATCTTACTTTATCATAGGTTCTAAGGTTTAGCTTCTCAATTTTAGCATATTTATTCTCATCATTAATTCGTCCCTAAAGAACCACCTTGTCCTCAAGGTGGTGCCATGAATCCCGTGGGCATGCTACTCCGAGGGCGGTAGCTTTTGCTCGTCTCCTCCTGGGTCAAAGGGCCACCGAATGTCTCTATCATCTCTCGCGAAGTCCGGATAGAAGCCATAGTGGCCGATGCGTCGAGCTCCGGAAGCCCCCGTATATACTGTGGAATTGATGGGCTCTGGGGAATGGCCGTCACACCCTTAATTGGTTACCATGGGGTTGCACCCCGAATTCTGGTTGGATTGGGGGACCGAGGGCCCCTGCTGCTGCGCAGGGGGCCAGCAAGGCCCCTGTGGTCTCTGGGGCTCGCGATGCCCCCAGGGATGCGCCGGGGACTTGCGAGTCCCCAGCTACTTGTTGGAGGCTCGCGGGGCTCCCATGTGATCGCCGGAGACCCGCAAGCTCCTGCGGGTTGAGATTCGGGGCTTTAGCCCCTAGCTAGGGTTTTGGGGGCCGGCTGCCCTCATGCGGGAAACCTGGATGCCGGACAAGCCTCCTGTCGCTTGAAAATTAGGGCCTGGTTTCCATTCTTGCTAAACGTCGTCTCTTTGGGTTGGATCACTTTCAAAGATCGCATCTTTCCCTTTTCTTTTGGCCATATCTTGCTCTTTTCGCCCTAGATTAGTGGAATTACTTTCAAGTGGAATTACTTTCAAGTTGTCGTCTTTTGGTGCTTCCTCGCGTCGAACGAATTCTAAGACCTCTTTCATCAGACTCCAGCGAAGAAACTTTTCCATTGAGAGATTCTTCATTATTTCTCACCTTCTAATTTTGTTTGTTTAGGGTTTCCACGTCGCTTCCCAATTTCTCCTCAAAGCATCAACCTTTCTTGCCGTCGTAGGATCGTAGTGCTTTGATACCAATTTGTCAGGAAAGGCTAGTGTTTTGAACAGGAAAAGTTTAGATTTTATAGATAAGAGATAAATACAAGATACAATTGATTTCATTCGAGAGGAAATCACTCTCCAAACCTTTAATCTAAAAGACAAGGCTTAATCTCTCTTTATCTAGGGTTCTACTCTAGTTTTAGGGATTATCTTCTCAATTTTAGCATCCTCATTCTCATCAAGGAACTAGCTCCCAAATGTTCTGCTCTAAAGCTTTTGCTTCATTCTGCATTTCTTCCTCTTATATAGTCTATATTTGAGAATGTATTTGATACAAACATAGGAATAGGAGAATGAATGCAAGAGATAAAAGTACGATGTCTGTGTCCATGAAATCTTCAGTGTATGCAATGTGCTTCCTATGAGCTATAAGAATATCAAGGTCTGATTGATTAACAACATCAATTGAAGGACAATTTTCAATAATATTTGTAGTATTATCACCCGATCAAGTATTAGAGATTAGATTTGCAGGGACATTTGGCACAACTATATCGAACTTGGTGGACCTTGTATGTACTTGTACTCCATATTTTAGGATAATGAATCTTGTTCTACGGAACCGGATGGTAAGTTCACTAGAATATATTTGAAATTGTTGTCGAAAGCAGAAGATGAATCTTTTTCAAAATATGATATGAACACAAAGAGTGCAATATCAGCTGAAACCAAGAATTTATTATAAGGGGGTTTGTGATACCAGTATCCTTTTTGACTCTTGGAATATCTCAGGAACATATGCAAGTCTTAGGATCAGATTTAATTTTATCAATGAACAAACCAAACACAGCAAATAATCCTAGGACCAAGGGAAAATTATTACTTTTTAAGGATACATAAATGAAGATAGAATTTGCCCATCGAGGATAGTAGATGGCTTGCAATTGATAAAATAAAATGTGAGCGTTGTATCTCCAAACGTGTTTGGAAAGATTCATATGGATTTACAAAGTCCATAACTTTTAATAAGTGTTTATGCTTATATTTAGCTATATCATTTTGTTCTGGCGTGTATATACATTATGTTTGATGAATTATTTCTGAAGTAGACAAGAACCCTGCAAAAGAGGAAGTAATAAATTCTTTTGCATTCTCAGTTCTCAAATTATGAATGAAAACACCAAACTGATTCTTTATTTTAGCATATAAGGTTTGAAAACACAAAAAGATCTTTTGAGAGATTTTTTAATTAAAAACAACCATGTTACACAGGAAAAAAATCATCCATCATCCATGAAGATAGTGAAATATTTAAAACCAAGATTAGATGTTATTGAATATGAACCCCAAACACTTCCATAAGCTAACTTGAAAGGACTATCAATTTTTCATGGATCCATAATGGATAAGGCATACAATAGTGTTTACCCATGGGTATGACTAAATTGAAAGATATCACTTGATCAAACTCATCAACTATTTTTAATGCTTGAAAAGGTGGGGGGTTATGTGACGTTTGCCTACATTAATGCTTGAAAAGCTTGCCTATATAATTTCACCTGAAACTGTGAAGAATATTTTCACTCGACAGTAGGTCCCTATCGAATTCTAACTGAGATCAATTTTGATGCTTACAAGCTGGATACCACATGAGAGCTTAGCAGTAGTATAGTTGTCGACATGAGGATGACTTCTTAGCGTTCACCTATGCACTATGGAGATGGCCGTAAGAGGAGATAGATTAGCTCAACCCGGACATTGCTGATGCCCACTTTTGTTCCCAGTAACTGACGATGAACGTTTTAAAGCTGGAGAGTTGATGGGGATTTTAACTTGGAGAGATTTATCTTTAGTTGTTGTGGATGGAAATACCAGAGTCGGTTAGGATTGTGGGTATCTTAGAGATGCACACATATCTATGTATCCTATCTTTCTACTCTCCTATCCTGCCTATAAATAAAAGGCTGGGGTTCATTCTCCAGTAGTTGATTCATAATACGTTATCAGCACGAGTCTCTAAAAATTCCACAAATATCGATCGTTGCAAAGGCGAAGGCAGACGGGAGATCCATGCGCGCGGTGCAAGGCTTCATCAAACGAGCGTCGTCATCCGTGAAGGTTTCGTTCAACTGTCGCTATATCCAGATGACGGATATAGAGCTAAATCCGGCTAAAAACGCTGTTTTTATCATACGTATGATTGATCTACCCATAGATCTCACAAGATCGATATAGGGATTGCTAATCGCATTAAACGACGAACTTGTTTCGTCAAAAATCATATAGGGTTCTTTTTACCCTAACCCATGCCTGCCGGCGGTCTTGCCGCCGGCTCCCCACCCACTCTGATCGTCGCACCCCCTGAAGGAGGGCGGCTGTGCCTGATCGCCGCACCCCCCGCAGGGGGGCGGCTACGCCCCGATCGCCGCCCGAAGGCCCGCACGTCCTGCCCCCCGCCTGAAGCGGGGGGCCACCGCCGTCGCCGCCCGAAGGGCCACACGCCCTGCCCCCCCCCGCCTGAAGCGGGGGGCTTCCGTCGCCGCCCGAAGGGCCGCACACCCTGCCCCCCGCCTGAAGCGGGGGGCGCCGCCGTCGCCGCCCGAAGGGCCGCATGCCCTGCCCCCCGCCTGAAGCGGGGGGGGGGGGGGGGGGGGGGGGGGGGCGCCTCCGTCACCGCCCGAAGGGCCACACGCCCTGCCCCCGTATGAAGCGGGGTCCGCCGCTGTGCCCCCGCCCCCCGACTGAAACGGGGGGTTGACGCCTCCGCCCCCTCCTGAAGTCGGGAGGGCTGCTGATCGCCCCCCTTTCTTCCGCCGTCCGGCGGCAATTCAGGGGTGGCGGCGGCGGCTAACCCTAGCAGCCGCCCCTCAGCTTCATTGGGCCAGAAGCCCAATTCAATTCAAAAAAAATTGGAAAAGAGCCTTGCGGGCCTGAAGCCCGCATGCTTAATTCAAAAAAAACCCCCAAAGGGGGCTTAAATGTAAGCCTTAGAAAGGCCTGTTGGGCTAAAAATTGATTTAAAACGGCATTTTGGAGAACCTAAAATCCATGTAAAATCACGATAAATTATGGGGCAAAGTGGGTATTTTGGGGTCATTTGGGGAAAAAATTTAAAAAGGAAAACTTCTTCCTCTTACGAAGAACATGTCTAATTATTGGGCTCTTTTCCAATCTTTTTGGATAAACCCAACTAGCACAACCCTTGCATTAAATGATTTCCTCTGTAAACTAATTAATATATGCTTTGCATCATTTTGGCTTATTCTGCGGATAAATTGTGTATGGTTGTGCATATTTTTAAAATTTAATAATTAAGAAGATCCTGCGACCGCTCTGCCGTTAGTCAGCTAACCTAACGGTGTATGACGTTGCCCAGTGGTCCAATAATTATTAAGTGATTAAATTGTTTATCCTTCTGCGAATATAAATGCATGTGATGCTTGTGATGAAAATGTCTAATGAAAATGTCTGATGAAAATGTTTGCTAAAAATGTCTGATGAAAATGTTTAATGAGCACAAATTTTTGCATGGATTGCCAATTGCGGTTTTGGATCTGCAGTTTTGGATCGGCTGTTTAAGTCTCACATTTTATTTCCTGCACTTTTCTTTTACTTTTGAGAGAAATTGTAGTGAGGAAGTTATGTAAATGTCAAAGACCATAGACTACTTTCCATAGAGACGGAGGCCACACTTGAAGCTGAATATCTTATATGGGACCCAAGGGGTTTTCAAAGTTGTAATTTCTTTTTAAAAGCTTTCGTTTGTGTAATATGGACTGTAATGGACTTTGGACTTTTTATTTATGTGGGACTGGCCGATCCACGCAATTAGCTCTTCATATAAAAATTGCCTCCGCATGAAAATGTTTATTGTTTAAATTATTAATTCATGCAAATTTGTGCTCTGCTAGATAAAATGGCTAAAATCACAAGTGTCGATTTCGAAGTGCTGGATGCATCAGGAAGAAACTATCTGAGCTGGCAGCTCGATGCGAAGTTTTATATGCGGTCAAAGTCCCTCATTTCTGATGTGACTAATAATGAAAATGTAAGCGATATCGAAAAGGCGCAAGCCATTTTCAATATTCGCTGACATGTGGACAAGACCCTAAAGGCTGAATACCTTACGGTCGAAGATCCAAATGAGTTGTGGACTGTCCTTGAGGATAGATATAAACATCAGAAAGATGTTATACTACCAAGGGCACGATATGAGTGGGAGAACCTGAGACTGCAGGACTTTTAGTCCATAGCTGAGTACAACTCAGCTCTCTTTAGCATCACCTCACGCCTGAAGTTGTATGGTGAAATAGTCTCAGAAGACCGCATGCTGGAAAAGACGTACACGTCTTTCCATGAGAAAGATGCGATACTAATGCAGCAATAACATGAACGAAAGTTCACCCAGTATTCTGAGCTGCTGTCATGTTTACTCATGGCTGAACAAAACATAGAGCTTCTCCTCACACCTCACAACATGCGCCCCCTGGCACTGCCCCCCTCCCAGAAGCTCATAATGCATCTTCTTCTCGAAAGAAGAGAGATAATAAACGAAAAGAAAGACCACAGAAAGGGGGACAGAACAAACGAGCTAGGGGCCAAGTCCAGCAGCGAAGATATGAAAGGAAGCGGAAGTTCACCTGACGCAGAAATGACAACAATAGAAATGATGCATCCCCACCCAAGAGGGAATGAAAAGACCAGTGCCATAGCTGTGGCATGAAAGGCCACTGGTACAGAGTGTGTCGAACTCCGCAACATCTCCAGGATTTGTATAAAGAAAACAAGAAATATAATGCTGAAACAAACCCTATGACCTCTGATGCTCCAGTCAAGTTTATAGCTGACCACTTCGAATATGATGACATGCTAGATTAGCCTTGTATTTTTATCTTAGCAAATTGTTTAGAACATTTCATGTTATGAGAGCATTTGAATTACGTAATTTGTTTTGAATAAAAATGTTTATCTGAAAATGCATGTGCCTATATGATTCATCTTTTAATAGATGAACTGCTCTCATGACTGATTAGTAGACAATAAACACATGAGATCTTTCAGTACAAAGCCCAACGCCAGTGCCATATTGAAGATCTAGGGAACGCAACACTGTTGCCCCCAAATAACTCAGAAACAAAAAATAAAGGATGCACTAATCTCTCCGAATTCCAAAAGAAACTTTCAAGTTTCAAGGACATCCGTTTCAACGGATTTCATTTGGAAACAACAAATGTAAATGAAAAACAAATTACTGTATGTAACGTTTCAAGAAAAAAGGAGTAAAATCCATACTTCAACGTTTTGAGAGCTTTACAGGCCTCTACCATGCAAAGATTCGGAGAAAGGAAGCGGGATTTAAACAGGAGCACCTGAAGTGCCCGATATCAACCAAGTTTTTACTCTGGCATGATAGACTTGGCGACCCTGAATCAGTGATGATGCACCGCATCTTATCCTATGGGTATGACTTGAAGAACCAGAAGATTCTTCAGAAGGGAGATTTCCCTCGCATCCCTTGCTATAAGGGAAAACTAATTACAAAGCCATATCTACGTAAAGTTGAAAAAGAATCTCCACGCTTCCTCAAAAAGAATATAAGGAGATAGATGTGGACAAATTCCACCCCCTAGTTGGCTTTTTCGGTACTTCATTGTACTGATAAATGCATCCTCAGAATATTCGTATGTGTGTCTACTACAGACCCACAACTTAGCTTTTCCAAAGCTATTGGCACAAAAATAAAAATGTTGCGGGCACATATTTCAGACAATCAAATATAGAAAATAAGTCTGGTTAATGTTGGGAAATATACCTCCCGGTCATTTCAAGAGTACTGCCAAGCAACGGGAATAGAGAATGAACATACAGTGCTGCACGTTCATACTCAAAATGGGTTGGCAGAGTCACTGATAAGTTGACCCCACTGGATTGAACGTCCATTAAATCCCGATTGCCGATGGATGCATGGGGACATGCAAATTCTGCATGCTGCATCGTAAATAGACCCTCTGGAGGTTAGAGTCTCCAATGCAACTTGGATATGAAATGCCACCGAACATTTCTCATCTGAGAATCTTCGGTCGCGCAGTTTAAATCCCCATTGCACCACCAAAGAGGACCAAAACGATCCTCAACGTCGCCTAGGTATCCATGTAGGGTTTGACTCACCCTCACTCATAAGATACCTAGAACTCCATACGGGGAACGCATTTAAGGCACATCTTGAAGACTGTGATTCCGATGAGACGAGTTTCTCCAAAATAGGCCCAGATACTGAAAAATCTGGCGCGAAGCAAATTATAACGTGGGATACAAAAAGCTTAACCCACTATGATTCGGTAACAAAACAAATATGAAGATGCGATCCTGAAGATCCTCCACAGAACAATGTTCACCACTTAACGAACTCATTTACTGACAACCAGAAGATTGTCAGGTCACACATCCCTGCTGCAAAAACTCCAGCTAGAATTGACATCCCCGAGAATGGTTGCATTCCACCAGCAGAAGAAATGGCTGATCCTCAATAGAAAAGAGGCAGACCACCAGGCTCCAAGGATAGAAACCCCTGGAGACCTTAAGATAATACTACCACAGGACAATGAGCTCATGTCCACACCCTCACCCTTCCCGGAATCCACTGCAGAGGAACTGCCGGGAAAAACTGAAATTAAAAGTAAATGTTGTACGTACTGAGGAGGTGTTGGACAGATAGAATATAAATTGTCGACAATGTATTCATGTATCATCAGTGTTCTAAAAATCGGCCTGGGCGGCCGCCTAGGCGGCGCTTAGGCGTTAGGCGGCGCCTAGGCGCTAGGCGGCCAGTAAACACTCCGAGTATGGCCTGTGCGGTCAATCTGGGCGTTTTTGGGATTAATCGGCTGCATATGCGCTCTGGGCGGTGTCTGGGTGCTCTGGGCGCTCTGGGCGGTTCCTAGGCGGTTCTTGGGCGGTGTTTGGGCGTTTTTGGTAAATGGCTTAATTGCACAAGAGTATCTTTTAAATTTTATTTTGTTGCACACAAATACTCTAAAGTAGGTAAACTGGATTTGATTTAGTATGTATTAGATATTTGATGTATTTTAAATAATATATATATATATAAACATAAATATATTATATAAAAATAAATAAAATAATTAAAAAAAGCAAATCCGTCTAGGCCGATTAATCCCCGATTAATGCTCTGGGCGCTAGGCGCTAGCAATCCGAACGCCTAGAGCCTAGCGTTTTTTACAACTTTGCGTATCATATTACCATATACATCGCAAAAGCGATGATGTTTATAAATTATCGTTCCATACTCCGTTGCTAGAATGCAAACGTAGAGATTGGCCAAATGTGGAACGCGGCAATAAAAGATGAGTTGGACTCACTTATGAAACATGAAATGTTCAGACCGGAAGTCCAGACACCAAAAGGTGTCAAACCTGTGGATAAAATAAGTATTGCACACATAAGGAAAAAAAGTATGCTATAAGGTACAACCATAGCCCAAGGGAAAATTTCGCTGAAACTAGGGATCGAACAAATTAAAATGAGCATGACTCATAAATGATGCATCAGTCTCCCTAAGATTATCAAAAGCGAATACCTTACGATTTGGAAAAAGGAAATTTTGGATATGTTGTTATTGGATGTTGTGATGGCATACCTTTGTGGATATGTTGGTAAAGATAAATTTCACATTTCCTTAAATGCCCGAATAGACTTCGGGACGTCTATTCTATTGAAGAAAAACAATAAGAATAAATAATGTACAAGCAAGAGAATCACTTGACAAATCAACGATTCCTACCGATGTTTGTCTTTGCATCTAAGCAAAGAACAAGATTTGAGATCATAGTTGTAAACAACTAAAATCTCATCGGATCTCCTGAAGAGAAAACCGAAACATCTGTTCAAGCCTGACTATTAAACATGAAATGAAAGACCTAGGCAAATAAAAGTCATGGCTCAAAAAATCCTGTTACATACGCCCAGAAGTGTGTTGGAGAACTTAAAAGGACCATTGTCATCCAAAGTGCACATATGGCAATATACTCTATGGATGTAAAAAAGACCCCTTCCGATCGCTGGAAGTGGGTGAGGATATAACTGATCCTAAAGTCTTTTATCTAAGTGTAATCAGGCACTCCTGGCTAACTGCATGCGTCCCGATATAGCAGTTGCAGTAAACTCATTAGCCAGAGATAGTTGGTACCTAAAAAGGGACATTAGACCGGATTTAAGTCTTCTGCGCTTCCTCCAAGGGTCAAAAGATTTGGATTTACATTATAAAGTATCATCCTCCAAGTTTATGCAATGCATGTTACAGGTCCGATCCATATACTGAGAAATCACAGAACGGGTACCCACAGTGGGATGGCCATCTACTGCAGATCTGCAAAGCAACTTGTAAAGGCAACATCATCCTATCATTCCGAAATCCTCACCATTCCAGAATCACACCAATGGTGTATTTGAGGGCGCCTGGTGGTACATCACATCCCAGTGATGACTGGGATAGATGCTGGTATTGTGGAGCTGGCCACATAGTCCGAAGACCACATCAAAGGCGACGAAACTTAGCACACCTCTCCAGAGTTTCTGGATTCAGCAGCTGCTTAATGGTGATAATATTTGTAATCTGTGTGTATTTTCGGAATGTTGTAAATAAGAGTGATGAGATAAGCCTAAGAGATCTGAAAGCCGAAGAGATTTTACAGACCATGGGGAGTTGAAGGAATTTGTACTCTTTTTCCTTGGCTATGGTTTGTCCCACTGTGTTTTCCATAGCCAAAGGTTTTAACGAGGCAAATCACATCAACTCTGGATCCTGAAGTATCCACCCCTCTGTGGCGCTCAGAATACAGAAGTATTTATGAGCAGAGTCACTTGTACAAATCAGGGGGAGTTAAAGAGCGTTTGTACTCTTTTTCCTTAACTATGTTTTCTCCCACAGGGTTTTTCATGGCTAAAGGTTTTAACGAGGCAAACATCACCAACTCAGGATTCTGAAGTATCCACCCCATGCGAGACTCTTATTACGCTCAGAATCCTGAAGTATCCTTGAGCAGAGTCCACACCTATGGCTGGATAAGGGGGAGTGTTGTGAATGGAAATACCAGAGTCGGTTAGGATTGCGGGTATCTTAGAGATACACCCATATCTATGTATCCTATCTTTCTACTCTCCTATCCTGCCTATAAATAAAGGGCTGGGGGTTCCTCCCCCAGTAGTTGATTCATAACATTAGTTTATTTTTAGACTTCTTCTAGCCTTTTTAAATTTAGAGTTAGCTTCTAGAGTCTTTTTTATTTTATTTTATTGCACATGTGCACGTAGTTTGGATTATAAATAATTGTTTTATGTAATTTTGGGAAAGTAGTAAATTGTTTGACAGCTTCGAGAAACCCTAGTTTCTTTGTGAAATCTTTTGTATGTGAGCTGCTAAATTTTGTGTGATTCACCATGATTTTAAGTTATCGAACACTAACCTTCAACCCCAGTTCTATCTGTCCAACATCATACCCTAATCTCTGTGTCCTCATTCATTGTAGTCATAGTAGGAATTAGTTTGTCGAGATTGCTAGTTTTTCTGGTTCCTAATTCTTAGGTCTTTGCCCAATTATGATTATTTGAAAATGGTATTCCGTATAGATTGACATGTTGAACATGCTCAATTATGACTGAAATAAAATTTTGAATGCAGTATTTTTTAGTTTTTAAATGCATATTAGCAAATCAGAAACGATATTTTTTGTTGGAACAATGTTGTGATTTTCCCACAAAATACCTTACAATCAACGGAAAGTGTGAGGGCACCGATTCCAATGTCTCTGGAGGAAAAAAAGAATCATGGACTCTGATCCAGAGAGATCCTATACCGGGTTAGTTCTAGTTTAACCTAGAATTTGCCTAAGCATGACTCTGATATGTTTGGTGGTTCTAGTTCTATTTTTATGTGGGACTGTTCACTTCAAATTTCTTGTATGTCAAGTTCTTCATTTACCATGAAGTTTTTTATTTTGGTTCAGGTGCGAAGCCTTCTCTACATACCCCAGATCCTATGATTTGATTCATGCAAGTGGTGTCTTCAGCTTGTACCAGAACAAGTAAGCCGTTTTTACTGTCGCCAACTGTTAAGATGGAAGATCATCTTTTTAAGCTCCATTCTACTTGAAGAGGTTAGGGCTGCAATGGCCTATGTAACATCAGTTAGAATACTTGCCGTTTGCTAAAGAAATATACACAAATCAAACAGGAGTAAGGACATCCATTCCTCATAGCTTTTAACCTAGATTCTAAATTCTATGATGCACCAAAGGAAACTTGGCTCAGATGGTATGTATGAAGGTTTGAAATCTCGGCAATACGTATCGGTATTGCTCATATCAGATCAGATTTCAACCTTGTCGTTGCAATTCGGCTAAAACTGTCTGATATCACCGATTGTAACTAATAACAACTAATATAAGAGATGATTCAAGGTTTTAATTACTAGAATTTGAAATTTTGTTTTATTCATATAATGGTTAAAAAAAATCATTTCATAGTCAAAATCAAGGTTCAAAATATTGACATGTGTGGAATGTAAAGAAAGAGCACATAGGGCCGCTGGATGTTAGAAATGATCTATGGATAAATTGAAGATGAGGATCTATGTGCAAGTAACAATAATCATCTTGATCTAAGGCAACCTATACGGAAAATCCAATACTTCTAATTGTGAAAGTTGGCTTGATTGAGGCACTTTCATCAGCAGCCAAGCTATCTTGTGCAGAGCTAGCTTGGCTGTGCTCGGATCTGTTCTATCTGACTCTGCACAAGTCAGATAAGAGGATGCCAAGCAATTTGACTTCGACAGTGCTTTGTATTCTCAGTTCGGAGGATCGGTGGCTCATAGGTCGGCAGCTCTACAGTCCGGGCTTCGGAAAGCTCGGATAGCTCGACTCGGCACTTTGTTTGCTCGGTCTGTAGAGAGAAGCTCGGCAGTATGGAGGGGGTCCACTATAGGGCGCAGCGCCCTATTCGTAGTAGAGTAACTATAAGATAAGAATTCCGTTAAAGTCGGGATTCGTATCTCTTGGGAATCCCTCTTCAATGATGACATCTATTGTATCCTAGGGCTATATATATGGTGTTTTAGACCAGGGTTTTTAGGAGGAACACAGAGAACTTTGAGCGGACTTTGTGAGAGCCTACTTTGAGGGATATTGTTGGCTTTTGAAGAGAATTTGTGTGCTTCTTCTTCGTTGTGAAGAGATGAGATTTGTACTCATTCTTTCCTTTAGTAATAAAGCTCATTTGGTGTTCCCTTGGCCGGCCAACGACTTAAAGTTGATATCTGTCATAGCGCTCCATCTAATTGTTTGTTGCTCGTCCTCGTCTCGACCGTCCAATGGTCCTAGTCTTCCACGCTCGCACACAACAAACTGGTATCGGAGCTCAGCAATTTTGGAGATCTACGAAGGATGCGAAGAAGAGCAACGATGGTGATGACAGTTCCTCAAAGCGTCGACTTATGGATGGCATTCTCCAACGTCTCGGACTATGTCCAGTACGAAGTTCGAAATTGAAAATTTTGATTGAATGATCAACTTCGATATGTGGAGATGCGAAGTCTTTAGATGTCTTGAGCCAACTTGGTCAAGATATCGCATTGGACGAGAAGCCGACGAGCATGTTCGATTTAGAGTGGAGAACTCTAAATCAGAATGCATGTGGAAAGATCTGACTATATTTGACAAAGGAGAAGAATACCCGTTCATGGAAGAGACGAATGCAAAGAATTTTTGGAAGGAGTTCGGCGACAAGTATATGAAGATGAACATTCAGAACTGACTGCATTTGAAGAAGAAGCTTTTCAGTCTGAAGCTTGAGGAGGGTGTTTCTATCGAGAAACATCTCGACTACTACAGTAAGCTTCTGACCGACCTGAGGAACGTCGACGTTAAGGTTGACGATAAAGACAAAGCTGTGATCCTCCTCAACTCTCTACCCATTGAGTATGCGTATTTGGTGTCGGTTCTTACTTACGGTAATGACTCGATCACATTTGAAGAAGTGTCCAATGCTCTGACGAGCAATGAGTTCAGGAAGAACGATGAGGACACGAGAGGCCAAGCCAACGACGCTCTTACGGTGGTAAGAGGTCAGAGTAATTAGTAGGGTGGAGCTTGAAAGGGTTATTTCCGATTTAAGTCCAGAGACAAGAGTAGAGGCCCTCTTCCTGAGGACTTGGCAAAGGACCAATGTGCATTCTGTAGAGAAAGAGGACATTGGGTCAGAGATTGTCCGAGGGCAAAGAAGCACATGCAACAACCAACGTCGCTAAGGGCATTGAGGTCGAGGAAAGTGTATTGGTTGGTGCTTCAAAGGGTGTAACGTCAGATGGTTGGGTGCTCGACTCAGGCTAATCATTCAATATGACACCACATAGAGAGTACTTTACGACCTTTCGTGAAGGAAGTAAAAGTATGGTCGTATTGGACGATGACCGAGCTTGCAGAACTACGGGCATCGGGACAGTTCGGATGAATATGGGCGACGGTGTTACACGAGACATCAATAAGATACGTTTTGTTCCTGACCTTAAACGTAATCTCATATCGTTCGGCTCACTCGAAGCCAATGGCTGCTGAGTGACGATGAAGAATGGTACTTTGAGGGTGACTTGAGGAGCTATGATCGTGATGACGGAAAAGCGGAAAGGCAAACTCTACCACTTGGATGGTTCGGTTGTGACTGGTACAACAGCTCTGACTAGTGAAGCCAACCGAGACGACTCGCTTCTTTGGCACATGCGTCTAGGTCATGTTGGCAAAAACTCTTTGTAAAAGCTGATCGAAGGAGATCGTCTGAAGGGTGCCAATACCGGGAAAATCGAGTTCTGCGAGCATTGTGTCTTGACAAACCGACATGTGCTTCTTTTGGGACGTCCATCCATAGCACGAAGGGAGCGCTTGACTATGTTTATACCGCCGTAAGAACCACCTTTTCTTTTCTTGTCCCCTTCGTCACTAGATCTTTAAGAAATTTTGCGTACGAAGGAATAGTTTCAATTGCTTCAAGGAACGGGATCTGAAGACTTAGATCTTTCACCATTTCAAAGAACCTGCCATATTTTTCATCGATCTTGGCCTTGGCAAGCCTTTGCAGAAACGGGACCGAAGGCTTGAAGACCCTTGAGTCTTCACCCTCATTCTTGTTCCTTTTCTCAGAATCTTCTTTCGGAGTCACGTGACTTGATGTTGAAGCTCCATTGTCGTTCATCTCTATATTCGGTTGCACATTGACAATGGGCGCTTCTTTATCTTTCTCGGCCTTCCGTGCCAGAATCTTTTTTCCACTCCTCAGAACAATAGCGGAAACATTCGCTTGACTGTATGCCAAGGCTAAGGTTTGGCTCGGTGCTCTAGGATTAACCTCTGGTTGACCCGGCAATTGTCCTTGCACCTTTTAGAGGTTGGCTACTTGTAACCCCAATTGGGTTACTTGGTCGGCCAAGGATTTCTGCCCAAGCTGTAATTGTTGAGTGATCTTCTCCTGATTTGAAATGTACTGAGCTAGAAGGTTCTCAATCGAAGAGACCACTCGTTGTTGATTGTACTGTTGTTATTGTTGGGGCAGAGGTTGCTGTTGTTGACGAGGAGGTTGTTGATACATTTGTTGAGGCGGAGGAGGTTAGTATTGTTGTTGAGGAGGTTGCTGAAATTATTGGTAGGGTGCCTTGTAGCTAAAATTCGGGTGATTCCGATTGTTGGAAGAATATCCAGGGTTAAAACTTGTTCTTGGCGGATAAGGCGCATTTCCCGTAGGATTATAGAATAAGGCACTTGCTTGATCCACGGACGCTGAAATCTCTCCAACACCGAAGTCTCCAATCACTTCAATTTCCACGGCCGGTACTTGATGTGGACTAGCGACACCGGCTCCAACCATAAACGCTGAAATTTGAGTGGAAAGCAAATCGAATTTGCTTGATAGCTTGTCCACTTCCTCAATCTGATGCATGCAACCGGCTTTTGGTGTAGCACGCTCATCACTCCACCTCTCGTTGTTGGATGCATGTTCTCCAAGATAGTTTCGGCACCCACTTCGTTTCTCGACATGAAAGATCCACCTGCTCTACCATCCATAGAGGACTTCAAATCATCCCCCAGTCCATTATAGAATAGGCTGATGACCTGCCAACGGGGGAGCTCGTGGTGAGGACACTTCCTTTGTATTTCTTTGTACCTCACCCACGCTTCATGTAGCGACTCATGGCTAGCTTGGGAGAAAGAGGAGATATCACTCCTCAGCTTCATCGTCTTCCCCGGAAGAAAGAACTTGTTCAAGAATGCGTTTGGAAACCGCTCCCAAGTAGTGAACGTGTTGGGGTCCTTGCCCTTTAACCATTGCTTCGCTGTATCTCGTAGAGAGAACGAGAATAACCTTAAACCGAATAGCCTCGGTTGATACGACATTGATCTTAAATGTCTCACACGTCTCCAAGAAAGAGTCTAAGTGCTCGATGGGATTCTCCATGGGGCTCCAGAAAATTGGTCTTGTTGGATCCAAGCCATAAGTGATGGCTTCAACTCAAAGTTTCCGGTCGTAATGGCCGGAGGTTGAATGCTGGATGTAGACCCAATAGACGGCATCGAGTATTCGAGTAAAGACTTTGGAGGAGTGACGTTTGCTGCCATGTCGGCAAATTCTTCTCTTCTTCTTTCTGCGTTCAAATGCCTCACGGTAGCGTTGATCTCAGGGTCTAAAGGAACTAAATCGTCAAGACTCCTTGAGTTCCTGCGCATGAAAAATTAAGATATACCGTGAAGCACGTATGGTATGATACGAAATAAAAACAAGTAAAAACAAAAGTGTAGAATGTGAAAAAGATCAAGGGTTGAGCTTGTGAGCTAGTCTCAAGGATAATAAGGTCCTAAGTGTAATAAGCACGTTGCCTCCCCGGCAACGACGCTATAAAGCTTGACCGGCCACCCGTATGACACGCAAACCAGGATGGGGATACTAGAATTAGAATTTATAAACCGCAAGCGCACGGTGTCGAAGTGTGGCTTGGAGGTCGATCACGGGGAGGCGTGTGTTGTACTAGCAAACATTCAGGAACTGGGTCACCCAGTGGAAGAGCTAGCCTATTCTCTGATTGGTTGTCACGATTGTAAACTAATAGAAAAGATGTAAAAGGTAAAACGGTAACCGAGGACTTTGGCTTTCGCCCTAATCATGGGTTCTCACTATACGGTCGAAGGATAGGAATATGACCGAATGCTAGGGTTTGGCAGTGAGACGTTGCCTCTAAAAGTGATACCTAGCGTCCCATGGGCCTGATAGTCCGGTCAATGCCCAGGATGATACGCTAGGTCTACAGGTTTCGAACGGTGGGCATTCCCATGTCAAACACCATCCGACTCCGGGAGCACTAAGTTCGCATCGATCGCTCCCAACATTTTGTCTAAGTCGTTCCCACGTGCAAGGACTCAATGTCAAAGCTAGGGGGTGAGCTATGGCTAGAGAATCAAACTCCCGCTTTATTTCCTCTTGGACCAACGGTCAAATGCGATCTTTTTCTTGCCGATGACAATAAAACGCTCCCACGTAACCATGAAAATCCCTAGATCTAATCGGATCCTTAAACCTGTGGCCGTTCTAGGAAGAACCCACGAAGGGGCTTCCACCAATGTCCCAGATTGAAGAACTACTCACTAAACATGGTAACAAATGCCAAAACAGAAAATATAGCCATTAGAATTGAAATCAAGCAATTGTTTACTGTAGCAAATAGAAGCATAAACACAATATCAAAATATGAAAGCGATCAAAGAACTTACGATAAATGTTTAATTCAAACAGCTGAAAATCCCTAAAACGGCTTAAAAGTGAGGACAGCTGAAAATCCCTAAAAACAGCTGGGAAAACCTAGCACTATTTATACAAGTGGGCAAGATGCCATGGAATATTCCCACAAAAAGACAAAAATAGACATTCACCCGATCGGGTGAGACTTCACCCGATCGGGTGAGACGACGGAAAAATATCTCTTCAGCTCTGATAAATCTCACCCGATCACTGAACTGATCGGGTGAGTCTTGGGTTTCTCGAGCTTGGGAAGCAGCAACAGTTGACCCGATCGGTTGAAAGTGCCGACCCGATCGGATCACAATATATGACCCGATCGGTTAACAAGTCAACCGATCGGGTGAGCTTTGGCCTTCAAAATTGCCCTCTGTCAAACATCCACCCGATCAAGAACCGATCGGGTGGAACTATCTCTTCCTCAACACTGACACATGCTGCATGACCCAATCGGGTGGCTGTTCCACCCGATCGGTTGAGAGCTGATACATAGTTATCTTTGACAAATGGCTCCCATGATCTCGTGCAACACTTTCCGTTGCTCCGGGGACTTATGATGTTGGCCATATATGTCCCATGCACTAACAATGTCGTGCAAATGCACATAGCACGACGAAAGTAAAAAGAAACTAAAAACACAACGAAACAGATACGAAATAACAAAAAACGACGGAAAACGATGGAGGAGACGTGCGTGAATATATAAAATATAAACGCACGTCAGCATAGTAGAAGAGGGTTGGGGGAAAAATGAGTACTAGTAGAGTATGAGGATTAGACAATATTGTGACAGTGTTAATGTACCATGCTCAGTTTCGGGTACTCGGTGGCGATTACTGTACCTTTCTCAGGTACTTTGTGATGATGTTGTCGAGTTTTTCTCACTCGCATTCTAGAGTGTAGGAGTGGGTGGAGTGAGAGGCCCCGTTAAAGAAACAGTGCTCGTGTACCACTGGTGAGTGCTCTTTACCGCCCCACCTTGGGGTGAGGTCCAGTTCCTCATATTCAACACGTAGCCAGGTTTCCAAACGAAGATTAATTAAAATAAATGATGGTTTTAAAATTGCAATGTTATGTTGTATGTTATAACATCTAATCTAATGTTATGTCGTCTCTCATGTTGCATGATGACTCCTTAATATACCATCCTTAATTTTATGTTGTATGTGATGTGAACCAGACCATCAAATTACAAACGGAAGACCTAATTTTAAGTGAAGGGCCAATGACAAGAGGAAGACTAAGAAAATGCAAGATGCAATTGGGGCCCAAGTAGATGCATTGCTGACCCAAGAAAGTTTTGCTAATAAAGAAGCAAATGAGGCCTTAATCTTGCTAATCCAAGCCCAAGAAAATTAAGGCCCAAAATAGGAGTGCAACTAATAATTCTGAATTATTGGGAAATATGAAGAGTCATGTGCAATCAATACTTCAGAATTCATGTGGGAATATCCAGAGTCATGGAGAAGATCAAGAGCCATATCATTTAAATCTAAATTCCTGGGGAGATGAAGAGCCAATCATTAAATATGAATTCATGGGGAGATGAAGAGCCATACCATTAAACCTGAATTTATGGGGAGATGAAGAACCATTAGTTCTCATTAATTAGTGAGTCTTTTAAATTTCCAAGCTCTACCTAAAAATAGAGCGTGTAATCCTTTGTTACAAGTATAAATCAGATTATCAATTCAGAATTGAGTGTTCTTCTCAGATTGTGAGAGTTTCTATATCTTCTTTAGCTCTTGTGAAACCTTGCATTGTCAATCTTCCTTTTAAGATTGGTGATCCAAATTCACAAAAGCCCCCAATTTGTGCTTCAACCCAAGTGTGTTGCTGTGTGGATTGGTTAAACTTGTGTTCGTGGTTGGGCAAGTGGTCTAAGTAGCAGGTCATGTTTCTCATAACGTTGCTGGGCTATTTACCTTTGTCAGGTCAGTGAACCATCTTTATTTAGAGCTTATCAATCCTTTTTTCCTTTCTCTAAGTCTAAAGTGTTTGCTCATATCCTTCTTTTTAAGTTTGTTTCGAGTTCCTTGAATAACCTACGCCATGAAGATCAGGCCACCTCCCTGGTTTCACATCATTTGGTATCACAGCCCCATGTTGACACAGTAGGTTTCTTTCAATCATTTCATTGCTTCAAAAAAAATTAAATGTGTAACCAGAATATCTACTATCCTGAGGTAGGTCTGACCAACCCTTAAGGATAAATCTATATAACTACTGCAAAATTAAATGTGTAGAATAACAAAGAAAATACCTTTGTTCTGCACATTAGTAGAATGTCGATCATCACGAACCAATGTCCCATGTTAGGGCTGAACTTCTTCCCTTGAGCATGACCGCGTCCCGATGCGAGCAACACTCTTGTCGTCGAACCAACCACGTGATCCAAAAAGTTTCACTAAGAGTGGATCCTTCGTCAAGATTTCGGATCTGATCCGAACTCCTTCGTAGCCTTGTTAGGACCCGAATAGGAGCAGAGAAGAAACATGGAGTTTAAATTGACTTTAGATTTGGGCTGGCTAACGTTTAGGTGGAGCTACTCGTATCCAAGCTCTGGTGCGGAGTGCACCAGTACGAGTTCCAAGGAGGAGCGTTATCCTTTATTTATATAGGGAGCTGACCCCCTCCCACTCTCAACACATCCGATGTGGGACTAAACGAAATTAGGAAAAAATTAATTTCAAGTTTGCCTTCACTAAGTGGAAACTATATCCAATTTTTCATCATTCATCATTATTGCCTAAAGATGATATCATATATCATTTCGAAGGGCATTGAATGATGAACTGTAGGAAGATATGTTCCATTGAGGCAATTTATCCTAATATAACATCTTGTTCGTAAATACAAAAGGTAATAATTGTCATAGTACAAATTCTATGAATCAAATACTTGGATAATTTCCTTAGACTAAAAGTGAGGTCATTACGTATCTAGATGTAGATCTTGATTGTGAGAAGTAAATTACCGATAAGAACTTGAGTCTTAAAATGTTCGTGGTCATAAATGTGTCGAAAAAGGGATATCGGCACATCGGACAGACCATTGTGTCTTTGTCTTACCCTGTAGGGTAATGATGATCTCATTGCCATTCGACCTGGCGAAGTCGGAGAAAAAGCACAGGTGCTCATTAGAGAATGAGTTCACTGAACGACCCATATTAAGATTTATTAAATGGTTAAACTTTAACTATACCGTCATTAAATAACTCTATAGTGATGATAGTCTAGGTGTTCCTTAAGACCTGAAGTCTTTGTATGAATATGTGCGTGAACAGTGTCACTTAGATCTATGATCTAGCTTCGAGGCCAGGCCTGCTGAAAGATCTTAGGTTGGGTGACACCTGACGCATACAAGGTAAGTAAAAGACTTAGATGTGATTCGTCTCTTCCGTTAAAGGAAAGTTAGTGTCACAGGCTCAGTGTGGTTCTTTGTGCTAAACCTTGGCCGGGATACGTTGTAGGATGTACAACGTGTATATAACAAAGACAGTTGTATACTGACCGATGCTGGCTAGTAGGGTTGATAGTTTACCATACCCTAGGCCATGCATGGACATAGTTATGACGAAGGGACTATAACTGCGGTATTCATCACTGACACAGTCATAGTGATCACGACGACATTTTGTTGATGGGTCAATCACTTAAGTATGATTCTGAAACAGGGACGATACCTTCTGCTCGTGGTTACTGTCGTCTAGGGGTTTCTAGCCCCAACCTGTAGTAGGGTCAGGTTGTAGGGTCTCACACCGAGTTCGGTTAGCGTCTTAGTAATAAGAAGAATTTAGGAGGAGTGCACTCGGGTGCACGAGAATAATTAAAGTCTCTATAGAATTAAGTTGACCTATATTAAATAGGATTTAATAAGGTCGCATAAGTTTTCAACTAATTAAATGAGATTTAATATAGTCGCAAAATGTTTGCGAATTCAGCATTTGTAGAATACTAAATGAGATTATTACATATGATGCAAACAAGTTAAAAATACATTATAAATAGTTTATAATGATATTTTGAAACATCTAAACGCATAGAAATGGATAGATGGCTCTTTGGGATGGTCCCATTCGAGCCAAGCTTTCCAACGAATCTGAAATCGGCCCAATCGAAGTTGTAGAACTCCAGTTATGGCTCAAAAGGCCAAAACTGGGCTTTTACCCAGTTCTGGTCTGACATGACCCAACTGGGCAGGGCTAGCCCGCCCAACTGGGCAGGGCTAGCCGGGCCATCTGGGCAGGGGCAAGCCCAGCATGCCAAACAGGCGGGTTGAGCCCGCCCGCTTATGCAGGCGAGCCAGCCCGCTCAGCGGGCGGGCAAGCCC